>CM077823.1:22524870-23124870 GCA_039720395.1 Liquidambar formosana
TAGTGAAAAATATATATAGAAATTAAATGGTGAAATTATTTGAAAAAAATGTGAAAATGCTTTAAAAAAAATGTGAAAAACACATTTCTCCATATAATGATTGGTTTATTAATTACAGTTTATTTTTATGAATGTGTGACGTACTTACGGCACAAATTAAAAAAGCCTTAATAATTAATATGTGTCAATGTTTCCCCATAAGTTTGAACCAAAAATAACTTACTCAACAAGTGAGGATAATGTTATTAAACTATCATACTATTGACGATTCAATATCTATTTACTTTGGTTTTTTTGTTAGAAGAATATCATAATATCTCAATGATAAAATAATAGTAAATTGGAGAAACGAAAGAAAAAAAAATAAAGGAAAAGAGTAATAGAAAAACAAGAAGAAGACGATAGTAGATTCGACATGATCAAGATTCCCAAATCTTCTTTTGGGGGGGGGGGGGGGGGGGAGAGGGAGGAATTTCAATGGATCATTAGATCATAGGCTTATTATTTATTTTTATTTTTTTCCGTCCTTATCTAGAGCCTTTTGTATGCATTATGAATCGTTTTCTAGTTATGCCAACTTGCATTCGAAAGATACCAAAAAATGTTTAGAGGCATCTCGAGTGGGCAGTTAGGTCTAGGGTTTACCCATACTATTTTGAAGAAAAATGGTAAGTTTATTGATTGTGTTTACCGACTTTATATACTTTCTTCGTTCCATAAAGATAAACTATGTTTGATAAAACATGCAATATTAAAAAAATCAAAATTTCATTGACTTGTCATTTATTAAATTCTAATTTTTCAAAAATACTTTTACCTACTTTTTATAGGAAGCCTTGTGAGACTCTCACAATTCTATGATGACTCTAATAGACTCTAAAGAACAACGTGTTTTGTCAAACATGACCGATCATTTTTTAATAATTATCTAATCCTCATGGGTTTTGTTTCGAAAATGACAACGAATATATATAAAAAAAAAAAAAAAAAATCAAGAATGGATGTGTATATTAGAAGTTTTTACTTTTGAGTTTTAAAATTTTCGAATACTCAAAAGCTAAGTCACACATGGTGCCTTTAATTTTTTTTTTTTAAAAAAAAAAAAAAAAAAAAAAATATATATATATATATATATATAAAATAGAGTATCTTTAGTAGCAAATAAGGGTAAACCAAGTTTTTTTTTTTTTTTTTTTTTTCAAAATGAATAACTTAAAGCAATAAAAGTTTAAATATCTTGGACTTAATGGGTTATGCAATATTTGGTACGTTGGATTTAAATGTCGGATATGATTGAATTGTTAAATAAAGAAGAGTCTTTGGTTACTTTGTTGGAAATGGGAAAGATGGTATTTTGGACATTTTTCTATTCTCTTGTTTCTAGGATAGAATTCTAAAATAAAAATATACCACATCCCTTATAGCCCTATAGGTTTACTATCTCCCACATAGGGAGGATATAACCATCCTATGAATAGTATATATATTATTTGAAAAAATCAAGCACCAAACACATAAAAATGATATATTTATCCTATCCAATCTATCCAATTTACCAAACATAGCCTTAGGGAAAAAGATGCTTGACCTATGATCAATATTGCATCTTATTTTGGACTTATTTCTAATTTCCTCAAATTAGGAGACCAAAAAATTAAAAAAAATTAAAAAAAAAAACGAGTTTGGGCCGGCTAAGTAGTGTTCCCAAAGAGGCTCAGCATGTGACTGGTGTGAGTCAAAAAGCAACTTGCACAACACTTTGGTGCTTGCGGGGTAGGGTGGCATCAAGAACTATGCCTTTTGGGGGTAGGAAATTTTTTTTATACTCTTATATTCTTATATTTTTAATTTGACTGTGTCCAAATTCCAATATGTTGTTACGTCCTTTACACAACTCCGACCTTTTAAATTTTGAATTATTCTGTTTAATATCATTTGAGTTCAACAAACGACTTGTCCAAAACGTAAGCTTAATTGCCAACGAGCTGTAGCTCAGTTGCCACCGGGTGGGGTGGGGCTTGGGTAGGGGAGGGGTTTTACTCCCCTCCATGCGAACCAAAAAAAAAAAAAAAAAAACAGAAAGAAAAAAAAAAGAACAAGGTTAAAAACACTTTAGTACCACTAATTTTACCATATATTTCTATTGAGTCCGAAAATAATTTAATTGGACAAATTAATCCATTAATTTTTCTAACAAATTTCAATATGGTCCATTTGTGGATGTCCATCAGCTCATTAACGGAAAGCGTACGTGAAACGCATATGAGTGCATACGTGGTGCTGATATGGATTGTTTGGTATGACATCGGGACATTTTCTTCTAAAAAAACAACATGCGCAGTGCACATGAGCTGCTTTTGATGTGCATTTAGAAGTAAAGCACGCGCTTAGAAGAAAAGAAGTGCACATGCATTGTGCGTACTGTTTTTTTTGGAGGAAAATGTCCCAACGTCACACCAGACAATCCACATCATTGCTACGTACATTCATGTACGTTTCACGTACACCTTCCATTAGTGAGCTGATTGATATCTACAAATGGATCACATTGAAATCTATTAGAAAAGTTAGTGGATTAATTTGTCCAATTACATTTTTTTCGAACTCAATAGAAACATATAGTAAAGTTAGTGACACTAAAGTGTGTTTTTAACCTTTAAAAAAAAAAACACACACACACACACAACAACAACAACAACAACAACAACAACAACAACAACAACAACGTAAGCTTAGTTATTAAAAAAAACGTAAATAAATATTTATAAAAAAAGAAGTAAATAAATAAAATCATTAGAACACCCACTATTTAATACTTTGTAGCTGAATTTTTTACGCACAAATTTACATTAATTTCATTTAGACAACTTGTTTCAAGTGAAATTTGGCCAACTAAGATTGACAAGATTCTGAATTTTAATATCAAAATTTCGTCTATGGTCAACCAATGGCACTTTGGTCTAGTGGCATGTTCCATTTCAATAGTGGTATGGGGTTTGTAGAAATTTTGGTTTCAATTCCGTGTGAGTATGCGCATATATGTGTGTGTTCTCTTCTCTTTTTGGCAAAAAAAAAAAAAAAAAAAAAATCAAAATCAAAATCAAAATCCAAAATAAAAATTTCAACCTAATGTGAAGTTTCTAATTAAATTGTGAGTGATTTTACCTTAATCAAAGGAAGTTTAAAATCATAAGTTTTAAGATTTGCGATACACAATTAGAAAAATAAAAAATAAAAAAACTAAATTCAGTTCAACTAATTTCTAAACACTAATGAATTTTACACTTGGTTATTAAAAAAGAAGTCTTGAAATCCAGTAGAAAAGCTACAAGAAATTGTAGGTCCTACACAATAAATAGTTGTAAGAAAGCAAAATTTGGGACTCATCCTTCTTAGCCTGTAGCGTGGTGTGGTGGTATCTTTCTCTTGGGTAATGCTATTTTGCCCCACACAGTTGTCTCACATTTTGCCTTAGTACATTTGGGAGGGTTTTAATTTTTAAGGTTTAATCACATCAGTGGATCTTATAATTTTACCCTCCCAAATGCAATTAGTAAGGCAAAGTGTAGAGGCAAAGTAGCATACCCGTCTCTCTTCCCTCTGTGCAAGGATCTAGAAGTTAGAAATTTGAATTTTGCTGTTATCTTGTGAGAGACACAAAAGAAGAAAAAGAAAAAGGAACGAAAAAAGGGTTTGGGGGACCTACCTTATGGTCTAAGGTATACTTAGGGCTTTTACCAAAATGAGAACGAAGTTTTTCACAATATAAGGAGTTTGTTATCAAAATAGAAAACCACCTTTTGGTTAGACTTTTCTAAACTTCATCACGACATTAATTCTATCTATTCAATCATACTGTGTGATTCTACGATTTTTTTTCCTTCCCTCATCTTACCCTTGACCAAAAAAATAAAAAAAACACAATAATTCTACCCAAACATGAAGCACTAGGGCACCATTTATTTATTTTTTTGCCGAGGGCCCCAATTCAAGATAGTTAAATTTTTTTTAATAAGCAAATGATAGTAGATTAAGAAGAAAACTTAGGTTCATTCCAAGATTGTCAAATTTTTTTTAATATGTATCAATGTTTCTCTATAAGTTTGAACCAAAAAATAATTTACTCAACAAGTGAGGATAATGTTATTAAACTATCATACTATCGACGATTCAATATCTATTTACTTTGTTTTTTTTTGTTAGAAGAAAAAAGTAATAGAAAAACAAGAAGAAGACGACAGTAAATTCGACTTGATCAAGATCCCCAAATCTTCTTTTGGGGGGAGGGAGGAATTTCAATGGATCATAAGATCATAGGCTTATTATTTATTTATTTTTTCCGTACTTACCTAGAGCTTTTTGTATGCATTATGAATCATCTTCTAGTTATGCCAACTTGCATTCGAAAGATACCATAAAATGTTTAGAGGCATCTCGAGTGGGGAGTTAGGTCTAGGGTTTGCCCATACTATTTTGAAGAAAAATTGTAAGTTTGTCCATTATGTTTAACGACTTTATATACTTTTTTCATCTCATAAAGATAAACTATGTTTGATAAAATATGCAGTTTAAGAAAAATCATAATTTTATTGACTTGTCATTTATTAAATTCTAATTTTCCAAAAATACTTTTACTTATTTTTTATATGAAGCTTTGTGAGGTTTCCACAAGTCTATAATGACTCTAATTGACTCAAAAGAATGTTGTGTTTTGTCAAACATGGCATATCATTTTTTAATAATTATCTAATCATCATGGGTTTTGTTTCAAAAATGGCGACGAGTATATTAATTAAAAAAAAAATGGATGTGTATATTAGAAGTTTTTACTTTTGAGTATTAAAAATTTGGAATACTCAAAAGCTAAGTTGCACATGGTGCCTTTAATTGAAAAAAAAAAAAAAAAAGAAAGGGAAAAAGAAAAAGAAAAGTGTGCCTTTTGTAGCAAGTAAGGGTAAACTAAGTTTACTTATTTATTTATTTTAAATGAATAACTTAAAGCTTTAAGTATCTTGGACATGATGGGTTATGCTAAGGGTACTCACGGGTCGGTTTGGGTCGGATTTGGGGTTCATCCGTAACCCATTCATAACTCATCGGGTGAACTAAATTCCCATCCACATCTGCCCATATGATCGGGCGGTTTTAACCCACAAACCATGAGGATTGGTGGGTGGGTTGTGGGCGGATTGGCGGATTTAAGTTTAGCTAGACCTTATTTTACTTTTTAAAAATCCATTCATTTTATTTTGAATTTTTGAGGGCTTTTATATTGCATTTCAATTATTATAAATATTGTTTTGGTCAAAACAAGCCACACAAATTACAAAATAACAATTAACTTGGGAAAAAAATAAAATTAAACAAGCATAAATATAAAAACAAAAAGATAAAAGACTTCACAATGCAAAAAACTGATTTAATATTAGTAAGAGATAAGGTCATCCTCCATTTACCATGTGTCCAATGTAATATGAAGAACCAATGAGACACTGCCACGTATATAATCTAATAAAGTATAAAAATATGCGGGCGGGTGGGTTTTAGTCGGTTTTTATATTTCAAAACCGCAACCACCCACGAAACCGTAAAAAAATAAAATTCTAAACCGCTACCCATCCACCCTATCAGTTGAAACTGCCCAATGCCTTCGGGTTGGGTCGGATTGGGCGGTTTCTGCGGGTCTAACGGGTGAGTGAGCACCCCTAGGTTATGCAATGTTTGGTACCTTTGATTTAAAGTTTGGATATAATAGAATTGTTAGATAAAGAAGAGTCTTTGGTTACTTTGTTTGAAATAGGAAAAATGGTCTTTTAGACATTTTTCTATTCTCTTGTTTCTAAGATAGTATTTTAAGATAAAAATATCCCACATCCCCTATAAGTTTATTATCTCTCACATATGGAGGATATAACCATCCTATGAATAGTACATATATTATTTTAAAAAATCAAGCACCAAACACATAAAAATGATATGTTTATCCCATCCAACCTATCCAATTTACCAAACATAGCCTCAGGAAAAAAGATGCTTGACCTATGATTAATATTGCATCTTATTTTGGACTTATTTCTAATTTCCTCAAATTAGGAAACCAAACAGGCTCAGCATGTGTCTGGTGTGAATCAAAAAGCAACTTGCACAACACTTCGGTGCTTGCGGGGTAGGGTGGAATCAAGAACTTTGCCTTTTTGGGGGTGGGAAATTTTTTTATGTTCTTATATTCTTATATTTTTTTTAATTTGACTGTGTCCAAATTCGAATATGTTGTTACGTCCTTTACACAACTCCGACCTTTTAAATTTTGAATTATTCTGTTTAATATCATTTGAGTTCAACAAACGACTTGTCCAAAACGTACGCTTAATTGCCAACGAGTTTTAGCTCAGATGCCACCGGGTGGGGTGGGGCTTGGGCAGGTGAGGGGTTTTACTCCCCACCATGCAAACCATTATAAAAAATAAAAAATAAAAAATAAAATAAAATAAAATAAAAAAATCACTTTAGAACCACTAATTTTACCATATGTTTCTATTTAGTTCGAAAAGAACTTAATTGGACAAATTAATCTACTAACTTTTCTAACATATTTTAATGTGGTCCATTTGTGGATGTTCGTCAACTCACTAACGGAAGGTGCACGTGAAACGCACATGAGTGCATACGTAGCATTGGCATGGATTATTTGGTTTGACATTGAGACATGTCCCTTCAAAAAACAGCATGCGCAATGCACGTGACCTGCTTTTGGTGTGCGTTTAGAAGAAAAGCACGCGCTTAGAAGAAAAGCAGCGCGCGTGCATTGTGCGTGCTGGTTTTTTGGAGAGAAATGTCCCGACATCACATAGTCCACATCATTGCTACATACACTCATGTGCGTTTCACGTGTGCCTTCCGTTAGTGAGCTGACGAACAAATGAATCACATTGAAATCTGTTAGAAAGGTTAGTGGATTAATTTGTCCAATTAAATTTTTTTCAGACTCAATAAAAACATATGGTAAAGTTAGTGGCACACTGACACTAAAGTGTTTTTAACCAAAAAAAAAAAAAAAAACAACAACAACAACAACAATAACAACGTAAATAAATATTTATCACAAAAAAAAAAAAAAGTAAATAAATAAAATCATTAGAACACCCACTATTTAATACTTTGTAGCTGAATTTTTTACACACAAATTTACATTATTTTTATTTAGACAACTTGTTTCAAGTGAAATTTAGTCAACTAAATTCGACAAGATTCTGAATTTTAATATCAAAATTTCATCAATGGGCAAGCAATGGCCCTTGTGTCTAGTGCCATGTTCCATTTCAATAGGGGTATGGGGTTTGTGGAAATTTTGGTTTCAACTCCGCGTGAGTATGTGCATGTATGTGTGTGTTCTCTTCTTTTCTTGGCAAAAAAAAAAAAAAAAAGTTCAAAATCAAAATCAAAATTTCAACCTAATGTGGAGTTTCTAATTAATTTGTGAGTGATTTTACCTTTTTAATCGAAGGAAGTTTAAAATCATTAAGTTTTAAGATTTGCGATACACAGTTAAAAAAATAAAAAATAAAAAAACTAAATTCAGTTCAACTATTTTCTAAACTCCAATGAATTTTACACTTGGTTATTAAAAAAGAAGTCTTGAAATCCATTAGAAAAGCTACAAGAAATTGTAGGTCCTACACAATAAATAGTTGTAATAAAGCAAAATTTGGGACTCATCCTTCTTAGCCTGTAGCGTGGCGTGGTGGTATCTTTTTCTTGAGTAATACTACTTTGTTCCACACGTTGCTTCACCTTTTGCCCTAGTATATTTGGGACTATTTCAATTTTTAAGGTTAAATTATATCAATGGATCTTATAATTTTACCCTCCCAAATACAATTAATAGGGCAAAATGTGAGGGTAAAGTAGCATACCTCTCTCTCTCTTCCCCCTGTGCAAAGATCTAGAAGTCAGAAATTTGAATTTTGCTGTTATCTTATGAGAGACACAAAAGAAGAAAAAGAAAAAGAAAAAGAAAAAGAAAAGGGGTTTGGGGGACCTACCTTATGGACTAAGGTATACGTGGGGCTTTTACCAAAATGAGAACGAAGTTTTTCACAATATAAGGAGTTTGTTATCAAAATAGAGAACCACCTTTTGGTTAGACTTTTCTAAACTTCATCTCGACATTAATTCTATCTATTCAATCATACTGTGTGATTCTACAATTTTTTTTCCTTCCTTCATCTTAACCTTTACCCAAAAAAAACAGAAAAGAAAAAAAACACTATAATTCTACCTAAACATGAAGCACTAGGGCACCATTTATTTATTTATTTATTTTCTTGTTGAGGGCCCCAATTCAAGATAGTCAAATATTTACACTCAAAATACTTGGAAGCATTGTGTATAACAAACCATCTAAAATTTGTTTGTTTATTTATTTATTTAGTGGTGGTGGTTGGGGTGGGGGGCTTACCCCCTAACCCTCTATCTTCCCATGCTTTTGTCAAATGCCACTCTTTTGGGTAAAAGCAAAAGCTATAAAAATTGTCTCACACTACACCAATCTATATATAATCCATGTAGATCATTCATTACAAGCTCTACGAAGTCAAGTGCAAGACAAGAAATGTCTTACCACAGAACGATATCTACTGCATTCCATTACATCCTACTTGTCCTTAGACTTGTTAGCGGATTGGATCTAACGGATTGGATCGAAGGTATAGCCGAATCCAATCCAATAAAGAATAATTTCAATCCGATTTGATAATCCAATGGGTTAATAAAATAAAAATCAATATCTGAATAATTTATTTATTAGATATTCGATCCGAAAATTCAATCCAATTCGATAATCTTATAAAATGTATAGCTAACAAAAAGTTGACATGAATTTTAGGGGAAAAAAATATATAAAAAAAAAAATTATAATCATAAGAAACATATTTTTAAATTGGGAATGAATTTCAACAATTTTATTATTAATATTCATAAGAACCATGATATGTGGTAAACTAACAATTAATAAAATATATAATCTAATATATTATTTAATTCATTGGATTAGACAATATATATATATAAACAGATTATCAATTTCTGATTACTAACGGATTAATGGATCATAATTCTCTTACCATAACCTAATTATCATAATGGATTCGGATCAAAATCCGATCCATTAACATGTCGATCTACTTGTTTTGAGGTGCATTACTTATTTGTTAAGAAGGACCATTTATTAATGTCAAAAAAACTTGGTCATATCCTCATGTAGTTGGAAATGAAGATTTAATATAAATATATAAAAAAAGTAGTTGGAAATGAAAGCAACGTTCTCCAACCGCACTAATTGTATGAAATCTAAAAATTAAGAAAAGGCAAAGCCAACAAATGTCATGATCGAAATTGCAACGGTCTCAAAATTTCCCATGAATTTAAGGCTCTATTTGGTTCATGGGTTTTATAAGGGAAAAAAAATCATAAAGAATTATAATTTTCCTTGTTTGATTGTAATACAAATTTCAAAAAAAAAGAAGAACTGGAATAATTTTCACATGATATAATTTTATATTTTCCTTTCATTTTTTTCCTCCCTCCCCTTCGCTTTTCTTTCCCACATGGATAAAGAATTTCTAAGCCTAGGAAATTTTCTTAAACAAGGGTATTCATGATTATATGGAGGCTCTAGATCAGCCTCATTAAAACATTTATATTCCTCCTACTCAATGGATATTTTGCTTTGGTTTATCTTCTGAAAACAAGAAGATGAAACTGCCAAATCTCATAGCCATTGGTTAGCCTCAGAGAGAAATTTATAACAGGAAACCAAAATGAAATAGATGACAAAATTTTTGGTTGTCACTGAAAATTTCCCCCTCCATCCTGCCTCTAATGCCAACAATTGTCTCATAAAAAGTAAAACCCATATCAAAACATCAACATTTCATAGGAGGAAAAAGTTATAATTACAATTTTCTTGGTTCTCTCTTTGGAAAAACCTCAAAACTGCAACAAGTGCAGCAAAACCACCCTTTTCTGAGCTGGTTTTCCTTCTTTGGATTGACCAGCCTCATCCTTGCTTTGTGTTATTACATTCTATGTACCAAAATCACATGACTTTATTACAGAAATTTATAAGACTCTCACCTTGTTGAGAGTTACCCTGAGACATCCTAGTCTTGCAGATATCTCACCTGAAAGTAGTACCAAGAGAAAAAAAGATCAAAAGCCTCACAGAGGAAGAACAGAGTTCCTGCTCCTGCTATACCTTGACAACAAGAACTTCCCACTACATGAGAATGACCTCTTCATGGAACTTGGCCCATTTTGCAGAGATCTCCCTATTGAGGAACTTCCCATCAATCTTACCAAGCTCTGATTTCCACCCATTCTCTTCGAAATGGTACCCGTATTCGATTCCCTCGATTTTACAAGCCGATTTTCTGAATTCCCATTAGATTCTACTGGAAGAATATTGGCAAGAGCAAGACTGATTTTTAAAGCTGTTATAGAATCCATGGAAACTGACCTTCTAATTGGCTGTATGTCATCCACATCTCCCCTCGAATTTTCAAGCCTCTTTCTTTCATTGTCAGCCTGTAATTCGCCTTCTTCCTCTGTTCCAATTCCCAATTCATCTTCTCTTTCTCTCCCCAATGGACCATTATTCTCCAAAATTTGCATCTGGTTTTCCTCCACAGAACCCGAACTACCAGCATTCGGCTCCGCCGATGGTGCACCGAAGGAGTTTGTGACAATACCGGCACGGCACATGGGGCAATTGGTATGCGATCGAAGCCAAGTATCAATACAGGGGATGTGAAAAGCATGACTACACTTGGGTAGAAGCCTAAGAGTTTCGTCTTCTTGAAACTCATTCAAGCAAACAGAGCATTCAGTGCCTTCAACGAGACCTTCGCCTCTCTTATACTTACAGACCGCGATGGCACTGATGATTGACGGTTGAAGACCAACAGTGTTGATGTACCAGATGGGATGGTCCAACACCGGCCCATGCTCTTCATCAAGAAACTCATCATGGGTCTCATCATCTGGTTGTGGCTGTGGCTGTGATCTTCTCCTTGAGTAGAACTTCACATAGATGGCATAAGAGATCACAAGAAGGAATATGGCGGAGAGGACGGAAAGTGTGACGATGAGGGCAGGGTAGAGCTTGTGGGTTTTGTTTGGTACATCAATTGAAGAGGTGGGAGGGTCGTCTGGGGGAGGGATTAGCATAGAGTATTGGCAAATTGAAGAACACACAGAAAAACATATTGTTGGACAAAAGCCTGAGTCGTTTAGTGCAGGGTCACAGAATGGTGGACATAGCTCTGATACGTTTAGACTGAGGTCTGATAATATCTTTCTGTGATTATACGCCATGGAGCGAGACAGAGAGAGAGAGAGAGAGAGAGGACAAGAGGGTTACCTTGTGGTGAATGAAGAAAGAGAGATACGGGTTGGCTTGTTTGTTAAATGAGAGAACCAAATCAGGGGAGAGAGAGATGGAGGCTTGGGAGTGAGATTTTTACCGTGGTGCTGAAGAGAGGACATGATAGAGATGGATCACCTTGTTGTGGAGCGAGAAGAGAAAACCAGGAGAGAGAGAGAGGTTCCAATTAGCGTTTGTAACAGGCAATCTTAGAATTTTACGATAATGGAGAAGAGGTGGATGGGTGTTGGATTCTGAATTTGCTGTTGACTTGTTTGCTCTAATGGCGGGCTGATGGCTGGAAACTTGGACCAAGTGGCCGAGCACCGCCCAGCCTAACCTTGTGCAGTTGTGCTTATCCTAACCCCTCTCTTTAACAATAAAAATAAAAATAAAATATATAATTTTCTTGACTTCAAAACTAAACAAATAATTCGAAATTATTAAATTATGTGACCTTGTCTCCTTTGTATATTTGTCATTAAATTTTTTTATGCAAATAGATCTTGTGCGTATCACACTCCATTAAACCAATTTAATGGTTCAATTGGCCATTAAATTTGACAAAATAACAATAAATTTGGAAAATAAAATTGACGGAAATATGCATTAAATTTGATGAAGGAAGTGAAGTACAACGTTACAATTTAATAATTCAAGGGTTATTTGTTGAGCTTCTCAATTTTATAAGAGATTTTAATTTGTGAAAGTAACTTATAATTTAGGGATGTTTTATCTAATTTACCCAAGTTTTTTTTTTTTGGTCTATAATAGTACCTCCTAAGAAAAATATTATTTTCTTGTAGATGACTAAAATTGATAAATAAAAAGGATGGACCGAAAGTTCTTAGAATTTACATCTCAAAAAGCAGAACGTCATTAAGGGAGCTAGGGGTTAGGGTAGATTTTATTGAGTGTAAGGGAAAAAAAAAAGGCGAAAGGTCATTGGTTGGATATTAATTTGACTTCCTCTTGGGTGAGTGACTAATTAGAATTATCCTAAATGTTGACCGATGTGCAATGAATAGTAGCCTTAACCGTATTGAGATGAATAATGGGGCCAAAGATTCTAATTAATACACTATTGAAAAATAAGTAAACAACTAAAGAAAATAAATTTGGTAGCATGTCCTATCACCTATGTGCATATTCTTTACTTCACATGAACTTCCATCAATCCCTTAGATCATCCATTAATTTGTGTTGTGTGGTTGTTATGGAGAATTCTTGAGTATGGCATGGTTGGTATAAGACTACAATTGATTTTAGTTACTAAGGAAGCTTCTTTGGAGAAATTTTGTCCATTTAGTGTTTAGACTATGTATAGATTGAGAGAAATGGAGAGTAGAGATGAGAAGAGAAGTTTCTCTCTATTTCCCTCGTTTAGATTGTAAAGTTGGGAGGGAAGAGAAAGGAAATGGGGAGAAAAGGAGATAAAATGGAGCCCTTTAAGAATTGTCCAAATTGGAGAGATTTTGGAAGAAATGGAGAGAAAGGGAATAAATGTGTGATGAAATAACAAATATATCCCTATATAACTTTTGTTTAATATGTAAAAAAGGATAATAATGTAATTGTGCGTAACTATTTTCTCTTATATTTTTTAATGAGATGTAATTAACCAAACAGGATGGAAAGAAAATTATTTTCCCTTCTTTCCTTTTCTCTTCATTTCTTTCAATCCATACATAGCCTAAGCACTAAATGGACAAACATTTCCAAAGAAGCTTCCCTAGTAACTAAAATCAATTGTAATCTCATACCAACCATGCCATACTCAAGAATTCTCCATAACAACTACACATCGCAAATTAATGGATGACCTAAGGGATTGATGGAAGTTCATGTGAAAGAATATGCACATAGGGGATAGGACATGCTACCAAATTTTTTTATTTAGTTATTAATTTTTTTTTTTCAATAGTGTATTAATTAGAATATTTGCCCTCATTATTCATCTCAATACGGTTAAGGCTACTATTCGTTGCTCATCAGTATCTAGGATAATTCTAATTAGTCACTCATGCAAGAGGAAGTCAAGTATCCAACCAATGACCTTTTGCCTTTTTTATTTTTTTTTTGTTTTTTCTCTTGAAAATCGATAAAATCTACCCTAGCCCTTTTTTGCTGTTTTACATTTTGATATGCTATAAAATGATTGATAAGTATTTTTAATCCTCTACTGTAGATTTTCTTTTTTATACAAAAAGGTCATGAAAGATGTGGTTGAATTTAAAAAATTTTAGAGGGGGAATTACAGATTGGTCTAGTTATGGGTTGGGCGGCTACGACGGTATAGATGCCCTTATTATTTAGGGTAAAATACATCTACACCCCTTCTATTTACTGACTATTACACTGACACCCCCTATACTTTCTGAAATTACACTGCACTCCCCTACTTTAGAAAATAATATACATTTCTCCCCATCCGTCAAACAGCCGTTAAAGCTTTTAACGTTTATTGCTGATGTCAGCCAAAAATAGGTTGAAAATACTCATTTTAACCTTCTTAAAACCAAACGCTGCGTTTAGCCACACCCATTTCAGTCATAGCCATTTTCAAAATCATTCTTCTTCTCGATGAAAACTGATCGACGAAACGGCATGGATGTAGAGGTTTCAAGGGCTGATTGATGCGGCAAACCCCATTCACCGTCGGCGACCTTTTACCGCCGTAGCAAACCCCCACCGCCAGCAAGCCCCAGCGAATGGCAGCCATCGTCGTGGCCTAGCTTCGCCTCGCCTCTCCTCGTCGCGCCGCGCCGTCGCCGTCCCCTCCTCCAAACGTGGCTGTCGTGAACCGCTGTGAAAGCTCTTCGCCCTCACACCGTGAACCATTGGCGAACCGCTGCCGCCTCGCACCATCGCCGGCGAACTCACCTCACGCTCTCCCTTACCTTCACGCTATCCCTTCACAGAGCCGGCGAACTGGTGCGGCTTTGACCCCCTTCTCTTTCCACAAACCTTGCCTTCTCGCATCCGGCGACACTCCGGCGAAGCCAGTGAAGCACACCGCTGGTTGTTTTTTCAGATTTGGCATCTTTCTTTCTTTTTTTTTCTCTACAAACCCTCACATGGTTGGGCAAAATGGGGGGGGGGGGGGAGGATGATCTGAAGGGGCGGGGGGGGGGGGGGGGCCGCCATGGATGTCGGCGTCCATGGTCTCCTTCCTTCTTCTTCTCTTTTTTTTTTTTTTTTTTTTTTTTGTTTTTTTTTTTGGGGGTAAAAATCACAAATTGTGGAGGAGTTGGATGGAGACGCGGGGTGGGGGAATTCTTAGGTTGGGCGGAGTGGCCCTGCTCGCAACCAGGGGGACCTCGTGGGTGCAGAGGGAGCTAGGCTGGGATGGGGGTTTCCGGTGGGTACAATCCATGGGTTGCCGGCGGCAGCCATGAGTGCTGCTGCTGCTTCTTCTTCATGCTTTTTTTTTTTTTCTTTTTTCTTTTTTGCTTTGTTCAATCTGCTCATTTGGGGTTTTTTTATTGGAAAAAAATGGCATGGCCGGAGCCCATGACAGGCCGCCGGCGGTGGGTGGGGTTTGGTGTTCGAAGGTGGGTGGATGGGGATGAGTTTTCCGGTGGGTACGATCCATGGGTTGCCGGCGGCAGCCATGAGTGCTGCTGCTGCTTCTTCTCTTCTTCTTCTTCTTCTTCGTGGTTTTTTGTTTTTTGTTTTTTTTTTTTGCTTTGTTCAATCTGCTCCTTTGAAAAAAATGGTATGGCCGGAGCCCATGACAGGCCGCCGGCGGTGGGTGGGGTTTTGGTGTTCGAGGGTGGGTAGGGTTTGTCCACCGTATGAAAAAATGTACAAAACACTATGTTTTACTGAAGGGTAAAATTGTCATTTCATGCCTCTGTTAATCCCGTTAACTTCAACCGTTCTGACAGGGGAGGGCAGTGTAATTTCAGAAAGCACAAGGGGGTCAATGTAATAGTCAGTAAATAGAGGGGGTGTAGATGTATTTTACCCTATTATTTAATGTCAAATTCCCTTTACCATTATTTTGTCGTATTCTCCCATCTTGACCATGCACACTCATAAATAATACACAAACAGAAGATTAGTTTGGGTTATTGGCATCGAGTCAAGGAGAACTCTGTTTATTAATCGTGTCAAATTTTCAAATTTGAGCATGACTTATCTATTACACGGGTTACATGTATATTATTGTGTTACTTATTTTATCAAAATTGCAAGTAAATTGTACATCTAGATTTGTAAACCATTCTGATTTAATATGTCATAGATCTATGTATATCTTTGAAGTTTTCATTTATTTTTTTTAGAAAACAAAATATTCAAAATTTCAGAAAAATTAATATATCACGTCAGACCTAAGATTAACTTAATAGACCATGTGAAAGTCATGGAAATAGATAAGTGGCAATGAAATGTCACAATTCGATAGTTCATTACCCTTTTGGCAGTAGTGTTACACAAACGTCATGAATGATCATTGGTATGATGTTTGGGTTAGTCGTATGTCTATTTTGCTTGTAATGATAAAGGAATTATCTCTATAATCCATAATTATGTTATTATTATAATTATAAGTAAAAAAAATTAGAGAGGTAACGCAGTAATATCATATTAATTGGAATGCAAATTCTCTATTCCATTATCTCTCATTCTTCTCCAAGAAGAAAAAGGAAAAAAAAAAAAAAGAGACTAAGGTGATCCACTCGCATCGTATATACTACCTCAATTGTAATCTAATTATTATGAAAAGGTTGGGACTCGGTCTCTCATTTTTCCATCTTAACTCTTTTTTTTAGTAAAATTTCAAAATATCTTTACTATCATTTTATAAATAAAAAATTGTAAATGAACAATAAAACAAAAAAATAAAACAAAAGTAATGATATCACATATATATTTTAATATAAATCTACTACTCCACTATGCTCTGTCATGATTCCCTATTCATGACTTTATATTTTGTTTTTTTTAATACTTTTATCTATATATATATATATATATATATAGGGAGAGGATTTGGTCGACAAAACAAATCATGACTCACCCTGAAAATTGCATCCTGTGGTTGGGTCAAATATCATAATCGCCTCAAAATTCAAAAAATAAATAACTAAATAAAGGAGAGTTAATTATAATCTCGTATAAGCTGTGATATCTAAGAGGTCTCTTTCCATTGTTTTCAATAAACCACCGGCAGCGTTGATGGAAATGAATTAAATATGGCATTGACCTGGTTTTTATATATGGTCTTGAAGATGCCACCTAGTGCAGGTGGCAAAATTTTCATGGTAGGGTACGGAGATCTTGGATGGAAAGCAATCTTTCATGTTGATGTAAACTCATTATATATTCCAAAAAAAACAAAAAATGAAAAAAAATGAAAAATGTGGAAAACTAGGAAAAAAACATTGAGATAGTAAAATGACCTCACGCTAGCTTTTGTTTGGATCTTGATAAGAACAAGGGAAGGAAAAGAAAAATGATAAACATTGTTTAATTTTTTTTTTCTTATATCATGTTTGTAATCTGATTTCATGCAAGATGGAGTCACATTGGACTCATTGTGGGCAATGGCTCCCACTTATTTTATTTTATTTTTTAATTCTAATTTTGTGTATAGAATTTGTAATATTTATAGCTTCGCTTCCTTTAAATTATTTATTATCCCCTTATTATTTTTGTTTTATCATTTTTACCCATCGTAATTTGTGTATGTGTATGGGATCTCTTTTATTTTATTTTTATTTTTTTTAATGTGTTTGAATCTCTCTCTCTCTAATGCGTCTGTACACCTCTAATTCATAGAATTAAGATAAAACTTTATAACGAATTAAAAATTATCCTTATGAAAATAAATTACTAGCTCTACCACTGATTCCGTGTCTAAAGTATGACTTTTTGAACACGAGAAAATAATAGTATGTTTGTATTATCTCATCTAAACATCTTGTCTTGGACTGTTTTAAATGAGTTTCTATACCCACCTCCTATACCGACTAAATGAATATGCCTTATCTTTCAAGATGCGGACCCTCATAGTACAATTTATCTTAAATTTATTAAGAATTGGAATGAGGTTCTATTCTCACCCCCGATTCCCATAAAAAACCAAATAGCTGTCTTATTTTCCAAGATGCCGGCCCTTAAAGTGAATTATATATTAGATCTACTTTACGGAAATGCTTACATGTATGTGGTGGGCACACCAAGTGGTTGGAGTTGCGAGTTAAGTATGTTCCCAATGGTGACCTCTAAGCAGTTTTGTTGGAAGCGTTTTGAGTATCAAAGTCAAAGAAATCTCCTCACGTGTGAATGCCTCAAAAAGAAGACAGCAGATAAAAAGAAAAAAAAATGGGATCCAACAAATTTTCTTGCCATAAGTGATTGTTCATTGTTACTTTTGAAAGCCGCCGCCATAACCTTACATTTGAAAGCCAACATGCAACTTTACAAAGGGTCCAATAATCTCTTACCACGTTTAAAATAGCCACATACCTTAAACATGGTCATAGTCCTTTTTTCTTTTTTTTGTGTCTTTTATATTTTTTTGACGTAGAACCTTCTCTTGTTTCATCGCCTTAAGTTTTTCAAACATGAAAGTATGAATTATAGAAGTGGTTGAAAACAAGATAAAGAGATTCAAAGTTTTTCCGAATAAAAGTTGAAGAGGTAAAATTGTAATTTTCATATAACACACGTACGCAAGCCCTCAGTGGTGACCTAGTTCGGATGCTTGGGGATTTTATGATGTTTATTGTTCTTTTATTTTTTATTTTTATTTTTAAAAGTGGAATGTGTGGTGGGCGTAGGCCCGAGGGCTAAGCTCTGGTTACAACTTTGGAGTAACGTACAATGGCCTCATGTGGACCTTGGGCAGGGGTTGTAGTTAATCTTTGGGCTGAGCTCAGCACAACCTCATCCAGCCCAAATGGGAAAAGGAGAAGAGAAGGGAGGAGGGGTGCTCCATGTTGTAAAACCAAGAATTTAGAACAAGTTGTGAGGAGAATAAAATTTCTCATTCATCTTCTTTCTCTTCTTTCTCTCCAAATACATATTTCTTCATTCTCTCCAAAAATATACATATTTCTTCATTTTCTCCAAAAATATACATTACTCTTTTTTCTCTCCTTCCCCTTTTATCTTTGTTTGAATTAGGTCCACATGATGGGATTACCTAACCCACTTATGAAGTGGTGTTCCCATTATCACAAAGTGGAGGGGGTGTGGACATCCACTCAATTGTCCACTCAATGTTTAATATTCATAACACTCCCCCTTGGATGTCCACCACACTAAGATAATGTGCCACGTTAAAAACCTTACTAGAAAAACCTAGTAGGAAAAAACTAGTGAAGGAAAAGAGTACAACATTTTTGTAAATCTTAGAGTGGTGTTGGACGCACTAAAGAAACTGCCTCATTAAAACCTTGCCAGGAAAACCCAATGGGACAAAACCTAGGCGAAGGAAAAAGAGTACAGCGTGCATATGTCCAAAAATGAATACTCCCCCTGATAAGAAGATAAGTATCAACTTAACTGATCGCAAACCCGACGCATTCCAATGCCATATACTAATTTCTTGAATGTTGACGATGGTAAGGCCTTGGTGAATAAATCCGCAAGATTATCAGTGGAACGTATTTGCTTCACATCAATTTCATGCCTCTGCTGGAGTTCATGAGTGTAGAAGAACTTTGGTGAAATGTGTTTGGCTCTATCACCTTTGATGTACCCTCCTTGAATTTGTGCAATACATGCAGCATTATCTTCATAAATTGTTGTTGGTATACTTTTAATCAGAAGTAACCCACATGTGTCTCGAATGTGATGGACTACAGATCTTAACCATACACATTCACGACTTGCTTCATGGAGTGCAAGTATCTCAGAGTGATTAGAAGATGTAGCAATTAAAGTCTGCTTTGTAGATCGCCAAGAGATCGCTGTATTGCCACATGTAAATACAAACCCTGTTTGTGAGCGAGCTTTGTGAGGATCAGAAAGGTATCCAGAATCTGCATATCCTTCTAAACAAGGACCACAGGCTAATTCCTTTGAGTAAAACAAACCCATATCTGTAGTTCCACGAAGGTAGCGTAAAATATGTTTGATACCATTCCAGTGTCGTCGAGTTGGAGCAGAACTGAATCTTGCTAATAAGTTGACTGAAAATGCTATATCAGGCCTAATGCATTGTGCTAAATATAACAAAGCACCTATTGCACTAAGATATGGTACTTTAGGACCAAGTAGCATTTCATTATCTTCTTTGGGGCGAAATGGATCTTTTTTAATATCAAGAGATCGAACCACCATGGGAGAACTTAGTGGATGCGCTTTATCCATATTAAAACGTTTCAATACCTTTTCGGTATAAGCTGATTGATGGATAAGAATTCCATTTGATTTATGCTCGATCTGCAGGCCGAGACAATATTTTGTTCTCCCTAAATCTTTCATCTCAAATTCTTTTTTCAAATATTCAGCAGCTTTCATGAGCTCTTCAGGAGTCCCAATTAAATTTATATCATCAACATAGACTGCAATGATGGCGAATCTAGATTCTAATTTCTTTATAAATACACAAGGGCATATAGGATTATTAATATATCCTTCTTTAACTAAGTACTCACTGAGACGATTATACCACATTCTTCCAGATTGTTTTAATCCATACAAGGATCGTCTCAGTTTAATTGAGTACATATTTCGTGGTTGTGATGTATTTGCTTCAGGCAATTTGAATCCTTCAGGGATTTTCATATATATATCTGCATCTAACTTTCCATATAAATATGCAGTAACTACGTCCATAAGACGCATGTCAAGTCCTTCTGAGACTGACAGACTAATTAAATATCGAAATGTAATGGCATCCATTACAGGTGAATATGTTTCTTCATAATCAATCCCAAGTCTCTGCAGGAAACCTTGTGCTACTAAACGAGCTTTATATCTGACGATCTCATTTTTATCATTACGCTTTCTTACAAACACCCATTTGTAACCCACGGGTTTCACATCATTGGGTGTTAGGACTACAGGTCCAAATACTTTACGTTTTTTCTAGCGAATCCAATTCTGCTTGTATTGCTTCTTACCACTTTAACCAATCAGGTCTACTGTGACATTCGTCTACAGTGCGTGGTTCGAGATCATCATCATCTTTCGAAATTTCAGTAGCTACTGCGAAAGAAAATACATAACCACTTCTGAGCGATCCCACAATTCTTTTGTACATGTATAGTTTATGGAAATTTCTTCATTTCCATGTACATATGCCTCTTTATTGTTTTCTGTCTCTTCAGGGACATTTTCCTCTTCAGGAGTTATTAAATCAGAATTTGTGGGAATATTTATTTCTTATTCAATAACCTCTTCCGGAGTACTATTTTCTATATTTTGTTGCCCTTTTATTTTCCTCTTCCGGGGAACTAAATCTTTTGAACTCAAGGGTCTACCACGCTTCAGGTGTGTAGTAGATAATTCATTTGCTGCAATAATAGTAGACTTACCAATTGGTACATTGATCTTTGCTGGTGTGTTTGCAGCCGGTATATAAGACTTAGTTATTTTTGCTGCGTCTGTAAATGCATCAGACATTTGATTAGCAATCTTCTGAAGATGAGTGATCCTCTGTACTTCAGTTTCACATTGAGTAGTACGTGGATCAAGATGGGACAAAGATGGTACATTCCAAGAAAGTTCACGTCGTTCTTCTATCAATGGATTTCCTCCTCCTAACGACGGGAACTGTGTTTCATCAAAATGACAATTTGCAAATCTTGCTGTAAAAACATCACTTTGTTAGTTTGGGGGTGTGAATTCTTACCATTTATTTCACATTATATTTTTCTGGACTCAAACCATTTGGGTTTCCTGTTCTTGTTGGTGTGAGAACAATGGGCTGGTATACTTTCTGCCTAATAACACTTGTCGGGCCTATCCAAACAAACCCACACTAGTGCCCAGTACCTGGTATGTCCAAGCCATGGCACGCCTAACCCATTAGCCCAAGACCCTTATCTGCTAACCGACACAATTAGCATGATGAGGGGACTACAGTATCGAGATGTGATTAAAAGCAGCAGTATTTTATCAAAAGGCAACATTATTGGCAGACGGTTGCAGATCTCGAGAGGATTAATTAATCCTTAATAGCATTGGATTCCCAACAATGCATTGGTTTTGCGATTTGTTCTTGACTTGAGTGAGGGCGGTTTTTCTTTAAAAACCAGAGTTTGATTATAGGTGCTTAAACACTCTTCCCCAACCATTCAACCCTCAGAGAAAACTCTCTTCTTCTAAATCCTCTCTTACGAACTCATGGCCTCTTCCTCCTCTGCCCCACAAAATCGTCCTGACTTAAACACAACACCAGCAACACAACCAGAGGTCTGGCACCCAAGGTTCCTAAATGTTCACAACCAACCCCTTACAGTTGAGGATTCTGTAATTTACAATCTTGCGAACACAACGGCAGTAGCGGAGGGACTCATCACTCCTCGTGATGAGAGAATACTGGTTGGACGGTCCGACCTGGATATAATAAGAGACTCCATGGCTCTCAGCGCTCAGGCCACAACATTTACTGCTAACATGGCTCAGCGTTTGCACACCAGAAATGTGCACATGCAAAGTCTAAGTGACCAGGTCACTCGTCTCCAGGGGTTGCTCGACGGAGCCTATCGAAGGATGAGGGCTTTGAGAGCGGAGAATAGAGAGTTACAAAGAATGGTGGACTCCTATTCTAACAGACTCACACCAAGGGTCGAGGCACTGGAGAGGCTCACTGATCAAATCATTGATCAAGAAAGGGTTCCGGGCAGCCCATAGAGGCAACCTCCAGCTGATCCCTCCAGTTCTACCCAAGGCCCACAAAGGCAACCCCCAACTGATCTTTCTAGTTCTACCCAAAATGCTACTATTGAGTAGCTCTCACTTTTTTTTTTTTTTTTTTTTTTTGTTTTTTTGTTTTTTGTTTTTTTGTTTTTTGTTTTTTTTTTTTGTTTTTTTGTTTTTTTTTTTTTTTTTGTTGCTGCTACTAGAATGAAGATGGTTTTATTTGCTAAACTCAAAGAACAAACAGATAAAATAGCACACAAAATGAATGAACACAACAAAATACTATTCATAAATAGATAACACACTGGAATATTTAGACTTCTAAACAGACGAATCAAAATAAAATAAAAATAATAATTATCGAAAATACAAAACGTACACTAGCAACAAATAACATGGCAAAATTTCAAGAAAGACCAGAAATGGGACCACTGGCATAATTAGAATCTCCTCATGTACACAATAGTCCAATATCCAGAAGATGAGTGGAATGACAACTAGGTACCATGGGAGCATGAAAGTGAAAAACCCATTCATCATTGCAGAGATGAGGGTTTTGGGGAGGAATAGCCATGATATTTATAGAAAAGTCCTATTTTTTTTTTTTTTTATTACAACAGGAGGAGTATTCTTAATGGGCTGCAGAGACAATCTCCAGTTGGTCTCTCTAGTTCTCAAAATGCTACTAATAAGTAGCAAAAAAAAATCTGTAATCTGCTCCAAGTACAATGACCAAATCTGAAATTTTAGTGAAAACAATTTGTGATGCGTATAAATGAATTTTTATATGTTCAATCCAAAAAGAAATGGGCTTTGGGGTTTATATCACTTAAAAGTATATCAAATGTACTTTGTAACCTCAAAATTTGGTAGAGAAATACCTAGCAAAACCCATTCAAAAATATTTTTCAATATTGAGTTAGTGCTGTCTAGCAGAAATCCCAGATTCAGGTGTACCACGAAATAATTACGCAAAAAAATATCAAATGATCACCCAATGACACGAAAATTGGTAGGATGTTAGCTCAACAAGTCAGTGACAAAATCCAATTCGTTTCATCTCAAAATCATAACTAGAACTAAAGTTATGAATTAAATGGTAAAATGGGTTCGTGCTGTCAACACAGTATAACACACAAAACCTCAACCATATATTTACTTAAAACACTTATCTCGTAGGTTTATTCTATAAACCGATGCTTATTTCTTCAGTGTCATTCCACTTCTAGTGGTTTGGTATTTTATTTTTCCACACCAAATATATTCATTCCACTTCTGGTGGTTTGATATTTTATTGCTCCACTTCTAGTGGTTTGGTATTTCATTAATCCACTTCTAGTGGTTTGGTATTTTATTTTTCCACACCAAATATATTCATTCCACTTCTGGTGGTTTGATATTTCATTGCTCCACTTCTAGTGGTTTAGTATTTCATTAATCCACTTCTAGTGGTTTGGTATTTTATTACTCCACTTCTAGTGGTTTAGTATTCCACTTCTAGTGGTTTAGTATTTCATTGCTCCACTTATAATGGTTTGATATGTCATTAATCCACTTCTGGTGGTTTGGTATTCCATTATTCCACTTCTGGTGGTTTTTATCATAAAATGACATACTTTAAGCTGACACAGTGAAGTTACCAGTAAATCTGAGAGAAGTTGACTGACAACAGAGGTGACGTTGACAGTCAATTCGTAGTAAAACAAGAGCAGATTTTTGTGTGTTCTTCTATGCTAACTAAAGCAAAAGTTAAGGTGCACCCACGAATTTTCACCAAAATTTTACAAGCATCTAAAGAAGTTGCATAACACATAATAGAGAAATATATTACTCAATTTAATTTGGTCATCATTGACCATCACTTTATTCAATTAAATTGAGACTTTATTCATTATTTCTAAAACTTCAGGTTTTGAAATTTGTCTCTTGCTTCAGGAAGAGAACAGATGAATAATAACCTTTTTAATTTTTTTTTATTTTTATATAGAAAACTTCTGGTTTTTAGATCTTTCTCTTACTTCAGGAAGAGAAGATGAATTGTTACCCTTTTTCCTTTTTAATTATAAAACTTTAGGTTTTATTTTAAATCTTCTCTTGCTTCAAGAAGAGAATATATGAACAACAACTTTTCTTATAGAAAATTTTGGAGATTGAAATTTGTTTCTTCCTTCATGAAGATAACATGTAAATAATAACTTTTCATATAGAAAACTTCAAGTTTTCAAATCTTTCTCTTACTTCAAGAAGAGAAAATGAATCATCACTCCTTTTATTTATTTCTAAAACTTCAAGTTTTATTTTTAAATCTTCTCTTGCTTCAGGAAGAGAAGATGGATTCATCTATTCAAGTATATAATTTAGAGTAAAAACCAATCCACAACCAAATTGGTTAAAAGCATACCAACTTACCACAATCAAATTGGTTTAGAACGTACCAACTTACCAACTTACCACAACCAAATTGGTTAAGAAAGAAGATGGTGGTAGCATGATATTACTCCCAAATTCCTTGAGCAATTCGTGCTGATAACGTGTTGTAAAACCAAGAATTTAGAACAAGTTGTGAGGAGAATAAAATTTCTCATTCATCTTCTTTCTCTTCTTTCTCTCCAAATACATATTTCTTCATTCTCTCCAAAAATATACATATTTCTTCATTCTCTCCAAAAATATACATCACTCTTCTTTCTCCCCTTCCCCTTTTATCTTTGTTTGAATTAGGTCCACATGATGGGATTACCTAACCCACTTATGAAGTGGTGTTCCCATTATCACAAAGTGGAGGGGGTGTGGACATCCACTCAATTGTCCACTCAATGTTTAATATTCATAACACTCCAACCTTTTTTTTGTTTTTTGTTTTCCTGTTTTTTGTTGGGATGGCTCTGCATTTGCTGCCATCAACCTTCAGAGTGAGATGAGGGGAGGGGAGGGGAGGGGAGGGAGAGAGAGTGAGCAAAGAAAAAGAAGGAAAAAAAAGGGAAGAGGGGGTGCTCTATCACCCTCAATGGCGGCACGCCCGCACCCAAGAGCTCCAGCAACTGGCAAGTGAGGAGAGAGAGGAGAGAGGAGAGAGAAAGAGAGAATTAGGGGTGAGTCCCACTAAGGTCATTCTTGTAAATGCACATAAAAAATTGGATTGATGGAAATAATCTAGTGTTGACAGGGGGTGAACTGTAGTAAGGACTCCTTTTTAGGTTGATCTAAAGATATTCTCCCATCAGTAAATTTTCATTTTATTATTATTTTTTTTAAAGGAGGTATATGTGGTGGGCCAGAGGGTAAGCTGTGGTTACAAAGGCCTGGCTATTGCCACCCCTCAATTTTATTACTGCGGCACTTCTTTTTCTTTTTTTTCTTTAAGATTTTATGTAAAATATTAAAGGATTTTATGAAAACTGATCATGATGTTTATTAGAAAACATCATTTTGAATAATTTTACAAAAAGAAATTTTTTTTCCAAAATCTATCGTTTAAGTGACATTTGGCATATATAATCTCTATTTCATCTTTTGTTAAAATATTTATTTAAATGATAAATTTTGGAAAAATTTTCTTTTATAAAGTTGTTCAAAATGATATTTTCTAATGGATCATGCCATCGGTTTTCATAAAACCTTTTTTATTTTGCATAAAACCTTAAAAAATCAAAACAAGTGGGGGTTGTTGATCAAATTGAGGGGTGGCAATGGCTGGACCCCTGGTTAGAACTTTGGTTACATGTCCTATCACCTATATGCATGTTCTTTACTTCATGCATATCCTATCACCTATATGAGATTTGGGAACTTTGTCTCTTAAGAAGGGGCTCATCTGAATCTGTTCATGCTACTAAGTGCCTATTTGGATGAGATTCTAGAAGGCCCAAAATCTCTTTTGGTAGCCCATAATCACTTTTAAGAGTGTTTGGATAAAAAAAGAGAAAAGTGATTCTAAACCCAAAAGAGATTTTGAGTCTAATTTGCTCAAGCTGCCTCCCCGTTCTTTTGTTAAAAACTAACCAAGAATCAATTTTTTGGTTTAATGAAACTTATTGTAATTCTTAGCGTGCCCTTCATCTAATAACATGTGAAATAGAAATACCAGTTGTATTTTTGTCTTTCACGATCAAATCGTTAGCTCCTCACTGAGAGCACGCATGTTGACCGGCCCTAGCACCCCACCATCATCGTCTAGGCACTGGGTCTTCTTCGGCACTGAATCCCCCCTCTCTGCCAATTTCTTCAACTTCCCTCCTTTCTACTCTTTTACTGCCTTCATCCTCAAAGTGTTTCCATCAACATGATAACACCCGTTCCCACCCACCCCACATTCCATCCACCCTATTTATTTATTATTATATCTTTTGTTCAAATTGGTAACAGTCAAATCCGAAAATGGCCTCCTTCATTTTGGGGTTTTCACCCCTTCATTTTGGCTACTCATCCACAAACTCATCTAGTTTACCAAAAATAAAATTAAAAAAATTAAAAAAAAAAATCCAAAAATGGCTATTAGAGAAATGGCAGCTAAGCTTGCAAAAAAAAAAACACTTCTAGCAAGGGTAATATTATCATTTCAAGGTTATAATAGCTTCGATAGATGTTCTTGCCAAATATAACAAAAATCAATTATGGCAACAATATCACTTTTGAAATATAGTTCCCAAACGCATAAGAGATTCTTTTCTGCTACTAATAACTTTTGATTTTCTCCTGATTTTGCTTTTGATTCTTTTATGAAACTATCCAAAATAGGCACTTTATGTTGTTTGTATTTTTGCTGTCTTATAGTGTCATTAAATGATGTGAAATATTAAGAGAGCCAAAAAAAATAAATGAAAAAAAATATTATGGAAGAAAATCGTCAAGAAGAAGGTGTGGAAAACTTTGTCTATCAGAAATTCACAATAATTTTTTTTTATATTTTTTTTCAAATTCAGAAATTTAGAAAAATTGCTTTTGTACACTTGGTATTTTAAATGATACCTATTATTCTGCATGTCGGCGCTCTTAATTGTGCTACGACATTTCCATCACCGTTACTATTAAAGCAGAAACAAAACTATTTTTTAGCACGACAGTTACATCTCCCTTTCTCTATCTCCCCTCTTTTTCTTTGCATAGTCCATATGAGTAATAGACTCCAACAAGCAAAGCCATAAGACTGCCTTCTGAAGCCTAGCTTGAAACAGTTACAACATTTAACTTGCAAGGAATAGCTGACATGCTTAGCTTTTCGTCAAGTGCATGAAGTCCTTATCTTAAAGGGACAAATTAAAATATAAGAAACCACATATCCTTCTCTTGAATGTAGTGTTGGCAAGCTTCGATAGTATTTTGTAAGCATTTTTAAGGGTTTTCCTGAAA
The DNA here is from genome assembly GCA_039720395.1 of Liquidambar formosana. Classification (NCBI taxonomy): domain Eukaryota; kingdom Viridiplantae; phylum Streptophyta; class Magnoliopsida; order Saxifragales; family Altingiaceae; genus Liquidambar; species Liquidambar formosana. The sequence continues at coordinate 22,552,469 of CM077823.1, forward strand.
GTATTCCCACACGCAATAGCCATTGGAAAACGTAGAAAACACTCGCCTGCCATGCTTTACTTTTGTACAATTTCACCATATATACCTAATACCTACATAGACATATATAGCTGATAGGCATTTTATCATGCAAGCTTGCAAAATTTGGAAGAGATTTCTTCACCTCTAGCTATTCAAACAGGTTGTGATTAACGGAGAAACTGTTCTAATAATGTCTCCGAAATGCTCTCTGCCTTCTTACAAGTTGGGAAGTATCTTTGAACTACTGTATCGGTACAGATCTCTCTCGAGCAATCGATCTCAAGGACACTTCTCCGATGTCCCAGTAGCCAAGCTTGGACATGGTTACTCCATGCACAAAGGGCTGCAGTTGATTGGTGCCGATAGCGGAACCTTTAGAAAACCTCATACAAATATGTAATTTTAATCCCTTCTGATTTTCCTTCATTATTTTTTCTTATTTCCTCAGAATTTACTAATTATATGCATTAATTTCTCTCCTCTCCAAGTAGTTTCTCTTTCTGATTTAATAAAGTTGAAAAATAATCGTTCTTATATCGTAGGGTAAAGGATGACAAGGACAAGGTTCAACCACCAGCGCCACCTCCTCCTAGACCTCCAAGCCCAATATTCCCCATTTGGTATGAACTAATTCGTATTTTCTTCACATGGTTGATTGGTCAAAATTAAGGTGGGTGTTTACGAAAATGCTAACAAAATATAAAAATAATTAAAGAACAATCATATTTTAATTTGATGGGTTTGACGATCATAATTCGTCTGTTAGACTATCATAAAAAATTTTAATCCTGAGATGATGTTAAACAAGGAAAGCCCAAATCACTCATTATTTATGTTATTTTTTGGGGCAACAAAGCCATGAGATAAATTATCTTATCATGCAGGGCAAGATGGGTTTTGGGCTCTATATTATCTCTATTGCTATCATCTTGGAAGCAAAAATGGGATAAACTGCAGAGGATAGAAGGTATTTGTAATGAAAATTGATTATTGTTCTCCATGTAAATACATATTTGAAAGAAAAACTTCTACACGGCAATATTTTATCCTTTATGTATCAGATTTTTGTTTCGGCCTAAATGATTTTTTTTTTTTTCCATTTTTCTATGAAATGCGAAAGTTTAGAATAATTAAATACTTTGAAAGAAAACTAGAAACACTTTCTATTTTTATTTTTATTATGATTATTATGATTATTATTATTTTTTTGTCATAGCCAAATGAGAGGTATCCCAGGCCATTAGGTGAAAACTAGAAACACTTACGATGCACTTTAATAAAACATGCACGCCACTAAAAATCCCTGAACCATATATATATTCAAGAACCCAAGATTAACTAGCTAGCTAGTAATCGTTGGTTATTCACGAAACTCAAAATGATGACAAAAGTAACTAAAAAATATTATAATTAGTGAGTTTAAGTTGTAAGCTTTATTGTTTTAAATGAGAAACTGTTTTTGTTTTGTATGAAAAAAAAAAAAAAAGATGTTTATTTATATATTTTTTGATCTAAGATGAAGTGTAACGATGTACTAAAATACATAATAACCATGGCATAGATTAATTGAAGTGCTATAAAAGAAAGTGGAACATCTCTATTTTTATGGGTTACCTAGATTTAGTTCTTCGCAGGCCATGGTATCTTAAGTATAATAATGAATGGTATTTAATTTTAATTTTGGCGAGGAGAAGTTTTTCTAAAATTCATACTTTAACAGAAATGTAGATGTGTTTGTGAGTGGATATATACAATGGCACTCTTTTGAAATTCGAATGTTTTAGGAGAAGCACAAGTGGTTGTTGAAGAGGTAGAAAATGTAGCAGAGGTAGTAGAAAAGGTGGCTAGTGTAGCAGAGAAGATATCAGTAGAGGTGGCAGATAAGCTTCCTGATAATGGCAAGCTTAAGGAAGCGGCTTTGTTAGCAGAGCAAGTATCAGCCGTGGCTGCTAAAGATGCTCAACAAACGATAGATTTCATTCACAAGGTATTGTTATAAATTAGTTTATTACTTCTCATTTACCTTAATTCCTTTTTGTTCTTTAATTTTTTTTTTTTTTGGTCTTCTTTTACCATCCTTTTGTTCTTCTTCTTCTTCCATTGTCAATCTATAAAAATTGTGTCAATCCTGGTTTGATGAAAGTTACATTAACACGTGCATTGGGATTATACCTCATATATTGGTGGGTTATGGGATACAATGTTGAGAAATTTTAAATATCAGAAGAAGGATTGTAGGCTTTGCGGCATGTAAGATCACTCTCTTTAAGGTAGTATTTGCCTCCACTCGTATAGAGTTTGTTATAGGATTCTTGGCAAATCACATCCAGGATACAACAAAGCCTATGGATTCTACATAGAGCAATTCTAGAAAATCCTATGTAAAATATTAAAAGATCTTATGAAAACTGATTGCGTTGTCTATTAGAAAATATTATTTTGAATAATTTTACAAAAAAAATTTGTTTTTCCAAAATATATCGTTTGAGTAGACGCTTGGCATATATAATCCCTATTTCATCTTTTGTTAAAAAATTTATTTAAATGATAGATTTTGGAAAAATTTTCTTTTGCAAAGTTGTTCAAAATGATATTTTCTAATAGATCATGCTATCGGTTTTCATAAAACCTTTTTTATTTTGCACAAAACCTTAAAAAACCAAAACTAGTGAGGGTTGTTGATCAAATTGAGGGGTGGCAATAGCCGGACCCCTGGTTAGAACTTTGGTTACATGTCCTATCACCTATATGCATGTCCTTTACTTCGTGTATATCCTATCACCTATATGAGACTTGGGAATTTTGTCCCTCAAGAAGGGGCTCATCTGAATCTATTCATGCTACTGAGTGCCTATTTGGATGAAACTTTAGAAGGTCCAAAATCTCTTTTGGTAGCCCATAATCACTTCTAAGTGTTTGGATAAAAAAAGAGAAGGGAACGGCTATTGCAACCCTCCATTCCTATAAGCCCACCCCCTATCCTTTAGGTTTTCAAGGTTTTATGCAAAATATAAAAAGTTTTTATGAAAACCGGCCGTGATGTCCACTAGAAAACATCATTTTGAACAACTTTGCAGAAGAAAGTTTTTCCAAAATTTATCGTTTAGGTAGACTTTTTGGCGAAAAATGAAATAAAGGCTATAAATGGTTAAAAAGTATATTTAAACGATAGATTTTGGAAAAACTTTATTCTGCAAAGTTGTTCAAAATGATGTTTTCTAGTGGACACCTTGGCCGGTTTTCATAAAAACTTTTTATATTTTGCATAAAACCTTAAAAACCTAAAGGATGGGGGGTGGGCTTATAGGAATGGGGGGTTGCAATAGCCGTTCCCAAAAGAGAAAAGTGATTCCAAGCCCAAAAGAGATTTTGAGCCCAATTTGCTCAAGATGCCTCCCTCCTGCTGTTGTTAAAATGTAACCGAGAATCAATTTTTTGGTTTAATGAAACTTATTGTAGTTCCCAGCGTGCCCTTCATCTTATAACACGTGAAATAGAAATACCAGTTGTATCTTTGTCTTTCGCTCCTCACTGATAGCATGCATGTTGACCGGCCCTAGCACCCCACCATCACCGTCTAGGCATTGAATCCTCCCTCTCTACCAATTTCTTCAACTCCCCTCCTTTCCAATCTTTTACTGTCTTCATCCTCAAAGTGTTTCCATCAACATGATAACACCCGTTCCCACCCACCCCACATTCCATCCACCCTATTTATTTATTATTATATCTTTTGTTCAAATCTGTAACAGTCAAATCCGAAAATGGCCTCCTTCATTTTGGGGTTTTCATCCCTTCATTTTGGCTACTCATCCACAAACTAATCCAGTTTATCAAAAATAAAAAAATTTAAAAAAAATCCAAAAATGGCTATTAGAGAAATGGCAGCTAAGCTTGCAAAAAAAAAAAAAAAAACACTTCTAGCAAGGGTAATATTGTCATTTCAAGGTTATAATAGCTTCAATAGATGTTCTTGCCAAACATAACAAAAATCAATTATGGCAACAATATCACTTTTGAAATATAGTTCCCAAACGCATAAAAGGTTCTCTTCTGTCACTAATAACTTTTGATTTTACTTTTGATTCTTTTATGAAGCTATCCCAAATAGGCACTTTATGTCGTTCGTATTTTTGCTGTCTTATAGTGTCATTAAATGATGTGAAATATTAAGAGAGCCAAAATAAATAAATAATATTATGGAAGAAAATCGTCAAGAAGAAGGTGTGGAAGACTTTTGTCTATCAGAAATTCACAATAATTTTTTTTTTTTTTTCAAATTCAGAAATTTAGAAAAATTGCTTTTGTGTACTTGGTATTTTAAATGAGACCTATTATTTTGCATGTCGGCGCTCTTAATTGTGCTACGACATTTCCATCACCGTTACAATTAAAGCAGAAACAAAACTATTTTTTAGCACGACAATTACATCTCCCTTTCTCTATCTCCCCTCTTTTTCTTTGCATACTCCAAATGAGTAATAGACTCCAACAAGCAAAGCCATAAGACTGCCTTTTGAAGCCTAGCTTGAAACAGTTTACAACATTTAACTTGCAAGGAATAGCTGACATGCTTAGCTTTTCGTCAAGTGCATGAAGTCCTTAGCTTAAAGGGACAAATTAAAATATAAGAAACCACATATCCTTCTTTGAATGTAGTGTTGGCAAGCTTGGATAGTATTTTGTAATCATTTTTAAGGGTTTTCCTGAAAGTATCCCCACACGCAATAGCCATTGGAAAACGTAGAAAACACTCGCCTGCCATGCTCTACTTTTGTACAATTTCACCATGTATACCTAATACCTACATAGACATATATAGCTGATAGGCATTTCATCATGCAAGCTTGCAAAACTTGGAAGAGATTTCTTCACCTCTAGCTATTCAAACAGGTTGTGATTAACAGAGAAACTGTTCTAATAATGTCTCCGAAATGCTCTCTGCCTTCTTACAAGTTGGGAAGTATCTTTGAACTACTGTATCGGTACAGATCTCTCTCGGGCAATCGATCTCAAGGACACTTCTCCGATGTCCCAGTAGCCAAGCTTGGACATGGTTACTCCATGCACAAAGGGCTGCAGTTGATTGGTGCCGATAGCGGAACGTTTAGAAAACCTCATACAAATATGTAATTTTAATCCCTTCTGATTTTCCTTCATTATTTTTTCTTATTTCCTCAGAATTTACTAATTATATGCATTAATTTCTCTCCTCTCCAAGTAGTTTCTCTTTCTGATTTAATAAAGTTGAAAAATAATCGTTCTTATATCGTAGGGTAAAGGATGACAAGGACAAGGTTCAACCACCAGCGCCACCTCCTCCTATACCTCCAAGCCCAATATTCCCCATTTGGTATGAACTAATTCGTATTTTCTTCACATGGTTGATTGGTCAAAATTAAGGTGGGTGTTTACGAAAATGCCAACAAAATATAAAAATAATTAAAGAACAATCATGTTTTAATTTGATGGGTTTGACGATCATAATTCGTCTGTTAGACTATCATAAAAAATTTTAATCCTGAGATGATGTTAAACAAGGAAAGCCCAAATCACTCATTATTTATTTTATTTTTTGGGGCAACAAAGCCATGAGATAAATTATCTTATCATGCAGGGCAAGATGGGTTTTGGGCTCTATATTATCTCTATTGCTATCATCTTGGAAGCAAAAATGGGATAAACTGCAGAGGATAGAAGGTATTTGTAATGAAAATTAATTATTGTTCTCCATGTAAATACATATTTGAAAGAAAAACTTCTACATGGCAATATTTTATCCTTTATGTATCAGATTTTTGTTTCGGCCTAAATGATTTTTTTTTTCTTCCATTTTTCTATGAAATGCGAAAGTTTGGAATAATTAAACACTTTGAAAGAAAACTAGAAACACTTTTTATTTTTATTTTTATTATGATTATTATGATTATTATTATTTTTTTGTCATAGCCAAATGAGAGGTATCCCAGGCCATTAGGTGAAAACTAGAAACACTTACCATGCACGTTAATAAAACATGCACGCTACTAAAAATCCCTGAACCATATATATATTCAAGAACCTAAGATTAACTAGCTAGCTAGTAATCGTTGGTTATTCACGAAACTCAAAATGATGACAAAAGTAACTAAAAAATATTATAATTAGTGAGTTCAAGTTGTAAGCTTTATTGTTTTAAATGAGAAACTGTTTTTGTTTTGTATGAAAAAAAAAAAAAAAGATGTTTATTTGTATATTTTTTGATCTAAGATCAAGTGTAACGAGGTACTAAAATACATAATAACCATGACATAGATTAATTGAAGTGCTATAAAAGAAAGTGGAGCATCTCTATTTTTATGGGTTACCTAGATTTAATTCTTCGCAGGCCATGGTATCTTAAGTATAATAATGAATGGTATTTAATTTTAATTTTGGCGAGGAGAAGTTTTTCTAAAATTCATACTTTAACAGAAATGTAGATGTGTTTGTGAGTGGATATATACAATGGCACTCTTTTGAAATTCGCATGTTTTAGGAGAAGCACAATTGGTTGTTGAAGAGGTAGAAAATGTAGCAGAGGTAGTAGAAAAGGTGGCTACTGTAGCAGAGAAGATATCAGTAGAGGTGGCAGATAAGCTTCCTGATAATGGCAAGCTTAAGGAAGCGGCTTTGTTAGCAGAGCAAGTATCAGCCGTGGCTGCTAAAGATGCTCAACAAACGATAGATTTCATTCACAAGGTATTGTTATAAATTAGTTTATTACTTCTCATTTACCTTAATTCCTTTTTGTCCTTCATGTTGTTTTAGTCTTCTTTTACCATCCTTTTATTCTTCTTCTTCTTCTTCTATTGTCAGCCTATAAAAATTGTGTCAATCCCGGTTTGATGAAAGTTACATTAACATGTGCATTGGAATTATATCTCATGTATTGGTGGGTTATGAGATACAATGTTTAGGAATTTTAAATATCAGAAGAAGGATTGTAGGCTTTGCGGCATGTAAGATCACTCTTTTTAAGGTAGTATTTGCCTCCACTCGTATAGAGTTTGTTATAGGATTCTTGGCAAATCACTTCCAGGATACAACAAAGCCTAGGGGTTCTACAGATAGCAATTCTGAAAAATCCCAAAATTTCTCTACGAATCTATTATAAAACTGGTTAGGAGAGAGAGAGAGAGAGAGAGAGAAGAGAGATCATTAATTATCTTTAATCTATAAGAAAAGACTCCTATTTATAATCTCTGTAGGGATGTAAAAGAAAAGGTGCCATTTTTAAACACATAATTGTTTATTAGTTAAATAAGTGTAACCATTACTTATTTAACAGACACATCTGTTGAGTATTTACAGTTATCTTTGTTTAAAAATCATGTAAATAACTAAATATTCAATGTGTCTTGCACACACAGAAAAAGTCGCACACCATTCCCATAAATAGAGTAAAACAGAGTGTACAAGAAAAAGTTGCTTACACAAAAAAGTCACACACACCCATAACAGGTTGCACATGTATAATCTCTCTTATATTATTATCTACTCCAACATACAACCCCCAATATATAAGTTGATGTACTATACATCAACATGTACGTCTTTCTAAGATGAAGATCAGTACTGACATGGCCACTACTTAAGTGGAAGTTGAGATGACATGGACATGTATAATTATATTTTTTTTAAGAAAAGAAAAAGAAAAAATAAAAAATAAAAACCCAAACTCCTTATCTAGCTTCTCTACAAGAAGAAAGCTGCCATTTCAAAATGGACAATGTGGGAGCCATGACGTCACAGTAGTAGTGGGATGAGTGTTGGGGAATTTTGAATATTAGAAGAAGGATATATTGTAGTTGGGTTCAAGGCGTGTAGGCTAGGATCACTCTCTTTAAGGTGATATTTGCCCCCACTCGTATAAAGTTTGCTATAGGGTTCCTGACAAATCACCTCCAAGATACAACAAAACCTATAGATTCTACAGATAGCATTTCTAGAAAATCCCATAATTTCTCTAGGAATTTGTTATAAAACTGGTAGCAAGAAAGAGATAGTCGAGAGATAAAAGATGTATATAATCTATAGGAGTAGACTCCTATTTACAATTTATGTACGGATGCAAATGAAAAGGTGTCATTTTTAAACACAAAACTGTTTATAAGTTAAATAAGTGCTTGTCAGTTAATTAACCATTACTTACTTAACAGAAACATCTATTCAGTATCTACAACTATTTTTGTTTAAAAATTATGTAAATGGCTTAATGATCAGTGTGTCTTTTCCATAAAGCAAAAGTTACACATACACAAAAATAGTCGCGCACCATTCCCATAAACAAAGTAAAACAGAGTGCACTAGAAATAGAAAAAGTTGCACGCGTATAATCTCTCTCATATATTACAATCTACTCAAACAATGACGACATCTGGATTCTAACCCCCTACCCTCTCATATCTTCTCTCTCCATTCCTTCTCTTTTTTCTTTCATATCTAGCCCTCTGCTCTCACCTTCGGCAAACTCGTGAAGGATCTAACAATAAATATATATGTCCATGGATTTTGAATTCGACAAGGGTCGACGTCGACGAGCAACAAACCCTAACCAAACCTCTGAATCAAACCTTAACCACCCTCTTAAGGTTATAGTGAAGGCATGAACACTGTTGGCAAAAGACAATCCAAGGGCCGTCGTCGCTGAAACCAGCCACTTGTCGCTATCAACTTTTGTCGCCACCATCGCTGTTGCCACAATCTAGTGAACTGCTAGGGTTTTATGTTTTCCTGTAGCAAATGGGAAAACAGAGATCAGGTTCTGATTGTTTAAAAATATGATTTTTTTTTTTTTTTTCCTAATTATGCCACATGAGTACCTTGTCATTTGCAACTCAACTGATATCTATGTCAACGTTGATCTCTACCCTTAGATTTGTCATAATCTAATGGCCCATAATTTCTATCAAAACTTGTCTAAATTTTTGTGCATGTCCTCGATCCTTACCCTATATATTATATATATATATATATATATATATATATATATATATAGATATTAGTCGTTTTATTATAAGTTGTAACTTATGCAACTTTGCACTAGGTAACCTCCAAATCTCCATCAATGACTCATGTTTTGCAAAACCAGTCAACTTTTTTGACACGTACGACCTACATATGAAGTAGATGTAAATAATGTAATCCAATGCTATATTGATTTCACAAAATACGGGTTACAAATTGATAGAGTTTTGGAGTTACACGTTATGCAACATAGAAAGACGATAAATATAATATTTGTTTCCTCTTTTCAAGCGAGTTCAAGGGAAAGCCAACTTTTTGATAAATTAAAGACTCTCTACACTAGCTAATCTACCTTGGGTGCATTTGGATGAGGTATTTGGAATTTACTAAAAAGTTTTAGAATAAAGAGATTTAAGATTTCATCCTTTACAAATTTTCTAGTTTGAGTGTGGGATTTTAACAGTGAAATTGGAATTTTCTTGTGTAGATGTATATGCCATTCTATAGAAATGGTATCTTATCAAAGCACATCACTTTCTTGACTGTAGCTAGAAATTAACTATAGGTGACAATCATTTAGAGGATGCTTATGAAAACGCAATTTGTTTCAAGAAAACAAAAAAGGCCCAAACTTCTCACTCATCAATTAGTACACTGACAATTTAATTGCACAACATTATCATTCAAAAAAAAAAAAAAATTTTTTTTTTAAATACTGACCCTAACTATAATCGCATTCGATATGAAGAAAAGAACAACGAATTAGTATACATAAATACACACAAAAAGCAAGTGATATAATTACCATTATTTAGGGATAAAGGAAAATCGTCCCCCCAAAAAAAAAAAAAAATGTATGTTTCTAAGTTTTTAAAATTGTTTATGTCTGATGTTTTATCTTCTCACACATTTGTAGGTCGATGCACTGAAGCATGACTTAGAAGACTTAGAGACAACAATTGAGCCCATCATTGATAAAATCGCCACCAAAGAATTTGGTGGAAAGTGAAAATGCATTTCTCTTGTCATTTATCTTTTCATGTACATGTTCTACTTCTCCTCTGTATTATAGTGGTTCAAATTTGACTATTCACTATAAAGGATTGACATATATTTGGATTAAAAATTGGGTGACCTTTCAAGATGTTGTGTATTTCAGTCTGTTTTGATGCCGCCAGCTTTAGGTTGATGAAGCTGATTGACTCTTTCCTCAATCTTGTACGAAACTTAATGATTTCTTACTCAAAAGATTGGGTTCAATGAACATCCAAATATCTTGTATTTCCACAAAATATCAATAACAATGGGAATTTTTATATATATGAAAAAAAAAAAAAAAAAAAAAACCCAAAGAACTCCTAAGGAGTATTAATTAAATCTGAAAAGTCTCAAAACTTTTTTACAAGCCTAATTTATAAAGGGGAACTCTTCTTGAACAAAACACGAAATAACTACAAATAGAAAAATAATATATATATACTAGTAGAGACCCGTGCGATGCGCGGGAATTTGAACCTAGTAACATCATCTTTGATGCTTTATGCTTCGATTTTTAAGCCTTAAACTCTAGAGATGAATCACAAATAACATTTTTATATTCACATATATCTTAAAATCACATACAAATATTAAACAAAAATTTTAGAACAATGGCTTACCATAATGATCCCCATCCTAGCACTGTCGCAAGTAGATTTCAAACCTTTATATATAAACCACCATGAACAAAAACCAAAACCCTCTCTTTGTTTGTTGAAAAAAAAAATAAATAAATAAATGAATGATGAGCATGCTAGGTCAGGAGGGAGAGATCATACTTAACTCCTATACTGCCCACTGCCTCACTGTCCTTTGTTCTTTTCATCTACTCCACAATAGACATGGATTCATGGGTATTGTGGGAGCTTAGGTAAGTGTGAGAGAGAGAGGAGAGCTACAAATGTGTTTATGGCCTTATGGGTATTGTGGAAGCTTGGGTGAATGTGAGAGGGAGAGCTAGAGAGAGAGAGAGAAAGAGAGATGAAGTATTTGAATTCCAAAATGGAACTTACCCGTGCAAACTGCAAGGGGAGGAAGCTTTTGAATTTTGAAAGCACATGTCCATGCGACCCACTTGAAGGGCAGATGGGAAAGGATGGGGGAGATTGAAATAGATGAGGTGTTTGTTTGGAGAGAGAAAAGGAGAAGGCCATAAGGGAATAAAATGCTGACATCATAAATAATATGAAGTGTGGGCCCAAAGTGAAGGAGAATGAAGGATTAAGGAAGGAAGGGCTATTGGAGTGCCAACTCAACATTTGCTGACCCCACCAAAAACTCTCTTTTATAGTATTAGAATAGATATGGGTGGCTTATATCCACACCCTTTTTTACTTATCCACACCCCTGTATGGGTAATTCTGTCATTTCATTTTTCCATTCCCTTCCCTTTCTCTGTCTTTCCTTTTCCATTTTTTTTCCCTCTTCCTTCATTCTCTGACCCCATCCTCTCACAGTTGAATACAAATCCATAATCCCCATAACATCATTGAATTTGGTTTGAAAAACAAAAATTCAATAGCTCAAGACAACTAAATATACATAAATATAAATAAGCAAGCAGATAAAAATAAATAAATAAATTTCCCGACAAACTCCATTTTCTAGTCAATAAGGCAACTCCCCTACATAAAGGACCATGTCCTTTCTTGAATTAAATTTGACACTCTACTAGCCACAACCCTCTCTCTAGTTTTTTTTTTTCTTTTCTTCTTCTTTCATTTTTTTTTCTTCCCCTTCCTCCCTCCCTCTATGCACCTATCGTTGTCATCCACCATGGACCGCACTAGCTCGTTTGATGGAAATCACCAGCTATGGAAACCATAGACTCATCACTTCCATCGTTGAAGCTACCACCGTTGACATACCAAACTTAGCCTCTGGTGCTCCGTGATGAGGGGCTTGTGGGTTTCTTATAGGTTTGAACTTGAAGTTCAAATCTGGCTAGCTGTTAACAAGTGGCTAATTACTACTACGCGTTAATTTTTCTTCCTTCGATTTTTATTTATTTATTTATTTTGATTTCTTGTTTGTTTGTTTGTTTGTTTGTTTTGTTTTTTTTGTTTTTTTTTTTTTTTTTTTCCCCAAATGAATGTCATGCTTCTTCCTTTACAATTCACTTTCCTCTTCTTCATCTTGATTTTTTTCTTCTTGAAGTTTCATTATATGCTAAAAGAAATGGAGTTAACTGTGCACAAAAGGGTTGTCAAAGGAAGGAGAAGGGATAGAAAAGAAGAAAGATTGATGTAGAGGAGAAAAGAAGGGGAAATGAGCAAAATGAAAAAATTGCCCCAGAGAGGGGTGTGGATAAGTAAAAAAGGGTGTGGAAATAGGGTCACCCTATATGTGTATAGATATATATATATATATGGGGAGGGATCCATTTACACCCGGTGTAAAAATTTTTACTCTTACACCCCTCAATATTTTTTTATGGGATTAATATTTCGTTATTCATGCATATCATGCATGCCAATTTCAAGTAAATCGAACAATGGGAAGTATGTTATTCATAAGGTGCCCCAAATTATAATTTTATTTATAAAAAGAAATATAAGTTTATAGATCAAACGGTTCCCGATACCCAATTTATTTGAAATTTAGTATGCATGATGTGCATTTAGAGTACCTAACACAACGGTTCGATTGGTAAAATATTATTTACACAAGAAAATATTGAAGAGTATAAGAGTAAAAAGTTTTACATCGGATGTAAACGGATCACTCCTATAGATATATATATATATATATATATATATATATATATATATATATATATATATATATATATATATATATATATATATATATATAGATATTTGGGTGAGTAAATAAAAAAATAATTGAAAATGATAATAGGAATTCTAACTAATTAAATAGATCATTCCTAAGAATGGATTCAAAAAACCTTAAAATTGAACTAAAATAAGACCAACATAAAATGAAAAGATTTTACGAAAATTTAGGTTGTGTTTTGTGCACCATTTCGAAAAAAAAAAACTCATTAAATTGTCAAAAAGGTCTTTTTAAAATGTTATTTTAATAAAAATCATTTAAAAGAAAGTTGATATTTGGTGAACGTAGATTTTAAAAGTAATTTTCTATCAAAAAAATTAAAAGAAAAGGGATAAACGTTAGGATTTTTGGAGTAATCGCTCCACTCTTTTGTCTTTTTGCAAATGCCAATTTGAAAAAGCTACACGCAGTAGCTCTTGCTAATATGCGTTTTTGAAGAAATCCTTTTAGGCCTTTTGAATAGGCTACCAAATATTCTTAAAATATGTAAAATGTTTCTTTTATTGGCATCCCATGCCAAGACTTGTTTGGCACCCCCAACCACCTTTGGTGTTTTAAAGTTTATGAAACCTATAAAGGTTTTCATGAAAATTGGTCAAGTAATCATTTACAAAATGTTATTTTGAACAACTTTATAGAAAAAGGTTTTTTCAAAATTTATCGTTTAAGTGGAGCTTTTGCAATTTACAGTCTCTTTTTCTGTAAAAATCCAAAAAGTCTACTTAAACGGTAATTTTTTTGGAAAACTTCATTCTACAAAGTGGTTCAAAATGATGTTTTCTAATAAACAACACAACTAGTTTTTGTTAAACCTTTAATATTTTTCATAAAACCTTGATAAACCACAACAATTGTGGGGTGCAAAGCAAGTCTTCAGGTGCCAATAAAGACCCTCTATGTAAAATAAATTTTAGCTCTAAATAGACCTTTTGGACTCTCCCAACTGATGCACCAAACGCTACCAAGGTTTTGATCATTAAATGACCTCTTTTACTCACTCTGAAACTCTAGAAGAAACGAATGAATTGATTGTTGGTGGGGGAAAGATTCTCTCCAATAAATGAATGGTTTAGTGAAATCTAGACCGTTCATATTTTGACCCATTAAACAATTTCTTTTCACTTTGAAAACTCCAGAGGAAATGAATGAATTGATTGGGGAAATGCTAGTTAGTCCCACACTTTGCCCTATGATGAGAGAATAAGGGTTGTTTCAATTTCTAGGATTTAACCATATTAGTAGATCCCACAACTTTACTGTAAAGACCATGTTTTTAATGTTGTCATATTCCGTGCCAAAGGATGGGTGAGTCTTGGGTTGATTGAAGATTGATGAAGTTGCAAAGTTGAGACAAAGCGTGGAGTTTAAAGCTTCGACTCACAATTGTTCTTAGGAAAGGTAAGTGACTGTAGAAGCCTAAGTTTTAATGTTTAAAAATCATTTCAAATCATTTTCAATATTTCTTTATTTATAAAAATGGTTTTGAAAAAGAATTTTTAGCTTCTGAGGTTTTTCTTCCTAGGTGGATCGATCCATGGCTTATGCGGATCAATCTATGGTATTTTAGAAATGCAGATTTTGCTACTGCCTAGGTGGATCGATCCATGGTTTTCGTGGATCGATCCATACTGTTCTAGAAATGCGGTTTTGATTCTGTTAACGCAGATCGATCCGGCATGACCTCGGATCGATCCGGGATCGTAAAAATCAGTTTTTAAAGTATTTAAAACCTTCCTATTTGATCCTAAAACGAATCCCAGTCTTTTGGGGTTTCTTAGTCTCTATATATAGAGGCTATTACAATAGAGAAAGAGAAGCAAGCCTCTCTCTATTAGGGTTTTCATTGTTCATCTTCTTAAAACCTCTCTAGAGCACTTTAACCTAGGTTTTTCACTCATATTCTCTAGAGACCTTCAAACCATACACCATTCACAACCTTGGATGATTGTGAGACCGTTGCGACGGTGATCGAGCTTGCGAGTTCGTGATTGAAGGCATCGCTGTGAAAGAAGTTGGTTGCGACCAAAGCCGTGACGACGGAGATCGATCGTGTATGATCATGGGAGTGAAGACAACTACATGAGTCCTTGTGTGGTCTGTAAGTGTGTCTTGTACTCGTTTATTTCATAGTGGATTTGCTTCAACTGGACGAGGTCCCGTGGTTTTTCCCATCTAGGGTTTTCCACGTAAAAATCTCTTGTGCCATTGTTAATTGCTTTTGTGCTTGCTGTGTGACTGATTTATTTGTGGTAAAAGAGATTAATTGACTTGGAATCAAATTTGGGTAAGATTTATACATAATACCTATTCAACCCCCCTTCTAGGTATTGTAGGCTTGGTAAAATTGGAATTTCAATTGGTATCAAAGCGTAGGTTCACTCTTAAGGTTTAACAGCCTGAGTGTTGATCTTTTCATTCGATTCTGGTAGTATGGAGCCTGTCAAACTTTCAATACCATATTTTAATGGTCAAGATTATGGGTACTGGAAGGCTCTTATGCGAGCATATCTCAAATCAATTGATGAGAGAGTGTGGCTTGCTGTGATTGATGGATATACTCCACCCAAGGTGGTTGTGGAAGGTGTATCTATTGACAAGCCTAAACTTCAATGGACTAAAGAAGATTATGAAGAACTTAAATGGAATTCCAAAGGAATCAATGCTATTTTTAGTGGAATATCCCGAGATGAATTTCGAAGGGTAGCCCATTGTGAATATGCAAAAGAAGCTTGGAATATCCTTGAGAAAACTCATGAAGGTACCATATCTGTTAAAAACACTAAAATTCAAATGCTTACTGCTTTGTATGAACAAGAGACTATGAAAGAAAATGAAGTGTTTGATGAGTTTAATGCAAGATTGAGTGATATTGTCAATTCTAGGTTTTCCTTAGGTGATGTTATGTCTGATGCTACAATCAATAGGAAAATTCTTAGATCTTTGCCTATTAGGTTCCTTCCTAAGATCACTTCCATTGAAGATAATAGAGATTTAGATACCATGAAAAAGGAAGACTTGGTTGGTGAAATTCAGAATTATGAGATGAAGTTTTGCAAACCTAAGAAAGAACCTAAGAACATTGGAATTGCCTTGAGTATTGTGAATGAGAAGTCTAGCAGACATGTTTCTAGGACTGGCTCTGATTTTGATATTTCTGAGGAGGAAATTGCCTACTTTGTTAAAAAATTTAAGAAATTCTTCAGAAATCCTAGAGGTAGTGTTTCCAATTCTAGAAATAGTAATGGTGCTAGCTCTAGTAGGAACAATGGATCTAACTCTAGCAAAGGTAATGGTTCTAGTTCCAATAAGGATAGAAGGGAGAGAAATAGGTCTAGATCTCAGTCTAGAACTCAAGGGGAGAGACCAAATGATATAAATGATGAGAGAGATAAAATTCAATGTTATGAATGTCATGGTTTCGGTCATATTGCTCCTGAATGTGCTAATACTAAGAAGAAACAAAGTAGTGGTCAGAATAATGGAAAGGGATATAATGCTACTTTGAGTGACAGTGAGACTGAGTCGGATTCTGAGAATTTCTCTCAAGGAGAAGAGGATAACTCCAATTTCATAGCCTTTACTTCTATTCACCAGGTTAATGATAAAATCTCATCAAGTGTTATTGATTCTGAGAGTCAGGGGGAGTCTGAAAAAGATGAGATTAATTCTGAAAATTCTGAAAATATGATTGAATCTGATGAAGAAGAAGAAGACCTTCAATTAGCTTATGACAAGTTGTTTGAAGAGTGTCTAAAAACCAAAAAGTCTAATAAATCTCTATACATTAAGGTTAAAATTTTTGAAAAAGAGATAGAGACTTTAAAGATGGAATTGTCTGAATCTAAGGGTCATGAGAGTCAGTTGAGCACTCAGAAAGCACTTCTTGCTGATAAGGTGGTTCGACTTGAAAAGGAGAAGTTTGAATTGTCTGAGTCTAAGAAATGTTTTGAGCTGAGAGTAGTAAATATTGAGAAAGACTTGAAGACTAAGATAGGAGATCTTGAGAAAATGTCAAAAGGTAAAGAGACCTTAGACAAGTTGTTAGGTGTAGGACAGAGTCCTAGTGATAGGCGTGGTTTAGGCTTTGTTAGTGATAGGGTTACTCCTAATTCATCTGAAACCATGTTTGTCAAGGCTCAAGAGTCTCAAGTTATTCAGTCTGTCATTCCTCCACCTATTGTGCTTTCAAAGCGATTCCCTACTTGTGTCCATTGTGGCTTGAAAGGACATATTAGACCTAGATGCCCAGTCCTTAGGAAGAATCAAGAGTTACCTAGGAAGAATCCACTTAGGAAGGTAGAAAGTGACTTCCATAGGCAAGTGAAGAGGTCTAATGGATATGATATTCCTTATGTTTGGAATAGATCCTCTTCTAGGAGTACTCTTGTGTGTCATCATTGTGGTAAGATGGGTCACATTCGTCCTAACTGTTTTCATCTTAGGAATGGTTCTTCTAGGACTTCTAGAAATCCTATTTTGAGTTGGGACAATGTAGGTGATTGTCTTAGGAAGCTTTGTCAAGAGGTTGTTGATTTGAGACAAAGTGCCCATAGAGGATTAGG
Organism: Liquidambar formosana; assembly: GCA_039720395.1. Classification (NCBI taxonomy): domain Eukaryota; kingdom Viridiplantae; phylum Streptophyta; class Magnoliopsida; order Saxifragales; family Altingiaceae; genus Liquidambar; species Liquidambar formosana. The sequence goes on from CM077823.1 coordinate 22,569,874, forward strand.
CACTTCTTCCTATGATTCTATGAGTGATTCTATACAAGCTGTGAGTTTTCCTAGAGAGAGATTCATTGCTAGGAAAGAATTGGTGAAGAAAAAGGATTTTGAATGTTATACCCCACTTGTTAGTGTTGTGCAAAAAGATAAGGGTAAAGGCATTGTGCTAGATTCTAGTTGAGTTGGCTTGTCCGAAATGACATTAAACTACCTATGGTCCGCAAAGACCTTAAACTATCCATAGTGCTCTAGGTGTGATCTTTTCTCTATGTCATTCATGTTGTTCCTAGAGTTATGGAGTATTTAGGATTTATTGCTTTTGTGTGTGTTTTTGTTTTTCTTTGGAGTTTATTTGTTTTTATTTTTTCATTGGTATAATAAAAAAAAATGAAAAACTCAGAAAAACTAAAAAGATTTTCTTGTGTGCTTTGCTATTCTTGGCTAGTTGTGTGTTTTACTTATATATGATTTGCAGTAGGATGTTGATACTATATCCTTTATGATTGTCATATTGAGTTGAAATTGATAAATTGATAAATTTGATATTTAGTCTCACTCTCTTAAGCACACTTAGTGGAGTAGTTCTGAATTTACATGCTATACACTTTACACTGCACCATTGACATATGACTTTGGGGTTTTTAGGCTAATTCTATGAATTGCTAAATCTATGTCTGAAAATTTCCTGGGATGTTAGAATTTGAATGACCTATATGTTATGCATATCCCTATGTCTCATGAAAAGGGCTACCTTCGCGTTGTCCGAAGCTAACGTGAGGTAACTCATGAAGAGGGCTGGCTGCGTGAAAGTGTGAAAGCCATCATGTTGATAATAATAATAAAATAATATATTGATATTGAGCTTCAATAAAAAAAATGAAAAATATGGGAAAGGTGCGAAAACTTGATACCTACAAAATTATTCCCAAAGCTCATAGAAAAAGAAAAAGAAACAATTACAAAGGGTGAAAAGCAATCTTTTCGATTCTAACATAGTTTAAATTCTTTTTCTTTATTTCTTTGGAATTATTAGACTTTAGTTAGCATGAGTAGTTTTGCTAACCGACCCCGTTGGCGTTGTCAGTGCATTATACAGTTAGCATGTGAACTTTCTTGAATAACTTTTCTAATTGTGCAAAAGTGTGTTGGACTTTATTGAAACTTTGCAATTATGTCCTTGATGACTCATGTGCTTTTATATTGTGGAATGGTGTCTCAATTTTAGTTCTTTTTCTATATTTGTGGAACACCCTAACATATCCTCGTATTGTCTAGTGCATATGTTTTGTTTATTTTTTATTATTTCTTTTTGTGCCTTATTTGAGGGGGAGTTAAGAGTGTTTGTCAGAGTGAATATGAGTTGTTATCGTTTGTCAGAGTGAATATGAGTTGTTATCTTTTGTCAGAGTGAATATGAGTTGTTATCTCTTGTGCCCTCATCTTGAGTACATTTTTTCTCCTGATGTGAAGATGTTCTTCTTGCTATTCTTTGATTTCCCTCTGATGTGGTTTCATTCTTTTATATGTGTGCTTTCCTTTGTCAATTCATGACAAAAAGGGGGAGAATATCTGTATGCTTGGGGGAGAATATCTTTGAGTTTGTATGCTTGAAGGAGAATAGAATATCATTGAGTTTTTAATCTATTTCTGTGATATTATGCTTGGGTATTGTTTGTTCTTGTTTGCAGATCACAGATCAGGTTGATAGGTTGAGTGCGAGAGTTAGTATTGTTGTTGGCTCTTTCTATATAATATTTCTTTATTGAGTTGTAATTCTCATAGTGAGTTTAGGACTTGTTCAGTTTTGTGGTTTGGGAATAGGTCTTATATCTCATGTCGAGATTTAGGTTGGTTTTGTCACGGAATTGCCAAAGGGGGAGATTGTAAAGACCATGTTTTTAATGTTGTCATATTCCGTGCCAAAGGATGGGTGAGTTTTGGGTTGATTGAAGATTGATGAAGTTGCAAAGTTGAGACAAAGCGTGGAGTTTAAAGCTTCGACTCACAATTGTTCTTAGGAAAGGTAAGTGACTGTAGAAGCCTAAGTTTTAATGTTTAAAAATCATTTCAAATCATTTTCAATATTTCTTTATTTATAAAAATGATTTTGAAAAGGAATTTTTAGCTTCTGAGGTTTTTCTTCCTAGGTGGATCGATCCATGGCTTATGCAGATCAATCTATGGTATTTTAGAAATGCAGATTTTGCTACTGCCTAGGTGGATCGATCCATGGTTTTCGTGGATCGATCCATACTGTTCTAGAAATGCGGTTTTGATTCTGTTAACGCAGATCGATCCGGCATGACCTCGGATCGATCCGGGATCGTAAAAATCAGTTTTTAAAGTATTTAAAACCTTCCTATTTGATCCTAAAACGAATCCCAGTCTTTTGGGGTTTCTTAGTCTCTATATATAGAGGCTATTACAATAGAGAAAGAGAAGCAAGCCTCTCTCTATTAGGGTTTTCATTGTTCATCTTCTTAAAACCTCTCTAGGGCACTTTAACCTAGGGTTTTCACTCATATGCTCTAGAAACCTTCAAACCACACACCATTCACAACCTTGGATGATTGTGAGACCGTTGCGACGGTGATCGAGCTTGCGAGTTCGTGATTGAAGGCATCGCTGTGAAAGAGGTTGGTTGCAACCAAAGCCGTGACGACGGAGATCGATCGTGTATGATCGTGGGAGTGAAGACAACTACATGAGTCCTTGTGTGGTCTGTAAGTGTGTCTTGTACTCGTTTATTTCATAGTGGATTTGCTTCAACTGGACGAGGTCCAGTGGTTTTTCCCATCTAGGGTTTTCCACGTAAAAATCTCTTGTGCCATTGTTAATTGCTTTTGTGCTTGCTATGTGACTGATTTATTTGTGGTAAAAGAGATTAATTGACTTGGAATCAAATTTGGATAAGATTTATACATAATACCTATTCAACCCCCCTTCTAGGTATTGTAGGCTTGGTAAAATCGGAATTTCATTTACCACTTTCTTCTCTCATAGTAAGGCAAAATGTAGGGGTAACTAGCATTTTCCAATTATCAAATGGTTGGTCTAATGAAATCTCACTAGGACTTTTGATATTCCAATAAATGGATGATCTAATGAAATTTAGTTTATTCATATCATGTGAGATGTACCAAATATCAAAAGTTTAGATTTCATAGGCCGGATCATCCGGTCACGGGAAAGAATTTATTCTCCGTTATGTCAAGTGGCTCCATAATTCAAATGGAGCAATAAAAAAAGAAAAAGAAAAAGTCACGTGTCCCACTTGGACTTTTGATATTCAAAAGCACTTCCAATAATATTCTAGCTACTACTTGTGTGTCATCAAGATTTCACTTGTTTTAATTAGAGTTTATTTTAGAAGTCCTCAGAAAATCAAAGCATTTAATGAGGGCATGTTTGGATGTCCCATGAAAATTGAATGACATTGTTAGTTTTGATATAGCATCGAAGTTTCAAATTATTTAGTTAAATGGCCTAAAAGAAACTTAAAGCTACCATCACAAATGTTAGAATTAGGTCAATTTTAAGATTGTTTGAATATTGTCATATCAAATTCTCACTATCAATTGTAAAATTATATATGAAATGGTCTACAAATTAAACGTAATGGGGCAATTCATGAAATAGAAAAGTCTCTCTCATTTCCTTTTTAAAAAATAAGAACTACATAAAAAAGAGATTAATTCTATAGGAAACATCTTTTTATAGCATCAAAACAAAAAGTACAAAATTTTCATCCAGTAATCTCAGCTCAAATTACAACGAACTACAAAATCCCATATCAAAATGGATTTTGTAAGACAAATCCAAACAGGGAGGCCCCTGGTCCATTGCCCATTATCGAATGAGGTTATTCCCCTCCTTTTCTGAGGTAAATTACATTTTGCTCCCCTGAACTTTAGGGTCAAAGACACTTCAATATCCTAAACTTCCAATTGTATCAATAGGTTTTTTAATCTTTCAATTTTTGTCAATGTGGTCCTTCCATGAGCCATTGACAATGTGATCCTTTCGTTGAAGACTGCATGCGAATTTATTCCTCCATATTTTTATATTGTAAGCATATAAACCATTCTAAACGGCAGCTAGATCTACGTACCTTTCACAATCCTCAGATAAGTTTAGATATCTAAGGATTGGTGTATTATCAATGTGATGTGCACGTGTTTATTGTCTAGTTGACAATAAACCAGCCTGTGCACATGGTAGTGTGCATACCTAAGGATTGGTGTATTGTCAATCATGCTATGCATAAGCAAGTTTATTGTGCACCTAGCAATACATCAGTCCTTAGGTACCATACTGTGAAAGATAGAGATGATAGAGGAAAGCTACCAGTCAAATTCCCACCTGTTGTGTTCCTCTTGAATATTGAATATAATGCCATGCAAATTGCCAATAATGCGAGAGACCACACATAATCATCCATATACTCCCTGCTAAGAAGGCAGCAAATTGAATTGGAAAGAAAGCATGAAGATTCAAATCTTGTCTAGGAAATTCATAAAACCATCAACTCCAACCCCACATCACCTTAAGAACATGAACCTATCGTTCATCGATCAGCTTGCGCCTTCAGACTATCCACTAATCCACCCATGATTTTCTACTACCCCGCCGATAGCACCCAATGCAGAGCTGAAAATGTGGAAAGACGCAACCGTTTAGAGAAGTCACTGTCGGAGACCTTAACCCTTTTCTACCCGCTAGCGGGTAGATTCATTAGGGCCGATCTCTTGGTTGATTGTAATGACGATGGGGTAGAATATTTGGAAGCCCAAGTGCACGGCCAACTGGCTCAACTTCTCCACGGAGAGCGCGACGCCGAGCTGCTGAGTCCTTTGGTTCCATTTGCTACTGAATCTGATACGAGTCCGCTTGTGGTAATTCAAATCAACGTTTTCGATTGCGGTGGGTTAGTCATCGGGGTGCGAATCTCACACAAAATAGCCGATGGATTCACGTATACGAAATTCATTAACGGGTGGGCAACCGCGAGCCGTGTTGGAATAAAAGAAGTAATTAGACCAAGTTTCAACGCAGCTTCTCTCTTGCCGGCGGCCGGAGATTTATCTGGTTGGGTCAAGCCTCGGCCCTTCAACAAGAATCCGACCAAGTTCGTGATGAGGAGATTTGTATTTGATGGAGCAACAATACTATCCCTAAAAGCCAAAGCCAAAGCTGGAGCAAGTGGTTGGGGTGTCCAACGTGAACCTTCCAATGTTGATGTTGTGATGGCGCTCATTTGGAGGACTAGCTCTCATCGGTGTGGCCAGGGCAAAATATGGGCACTTGAGGCCTTCTCTTCTAGGACAGCCAATGAACCTGCGGGGAAAGACATCGTTGGCCATACCGGATAATTGCTGTGGAAATCTCTACAGACAGTCCAACGCCCGATCTATGGCGGATGAGAGCAAGATGATGCTGCATGACTTGGTGAGTCTCTTACAGGATGCAAAAAGAAACTCCAATATATGCGGATTGCGAAAAAATGGTGGAAGGTGATTTTGGGGTCATGATGGTGATTAAATCTATAAACGAGTTCCGTGAAGAAATGTACAAAGAAGATGGAGATGTTTGCTCGTTTGCTAGTTTGTGTGGGTTCCCTCTTTATGAAGTTGATTTTGGTTGGCCGGGGAAAGCCCGGTTGGGTGAGTAGAGCATGGATACCATTTGAACGTATTGTTCTAGTGGACACTAAATGTGGCCATCGAATTGAAGCATGGGTGAGTCTGGATGAGAAAATCATGCTTCAATTTCTACAAGATCCGACCATTCACTGTCTCTCTAACTCGCTCTCTCTTGTAATTTGAATGTTGTTTTAAGGTAGATGAGTGTATGTATGTGGTGGCCGGGGGCATACCAAGTGGTAGCCCTAGAGTGGTTGGAGTTAGAGTTAAATCTCCTAGTTTAAGGGAAAAACAAACCAAGCATAGTGTTCCTCCAACCAGATTTGGACACATGGCAAGTTTCTATAGGAGAACAAAGCCAAATAAACTATACCTCTAGCAAATTTTGACACATAGCATAACAAAATTTTTATACCTTTAAGATCCCATAACTTTCAATTTTTATTTTCGTTTTCAGTAAAATTTATATTTTTACAATCTACTCATTGAGATCTTCCAAACCAGTCATGAATAGTAAATTTTGGAAAAAAAAGTATTTGAAGTTAAACTTCGTGAAAATCAAGTTAAATTTAACATAGAAAATTAATTTAACATTAACAATCCTTTCTCAAACGGTGGAAGCTATGGCAGTTTGTAGTGGAGGTTGCAATCAAGTTTCTCGTCGCCGATCTACACCTCTGTGATGGTGCTGAAGTTAAAATTCACAGATCTAAAAAGTTTTTGTAAAGTTAATTAGGTTTTGGTAAAGTTAGCTAGGTTTTTTTTGTAAAGTTAACTAGATTTTGGTAAAGTTAGATAAGTTTTTTTTGGTAAAGTTAGTTAGGCTTTTGTAAAGTTAACTAGGTTTTGGTAAAGTTAACTAGGTTTTTTTTTTTGTAAAGTTAACTAGATTTTAGTAAAATTAGCTAGGTTTTTTTTTTTTTTTTTTGTAAAATCATATAGATTTTTTTGTAAAGTTAACTAGGTTTTGTTATAGGTCATTTATTATGGACAATATCCTTTTTTCTTTCTTCTTCTTCTTCTTCTTCTTCTTTGGGATATCTCATTGGCTCATTAATGACCATGGTACTCCAAAAGTGGGAAACTTTCTAAAAAGTTAGCTAACCCAAACAGGCAAAAGGATACCCAAGAGTCAAAACCATTCATGAGTACAAGTTCATTTAATGAAGACAATGTATATACAGGTTTTTCTTCTACCCTCATTAAATACGTGTTTTCTCTTCATTGGCTCCCAAAGGTAGTAAATCCTACCTTATAGAAGAGGAAATAACAGAAAATAATAATTTATGCGGGTCGAAACCATATTTGACGATCTCCCACTTTCGGCTTACGTTCGGCTAACCATACTTGGCCCATCTATCTTTATCCATCTTTATCCATTATTTAATGTCCTATCAGTACCTATATAATTTACTCCGTAGTGTATGTGAGAAGGCAACCTCTTTCATTTTTTATTCTTTCCCCACATTTTTTTTCTTTTATAAATAAAAAATTTTAATTTTGTGAATGTGCTGGGGGAGGTTGTGAATATAATGTCATTTCAGGACAAATGAATTATTTAATGTCCTAATCATCAACTACCACCAGTTTGGTATTCTTTAGCAAACTTGATGAGATATTTGATTTCAATCTCTGGAATTAACAAGTTGGAGACTACACCAGTAGGCAGTAGCTAGCTGTCAACACCTTCAATGATTTTTCGGATATATATATGTACTCAGGTAGGATCAATCTCATACGTATGCACGATCACGCATAGGTTTTTATCTTATAAGCTAGCTAGTCAAAGTTCAAGAGACTAGTGGTTAGATAAAAACTCCATCCGTAATTATTTTACATTTTTTTTTCTATTGAATGTTTCAAAATTATTGTCTCATTCAAAAAATCAATCGCTTTTTTGAATTGATTTCCTAAAATATTATTTCTTATGAGTACTTTATTTTTTCTAATGTTCTTGTACAATACTTAAGGGTAAAATTGGTATGTTAAAACATTTTCATTAATCTAAAAGCATTTAAAAGGATTTTCCAAAATGATGTCTTTTCTCAAAGGTGACAAACTGGCAATCAAATCTGGAACAGAATAAGTAGTTAAATATGTATTCCCAATCGTAACCCATTAGTGGTTTTGTTGGAATCAATTGAGGAGTAAGGATCTTTTCTATTGCAATGAATGGTCTAGTGCCATGTAAGTCCCACATATGTGTTTTGATGGGTCACATGTATTACAAATGGTCTAGATTTTTTTAGAATGTTCGTTAAATAATGAGAATCTCTTCCCTCGATTGAGTATCAAGTCAAACGAATCTCCCTAGCTAGGTTTGGATGCCTCAACATGCGTGAAAACATATTAATTGTGACTAGCTTGCACTAATGGGCCCTCCTACTTTACCACTATTTTCACCGTCTAATTATGAGGATTTCTTTTGGAAGTGGTTAGGAATGGCAATGGGACAGATCGGGGTTGGGTTTGAACTATCTCATCCCAACCCTGATTAAGAAGTACCATCTTGAACCCCAACGGGTATAAATTGTGGAAACCATCCTCGTTAATACAAATTTAAAAACTCGCTCCCGCCTCCCTCCCCCCTCGCCTACTAAATAAATCAGCAAATGGAGAGCTTTTGCCTTCAAATCTACGGATGAATAGGAGTAATAGAAACCCATGAAACAAGAAAAGAAAAGAAAAATAAATAACCAACAAGGAGAATAAACACATCTCAAAGAGCTTGTGCTTCAAATCTGCAAAATTTGAGATCACCTAAGTTTTCTGGGTAAACTATGGAACCCCATTAAATTACAAACCATCATGAAAACTTTACAATTTGCTAAAAGAAAAGAGATCAAGAAAACTACGTACGTACGTATATTATACAAGTATAATATCAGTATTTACCAACTAGGTGCGTGGCTGCCTATAGATTTGAGAGCGGAGAAAGACGAATAAATAAGGAATTCCTAATTGGGACTGGAAATTGCCCAAATTCAAGAGTCTTCCATCCTGTGTTTTTTATTGCTTGTTGACAAAAAGACCAAATTAACCTTTAACTATGAAAGGAAATGAGTATGCATTAGGGATATTAAGCGAGTAAAGGGATAAAAATGTAATTTTGAAATGTAATACTTAATTGGGGCCGGATATATGAGACGGGTTTAATATAAAACCATTCCCAACCCATCCTCGAGTCGGGTTTTGAAATTTAATACCATTCCCGCTCCATCCTAATTAAAACGCAAAAAATCCGTCCTAATAAGGATGGGTCGGGGCAATTATAAATTGCAATCTCTAGGGGTAGTTAAGGGAAAATTGAAATAGAAAAATTGGCTTCAACGAATTTTCTTGCTATCAGCCTTACAGTGGTGGTTCATTACTTTTGAAAGCTACCGTAACTACACATTTGAAAGCCAACATAACTCTACAAAGGATCCATGAATTTCTTACCGCGTTAAAATAGCCATATGCCTTATGCATGACCATAGTTCGTTGGTTTTTTTTTTTTTTTTTTTTTTTTTTTTTTGCATTTCCTCTTCAAAAAAAGTGGGATTTTATTTATTTAACATACAAGCACTCGGTGATAACCTAGTTGACATGCTTGGGCATTTTGTGATGGTTATTGATCTTTTATTTACAAAATAAAAAAAGGAAAAAAAAATGGTTGGTATATATATAGTTAAATACAAATAAAACAATAATTAATGTCTATAGAGTATGCAAAAACTCAATTTGTTTCAAGAAAACAAAAATGCCCAAAATTTTCACTCATCAATAATCAATTAATACACTAACACCATAATTGCACAACATTAATTATAATTATATTAAATAAACAAATAAATAAGTGAGGGGAAAATGATACTTCACCCTCCTAAAACCACTAATCTTTTTTTTTTTTTTCTTTGGTTTGACGGTCAGGGTGTCTGGGCCAGCTTGTGTGCACCTCAACTAATTCCTTTCCGGGTAATCTTAAAGGCGCACTTCCCTACATCGGCCTAGTACATTCATAAATAAATTTCTAAAGTGTTCCCTAAAGGAGCACAATAAAGAATAGAATCTAAGATGTCCAGGTTTACGGCTCATCATTTGAGCTAGCCCTCTTCGGTAAACCACCCATCTTTTACCACACACCACATTTGTCAAAAATAGATGAATAAAAAGGGCCCGGCCTAATATATATGAAAAAGGAAAAACTTCCACGTACATATAGTGGGTGGCATAAGAAAAGAACTAACAAACCAATATATGGCGTACATGAATACACATAGAGGAAAGTGATATTACCATTATTTAGTGACAAAGGAAAAAAAAAATGTATATCCGAATCTTTGATACGGTACGTTTATGTCTGATGTTTTATCTTTGTCACACATTTATAGGATAAAATCCCAAAGATTTAGAGACAACAATAGAGCCTGTCATCGATAAAATCGCCAACAAAGAATTTGGTGGAAACTGGAAAGTGACAAGTCATTTCTCTTGCCATTGATCTTTTGATGTAAATGTTCCACTTCTCCTATGTATAGTAGTACTAGTTCAAATTTGACTGTTTTCCATCTCAAGGTTAAAATTTGGGAGACCTTTCAAGATCTCATGTATTTCAGTCTGTTTTGATGGAGCAAGCTTTAGGGTGAGGAAGCTGTCTGACTGATTAATTACCCAATTTACCCCATAAAAGAAAACTCCTATTAATTCTGAAAAGTTTTACAACTTCCATTACAAGCCTAACTGTGAAGGAGACTCTCCTTTCTTTACCGTAACACGAAATAACTACAGATAGAAAAATATATAATTGAAAATCATAAAATTTTACATAGACTGAATTAGGGAGTAATTCTCTCATAATCAAATAGATCATTCCTAAGAAGAATGGATTCAAAAACCTTAAAATGGACTAAAAATAAGAATTGCAAAAAAATTGAAAATATTTTACGAAAGTGAAATTTTGATCCATTAAAAGACCTCTTTTTACTCTGAAACTACAAAGGGAAATGGTGAATTGATTGTTAGCATGGGGAAGAATTCTCCCGATATGTAAGATCAATCAAATCACATGAATTTATCAAATATTAATGATCTATATTTTAGTAGACCATCTATTTACGGAAAAGAATATTTCAAAGCATTAATTAGCAGGTATCCTTAGTCAATTGGCTACTGTATTCAAATGGGATCAAAAGTTACAGGTGTCCCACTTGGGCTTTTGGAGTTCCAAAGCACTTCAAATGATCTTCTAGTGCTTATTGTTTTCACTTTGAACTCTAAAAGTCCCTACTCCCCAGAAGATCAAAACATTTAATGAGAGATGTTTAGATATCTCATGATATGTTCAACTTGTCTTCTTATAGGTTTAAACTTTAATTTTGCAGTTTTTACTTTTGCTGTGAGTTGGATTGTGATAAGTTATGAGTCACTAAGATCAGTCCTTTTCTTATTTTGCTTTGTTTCTCTTTTCCTCTTCCGTATTCCTTTTTATTTCTTTTAATATATATCAAGTAGTGAGCACATGATTTTGTAGTCCTAGGATGCCTGTAGACAATGAAATTTTGTAAAGTTCAAATTACCGTTGGATAACTCAAACAATCAAAGTTTAAAGTATTTGACTAGTTAAAAACAAATGGGACTCATTCAAACTATCAGTGGACACAGCCCACTTGATAAAAACAGGCCTCATGGTCTAACCTATGCATTAGCCCAACTCACCAAATTAAATGCAAGTCATATGCCAACATAGCCCATTACATCTGCGTGGGCCCCACATGTGGCACATGTCATCATTATGAGGTCCAAATCACCCTCAAAAGAAAGTCACTCATGAAATATTACCTCTCATAATTTGGGGAAATTTGTCTCCTCAAATTTGGAAACCTTTTAATAAGAATTTCCATAAATTTCAAATGAAGGAGAAAATCCCTCCTTAACCCTAAAACTTTGGGATGACAATCAATTCAAATTTAAAATTAAGGGGACAAATCTCCTTTTAAATCAATATTATTCCCTAAATCAAGGGAAGTCAAATATGGGGTTTCCAAGAGAAGACCTCCACCCTTGCCTATAAATACAAGACTCTAGTACATAAAGAAGGACACACAAACAGAGAGCTCCTATCGACACTGTGCCGAGAAGAAGCGACAAGAGCATCTTCACTACTAAGTTTGAGTTCGAGATCAAACCACATGGCCCTTGAGTCTAAACAAAACACTTCAACCACGTGTCTCTCTTAAACGATTCAAGATCAAGTGCCACTGCCCTTGGATCTTAAAGCTCACGGAGATTTAATCAGAGGAATACTTTCTTTTGTAAAAGATATTCATAGAGAATTGTACCTATTCATTTCATTTAATATAAATTGTTATTCATCCGCATTTCTTGTCTCTTTATTTCAGGATACAAAATTTGTGTGTACAAATTTCTTCCACCGGGAGTGCTAGATCAAGCGCTCACCTCTATGAACTTTATGATCCAAGGGTAATGAGCGCTTGATCTTGAATCGTTTAAGAGAGATGCGTGGATTGAAGTGTTTTGTTTAGACTTGAGGGCCGTCCGGCTTGATTTCGAACTCAAATTTGGTAGTGAAGATGCTCTTGTTGCTTTTTCTCGGCAAAGTGTCGGTAGGAACTCTTTGTTTGTGTGTCTTTTTTCATGTACTGGAGTCTTGTATTTATAGGTAAGGGTAGAGGTCTTCTCTTGGAAACCCCATATTTGACTTCTCTTGATTTAGAGAATAATATTGATTTAAAAAGAGATTTGTCTCCTTAATTTTAGATTTGAATTGATTGTCATCCCAAAGTTTTAGGGAATATTATTCATTAAGGAGGGATTTTCTCATTCATTTGAAGTTTATGGAAATTCTTATTGAAAGATTTCTAAATTTGGGGGAAATTATTATTGAAAGGTTTCTAAATTTGGGGAGACAAATTTTCCCAAATTATGAGAGGCAATATTTCATGAGTGACTTTTTTATGAGGGTGATTTGGACCTCATAATAATGACATGTGCCACATGTGGGCCCCACGCAGATGTAATGAGTTATGTTGGCATATGACTTAGATTTGACTTGGTGAGTTGGGCTAATGCATAGGTTAGACCATCAGGCCTATTTTCATCAAGTGGGCTGTGTCCATTGATAGTTTAAATGACTCCCATTTGTCTTTGAGTAGTCAAATACTTTAAACTTTGACTATTTGAATCATCCAATAGTGATTTGAGTTTTACAAAATTTCAATGTCTATAGTGCCAACCTAATTGGGATTTTAGGATTCTCTTTGATGCTTCTGCTTCTTCTTTTCTTTTTCTTTTCTCTTTTTTTTTTTTTTTTTTTTGAAGATGTCCCAAGAAAATTGAATAGAGGTGTTATTTTTTGTAGGGAAATATTAGTTAGCCCCACACCTTGCACTGCATTTTGCTCTACTATGTGAATTTAATTTTCTTTTAATTTTTAAAGTTAAACTATATCAGTGAGTTCTACAACTTTATCTTTTTATTCTCTTATAATAAAGTATAAGACAAAATGTAATACTAACTAGCATTTCTCTTTTTCTCATAGGATTGAGATGACAACTCAGTTGACTTAAAAAATTTAAAGCTATCATCACGAATGACGCTATTAGGACAATCATAAGAAGCTTTTATTTTTATTTTTTTGTTTTTAATTTTGTCATATCAAATTCTCACTATCAATTGTGAAATTATATATAAAATAGTATACATAACAAAATGGGGCAATTCAATTTAATTTTAATGGACCCCCAAAATTCCCTACCCAAATTTCGTATGAATTTTTTATTTTATTTTAATATATTGTCACAAACATTAACCAGACATTATATTAAAAAATTAGTACATTATTTAAGATGGGACAACGGGCTGACCTGTTAATAAATAATAATTAAAGAAACCCCCCGATCTCAGTTCACCGAAAGATAACAAAAAAAAATATAAAATACAAAATCCTGTTTGTCCTTTCATTTTTTTTTTTTTAAGAAACAAAATTCTACAGCAACCATCTTCACATAACGTCAAAACATGAAAGTTGCAGATTACAGAATGCTCCACGGAGGCTGCGAATATTCTCAGTTCAAATTGCAACAAACAGGATATACCAAATCGTATACGGAAATCCCAAAAGCGATTTCAAATGGAACATTATGATCAAGACAAATTTAGACTGCCGGGAGGCCCACAGGTACTGAATAAGAATAATAGCTGGCAAACTATCAGTCGGGGCATGCAATGCGCGCGTGCACAACACGGTAATTATAATATGTAAAAATGATTTTTTAAAAAATAATGAAGAACAAAAGTAAGAAGATGCCCAACTGTTCCTCGTTGGTGTCGTCATTTCTATTCCCAATACTTGAGGATTGATAATTTTTAATTGGGTTAACAACACTATACTGTTACTAATTTTACCAAATGTTTCTATTGAGTTTGGAAAGAATTTAATTGAACAAATTAATCTACTAAACTTTTCTAACAAATTTTAATGTGGTTCATTTGTAGATGTCCTTCAGCTTACCAATGGAAGGCGCATGTGAAACGTATATGAGTGCATATGTGGTGCTGATGTGGATTGTCTAGTGTAACCTCAGGACATTTCCCTAAAAAAAAACAGCACAAGCAATGAATGAAAGTTGTTTTTGATTTAGAAGAAAAGCAGTTCGTGTGCATTGCGCATGCTATTTTTTGGAGGGAAATGTTTCGATGTTACACCTGACAGTCCACATCAGCATCACGTATGCGCTCATGTGCGTTTCATGTGCGCCTTCTGTTAGTGTGCATTGCGCGTGCTATTTTTTGGAGGGAAATGTCTCGATGTCACACCAGACAGTCAACATCAGCATCACGTATGTGCTCATCTGCGTTTCATGTGCGCCTTCTGTTAGTGAACTGACGAACATTTACAAATAGATCACATTGAAATCTGTTAGAAAAGTTAGTGGATTAATTTGTCCAATTAAATTCTTTTCGGACTCAATAGAAACATATGGTAAAGTTAGTGGCACTAAAATGTTTTTAACCCTAAGGACAAATAACAAAGAACTTTAAGAAAAAAAGTTAATTTTTTTTTAGAAAGACGTGTTAGTTTTTTTTGGGGAGAAAAACATTATGGAGAGAGTTAAAGAGGGAGGGAAGTGGGAGAGAGAGCAAAGTTGGAGAAACGTGTTTGGGTGGATAACTATCACTACAAAAAAAAGATGCTATCAACCACTTAATATAGCCACGAATTTAAGGTGTGGCAAAAATTTTAGCTAAAGCCACAAAAATATTCGTGGCTAAGCATTTCTGTGGCCATCCATAACTACACTATTATTACCATTAAAATATTACAAGAAGTTCAAAGAGAAATAATTTTTCAATAAAAAAATTGCTCCCATTTGTCTTTCCTCATTTTCCCTTTCCTCCCACGAAATGTTAGTGATCTTCAAATCTCCTTTTGCTTTTCCCCAGTTCCCCCTTTCCTCATTTGGCCTCTATTTTCTCTCATTCTCTCCCTTTTCATACGAGCGAGATTAAGAAATAGAAATGAGACTCTCCATTGCTAGGGTTTCGACCTCCGCTGCTAGGGTTTTGGCTGGCAGAATCAACTCTAGAATGTGCTTCCATTTTCTCTCTCTCAGCTGCTAGGGTTTCGACCTCCGTTGCTGTGATCGTTGATCAATTCACACTCCAATGACCGTCGGTTAACTCGCACTCCAATCATTCACTACAAGAAAAACCACTTTTCACGACGTGCGAAACACGTCGTGAATGAGTTTTCACGACGCACATCCACATGTCGTGTAGGGCCACGCCATGAAAAGTAGAGACTTTTTAACGGCGTGCGTTGCGCGTCGTAATAGATGAATTAACGGCGTGTGTTGCGCGTCGTAATAGATGCATTCACGACATACATTGCACGTCGTAATAAGTGCATGCATTCACGACGTACATTGCACGTCGTAATAGATACATTAACGACATGCAAGGCACGTCATAATAGATGCATTCACGACATACAACCAGCACGTCGTAATAAATATACGCATTCACGACGTACATTGCACGTCGTGAATAAATTAACGTTTGAGCTAAAAAATGTTCTACGACATGCTTTGCACGTCGTTTATAATGTATTTACGACATGCATTGCATGCTGTGGATTTTATTCATTTGTTTTTTTTTATAACCTACTTTGAATATCCTATTTCCTGCTTTACTTTTCAAATGCCATATGTCTATCATTGCCCAACGCATAATAAATGATTCATTAAAATCATTTTTTCCTATCTGCATTAATAATCTACAATTAACATTAACAAACAACTATATATCCATATCTATAATTTTAATAATTAAATTGAATCCAATTCAAAAAACATTCATCCATCCATCAAGTTAAAGTACATATATTGTTTGTAAATGGACTAACAAAATTTACAAGAATGTCAAAATAAAGATTAAAAAGAGAGAACGGGTTTTCACTGTTGCCGTCTCCCTGGCCTGAAATAGCTAGCTAGCCTCCTCAATCTCAAAAACTAGCTAGAAGAGTTGCTAAGATGCCTCCTCAACCTAATGTCCCTGAAATAGAAAACAATATAATTTATTATTAGTGGTAAGAAATATTGGTAGAAAAAAATATAATTTATTAAGCAACTCAATCCAAACAAACTTGTCTGTTTAGACATTTGTGGATGAATAACTTCTAGTACTGCATTCAAAAGAAAACACCAATAGACACATTTCAGCTAATATAACAGAGCACATTCAAGCATGATAAAGTTTGCATATATATAATTAACATACAAAAGGAACATATTTACATACCAAGAAAGTGAAGTGGGTGTCAATCTCTACTGTGATTTTCTGGTTTTACTACTATATATATAAGCTTAAGTCTCTATATCTTTATATATAGCTAGGGAGTTTCCCAACTTACGTGGCACCTCCACGGCTCCACAATTTTAGTAGACTTTTTGTCTAAACATGTCTCATATATATGTGTGTGTGTGTACATAAATTATGCTTGTCCATAGCGAAATGATGTATATACTAATGGTCATGCTACAAAGGCTCCCAAAGTTGATAATTTGTGAGAAGGAACACTTTAAATAAAATAAGGATTTGCCAATATTTGAATTATTAAAATCAACATACCTTCTACTTGAGTGGACAACAATAATTGTGGGTATAAACAATAACAATGTAAGCAATTAGTGTTGTTCCAAAGGAGACCCTTATTAAATATTCAGCTGCAAACTGTCAAAGAAATATAGATAGCAATCATATTTTGGTCAGATTCTACGAAAGCAAGAATTGCTAACACATGGATCAAATTGTATAATTATGAATATTCAAAGTTCCATAGACACAATAACGGCTTTTGGAACTCCCACATCTTGTTTTGAAATTAGAGAGAGCAGTTGAGTTTAATCTGGCTTCTGAAGACCAACCATATAAGTTTACATATAATATGATCACCATGGATGGGCATCCACCATTTCCAAACTGATAAGTTATCAAGACAATGTGAAATCTGTGTTTTCAATATCAAACCATTGAATTGCAAATCTCTCTATTTTGTATTTTTAAGTCAACCAAAAAAATTAATAAACTTCAATTCACAAATAAATGTTACTCAAATTAGAAAATAATAAAATCATAAATGCATTTGATAAGAAGACTGGTTTAATCCAAAAACAATGATTGAACCAGCCAAAGGCTTTATCAGCACCAATGCCACAGTAGTAGGCCCATGATTTACCCAAAACAAACATTTCCAATTACAGTCATGTATAAACAGCCAGTAGCCTTATATGAATAAGAATAAGAGGAACAAAGAGCAAAAAATTGTTGAACAACCCAGAAGTAATGGGTATATATATATAGGATGGAGGCTAAGTTGGTGCCAAAGATATGCACGTGGGCTCCTTCGTCAAAAAAAAGATATGCACGTGGGCTCACTAGCTTTTTAACATGATATTTTTTTTATTTTTTTTATAAGGAAACATGATATAATATTATAAAGTTTATATATATACAACTTCAAGAATCCTCCACGTACAATGTCCACTGCCTCCCATTATATAAGATAATAAAATAATATAATAATTCATTTGTTAAGTCCTACTAGATTCTTCATGTAACTTCTCAAAGTCGGTCAAAAGGGTCCAATTCATATTTTTCCCAAGCCCAAATATATTAAAGCCCATTAAGAAATTCTAAGTTCAATAAAATGGTCCAACCCAATGCATGTATAATAATAATAAATCTTATTTCCCATAAACAATATATATTCTTTTCAAATAAATTCAACCTCAACGTAATTTGAAATTAACATATAATAAATATCCGGGGTTGTGGTCGCACCGACCTTTTTTCTCACCGCCGCTACGCGCGCTCGCGCGTTTTCCCCTGTTCACCTGTATTTACCTGCTTTTCTGCTTTCTGATGGTGCTAATCCATTTAGGATTAGCGTGTGAATGAGAGTCGCCACCTGGAAGGGTCCAGGACCAATTTTATTGACCAGAGATGGGTTCGTAGCTAAGGTACATGTTGGGAAGGTGTTAGGCACCCAACAATGCCCGGTAATAAACCGGCCCTCATTCTTGTATTCATTGACCATATTTAATATTTTAATAAAATCCGGATCACCTGTTAATCATACAATAAATAAATGGCACACACGAATGATGGATTAATGGCATAGAATAAATAAACAAAGCATAAATATTTAATAACAAAGTATAGAAGCCTTAACAGAATGAAAATAAGAAAAAACGCACTGTCGCGAGTACTCGCGGTCTTACCATGCGTACGCATGGTATTATCATGCGTACGCATGGTCTCACCATGCGTACGCACACACCATGCATATGCATAATAAAATTATGTGTACGCATGATATTTCGCGAGTACTCATGGTTTCACCAAATCATCTTCTCCGCGGATTTGGACCTCCCGAAGAACATTATTGGCCAAAAATGGACAGTGTATACAATAAATCAACTTCTAAACATCCTACATAATTATATAAATAAATAAATATTGCGTACCTCTTAAAAATAAAGCAAATTGAAATTAAATCCTTCCCTCAGGTCCACCGTCAACCCGGCAGCGTCTCCCCTGTTGCGCAAAACAAGCTTTTCCCAGTCTCACTGGTCTAACTCTCTGTTATATTTTCCTCTCTTTTCTCTCAGTTTATTTCTCTCACCTTTCCTATATTTCTCTCACCCTCAGAATAACTAGTAGTTACTCAAAATGCTGCCCTTCATTATTTTCCCTACCTATTTCCTCCCGTCTGTCCGTCCTTCCGTCCCCCTTCCCCCCTTTGAGCTCCCAAGAGCTCCTGCTATTTATAGGAGAAATCACCCGAGTGAGGTCGTCATGCATGACCTCAAACTCCATCCTCTTTGACCCCCCCCCACGCTCCCCTTGTTCACTGGTCGGGCCAATTCAAGGCCAATCAAGTTCCCCGACAAAACTTTCGGTCGAAGTGGGAAGTGAATGATGAATATAGAATCTCATGCGTACGCATATTATTTTATGCGTACGCATGGCTATTCATGTGTACGCATGAAACCACCATGCGTACGCATATTATAAATATGCGTACGCACCACACTCCCTGGCTGTCTAATTTAATCGTTTGAACCCCCATTTGCTTGCTTTACGCGTAGAAAGAGACTCGGGTAGACGGCAAACATTGTGGACCTCATCATCGGGAAATCATCATCAAATGTAGGGACAAAATGGGGTGTCTACAGTTGCCCCTCTTTCGAATTCTCACCACTTCGTGGGGAGGATTCGAAAGAAAATCTCCAGACGAACATTTTGTCCACATGCAAATCACACGCACTCATGCAATGTGTTGGGTCGTGCTAGACGCATCCAGCTGCCTACGTACTCCGCAGAGATCAGACCCTCACGTAGTTCGTGTTATCAAAGTCAAATCAATCCTAGGGAAGATTTCTTCAACAAATTCTAAGACATGCTAGAATCCCGCAGCAATTCTAGTTAAAAAACATTCCATCAAGGTTTGACTGGTCCCGCAGCATCCCAGTCAACCAATTATAAGCCTGCCCAATCAGGGCAAAGCGAGACCCCCGCAGCAAGTCTCAGGCATCAATGTCGGAATTCCGCAGCAATTCCTTCCAAAAATCAGGGACGGGTCCTCTCAAGGCAAATCAAGTTTTCCGCAGACAAACTTGAGTCAAAATTTTCGACCTCAGTCAAACCATGCGTACGCATATTCTCAATATGCGTACGCGCAGCATACCATGCGTACGCATGCTATGGGGAATCAGCATCCCAAAAGTCGCGCTCCTTTTTCAAGTTTCAAAACTACCATGCGTACGCATGGTCAAACCTGGTCAAACCATGCGTACGCATATTATAAATATGCGTACGCCTGGATCTCCATGCGTACGCATGGTTTTATTCCCTCAGCATTCGCACGCCTTTCGAGGCGGTACTTATAAAGGGTTTGAAACCTTTTCTCCTTCTCATTCTTTTCAGCCGTCTTTTCCCATCCTCATTCTTTACAACTCCTCCTTCTTCCAAAACTCTTCTTTCTCTTTCATCCATTGCTCTTCTCATGGCTCCCAAGAGGCAACGACAGCATGGGTCTTCTCACTCCCAAGGGGACGATTCAGTCAACAAAAGGTGGCTGCCTACCATCCATTCTGGCGAGGTCATCACTCCTACTTTCCGTCCAGCAGAGCACTTGTCCCGGCGTTGTCGGGTGGGCGAGGTACGCTCTCTTTGTACCTGTTTTCTTTCATAAAGTTTTTGTCAATATATGGATCTGAAATAATGCATGAAATATCTGTGGAATCTGGATTGGAAGCATCACCAAAACCATTATTTTATCCTTTAATCTGTAAACGAACCTTAAAAATCAAATCTTTGGATTGTTTTGTGGTGCAAGGTCCACTGTACATCCACCCTATTCAAAACTGAATGCATATTTTGATGAAACCAGGAGAATAATATTTGACCCTATCTGACATATGCATGTAGGCAGAAAAAACTCATTTTTGAACCCAAGATTGGCATAAAAATCGAACCTTTCATTTACAGACACGATAAACAAATAATAAAAAAATTCTGCACCGAACCAGGCGTACGCATGGTCTTATCATGCGTACGCATAAAATAATATGCGTACGCATGAAGACTTATGCGTACGCACAGTCTTATCATGCGTACGCATATTAAATTATGCGTACGCATGACTCGGGTGGTGCCGACTTATTCTCCTGTTTTCCTTCTTTTGGCACTTTTTGAAGCACCACCTATTGTTACTTATCACATACCTGTGCTGTCATTTACCTGTTTGGCTCTTGGCAGGCGCGTCGCGATCTCTCCACTCGAGGGAATGCTTCCACTGCCTGGGCTTGGTGGAAGCGGTTGAATGACAACACCAAGGGGTACGTCATTCAGGCCGGCTTTGGCTCAGTCGTGGATCTCCTGACACATGACGGGAGCAAATCCCTTTGCTACTGCATCGCTGAGAGATGGTGGGACTCTACCCACACCATGCACATCGCTGGTAGAGAGCTAACCATCACCCCTTACGACGTCTTCAGATTGACCGGGCTGAGGGTGATTGGCTCCTCCATTCCATCCTCATATCCTTCCGGGGAGGAGATCGCACAGTTTCATCGTCGGGTGATAGGGACGAGCTTCACATCGGGCCATTGTCATTATACTGATGTGGCGGAGGCCTTTCAGTATGGACCTCAGGGGACTACCCGGGAGCAACAGATCATGGCGCGGAGTTTCATCCTGTACTTGATTGGTGCTTTTCTATTCCCAAACTCTGCCCAGTCTATGACCACTGTTTGGCTAGTAGCTTTGGAGGATCTGGAGACTTGCAGTCAGTTTGCTTGGGGTCAGGCAGTCCTGTCTTATCTGTATACCTCCATGGATTCGTTGAGTAGGGACCAGATTTCTTCCATCACGGGATGTTGGCGATTATGGGCGGTAAGCTTTCTTTCATTGCTTTGTTTGTCCTTTGCTTCCATATTATATTTTGATGCCCGTCATCATTTTCATTTTTTTTTTTCTTTTTTTTCTTTTTTTAACACAGCTTTGGGCCCGCCGCTACATCGACTTCACCGGGGATGATGGTCGTCCCATATCGGGGTATGACCGTATACGCGAATTCCTGGACACTGCGCCCTTGAACAAGGTATAATCCTTTAAAATTTCCTAACCAAGTACCTTAATTTCCTTGCAATTTTCTGACTTTTCTTCTTACAGATTCGACCCCGCCCATGGACTGGTGTCCCCTTTACTGGTGACCAGGCCATGCATGATGCAGCATTGAGGGCTTCACTGACCTGCTCTATACTCGATTCTCCTATTTCCCGAGCTGTTTACTTGCCGGAGAGGGTCATGTGGCAGCTTTCTGATGAGGTCCTTACATGGCAGCGGGTGCCTATGCTTCCTCCTTCCTTCATGATCTACCCATACAATATCAGTGAGGAGGACTTAGGCGTCTGGCAGGCAGGTATACCTTGTGATGCTCGTCTCCTTCCCGATGGAGATTATGACGTGTTTGCAGCTGAGTTTCTCATGCCCCGGTTCCTTGGGCCCCAGGTATATATTCCTTTACATTTCATTGCCTCAATTTACTGTACAACTTGAACTCTTGCTGATTGCATTTCTCCCTAGGTTGCTCCTCCTGCTGATGAGGGTGGGGATGAAGGGATTAATCCGGTGTTGCCTGGCTGGCGTGTGACTGAATGGTCGCCCGCTGGATATTTTATTGAGAATGAAATCCCGCGCCGGGACAACGTTCTGGGCTATCCCATGGCTCCTGGCACTCGCAGAGTGCATACCTGTTCTTCTCTTCCTTTTCTTTCCTGCATAATGAATTTATTTGCAAAATATGTGCACATGTATGTATGACTATTCACATTTTCCCCCATTGCAGCTCAACATGGCTGAGTCCGCAGACATGATCCAGCTAGTGGGAAGCCTGAAGGCTATGGTGACGGATTATTCTATGAGGCTGCATGGAGGTCCAATGGCACCTGGTGGTCCACCTGGGGGTCCACCTGGAGGTGGTGGTGATGAGGCTTCGAGCGCTCAGCAGGGTGGGAGCTCATCTCATGCCCCTAGTGTTAGGAGCAGGAGTACTCGAGGGCGAGGGCGTCGTGGAGGGCCCTTTTAGCTTTGCTATCTTAAAACAATTTATCATTTGGGGTGTAACTTAAACAATTTCTTTTTCTTTTGTTTACTTCTTATCTTACACATTTGATCTGCACATGGGTGCACCTATCCTCCCTTTTGACTGAATTAGGCACATGGGTGCCTCGTACTTTCCATCCATATGATTAATGTTTTTGCCCTTTTGTTTGCATCTTTCGGTGGTGATATCTCCCTTTTATCTCCCCTTTTACTTTATTTATTGTATCTGCATCTTTAAACGAGAAATAAGCCCAACAAAGTTTATCAGGTGGATGGTAATGAGTGGGTTGAGGACCAAACACGTCACAAAGCAAGAAACGAGTAAAAAAGATGAATTTGGCCTTGGGGTGCGTACGCATAACCAAAGTATGCGTACGCATGAATAGGGGTGCGTACGCACGAAGAAAGGTGCGTACGCATATTTCAAATATGCGTACGCATGGGAAACTGTGCGTACGCATGGAGAATGTCAACCTCGCTTTTTTGGTGCTTTGACCAACACAGCCCACCTTTTTATCATAAAAACGACTTTTGGTGCATGAAGCACCTCCCTATTTCAGCCAGCATCGTCATTCTTCCTTCCATAAATAGGTGATCCTTCCCATTTACTCTCCCATCCTTTCAAGATATCATGGCAGTCTCCTTCTCTCTCCTGAATATCAAAAGGTGGCTTCTGTCTGTCCACCGGCAAACAGCCCATCTACTTGAGTCAGCTCATCTTTCTTCTTTAATCCACTACTACCAAGTGAGGATCAATGAAGGTTTCCTCTCAACAGCTATGAAATATTGGGACCCTCTTCGTCATGTGTTCCGTTTTAACAACATAGAGATTTGCCCCACCATAGAGGAATTTAGTGCAATTCTTAATTACCCAGTTTCCCATGATCCCTTGTTTCCTTCTTAAGCCATGCTCTATTCTCCTGACCTTGCCTTGGCTCTAAACATTTCTGTAGAGCAGGCCAGATCATGGTGCATTAATTCTACCATAAATCTCGAGCCTCTTGTGCAGCATTTTTCTACCGCTCTTCCTTTACCAGACAATTATGCATTCCGGGCTCTTTGCCTATGCTTATTAGCGGGGTATCTTCTCATCAGTGACCTCCACTCAGTTGACCTGGCTCTCCTTCATGTGGTACAACACATTTCTTCCCATAATCCATGCATGATGATTCTTGCAGAAACCCTCAATGGTCTTGACGATGCAGTGCGAAAAGGGACTTCTTTACTGCGTGGCAGCCCTCTTCTATTACAGGTAATCAGTTATTCCCCTACCATTAATCTGTCAAATCAACACAAAAATTGTTCTTCCTTTTTTTTTTTTTTTTTTACTTTTCCCGTCCATCAGATATGGCTGCATGAACGTCTCCAATTGGTTGAAGCGCCAACGGTATATCCTTTTCGTCCAGAACATTATCGTTACCGCAAGCTAGCTGAACCTTTTCCCAATCATGAGAAACTGCAAGAATTTTTGGGCTCTTTGTCTTGTCACCACATCCTTTGGCACTGCCCGTGGTGGCATATCGATCAAATGACCACCGAGTTAGTATTCCCCGGGAGTGTAATGTTGATTGGCCTGCATGATATCTCATACTGTCCTGCGTCCCGTATTGCACGTCAATTTGGGAAGAATCAATATGCTCTTATTAAAGATCATGCTGGATACACCTGCCCCATCTTCTCTCGAGCCGTCGAGCGAGTTCGATCATCATGGGAAAATAGGTCCCGGATGGGCAACCTTCGGGCTCCGACATTAGTGAGCCCACCATCATCCTATTATGACTGGCTGGCTAGGGATTTAGAAAATGCCAAGAAAGTGGAACCAAAGTCTCCCCATAAGAGGAAAGAATCAACTGGAGAAGAAGGGCCTTCAAAGAGGATAAGAAAGTGAAAATGAAACGTATGCCAATGCCTCTTTCTTCAGATTTCACTGCACATTTCATCGTTTCCTTATTACATTTTTAATTTAAATAAAAATGATCAGGATGTACTAGTTATCCATTCTCAAGAATTCGCTTTTAATTGACCCATGTATTTAACAAAAATCGTGATAATTACGGATTGGTTCCACCATTGCCTCCACAGATTATAACATCTCATTTTTCTTCCATAATATGGACCGCACCCATTCAGGGCTGCCTACGTATTCCCGACTTAAATGTTGTGATATCATGATTTATTTCTTTCTCTTTTTCTTCTTCTTGGGAAATCAGGTCCTCGTAGTTCATATGCTTCTTCTTATACATAGTGCTTCCGTAATCGATCCATGTTGACTGGTTGCATGAGTTCATTACCGTCCCCATCAATTAACTTAACTGCCCCTCCTGTCATGTTCGTCTTTATAATGTACGGGCCCATCCAAGTGGGCCTGAACTTGCCCCTTGGATCAAATATCTGTGCTTGCATTTGTTTAAGCACCAAATCTCCTTCCTTTAGTCCTCTAGGCCTCACCCTTTTGTTGAAAGCTCTGGCGATTCTCTTCTGATAGCCTTGGACATGATACAGAGCCTGCAATCTCTTCTCGTCAATCAACGCCAATTGTTCATATCTGCTCTTCACCCATTCTGTTTCTGGTATCCGATTCTCCACCATGACTCTCAGCGAACCAACCTCCATTTCCACTGGCAGTACAGCTTCCATCCCATACACCAAAGAGTATGGTGTTGCACCAGTTGACGTTCTTACAGATGTACGATATCCCCATAGCGCAAATGGTAGTTTCTCCGCCCAGTCTTTGTATGTGACCGTACTCTTTTCCAGGATGGATTTGATGTTCTTGTTGGCAGCTTCTACCGCTCCATTCGTCTGAGGCCTATACGGGGAAGACTTGTGATGCTTTATCTGATACTCTTCGAGTAGCACTTTGACCTCATTTTGGAAATGTAACCCATTATCTGTGATTATTTCATGCGGCACTCCATATCGACATATAATGTTCTGTTCAATGAATCGAGCTACATGCGACGACTTCAACTCCGCATAAGCAGAAGCTTCTACCCATTTGGTGAAATAATCTATGGCAACCAGAATATACTTGTGCCCACCCGTAGCCTTGGGTTTAATTTCTCCAATTATGTCGATGCCCCAGGTGGAGAATGGCCAAGGTGAGGTCATTTGATGCAATTCCACTGGCGGCATGTAATTCAAATTGGCATATACCTGGCATTGATGACACCTCTTTACGTACTCCACGCAATCTCTCAACATGGTTGTCCAAAAATATCCCATTCTGACTATCTTCTTGGCTAACATCTTGCCGCTCATGTGAGGCCCACAGACACCTTCATGCACCTCTCCCATAAGAACTCGGGCCTTTTCTTCATCCACACACATTAAATGGACCCCATCATACGACCTTCTATACAAATCTCCCCCACATAAGATATACTGAGCGGCTATAAGGCGTAATGCCCTTCGATCCTTCCGATTAGCGCCTTCTGGATATTCCCCTTTCTCAATCACATTCTTGATATTGTAGTACCAAGGTTTCCCATCATCAGGTTCTGCATCTATTAGCATTACAGCCTCTTCATATGCAGGTCGAGACCTCTGGTTTATACTTAACGGCTTTATTGGGGCTCCTTCTGGCACATTGATCATGGATGCTAGAGTCGCTAGAGCATCGGCAAACTGATTGTGTGACCTAGGGAGTGGAGTATAAGTAACTTTATCGAACTTCCGAGCTAATTTCTCCAAATACCCCTGGTACGGCTTGAGATGTTCTTCTCTGGTTCTCCATATCTTCTGAACTTGGGATATTACCAAGGCAGAATCACCATAAACCTCCACTTCTCGTATCCCCAAAACCAATAGAGCCTCCATTCCTGCGATGCACGCTTCATACTCTGCTGTGTTGTTTGAATTCTCAAAATTCAACTTTACGGACATTGGGATATGCGAACCGTCTGGAGCAATTAGTAATACCCCGACCCCATCCCCGTATTGGTTTGAGGCTCCGTCGAAGTACATCTTCCACATCCTTCCTTCTTCAATCGTCAAAACATCTTCATCTGGGAAATCGTCATCAAGAGTTTGCCCCACGACTGGATGCTCTGCACAGTGTTCTGCTATTGCTCGCCCTTTCATGCTCTTCCGAGTGACATATTTCAATTCATATCCTGCCAAGATTATTGCCCATCGCGACATTCTCCCATTCAGCACAGCCTTCTCAAACAAGTATTTCAGTGGATCCATCCGAGCCACCACCCAAACTTCATAACTCAGCAGAATGTGTCTTAACTTCTTTGCAGCCCACACAAGAGCGAAACACGATTTCTCAATCGGGGAATAACGTGTTTCATAATCATGCAACTTCTTGCTGAGGTAGTATATGGCATACTCACCTCCTTGTCCATCATCCTGAGCCAACATACATCCCAATGCTTCCTCGAATACTGATAAATAAAGCAATAAGGGTCTTCCCAACCTAGGAGGCTGTAGAATTGGTGGTTTTAAAAGGTACTCCTTTACTGCATCGAAAGCTCGTTGGCATTGATCATTCCATTCTTTGTTTTCCCCTTTCTTGAGTAACTTGAAAATTGGTTCACAAGTAATGGTCATCTTGGCTATGAAACGGCTGATATACTGCAATCGCCCCAGGAATCCTCTGATCTCTTTCTCAGTTTTTGGAGGCGCCATTTCAAGGATGGCTTTGATCTTCATCGGATCTATTTCAATACCTCTGCTACTCACCACGTAACCCAGTAATTTCCCAGTCGTTACCTCAAAAGTGCATTTTTACGGGTTCAGCCTCAGCTTATATCTCCTGATTCTATCAAAGAACTTCTTCAGATTGGCCCAGTGTTCTTCTCTAGTTTCTGACTTCACAATCATGTCATCAACATATACCTCCACCTCTTTGTGCATCATGTCGTGTAAGAGTGTTGTAGCCATCCTCTGGTAAGTCGCTCCTGCATTCTTCAGGCCAAAAGGCATAACTGTGTAGCCATAGATTCCCCACTCTGTCACAAAGGTTGTCTTGCTTATATCTTCTGGAGCCATCTTAATCTGATTGTAGCCTGAGAACCCATCCATGAATGACATCATTGCGCTTCTAGCCGTATTATCCACCAGGACATCAATGTGAGGCAACGGGAAATCGTCTTTTGGGCATGCCTTGTTGAGATCCCTGTAGTCTACGCACATCCGTATCTTCCCATCTTTCTTTGGAACCGGTACAATATTGGCCACCCAGTCAGTTCGTGTCATTGTCTGAATGAACCCCACCTTGAGAAGTTTAGTGACTTCATCTTTGATTTTTATCATCAACTCAGGCTTCATGCGGCGAAACTTCTGCTTCACTGGCTTAGCGTCTTCTTTTATTGGTATGTGATGCTGTGCTATCTCAGGATCAATACCAGGCATATCTTGATAAGACCAGGCGAACACATCATTATACTCATGCGACAAAGCTATCAATTTGCCCCGCTCCTCTTCAGATAAGGTGGAACCAATTCGTATTTCTTTATGATTCTCATTAACACCTAAGTCTATTAAAATAGTTTCTTCTTGAATAGGTATTACTTTCCTTTCTTGATCTTTTTTAATTAATTCTTCAATGTAATCGATATCCTGTGATAATGCAGTTTCATCATAGAAAGACTCATCGAAATACGCGGAATTAAAGATGTTATTTCCAACAAAAGGGGTGGTCACATTTTTGGGTTTGAGCTTATTCTCAGTTATGATGCTAGTTACCATTTCAACCCCCTTTTTCCATTCCCATGTGCTGGTACTTCCATCAGCAGAAGAGATCAGATTGGCAGAGTCGTCAGCAGCATCTTCATCAGTCAAGGCATTAATCCTCTCAGTCTGCTTGGGTTCCAGTAGTGCTTGCATCGTTTCCCCTTCCAGAAGATCCTTCCAGTCTTCAGTCTTAGACCCTTCCTTCTTTGCATCGATCATCTTTTCTTCCTTGATTTTCAGCACTGCTTTGAAAAAGATTTCCAATCCTGGGACCATTTTTTCGGTCATACGATCGAACCAAGGTTCTGGGAATCCACAGTAAGGAAAGTCATCTCCTTCTTTAACAAAGTTCCCATTGAGTGTGCCCTTGTTGACCGGTAAGCTATTATTTTCGCCATTGTATCCCACACCAAGACGATTATCCTGCGGTTTGAAATCAGGAAACTCAGCTACTCCTTGATTATACTTTCCCAAACCCATCCCAGGCATAAAATTCATCTTTCTCATGAGGTGAGCAGCAATATGACCAACACCTTCCCCAAGATTTGGTGGAATCATTTCTATCCCATACAGTCCTTCTTTTTCAATAACCTGTATAATCTCAAATCCCCTCCAAGCCATTTCAGCTTCTTCTTCCTTTACCTCGCAGACTGGAGCAGTGATTTCACCATCCCCGTGTATTATCAGAATCCCTTCTTTCCATGGGAGCTTAATCTTCTGATGAACAGTGGAGGGTACGGCTCCTAGTGGGTGTAACCACGTTCTACCCAATAGGAGGTTGAAATTGGTATCAATGTCCATCACGCAGAATTCTACTTCGGACTCGACGGGTCCCACGATACATGCGGCTTTGAAGGTCCCCACAATCTTGCGACATCCATTATCATAGGCTCGCACAGTCAAGGCGGATGGCGTAAGCTGCTCTTCAGTGAGTCCTAACTTGGAGGCAGTGCGCATTGGGCAGACATTTAAGGCAGATCCATTGTCCACTAGGACCACCGGTATTTTCTTTCCTCTGCACTCCACGGTGATATACAAGGGCTTGGCGTGTGTCACTCCTTCAGCTGGCAAATCTTCTGTTGAGAATGTCAATACAGCTTCACTTTCTGGGTTTGTACCCATCAGTGCTACAACTTGCTCTGGTGAAATTTCCATAGGTACTTCTTTTCTGGCAAGGGCCTCCAAAACAGCTTGTCGATGCCTTTTGGATGCTACCAAGAGTCCCCATATAGAGATATTTGCCTGAGTTTTCTTTAATTGTTTCAGCACACGATCCTCATCATCTTCTTCATCTGACTTCTTATTATTCCTTTCTAGCTCAGCTTCTCTTCCTGGGTGATCTCCCTCCAGGTAAGAAGGTTTGAAATGCCTCCCAGATCGAGTCAAATGCAGAATTCCATCCTCATCATCCATAGAACCCCAGAAATCCCTTTTCTTGACATTGACTTCATCGCAGTCCTTCCAAGCATCAACATCTAATACCATTATTTCCCTTATAAGATCGGAGGGATCCCGTATCCCGGTGCCTTGTTCTATAAGCCCCACATTCCTCTGATATTCTGGTAAAGGGTTCTGATGGATGTTTGGTTCGGCTCCTGCTCCTGGCTTGGGAATCTTCTTATTATCAATCAAGTCCTGGATCTCATGCCTCAGCCTGGCACAGTTGTCTGTCTTATGTCCTGCCATTTGATGGAAATGACAAAATTCATTCAAATTATATCGTGGTGGGAGAGGATTAGGCAGGGGACGCGGTGCTAAGGCTTGCAGATGTCCTCTCCTCATCAAATTGGCGAAAGCTTTAGATAGAGACATTCCCAGATCATCGAATTCTCTTCTAGCCCCTTGGTTCACAGCAGCTACTGTACTTGAGTTTGGAAGCGGATTGGCAACCCTGTTTCCTCCCTGACCGCTACCATTTCCTCCAGCCCCGTAAGTTTTCTTCATTGCCTTCCCTTCATACCTATCCACCTGACCGCTGCTTATGGCTTGCTCGATACGGGTCCCACAATCATACAGCTGCTCAAAATTCATGACAGGAGATGCTAACAATCGGTTGAAATACACAGGCTGTAAATTTTTTATGATCAAATTGACTTGATCTCTTTCTGTGGGCCTGTTCACCATCTTGATCGCCTTTTTCCTCCATCTGATTAGGAAGTCAGAGAATGTCTCCCCAGACTTTTGTACCGTCATTTCAAGATCCCGCAAGGTTGTGTCTAGCATGGTATTGTAATTATACTGGTCCTTGAAAAGCTTCATTAAGGTTTCCCAAGACGAAACTTGTGCATCATCCAAACCATAGTACCATTTAGAGGCTTCTCCGACAAGTGATAATGGAAAGGCAGCCACAGCTTGGGCTTCGTTCATCCCTTTCATTCTTACAATGCTCATATATTGGCGAATGTGCTGTTTGGGATCTCCACCCCCATCAAACTTTTCCGTGTCAGCAATTTTGAATTTGGATGGCAAATTTGCTAAAGGATCAAAGGACGACCCTCCAACAAACATGAAATCATCCATACCTTGAGATTTTCGCATTGCTGCATGCATCTTTTCCACCTTCTCTTTCATCTCCTCTTGCCCTGCCGTATACCTCTCCCATTTTTCCCATTCTTTTTTCTTCTTTAAATAATCAGCACAATCATCTTCCTCCCACATTTCACTTTCAACTCCCTTTTTTTCTTCTTTTCCCTTGCTTTTTTTATCCCCTGAGGCCCCTTCCTCCTTTCTTTCTGTTGAAGGTATCTCTTCACTTGTCGTTTCTCCTTCTGGCTTTTCATTCTCTTTTTCTTTCTCCAAGACTTGGAGGCGGTTTTCTATCCCAGACAAACGCCCATCCAATTTTCCCATTGTTGCCTCCATTCTGGTCAACACTTCCATCATTGCGAAGTCTGCCATGGCCCTATCTTTTCTTAATCTGTTTGTTGTCGGCGACCTAACCCAAGCAGTACTGAGGTCTTGTGATTTTGTTGAGCGACCAATTGTGTTATGCCAGTCGAGAATCGTTTAGGTTCCACCCCAATATAATTATCATTTTAAGAATCCATTTATCTTATGCCAATTTTCGTCATGTCTACTAATTCTTCAGAGAATTAGCATAAGATAAATCAAGAGAAATCCAATGTCATTGTGAATTTAAGCCCTTTACAATTCACTCATCCTACTCTCAATTGGATCTCAGCCCCCCCTTCTTTTTATTATTTTTTTATTATTTTTTTATTTTTATTTATTTTTATTTATTTTTATTTTTATTTTTTTTTGGGCATGAGTTCCTTACACAATTTTTGTACAATCCTCACACTAAATGGGCTTAAACTCAAATAACATTGGGCTTCAAGGTTATTACCCAGGCCAGATTCAATAGTTAAATCCAAATCCACATGCCGAGTGGGTCGGTTAGTTCAAAGTAGGCCACATCATTGTTTAATTTCTTTTCCTTAAAGGCCCAATTACTTGTTTCAATCTTGCAATAAGTTTTTCAAACCTATCAGAAATTCAAATCAACCTGGGCTCCTATTCTTATTGACGAACGAGTATTGGGCTAATAGCCCAATAACACTCAACTTGTTTCCATGGGTACTTGGTACGTCCAAGTCCCTGGGCCCAAACATGGAAGCCTATCTCTCACCCAACTGCCCAAGATTCCTACCGACACAGACACTGTGGCTGACATATTGAGTCTTAGCTATTTGTCATCAAAATGGTGATACTGGCCAACAAATGCAAATCTCGAGAGGATTAAAATAACTCTCAAACCCTAATATCGTTGGATCCTCTGATGACGCGCTGGGTGCCCTAATAGCGCATTAATTGTCAAAAGACCCTCTTTATGACCCCTAACCTTTCTAAAGAACAAAGATTGAATTGCCAGCGACTCACAGTTCCCCTTCAATCATTCAACACTCACAAAACTCTTCACTCTCATGGCATCTTCCTCTTCCTCTCCAAACCACCTAGACCTAAACATTGTGCCAGAAGCATTACCGGCGCCGGAAGCACAGACAAACATCTGGCGCCCAGTATTCCCAACCGGTGACCAACCAATCATGATGAGTGACACCCTGGTGTACAACCCTACAAACGCAGCTGCAGTGGGTGCAGAGCTTATCACTCCCCGCGATGAGGTGCTACTGAGTACGAGGTCGGATGTGGATATCATGAGGAGTGCCTTGGCCCTAAATGTTCAGGCAACTACAATTGTCGCTAACCTGACTCGACGCCTATATGCTAGGGGCATGGAAGTTCAAAAGTTGAACGACCATATCCAACGCCTCCAGCGAACACTCAACAGATCTAACCGGACAATGAGGTCCCTAAGAGGAGAGAACGACGAACTGAAAAGAATGATAGATTCCTATGCTACAGGCCTTGTGCCCAGGGTTGTGCAACTAGAAGGGTTCGGGGAACAGATTCGAGAACAACTTGAAAGGCTTCAGAAACAATCTGAAGCAGGGCCTTCAAATTCCCCTCAGGATGCTGCTAACAAGTAGCAATTCTCTCTCTCTTTCCCTTTTTTTTTTGATTTCTGGTTTTTGGACTTTTGGATGTACAACACCCCCCTCTCTTTTTTTTTATTTTTTTATTTTTTTTTTTGTGTGTATAAAATCTCTCTCTTTTTTTTCTTTTGTGGGAGCACAACAAAAAACAAACCGATGAACACAAAGGAAGCCTATCATTTATTCACCTAAAATGATCGGAATACATAGCTAAAACCGGCAAAACACACTTACATGGAACAAACCTCTAAAGACCTAAGAGTAAAGGAAATACATCAACACAAGTGACATTATAAAAAATGTCACAAATGAAACTGCCACCTCCACTGGAACCCCCTCACGTAAACAGAAGTTGACCATTAAGATGAAAAGGATGAAGTGCAAGACGACAGCTATAAAGCACTCAGAAGAAGTCATGGTTGCAGAGACGCAGATCTAAGAGACATAACAATGGGTACTTAAGGAACAATCCTACAATAGCTAGAAATAGCAGATCCCAAAAAGCTAGAAAGAGTGCACTCCAAAGGCTACAACTAGTAGGTTTCCAACGATTATGAACAGTAATCTCTATACAGTAGGCACATGCAGTGGTCTCATAACTCTCTAATAGGTGTGAACTAATTGCAAGATTGACTCTTTGTTTGGGTTTTAATTAAAAGACTTTAAACAATATTGGGCCTCGCCCCATTACCAATCCTAGAAATGATAAAAACCTTTATACAATTTTGGGCCTTGCCCCATACCCGGTCCTAAAAATGAAAATGATGCATGTCACACATTCACACAGGATTGTACAGAAAAAGTAAATTTACCCATGTTTTTAACGTGCAGTTCAAACCAAGGGTCTCCTTATATCCTCCGCCTTCAATGGGTTACCCAAGCTAGGATGCCCGAGAGCAATCCGTTAACGTACTCACAAGCTTATCACAGGCTAGTGGCACAGGCTGTGGGCTGATGGAGCAGATAAGAATTACCCAAGAATCGAGTGGAATCTGGGAACCCTCACCCAACTACCATCGGGGTTTAGACACAGGCCGGTGTGTGTGTGCAGTATTTTATTGTAAAAAACAACATTATATATATATTTTTTCAAAAAACATTTATTCATTTTTTTTTTGGTTTTTTTCGTATTAAATTAAAATATTAATTATGGTCAA
Source organism: Liquidambar formosana (assembly GCA_039720395.1). Taxonomy (NCBI): domain Eukaryota; kingdom Viridiplantae; phylum Streptophyta; class Magnoliopsida; order Saxifragales; family Altingiaceae; genus Liquidambar; species Liquidambar formosana. The sequence continues at coordinate 22,604,014 of CM077823.1, forward strand.
TGAATACTTTGAGGTTGAGCTCAGTCCCCAGCAGAGTCGCCACTGTGGTCGCACCGACCTTTTTTCTCACCGCCGCTACGCGCGCTCGCGCGTTTTCCCCTGTTCACCTGTATTTACCTGCTTTTCTGCTTTCTGATGGTGCTAATCCATTTAGGATTAGCGTGTGAATGAGAGTCGCCACCTGGAAGGGTCCAGGACCAATTTTATTGACCAGAGATGGGTTCGTAGCTAAGGTACATGTTGGGAAGGTGTTAGGCACCCAACAATGCCCGGTAATAAACCGGCCCTCATTCTTGTATTCATTGACCATATTTAATATTTTAATAAAATCCGGATCACCTGTTAATCATACAATAAATAAATGGCACACACGAATGATGGATTAATGGCATAGAATAAATAAACAAAGCATAAATATTTAATAACAAAGTATAGAAGCCTTAACAGAATGAAAATAAGAAAAAACGCACTGTCGCGAGTACTCGCGGTCTTACCATGCGTACGCATGGTATTATCATGCGTACGCATGGTCTCACCATGCGTACACACACACCATGCATATGCATAATAAAATTATGCGTACGCATGATATTTCGCGAGTACTCATGGTTTCACCAAATCATCTTCTCCGTGGATTTGGACCTCCCGAAGAACATTATTGGCCAAAAATGGACAGTGTATACAATAAATCAACTTCTAAACATCCTACATAATTATATAAATAAATAAATATTGCGTACCTCTTAAAAATAAAGCAAATTGAAATTAAATCCTTCCCTCAGGTCCACCGTCAACCCGGCAGCGTCTCCCCTGTTGCGCAAAACAAGCTTTTCCCAGTCTCACTGGTCTAACTCTCTGTTATATTTTCCTCTCTTTTCTCTCAGTTTATTTCTCTCACCTTTCCTATATTTCTCTCACCCTCAGAATAACTAGCAGTTACTCAAAATGTTGCCCTTCATTATTTTCCCTGCCTATTTCCTCCCGTCTGTCCGTCCTTCCGTCCCCCCTCCCCCCTTTGAGCTCCCAAGAGCTCCTGCTATTTATAGGAGAAATCACCCGAGTGAGGTCGTCATGCATGACCTCAAACTCCATCCTCTTTGACCCCCCCCACGCTCCCCTTGTTCACTGGTCGGGCCAATTCAAGGCCAATCAAGTTCCCCGACAAAACTTTCGGTCGAAGTGGGAAGTGAATGATGAATATAGAATCTCATGCGTACGCATATTATTTTATGCGTATGCATGGCTATTCATGCGTACGCATGAAACCACCATGCGTACGCATATTATAAATATGCGTACGCACCACACTCCCTGGCTATCTAATTTAATCGTTTGAACCCCCATTTGCTTGCTTTACGCGTAGAAAGAGACTCGGGTAGACGGCAAACATTGTGGACCTCATCATCGGGAAATCATCATCAAATGTAGGGACAAAATGGGGTGTCTACAGGGGTGTTACATAAACAAATGGCATAAAAATGTTGAGTTAAATGCAACCACCCTAAATATTAATAGTTTAATACTAATAGGCAGTACCCCTGACAGGTGTGGCAAGAAATGTACATCTCTAGATATATAAAGATGAGAGAATATTTTAGAAATGCCCAGTCATAGATTCTCCATTAGCACAACACTTTTAGATCAAGACAAATCCAGAAAAGGCACAAAACTGATTAATATAATTAAAATGAAAGAAAAATGACAAAAAGGAAAAACGTGAAGGGGAATTAGATAACCTGAGGTCCTGGGAAACCTCCCATGGGCCACCCAAGTGGCCATTTCACTTCTTTTTTCAATAAGGTGTATTCCTACTCTATTCCATACCTGTTGGTCTTACCACTTTAGTCTCATATAGCAAGGTTGTAATTTTAAAGATAATGAAAATAGATTATAACACAATTTAATTTACTAATTAATCAATTGAAAAGTACTTACAAGAATGTTATTGCCTATCCTGAATGGATCCTTGAATATTGCTTGAGGACTAGTTTAAGGCAAAGTAAAATAAATAAATAAAAATTGAACATTGAAATTACACACATAAAATAAATATAAAATAAAAAGGTCCATAAGGACAGAGAGAGAGAGAGAACAAACTATATAATAACCTCACTGTCTTCACCAGGCACCTGGCTTGTGCTAGAACCATCATAGTTCTACTTGGGAAGCTTTTGAGGATTAGAAAATGGTCCAGGACCAGGAAGGGTCTAATTCACGAAAAAAAATAGAATAAAAAAACCAAAAAATAGGTATATGGTAATTCATAATAAAAAAAGAATCTCTACAGATGGGATGACGAAATAATTATAAATAAATAAATTACCCTGGCTTAATTTACTTCTCAGGTCCATGCCGGAACCTCCGATCCTGTTCAATCATAAATGAATACATATAAAAAATAATTATTTTTCAAAGGAACAGCAAAGACCCAGTAATCCGTACCACGGAAAAGATGGATCAAACAAAGATATCATCTGATTACAGTAAGGGGAAAAAAATCAATAATCCCATTAACGGAAGAAGAGAGATTTCCAAAGAAAACTATTTAAAAAAAAAAATAGAAAAACTAGTTAATATGTCATTTGAGAAAGCTACAAAAAGCATTCCCAAATAAATTCAGTAGGAAGACTAAGGCATTCAAGTAATATAGAACCATAGGAAGCTTAAATATAATGCAATCAACATTAAGAACTATTGCACATAAGAACTTTAGTATAGAAAATAAGATTTATTTTTTTCTTCTCTTCTTCACTTCTTATCTCTTAATGAAGTTCTCTTCTCTTCTCTTCTATCCTCTCCATTTCTCTGAATCCATACAGAGCCTAAATATTCCAAACCTATAAACCTCCTAAGAGTGAACACAACCATGATTCCACCCAGCCTTGATTCTAAGATTTAATTTTGATCTTCCCCCAAGCTTCATCCTATATCTATAGTTGCAAAGCCTACAACAGTTTCCTTATTGTCAAATTAGTGAAATCCATTTCCTAAAAATCACAGAGCTCCAAATCTACAAGTTGCCTTTTAAATTTTTCATATATCGAATTGCTCAAAAGTTCTAAACTTTGACACACAACAATGATTATGGTAGCTACCGCAAGTCATCCAAAAGATTCAGATAGAAATCAAAAGGGGATAATAACAGCCGTAAATGAACTAACTTTCTCCCTTCGTTTCTGATGGAAAATCCCACCCAACACCAACACCAACACCAAACCCAACCCCCCCACCCTCTTAAAAAAAAAAAAGAAAAAAAAAAGAAGAATTTTTTGGGAACTACATTCTATCGAAACAAACAGAGTTAAAGGTGCCAATTTCGTAGCAAAAGCAAGCACTTTTAAACCTTGGCAATTAAGAACTATGTTAGGCCCAGCAAGCCATCATACAAACGGAGCTATGCTAGCTCCAGATGCCAAAAGTTCACGAATAATAAAGGAAATATAGAATTCTCCAAAAGACGGAATCTTTCTTCCCCGTAAAATTTTCCCAATAACTATTTTCTAAGTAAACAAACAGAACAACCCAAAGGTTGTCGAAATATTACCTTTTGAGAATTGGGGATAGCAGCAAGAATGACACAGAGAGCAGCCATGGAGTTTTTGGAGCGAGGACCTGTATAATTTTTATTTTTATTTTTATTTTTGAACCGAAAACCTGTATAAAACTACTATCATGGAAAAAATACCTATAATTCCTCCAAAAAAAAAAAAAAAACATGCACATTGATATAAAGGATGAAAATAAGCATACCTTTGAAAGGATGATATCCAAAAGATCAGTCCCTGCTCTCGAAACAGAGAGCTCTGCTTGATGGTTGTAAAGCATAAACCACAAAAAACAAATAAATAATTTTTCTAAAAAATTTGGATTTAATAAAACACGAAGATGATAGACAAATCTCTAGGATGGAAGAAAAATTACCTTAAATGCCATCTGAGAGGTCTGATAGGGTCGTTGATGGTGGAGTTGAGGAAACCCAGACGCTGAGGTTTACGACAAACCACGGGATCTCTCCTGTCAGAGATGGGAACAGAGCTCCTCATTTCTTCATAGGCGGCGAAGGTGTTCTGCTGCTGAATAGCACAGTTCTTGATGGAGAAAGAGGGAAATATAGGTAGGGAGAGTGAGAAACCTTAGCGTGGAGGAGGCAATTTGTGTAGGAGCTTGGAAAGGAAAAATCCCATTTCGTAACCCTAGATGTTGACGGTGAGGCTCAGACATTGACGGCGAGGACAGGGGCTGAGATGTTGACGACGAGGACGGTAGGGACGGTGGAGCTGAGATGTTGACGGCGGGGTTGAGACGTTCACGGTAGGGCTGAGTACTGGACGGTGAGGTTGATTCCACGGCGGGGTAGAGTCCAGATAGAGAGAGCGCGAGGACAAAGCCCTTTCTTCAAATCTTTTGCCATTAGGGTTCAATTGAGAGGATAGAGCGAGAGAAAGAGAGAGAGAGAGAGGGAGTGCTGAAAATTTTTGCGGGAGAAGGAAAAGGAGAAGATGGATGGCAGATTAAAGAAAGGGGGGAAAGGGTTAAAAAACAAAGCCCTTTTGCTCCTTTTTTTAACGGCGTGTTTTGCACATCGTAAATAGGCATTTCTCGGGCAAAGCCTTTGCTCATTTTTTAACGACGTGTTTTGCACGTCGTAAATAGGCATTTCTTGGGGCATTATTTACAACGCGCAAAACACGTCGTAATAAGTCTCATTAACGACGTGCTTCATAAGCAAGTCGTAAATTCTGTCTATGTGAAGACTTTTAACGACGTGCTTAATAAGCAAGTCGTAAAAGACCCATATTAACGACTTACAAACATGCAAGTCGTTAATTTCAAGTCGTAAATACTCTATTTTGTTGTAGTGATTGATCAACTCATACTCCACTGATCTCACCTTCAGTCGTCAAAACTGTGAGTGGCGTCTCTTTCTATCATACTCACCTAAATTTTTGAATGATCTGATGTTGCGGTGCTGATGTTGTTATGTTTTGCAAAATCTTTGAGGAATTTTGAAATTTTTTCCTAAATTAAGGATTATCAAGTGTTCTTCAGTTCGGATTGATTTGCGGTGATGAGAGACGAATGCTTGAAATCTGGAACAAAAAATGGCCATTACTGTAGCATAGAGTATTTGGGAAGGCAATAGAAAATGGCTCATTTGCTTAGTTGAGTGGAGCTTTAAGCTTCTTTTATGTATTTTATTTATTTTTTGAATGTTATTTTCTTTACTTTTCTTATATTTTCTCAGCAACCAATCAGAGCATTTTTAGTGATTTTCTCATTACTCTGTTTCTACTTTTGCTTGATGATCACTTTGGGGTTCCCTTTGCGATTTCGTCTTGACCAAATCACACCTTTCTTTCATCTCTTTCTACTTTGGCATTTTGCTTTTTTTGCCTTTTCGATTTGCTCTTTCAGAAGACTCTGCTTTCAAATTTTGGGATTTTGATTTGATTTCAGTTTGAAACTGTTTCTAAAGATTTATGGAATTGTTTGTCCTTAGTTCTCTATTTTGATCTCCTTTTTGGGGTTCTCTTTGTGAATTTGAGTAGAAGGTAAACTTTTGTTATATTAATCATTTAAACAACTTCTGTTCTCTTTGTGTAGAGAGAGAGAGAGAGAGAGCAAATTATTTACTCTATATTTTATTTTTTCAAAAAAGGGGTGAGGCCACCTCCCACCTCGCATTGGTTAATGCAGAGGAAAAACCCAGCTACTGGCTGACCACAATATGTGGAAATTCTAACCCAGAAAAAGGGTCCCAATTTCTCAACACGTTAGGGTGGTACTATTTTAGAGATGTATTAGAAGCTCGTTGTTAAGGATTTTATTTATTTATTAACTTATACAATACATGTTCCACAGGTGAACAAGATGGAAATGCATATTGCATTCAAAATATTGAATGACAGGAAGAAAAAACCTCTTGTTTCTTTATTGTTCCACTGACTCAACAAAACATATTTAGCTACATTGTAAGCTCTCCCATTACATGACCAGCTAGTTATTTTCTGGCATGGGGTATTATTAGATATTGCTTTTCTTGTAGTTATTTTCATTGGGCTTTCATTTTATTTGCTTTCCTTATAGTAGATTAAACAGTGGTAGGTCTTCATTTGATCATTTTTTTATTTTTTTTTTTTTGACATGATACCACCAAGAAGTTACATATTAAGGCCTTTTTAGTTACTTTCGCCTTTTCCCTAATGTATAAATTATGATTATAGAAGAAAAAAAAAGTTAAAACAGTAGTAAAGTCGAAATATATTGGTCAGCAACGATCACACATTGAAGCATATATTGGTCAGTCAAAAGTATCATTGAAGGAAAAGTGGTGTCATATCTCAGTGCTTTATATATCCTTTTTAACTATTATCTCTATTTTTTTTTTACAGTCTTATTCCAATTGTACAATCTAAAACAGCAGGGTTTCATTGAAAGATAGATAGGAGGTAAGATCTTTTTGTGTAAAGAATTTTGTATATAATGTAGATGCTTTTTTATGTCTGAATTTTGTATCTAATTTAAATGCTAGTTCAATCTGTAGTGAACTATATCTCTAGTGAATGATATGTCTGAATTTGTATCTGATTTGTATTTTTCTACTTGATTTTCCATAACCAATCCTCAACCTCTGAATGATAACGTCATGATACATTTACAAGTGGGTAGAGAAGTAGTGGGTCTTGATGTGGCCATTTGAATATATTTTTACCTAATTTTTTCTTACATGCTTTGAATATAGGTTGGTAATTTCGTAAATTTAAAGAGACCTAAACTTCTTTTAATTGTTGAGAGACCAAACCAAGTTTTGGATTTCTATAATAGTGTGTGTATATATATCTATATATATATATATATATATATCTATATATATATATATAGATTATTTATATTATATTTATATGAATATCCAAAGTGAAAACATTAAGCGCCTGTTTGCATGTTTCATGGAAATTGAATGGGTCTATTTCTTAAAAGCATTTAAAGCCCCAATTCTATTATCTAAAATTGACTCATTGGGTGTTGATTATTTCCAAATTACTATTTTTGTTGTGAAAGCTTATATATGCTAATCTTAAAGGAGATGCTGTCAAAAACCAAAAGAAAGCAATTGAGAGGTAAGAACTATTAGATCATCATTTCTCAAATATTCACAAAAAAGGAAAAATGAAAAAAAATAGAAGATGCTTAATCTTAAAGGAGATGCTATCTCCTCTCTTTTATCTCTCTTCTTCACAGTTCATTTTTGTTTCTTTATTGTATATCGGTGTGCTGGGTGTTTCATTTTTTGCAATTCCTTTATTCTTCCAATATTGAAATGTAACCATAACTTAGTTAGTTCATTTGTCTCCTCTCTTTATTCCTTGAGAAAGCTGCAATGTCTACATCATGTAGCTTTGGATGTTAGCTTTAGGAAGGGAGAAAAAGCTTACTTGATGTTCTTAATGGGGTCTCTAGTTGAAAGTCTCTGGCTGGCTTTGTTTGGTTTCTCTTTGATGGTAAGCTTGTTCAATTTTTAATTTATTATATCTAGCTTCTCTCTCAAATGGGTGGGTGCATTTGTGTTTATTTAAAAGAATAAGCTGTGATGATTTTATTTTTTGGGTTTCGTTTTATATATATATATTTAGTGATTTTGATTTGGAAAGAACAACTTTTTAAATAATCACCCTTGTTGAATTATAATCTTTTCGTCTAATGCATCCTTTTGCATATATGCAGCTTTTTTCTCTTCTCAATGGGTATTGTAGTTTGCTTATGTTTTGTAATTTGACACGTTTGTTGTTAGTAGTTAATGAGTGTTCTAGTGAATTGCTGTTAGTGTTATGGTTACATTTATTCTTCCTTTATTCTTTCATTTTCCGCAATCCATTTTTAGCATAGCCATAGCTTAGTTACCTGTTTTCAAATATGGAACAAATGAAATAGTGTTGTCGTAGATCCTTCACATTTTTTGTCAATGCTCACTTGCAACCATTTGTAAATTCTCATTTATGTCTTCATTTTTGCAGCAATTGTGAAGATGATGAATTGTTTCTCTTTTGATAAACTTAGAATTGCTAAACTTGAGTGAAGCTCGTGTATGTTATGAATAAGATTTCTAATTGATGTTCAGTGAATCTCGTGTATGATTTGAATGAGAATGAATATATATATATATATATATATGAATAAGATTTCTAATTGATGTTCAGTGAATCTCGTGTATGATTTAAATGAGAATGAATTTATATATATATATATATATATACACACACATATATGCATTGCTATATAATTCTCTTATTCCATTGTTATTCCCAGTTTGAGCTTTAAGTCTTTAACAATTCTAATTTAAACACTTGATTTGATGGTTAGTTGGTTATGTAACGCCCCAAAATTTATAAACCATAACACATAATTTTTATGAGCTCCGTACAAATAAATTCTTTTAAAAAAAATACATGCCTTTTGAAAACACGGAGTATTACGCAGCTGCGGGTAGCAATGGTTAACCCAAAACTTATCATCAATATACATTGGCCAACCAAATGAATAAAATTACATCAGCTTTAAATAAAAATAAATGCACGCGAGAACTTCTCCAAATTTCGACCCCAATTCTACTACGTGCCTTCAACAATTATCACCTGAAAATATATTAGGGTGAGCGAACAACAATCCAGTAGGAAATCCAATTCTTATACAATACATAAGGTTTCAAAAATCATATGCAAGCATTTATATATTCAAAATAATATATAAATCAAATAATACGATCTCCAAATCATTAAGCTCAAATATAATCCAACTATCAATAAAATTAACCATCATATTCCACGACATCAAATAATATCACCATTAATAATTATCACTTTGCATAAATCAAATCTTAAGATATGCTTCAAAATAATCATTATTCACTGTACAAAAATTAAACCTCCTACCTAAAAAATGAGTGAATAAAATGAATAACCACCACTGTAAACACATAAATCTGCTCAAAAATATAAAATTTATACTCGCATGCGTGATTAGAACTCTCCTGATCCGGCAACAAATCGTCGGCCCTCTGCCTCTCTCACTTCCTCCCTCTCCCAGCTCGTTACTCTCTTTCTCTCCTCCCTTCTCTATTTATTTCCTTTCTTCTTCTTTCTCCTCCTTCATTTCTTCTTTTCTTTCTTCCATCCGTACGTCCTATCTCCGGCCATCTTCTTTTATTTTTTTTTTCTTTTCTTCTATTCATACGTCACTTACTTCCTTTCATTCATTTCTTCTCTTCTTTTCTTCTTTCTTTTCTTCTCTTTCTCACGCCACTTTTTCTTTTCACCTAATCCATTTATTTTATTTGACTTTCTTATTCTTTATTTCTTATTCTTCTTTCTTTCTCTCTTTTCTCCTGATCTTCTTTTCTTCTTTCCACACGGAAACTAAACTTCTTTCTTTTTTTCTTTTATTTTTTCTTTCCTCCACCTATATATATATATATATATATATATATATATATATATGTCACATATAATGTTTCTCAACATCCAACTAACCATATATTCATTCTCAATATAAAATATTTAAATTTATCACATTGTGTATAATTCCACCATATATACACGTAAAGTAAATCAATAAATATTCAGGGTATTACAGGTTACCCATTTGGCATAGACTATATATCAACGTGGGTTGGTGAGGCAGCCTGATGTATTGGGCTTGCCAGATAATACATAGATGCCTTGATGGTATAGGCTTGGTTCTCTACCATATCATATCACGTTTTTGTGTGTGCGCATTGAAAGTGAGCCTGTTTTTTATTTTTATTTTATATATATATATATATATATATATATATACAGAGGTGATTCCATCAGCACGTGCTGATGTAAGTTACATCAGCACTATGCATTGGGGGTTGTACCCCTTGCATTGATTCAATTCCCCTCACATCCCACTAATGCACAAGGTACAACTCCCAATGCAGGTTTTGATATAAGTTATATCAGCACGTGCTTACCTGATCATCATCCTATATATATATATATATATATATATATATATGTGAACCCCGGAAATTGGGCCCACGAGGGATTGAAAAGAAAGTGGGTTTAAAAAAGAAAAAGGAAAGGAGTCGCCACCTTATTTTTTAAAGGAAACAAGGAAAACCCTAAAAATAGTTTGTTTTAGGAAAACAATTTGAATGACTCCATAAAAAAGGAAAGGCAAAAACCAATCTTTTGAAAACCAAAGAAATCGGGGATTCGGAGGCTAAGTTATGACATGGGAAGGTTCTAGGCAAAGCCTATAGGCACCCATGTCACCCTTTCGGTCTCTCAGTTCATTTGGGCTAAATTAAAGTCTTTCCATACAAAAATCAGCAAGTATATCATCACAAGAATTGCATGCATATCATATATTTCATTCATCCATCCATGCATAATAAGCAAATAAAAACAGAAAATAAAAAGAAGAAAAGAAAACATAAATAAACCTAGGATGCTTGGATCCTAGAACGGACTTGAGCCTCACGAAGAGCGCCTACGTACCATGCAACGAAATACATGGATCAAAGTCCACGTAGTTCGATTAGAACTAAGGTTAAATCCTAATACAAACCTATGGTAAAAACCCTAGGTTTCCTTATTTGATCAAAAGAGTTGAATTTGATAGAAAGTTTGATTTTAGGAAAGAAATCCACAAAATGGAAACTTTAATAAAAACCAGAATTTTGTTGGTTAAGGAAACCTCTAATTAAACCATAGGACTTGTATTAAAAATTAACCCTAGATAGGGAGAAGAGAATGAGTTAAGAAGAAAGGTGAATTGGGGCACCTTCACACCCACTTACCTGAGCGCAATTAGCTCCAAGCATTTAGCCATTTCAGACATAAGCAGCCCTATTTGCCATAGGACAAATACCACACCTATTTGCACCCTTACAAGTGCTCAAAACCATGCAAAAACACTAACATGCAAATCTGGACAGAATAGTATTATGGCCTAAAAATCATCCACTAAGCATGCTAACAGCAACACAGCGAACAATAATAAGTCCTAACATATTCCTAGAACCATATCATGCATAAAAACCCTAAAACATACTAACATGCATGCAAAACTATCATGTTTACTCCATATGAAAAACATATACAGCAAACACGAAGAAAAACCAAATAAAAAAGTCTACTTTATCATGCTATATGAAAACAAACACGAAACAATGACTCTAAAACCCTAAACTCACAAATATGCTTAAAAACATACAAAACATACTTTAATCATGCTAAAACCAAACTAAACAGAAATTAAATCATGCATATTAACTAACTAAAGCAATATAACATGATGAAAATCCTAACTCTAACATGCAATGACACTAATCCTAGCACAAGGACAAGCAGGAGCACAAGAATCATAACTATGCATTAAAAACCTAAAGGACAGCCCTAAAGCATGCTAAACAGTAGATAAAAAATAGATATTCCATGTATATTAACTAGCTAGAGTGTTAATACATGATAAAAAAGTCACCTTTAACATGCAATAAGCCTAACCCATATGAGAACCTAGTTTAAGCTTGAATAGAGAAGGAGAATACCTTAGGAAGTGGCTCCCCTTGTGTTTGTAATTGTTCGTGGCTCCTCAGGTCTTTAGAGTGAATCAAACCAACACGAATCCTCCTCTTTGTCAAAGTGGTATCACAGCAAAGAGATCAAAACTCACTCAACTTTGAAAAGAAATAGAAAACAAAAAGAGAACAAGAGAAAAGAAAAAGTGATTCTTGTCACTTTGCAGCAGCAGCAACTTCAATTGCATTTTTGGGTATGAAAACGTTGGATTTGGACAAAGCTTGTGAAATACAAAGTTGTAGAGAATTGAATTATCTTTCTAACAAGACCAATTTCATCAAATTCTGACTTCGGATGAAAAAGTTATGATTAAAATACGACTACTGGTTTTCAGAAAATCTGCTGCTGAATTATGACGAATTTCACTCCCTCCAAACCCTCCTCTCCTCCTCCTTGTTTAAAAACATTAAGAGAGTATTTATAGCTGAAATCTGGAGTTTCCCTTTCCTTCCTGGACTAGGTTTCTTTGGAGAATAATCAAAAGGTATTTTATAATGATAAAAGACTTCTAATCTGAATAGGAAAAGGAAATTGTCTTTTATAAAAATTGGGAGACTGACCGCTAACACGCATGCACATGTATCGTATGTGCGTACACACACTCATCACATACGTACACGTGTTAGTGTCATGATAAAAATGGCTAATTTAATAAAATAATTTTCTTTTCATTTTAACCAAAAATCTCATGCTGTGATTCGCACTAATTCTTCAAGGATAATCCGTAAATAACCACACTAAACTCATCATCAGGCCATATCAAAATTGAACTTCATGAAACACTTTTGAGGGTAAAATGATGACTAATGAAAGTCAATTTGAAAAGATTTGGTTGGTAATTGTGAGTCAATTAGAGCTAACCCAAGGAAGGGTCAATTAACCAACTTGAACCACATCGAGCCATTTTAATCCCGAGCCATTGACTTACCAAATTGAACCTAGAAATACCTCATATGCATCCATATGAACTCCAATTGACAATTTGGAGATCATTCCAAGGTCAAATGAAATGTTTGGGACTTAAAAGACGATTATGCCCCTCAAGTCACAAAAGCTCTTATTATCCCTCAAGATCAACTCCAATTTGAACCAAAATTCATATCCATTGTCCTTGTGACTCTAGAAAACTAATGCAAATGACTAGACTCAAAAACAAAACAAAAACATGCATGAAATGATGAGCCCTAGTAAGGTGGTGCAAAAATGGGGTGTGACAATATATATATAAATAAAAATTGATAGTTAGCCACGGATGTATCTGTGGCTAACTTTTCTCCATATAAACATTTTTTATTTTAAATATTATCTATAGCCACAGATGTATATGTGGCCAATGATTTTATTTATTCTTTTTGGAAGTGGGTTACAGTTATATTGGGACCGCAGATAAATCTGTGGCTATACTTGGTGACAAATACCAAATATGGTTGCAAAATTTAACCACACCACTTTTAGCCATGGTTTGGCCACAATTCCAAATCTATGGGGGGGTCTTATGGCCACATATAAGCCCCTTTTAGCCATGGATTGAACCATGGCTAATAACCTCTCTTTTTTTAGTGTATTTTTATGTCGTTAAAATTATCTAATTATTTGCTAGCCTTATAAAATTGCAAGGGTGTAATCCAACCACAAAGTTAATGAATTTTCTTAATAGTATAGATATATTCATTATTTTTATTTTTATTTATTTTTAAATAAGATTACATAATTTTGATTTATGGGATATCCAGTAGGATGACGGTCGCCGCTTGAAATAAGATGGCCGGGTATCTTCCTTGTCAACCAACAAAGTCTAAGCTTCTAAATAGAAAAATTAAGAAAAATATTGACCGATGTTTGTTTCGTTTGCACTCCGTTAAAACCAGGGCCGGTTCTGGGGGCAGGTGGGCAAGGCGGCCGCCTAGGGCCTCACATTTTGGCTCAAAAATGAGGGCCCCATTTTGGGATTAACCCTTGTAGTAGGCTGAATTTTTATTTATTTTTCAAATAAAACTGTTATTGTAACCCCTTAATTTTATTTGCACACCCCACTAATTTTTATTTATCAATGTTTTACTAAAAATATAGAAGGTTTTTATGAAAATTTGTTACGTAATCCACTGGAAAACATCATTGTGAACAACTTTGTAGAATAAAGTTTTTCCAAAAAAAATTCTCGTTTAAGTGGAATTTTTTTATAATTTACCATCTATGTTTAATTTTTGGCCAAAAAGTCCACTTAAACAAAAGATTTTAGAAAAACTTTATTATGCAAAGTTGTTCAAAATGATGTTTTCTAGTGGATTACATGGTTAATTTTCTTAAAAACCTTTCATATTTTTTTAAAATCTTAAGAAATTAAAATCAGTGGGATGTGCAAACAAACTTTATGTTGGTACTAAAAAAAAAGAAGTATAAAGAGCCCCATTTTAAGAGTTCGCCTAGAGCCCAAAAAACTCAGAACCGGCCTTGGTTAAAACAAATGGCAACTCCATTAAAAACAAGTCAGTCATCGTTTTGAGATGGCAAAGGGGACAAAGGGGCCAACTTTAATGGATAGATGTTAAAGACCAGGGCACGGCTCCTCTCCAGTTGTATACCCACTGGTTCTCTCCATTTCACGGTTGGAGAGGTCTCAATAAAATCTAACAGCCCCTATTCCACCACGTCATCCAAGTATTTATGTCACTTTTATTTCCAATTGAGAAATAGTTGACGGCGTTACTGCGCATTGAACCCCGGCGACGTCGACATAGAGTGAACTATGAGATCACAAGAACCGTCTACGATTCTTACTTTTGCAACGTCCACTCTAAACTCATTCAAGTGAATGGAGATGAAGGTGTCTTGAATGGTAACAGTGATTAAATGAGCTGTTTATTGTCGTCAATGGTGTTCTCGTCCGAGAAGAAGACTATAAAATGGGTCTGATCCTTTCTTTTTCTTGATTCTTTACCCTCCTTTTCTCTCTCTACTCTCACAAGCACAGAGAAAGGTGTTGCCTTCGGCAAGTTTCACCGGAGATATATGGAGGACATATCAGATTGCTTCAGATGCTGTAATTAAGGGCGGCACTAAATGGGGCAATGTGTGGGAAGGAATTTCAACGTCTGTCATTTTGACGGCACCGTTAGTGGATGAACTTGCATTAACTTTTTGGACATTTGCAAATATTGACGTGGCAGTACTGAAACCGCTGGATCAATTTAAATTGATGTGTCTCCTCTCCAGCCGTGAAATGGAAAGAACTGGCTGTTAGGCAATTAGAGAGGAGCCGAACCCTAAAGACCATTGGATCGAGATGAAAGGAGATAAAGCTTTTACAGCCGTTGAGGAGATCGACTGGAGGAAAGAAAGACTGGAAGATATAGCACCATGTTATTAACAAAGTGTTGTAATGAATAGATGAGCTTCGGTTCTTGGTTAAATCAATCTAGAGCTGCCTAGAGTTTGGTCCAAACCCTAGTATATAGTAATCAAACTTCATCTTATGTTTAAAACTCAGTTCAGCATCCCTTAGATGCTCGATTCCTCCATTAAAGTGAATGATCTTTGCTGCCAGAACCAATCGCAGAAGATCGAGCCTCAACCTGTAAAAATTCAAGGTCGAAGGCTTCTGTCAAAACTGCTATTATGATCATATGTTTTTAGAGTTCGATTTCAACCAATATTCTGATCTGTTTCTCCTCTATTTTTGTGTCGTGAAGAAGAGAAGAATCGTCAGCTTTGATCGATTTGTTTAGGGTTTACCTAGGATTGATCGGAACATAATCTAGAGGTAGTTGAACACTCGAACCTCTCCTGGAAACCAAAGTTCATTTTGAGGTCTCTGTTTGGTTCATGAAAGCACACTGTATGTTTCCTAAGGATCCGCTGAAGAGAAATTCGATGTTACCCATATAAGCGAGCATTTTTTTCTTTGCTGCAAAAATATCAATCACTTCTCAATCCTTCTAAACTTGTTCACTGAATTGCAGAAGCTAGCACCATGAAGATTCAAATCTTGTCCAGGAAATTCATAAAACCATCATCTCCAACCCCACATCACCTCAAGAAAATGAAGCTGTCGTTCATCGATCAGATCGCTCCTTCAGTATATCCGCCCTTTATTTTCTACTACCCTGCCGACGGCAGCAGCCGATGCAGAGCTGAAAATATCGAAAGACGTGATCGGTTAGAGAAGTCACTGTCCGACACCTTAAGGCTTTACTACCCTTTAGCGGGCAGATTCATAAAGGACGATCTCTTGATCGATTGTAATGACCATGGGGTGGAATATTTGGAAGTCCAAGTGCATGGCCAACTGGTGCAGCTTCTCCATGGAGAACCCAAAATTGAGCTGCTGAGTCCTTTGGTTCCATTTGCAGCTGAATCTGATACGAGCCCGCTAGTGGTAATTCAAATCAACGTTTTCGATTGTGGCGGCTTAGTCATCGGCATGCGTGCTTCACACAGAATCGTCGATGCATTCACCTATGCTACATTTGTTAACGGATGGGCAGCAGCGAGTCGTGTAGGAATAAACCAAGTAATTGGGCCAAGTTTTGGCATAGCTTCTTTCTTGCCTGAAAGGGATGTGTCATGGGTCAAGTCACTCAAGCCTCAGCCCTCGAAGAATAATGGGTCTAAGTTTGTTATGAAGAGTTTTGTGTTTGATAGGGCAACAATATTATCCCTGAAAGCAAAAGCCAAAACCGGAGCAGGTGGTTTGTTAGTCCAACGTGAACCTTCGAAGGTCGATGTAGTGATTGCACTTATTTGGAGGGCTCTCATCGGTGTGGCCAAGGCAAAACATGGGTACTTGAGGCCTTCTCTTCTAGGCCAACTAATGAATTTTCGGGGAAAGTTGTCGATTATACCAGAGAATAGTTGTGGAAATCTCTACAGACACTTCAGCGCCCGATTTTTGGGGGACGAGAGCAAGATGGAGTTGCATGACTTGGTGAGTCTGATACAGAATGCAAAAAGAAAAACCGTGGCAGAGTGCGAAAAATTGCTGGATGGTGATTTTGGGCCAATGATGGTGATTAATTCCATGAATGAGTTCCATGAAGAAATGTACAAAGAAGAGGTAGATGTCTGTTCGTTTTCTAGTTTGTGTGGGTTCCCTCTTTATGATGCTGATTTCGGCTGGGGAAAGCCTGCCTGGGTGAGCAGAGCATGTATATCATCGGAACATAATGTTCTGATGGACACAAAGCGTGGCGATGGAATTGAAGCATGGGTGAGTCTGGAGGAAAAAAACATGCTTCAATTTCTACAAGATCCGACCATTCAGTGCTCTGTCTCTCTAACTCGCTCTCTTTTGTAAATTTTCATAGATGTTGAGTAAGTAGATTTGTAGGTCAATTCAGAAACTATTATGGCCTGTTTGGATTTCTCATGGAAATTGAATAGGTTCATTATGGTTTGCATTCAATTTTGTCAATATCCCTCATTTTGAACTAGCTAGTCACCAACTGGATCTATCGTGGATATGAATCAACCCGTAATAGGTGGTAGCCTCACTTGTATTTTAAGATATTAATCAGGTTAAAGGCCTGGATATCCCCTTGGGCACAAAAATCCCCTGTAGAAATCTGCTAATGATCTTGCAAATTTTGCCTTAAAGAAATGAAGTAAATTACCTCACAAAATCCCTTCTTCTTTGATTTGGAATTCCTCTCGAAAGTACTTATGTACTTGAAGACTCAGAACAAAACAAAACTAGCAGTCTAGCACCACCTAAATGAGGCAACACTGGGATGACAACATCGAGGCCCCACCGTATCTCGCCCTACCACCTAAATGAGGGAACAAGGTTTAACAACTAGGCCACTTGGGATGGCAACATGAAATTACAATTCGAGGCCCTGCCCTGTCACAAGATACCTCTATTGAGGCAGGTTAGGGACAGATTTGGAAATCTCTTTGAAAACTTCGTTGGGTTTAGCCGTTTAAGACAAGGTACAGTCTACTCCACATCTCTCCCAACTTGCCTTGATTAGATAATGACATTACTTTTATGCAGACAATCTTCCACAAATTTGTTGATTTTTACCAGGACAATATCGAAAGCATAAGCAACCACAATTGATGTTTACAGTGACCGTGAAACACAAAAATATAGATAAAAGGGAACAATCTCTAATATATTTTATTAATTAGAACTCCTATTCAATACGGAGTAATTCTTATAGCAAGAGGCTACTACCCTAATTTATAGAGAATTAAAGCATAAACCTTGTACAGCTAAACATGGTGGATGAGATTAATGATCAATATTTCATTCCATAAATTCTCAACCTTATTCTATTCCTATCTCTATTTTATTCCTTTTCCATTTTATTCATACCAACCAAACGCAGCCTAAGAGGCGTCCTCTAGGAGTATAATAATAGTAACCAATATTCTCATTCTCAAATTCCTTCTGCTAAAAACCTACACCCAACATTAATAGAAAATGGGACAAAGGATACTTTTGTCGAAGACCTTTAGAAGCTTGAAAAATGCTTTGTAAACAGCATTAAGGATGTGCTGGCAAAAGCTTTTGCAGACAACAACTTGCAAAAGGATGTGCTGCGCCAAGATTTTGTCTTCATAGTTTTTATCAGGGGGGAAAAAAATGGAAGAAGAAGAAGAAGAAGAAGAAGTGAGTATGGAGATCAGAGAACATTGCTAGTAGTATCGGGGCATATCCTGAGAAAATTTAAGAACTGAAATTTTTATGTTACTCCCTCCGTCCCATTAAGATAGGCCATATTTGCAACTTTTTTTGTCTGAAAATGTTTGTCTACTTTGAAAAGTCAAATCATTATTTTTATAAGTTTCCTACAATACCCTATGTTATTTCAAAGATAACTTTTAACACAAAACCCAATACAAAAAAGTTGAGGGTATTTTTGGAAAGATAAAATTTAATTAATACAAGTCAATGCAATGATAACCCTTCCTTCAACTCTGTGATTTGTCAAACTTGGCCTATTTTTATGGGACGAAGGAAGTAATTTTCATTTTTATCTTTTAACAGTTAATAGACGCTACCCATATTCATAAACCGTCCCCCCAATACCAGCAAATGTTGATTAATACTTCTCCATAAATTTGAACCCAAAATCACTCATCACTCACTCCACCTCTATTTTTACATCATATCATGAGTTTCTTTTAGGGTTTGTTAAGACTTGACTATTGACTTGTAACAAACTGACCACTAATTTTGCTACAAACAAATACTAATTTGAAGTCAAAAGATCCTTTTTGGGTCACGAGATAATGAAATTTAATCCTTCAAAAAGGGCAAGTGAGTTCCAAAACCGAAATGTGCATGTGTACTGGAAAATGTGAACCCTTCGTGGACTAGAATTTCATTAAATTATTTATAAATTCGATGGATTGGTTTCTGATTCACCTAGCCCAAAGTATTGGGCCAATTTACATGTTCAATTCTACCAATGCGCCCATACTTAATGAGAGCCAGAGATATCATCCCCGGCGTAGGGCAGTGATACATAGACGGAAAGTTGTGAGCCGACCGTAAGCCGACTGTTAACTCTGTTACCGTTTTCCACACGCTTCGTCATGGGAGTTTTTTCCCTACATATACGGTCCATTACAAAAAATTCCGGATATATATGAGTTTGGAAGCTTATCTAATATATATATATATATATATAGAAATAGTGTACAAGGCAATGTTTCTCTTTCCTATTTGGCACCACGTGGCTGGCTTTATCCTTCAGATTGTTCCAAAATGGCGATTTTTGCAGCAGTTGAAGACGTTCTCCTTTTGCCTCACCAAAACCCAACTCAAACAATGTGACCTTTCAACCATTCTCTCCACGCCCTTTCTACAAATATTTAAATTTCATCTCCTTCTCCCCTTCTCTCCCACCCTTGCTTTTCCCACTCAACTGTTTGACTGTCTCCACCGATCTTTGTCGAATTTGGAAATAACTCTCTTTGTCAGAAAAATTGCACGTCAATTTGACGAATCAAGTTACTTACTGATTCATCTTCTTTAAATATTCCGTTTGTTAATGTCAAACTTTTAAAGGAGGAGGAAACCCATCGGTTGAAAAATGTCAACACTTGAAAAACTTTAAAGATTTACCCTCTGCTTTTCCGCATCGCCTGCCATCTATTTGGTTTTTTCACAAAGACGAACAAAAAAAATCAGAAAAAACTCAGTTTCTCTTTACACATATTTCTGCGTCCCTTTCCCCCTTTAATTTCTTAAAATTTTCATTCATAGACCACAAATTTGGTCGGGGAGAGGGTAAATCCATAAAGTTTCTATTATTTTCTCTAAAAATTTCATGTGTTACTGTAAAATTTATTCTATAACAACAATTTTTTTGAGATGGAATAACAGGGCTTAAAAAAAAGTTGCCTCCTTCTGCGCTAAACTGTTATAGTTATTATATGCCCCTCTATGTGTTTGTTAATTGTTTATTCCCATCCACACACATGAACTCCTCTTTCTCCACTGTCCTCTTTGTGTTTCTCTCTTTATTTCTTCCCAAATTGATGGCAGATTCTGGGTACAATCATTTATCATCATGTTCAACATTCAAGTCAAATTTCAGTCAAACAGTGTTCAATCTACCACTCTTTCCCTGTTTCCCATCTTCATACGTTTCATACTACTAATGTTCACATGTTTTCTTTCCCTTTTTGCTAAAGGATGTTCACATGCTGTGTTGGTCAAGGTTCTTTGCCATTCATTGTCTATTTTTTAATGGACAATCCATTGAATTACAAACCAATTTCAAAAAATTGTATTAAATATAGATGAAAAGCCAAGAATATTTTTTCACTATATTTTAAATTGGTTTGCCCAATTACCACGTCTTTTGGGTAAATAGATTTCATCAAATGAGATGAACTCAAAATTTTTTTTTCCCCTATTGATCCATCATCCATCATAATAAGGGAAAACTCCACCCAGAAGTTAATATATAGTCCTATTGATTCATCATCCATCCAACCAATTATAAAACTTATTAAGTCTAAATCAAACTAATAAAGTCCACTTCTCTGTTTGGTTGCTGAGAAAGTGTAAGGAATAATAAGAACTCACAAATTCACAATTCTCAACCTTGGACTATTCAAAATTTGAGACCCAAGACAAACGAAGACCTCCTCTGTTGGGAATCCGTGTATACCAGAGGGCAAAAGGCTTCAAACATCCAGCTGCTTTTATCTTTCACCGAATTCCTTAGAATGCAAACCAGAGATTCCCGCATATTCCTATTCAATGAATCACCCACAAAGACCAAACACTTTCCTCTCAACAGTTCCAACATATCTCTACCACTCAACCTGCATAACAAAATAAAAAAATCCCTGGAACCTCCTAATACCAAACTCCTAATCATGTTCCTAAATTTTAGGAGAAAATCTTTCCTCATATTTTTTATTTCCTGATGAATCTCTTTCTAATACATGTTTGGCAACATCTATTAGTTTAATTCTTTAGCCACGCTTTTTAAATGTTGCTACTTAATATTAGAGGCAGATATAAATAAAATAATACGTCATTTTCTTAGCCACGGTTTTCGCTCTCCTAGACACCTTTTTTTTTTTTTTTTCCTTTAACAAAATAATAAAATTAAATCAAATTTTATAGATTATATTTCTCTACTGTCCTCTTTGTGTTTCTCTATTTCTTTCTTCCCAAATTGATGGCAGATTCTGGGTACAATCATTAATCATCATGTTCAACATTCAAGTCAAATTCAGTCAAACGTGTTCAATCTACCACTCTTTCCCTGTTTCCCATCTTCATAAATTTCATATTACTAATTTTCACATGTTTTCTTCCCCTTTTTGCTAAAGGATGTTCACATGCTGTGTTGGTCAAGCTTCTTTACCATTCACTGTCTATTTTTTAATGGACAATCCATTGAATTACAAACCAATTTCAAAAAATTATATTAAATAGGAAATAAAATATAGATGAAAAGCCAAGAATATTTTTCCATTGTATTTTAAATTGGTTTGCCCAATTACCACATCTTTTGGGTAAATAGATATCATCAAGTGAGATGAACTCAAAAAATTTTTTTCCCCTACCCAAATTTTGATGCGAAATGACGAGCCATGAACCATATATATCCATTATGAAATAGAAGTATTGTTTCTGACTTTCCCAGTAAGTTATGACACATTTTTTACTATTAGTCATTGTGAGGATTTATCATCACGTTGGATCCTTTGGATTATTTTCATTAATGAAATTGTCACCTGATTGTACTTTGATTGAAGTGATATTTCCCTACCATAATTGCTTCCTACATTGTGGGTATGGTACCCATGTTTTTGCTTGGGTAACATAGAATTGACCAAATTTTATTACCAACTTACATTACTATCTAAACGAATTATTAATGTGCTTTTTCAACTGATGCAGGGCATACATTCCATCCTTGGGGGGTTTAAGAATAGAAGACTGAAAATAATACAAAACATAGCTCAGCAATCATAAGCATTTGAAGGTATGTTACAAGTCTCTAAATACGCAGCCTTGATGGTTTCTACATTTATTAAAAAATATATAAAGTCTTTCTTATAGTTTATGTTATAATTGCTCTTATTTTATTTCTTTTCTTAAGTGGTGTTGTTATTACATTTCTTTTTCTACTTTTTTCTTTCGTATTTGCTTTTTGTTCAAATTCTTATTATATTGTTGTACGTGCATTTAAGATTAAGCTGGATGAAATGATGAAAAATCTACATCAAGGTAGACATTTTGGGAGGGTTATGGCAGGTACTATATTTTAACTATCCTATTATGACATGATTTTTAATATATTTTTTACCAAACATAACTAATTAAATTAAATTAAATTTTTCAACAATATACACCATTGAATTCCAGAAAAGAGGGCTACCTCACGCTCACATCTTACTCTCTTTACATCCGGATGATAAGCAACCAAATGCTCGCGATATAGATAGCTTCATTTCAGCAGAGATACCTCAAATTGAGGAAGACCCAGTTGCGCATGAAGCAATAGTTCAGTTTATGATTCATGGACCCTGTGAAGAGTTAAACTCAAGATCACCATGCATGGTAAATGGAAGATGCTCGAAGCATTATCCAAAAAAGTTTTGCAATGAAATAAGCATAAATGAAGATGGATTTCTCGTGTATAGAAGGCGAAAAGATAAAGGAAAAGGAAGCAAGAATGGATTCCGCATTGACAATAGATGGGTTATCCCATATAATAGAGACTTGGTCGTCAAGTATCAAGCACATATTAATGTTGAGTGGTGTAATCAATCCAGGTCTATCAAGTATTTATTTAAATACATTAACAAAGGCCAAGATAGAGAGACTACTATTATAAAAGAAAATGTTGTGTGCGACAATTCCAGTGGAGTGCAGACTATTAGAGAAGTAGATGAGATCAAACCCTATTTAGATTGTTGTTACATCCCAGCATCAAGTCTTGCTGGAGAATTTTCAACTTCAATATCCAATTTTGAGACCCTGCAGTTGAGAGGTTGAACTTCCATTTACCAGATGAGCAATCTGTTGTGTTTCAAGATTATGATGACATAAGCAATGTAATGAATAGAGTTAATATTGATAAGACAATGTTTACAGAATGGATGGTTGCAATTATAAAGTATGAAGATGCGCAACAACTTACTTATCTTGAATTCCCAACAAAGTGGGTTTGGAACCAACAAGATAAAATATGGACCAGAAGAGAATCTGGAAGGACTATTGGTAGGATATTTTATGCCCATCCTACTTCTAGTGAAAGGTTTTACCTTAGAATGCTTCTCAATATTGTAAGAGGTCCTAAGAGATATGAAGAAATAAGAACTGTAAATGGGATTCTCTATCCTACTTTTAAGGCAACGTGTAATGCACTTGGTTTGTTAGATGATGATAATGAATGGCATGAAGCTATCTGCCAAGCAAGCCAATGGTCCATAGGTTACTCTTTGCATGAAATGTTTGTAACATTGTTACTATTTTGTGAAGTTAATGATCCATTACAGCTGTGGGAAAAGAATTGGCAACTACTTGCAGACGATACTTTACACCATCAAAGACGGGTAGCTAATGATCTACAACTTCAGTTGATAGAAGAGCATTCAAAGAATTTAGTTCTATATGAATTGGAGAGAATCCTAAATAGGAATAACAAGTCGTTATGGGAGTTTCCAATGCCATATCCAAAATTTCGTCTGAAAATATTGTTCAAAACAGGTTGGTAAGGGAAGAGATGAGTTATGATGTTGATGAGCTTCAAACTCAGTTTCTGCACATGTTGGCTGGCACTTAATATTCAGCAAAGGAAAGTGTTTACAGATGTTAAGCATGATCGACATAGAAAATAATAGTGGCAGTCTATTTTTTGTGTATGGCAATGGAGGAACTGGGAAGACTTTCCTTTGGAAAACAATAATAACGTACTTACGTTCATAGGGGAAGATTGTACTCGCTGTTGCATCCTTTGGTATTGCTGCTCTATTACTTCTGGGTGGAAGGACTGCACACTCAAGGTTCAAAATACCTATTCCAGTGGATGAAAGCTCATGTTGTGCAATAACACAACAATCTTATTTAGCACAACTAACTAGGAAGATTGATCTGATAATATGGGATGAGGCACCAATGGATGATAAATATTGTTTCCAAGCAGTTGATCGAACCTTAAGGGATTTAATGCGTTTCATAATCCCCAACTCAACAGAAAAGGTATTTGGTGGAAAAACAGTTGTGCTTGGGGGAGATTTCAGGCAGATTTTACCTATAGATCCAAAAGGAAGACGGGAGAACATTATACAGGCCTCCATCAACAGATCATACCTATAGAATTCCTGCAAAGTTTATTTTTTGACAATTAATATGAGGCTAAGAATAGGAGCTCATGATGAAGCAACAACCCAATCCATGTCTACTTTCAACAAATGGGTACTAAATCTTGGCGATGGAAAATTGCTAGCAATATCTTTACATGGTCAAGATGAACCAACTTGGATTAAAATACCAGAAGATTTGTTAATTACATGTGGAAATAACCCTATATCAAATATTGTGGAGTCCATCTACCCAAATCTAGAAGTAAATCACAATGACTCACAGTATATACAAGATAGGGCCATTTTATCTCCAAAGAATGAGAGTGTTGACAAAATAAACTCTTACATTCTTTCTTCAATAGCTGGTGATCTTTATACATATTTTAGTGCTGACACACTCAGCGAAGTTACTGACTCCATTGACAACCAACACATGTTCCCTACTAAGTTTTTGAATAGCTTAAAATTCTCAGGTATACACAATCATGAGCTTTATTTAAAGGTTGGAGTTCCAGTAATGCTTCTAAGAAATCTCAACCAATTCGGTGGTTTGTGCAATGGAACTAGATTAATTATTACCCAAGTGGCACCTAGAGTAATCGAAGATGAAATCATAACTAGAAATAATGTTGGAAGTAGGGTGTTCATACCTAGAATAATAATGTCTCTAAGTGAATCAAAATGACCATCTGTGATGAAACGAAGGCAATTTCCAGTCAAAGTATGTTTTGCCATGACAATAAATAAAAGCCAGGACAAACATTAAAAAATGTTGGGGTCTATTTACTTCAACCAGTTTTTAGCCATGGGCAATTATATGTGGCTGTTTCACGAACAACATCACG
Organism: Liquidambar formosana; assembly: GCA_039720395.1. Classification (NCBI taxonomy): domain Eukaryota; kingdom Viridiplantae; phylum Streptophyta; class Magnoliopsida; order Saxifragales; family Altingiaceae; genus Liquidambar; species Liquidambar formosana. Next base: position 22,629,248 of record CM077823.1, read on the forward strand.
TGAGGGACTAAAATTCTTAATTGAGAACAAAAATGGTGAACCTGAAGGTTACACTCAAAATATTGTTTATGAAGAAGTCTTTCATAATTTGAGTCAAAGGTAAAGTACAGCTTCTATATTCATTGTTTTAATAATTTTCCTACTCACCTTAGCATTTATAAATTGCTTTTAACATAAATTCTCATATTTTTGAACTATCTATTTTAATTTACAGGCATTCAAGAAGATGGAGCATATGAAATACCGACCATTTAATCAACTAAACCCTTACAAAAGCCACTCAACTTTAAAAGCAAGGGTGACAAGAATGTGGAATGCATATGACTTTATCAATGTGGAGGATATTAGGAGCTTGGACATGTTGCTATTAGATGAACATGTATGTAAACAGGAACAAATTTTTACTTAAACTTATAAGTCATTGAAAAAAAAAAAAAAAATACTAATATTGCTTCATATTTTATACAGGGTGACCAAATACATGCTATAATCCCGAAGAAGCTTATTTCAAAATACAGAGCATTATTAAGGGAAGGCCAAGTTCACTTGATACGTAAACTTAATGTCACATTTGCGAAAGGGAGTTAACGACCTGCTCATCACTAGTATCATATTTCTTTCAAAGAAGATAGTTCACTTACAGAGATTTGTGATGCCAATTCTGAGTTTCCTAATTTCAAGTTTGTTTTTAGTGATTACATGGACATCCCAAAACATTATCAACAAAATACGTACCTTATAGGTATATAGACAATACTCTGAGACATCTTTTACAACACTATGATTACTAAATATTATATACAATTTTACATTTATATGTAAAATGACATCGTACCAGCTATAATTACGTACTATTTATGTAGATGTTATTGGTCTTCTAAGCCACATTGGTGATATTGAAACTATTCGTCGGAAAAATGGCAGCCATGCAGTAAAGAGAGACATAATGCAAGTAGATAAATGATAAGTCATACGTGTTTCCTTTTTAAAATATAATAAATTACTTCATTTACACTTGAAAAATATTATAACTGCCTTAAATTATCAGTGGTAATTCTATTAAGGTGGCCTTATGGGGAAACAAAGCCAATACTTTTGAAGTCGAAATAAACAATGACACAGATAACCCAACCATAGTAATTGTCACCTCCACATTTGTGAAGAAATTCAAAGGTATGCAAACGACTGTTAAATACATTATTTAACTTGAATTCTTAATGTGTTTATGACTAAAACTAAGTTTTACATTTACTTATTCAAATGTTCACTATTTGTCATCAACCAACGCGATAAAGATTTACTACAACTTGGCTATACAAGAAGTTGCATCATTCATAGATATTTAAGGCTACACAAAATAAAAAAAATTATATCAGCATATACTTCATTATTATTTTACTCTGAATTTAACATGACTTTTACATTTGAAAGTATCGCCATCATACTGCATCAACACCATTGCTAAAGTCGTCTCAAGAAGAAAAAAATCTACCCCTGTTGAGGATTTGATGTTTACTAATAGGAAAACGATATCTAATTTGCTTGATTTAACAACTCAGCCTACAACTTAGGTGTTTCATATTATCTCTTTCATTATAATTCTTTCTTATGTTTATGTAAACTAAACTTCTTCTCACACAAGTAACTCTAAAATTGAAAATATTTGGCAAACAAATTACAAAAAACAAGGACTCATCTGTTATTGCAAGGCAACAATATGTAAAGTTCTAACCACTTTTGCATGGTCATATATGTCTTGCCATATATGCCGAAAGAAAGTGTCTCCTAAGGAAGATATGTTTTGGTGCCAACTATGTGAAATTCCGATACAAACTCCAACACACAGGTCATAAATCTAAACGCAAAACTTATTTCTTTTTTAAAAGTATTCCAATTCAATACATTTTAAATCCAATAATATAACATATTTACTATTCTATTAAAGGTACAAATTACACCTACACATGAAAGATCACACAGGTTGTGCCACATTTGTGTTCTTCGACAAAGAAGCTAAGGACCTAATCCAACAACCAGTTTCAGCTCTTCAAGATTTGACAATTAAGGTACAAAGACCACATGCACTAGAGTGTATTTCCAATGTAAACAAACACCTATCAATTATATGGCTGATTTTATAGTCATTTTCAAGATGAAGGAGATGAATTAGTGGTAAACATATTGGAGCGCTTAATTGGAAACACATTCATTTTCCAAATCAAAATAACAGCATTCAATGTTAAAAATCCAAAATCAAATTTCACAGTATCAAATGTCTTCCCAATAGATTATGTGCTTGAAGCAAGAAGGCATCTAACATTACTTCAACAAGTGAAGAGCATATACTACTTTCTTTTAACTTACAATCATAAACCAATTACTAAACAACAAAATAACTCCACAATACTTTTCATTGACTTACAACTAATTTGAGAATACACACACACACACACACACACACACACACTATTTAATAAGTTTCTTTTACATTGATTGATGCTTCCGGAATCTACTATGTAGGATAATCAAGAATGTGACCAAGTTGCTGATCAAGCTAAGAGAGGAATGAATGAAGATGATGCTACAACACCCAGCACTCAATCGAAAAAACAACGAATGACATTGCATTTCCAGGTACTTTTAGAATACATATATATTTATATACACTATCTAATTAATTCCTATTCATTGAGTTACTCTTATGGAATTAAATATATAGGACAATGAAGACTGTGACCAAGATGCTAATCATTCTACCATAGAATTACAGTCTCCAACAAGGTTGGCGTAGCGGAAGTAGCAAAGAAGAGCACCGTCTTCTTGTAAAATAAGAACAAAGAAAATAGAATAAACTATCTGAAATTTTATTGATAAAAAGTTGTATTCTTGCCCGTAGGCTATAGACCTATTTATAAAGAACTAATTGAACTCTAAGTAAACTAGGAAAAGGAATTCTACTAAACTTAAGAAATCAAACTAATACTTGGACTCTAAGTAAATTAGCAAAAGGAATTCTACTAAACTTAGGAAAGCAATAAAATAGGAAAGGAATAAACAAAATAAACAAAATAAGAAAATTAAGCAAATAAAACATAAACTAAATTCAAAACTAAAATTAAAAAAATTAATAATAATAAATATTAGACCCATGTGATTTGCCCAGGTTCTTTGTCCTACATTAGGCTCCCCCACTTGAAGAAAACTCGTCCTCGAGTTTGACATCCGGTATTGGAGTCTTCTAGTCCAGCAAATCAAATATTTCGAATATTTTAGCTTCCTCAATTTATTCCCATGTTTGTGATCCAAAAATTGCCCAATCTTGAATATCTTTACATTAGCCTTCAATTTATTAACAAGATTCACCAAGCAAGGATTGCAAATTACATTGAAGTTTGCAACCCCAATGAGATCAAAGCTTTGTACCTCAATTACATAATCAACAAGATTTTGCAACATGATCTCATCTTGCAATTTAACAATTTTCCCCCTCATCGAGTCTTCACTTTTAATAGAAGCATTCACAACTTGTTCAAAAACTTATAACTTTGAATCTTCTAGATCTCCTTGAATTTCTTGTGAAATATTTTCTTCAATAAATTTTGGAGTAGGGTCAACACTGTCTAACAAGGGAACTCCTTCATCTGGTTCACAAATATATTCTATCTCTACTTTCATATCAGATTTTGGTTCTGCATCCATAACTTTCAAATATGTATTTTCTTTTGGTTTTTGGATATGAAATTTCTCGGTATAATCTCTCACGCAATGATTTCCATGCCCATAATTATAATCTTGATCCATATAAATATCAAATGCTTTATAATCATAAAAAGAAAAATTAGATATTAGTAATCTTCTCATTCTGGGCCATGAACGAATACGAGATTTACCTTGTTGAGTTCTTGCAAGTTGCAATTGATCCCACCACTTTTTAGCATAAAGTCTAAGCTTGTATGTTGTAGCTTTAACCTTTCCTTCATCTGAGATCTTCCCAAAATCAAAAAACTCCTCCAAATCAAAAAACCAAAAATTGTTTTCATCTGAAAATCTATTGAAATTAGGAATATCTCTAAATTCCTTAAATTTCCGACGATTGCTTCGATAAATAGGCTGATAGTTAGCCCTAAGCACGCATGGATTACCACAACTAGGTAAATCCTGATTGTGTTAAGGAATTTGCAAACAAGTCAAGGCATGTGAAAGTTGCGTGATAGCCTCCTGTTGTTCAGTCAGTTGTGCCATTACAGCTGCTTGTTGTTGTTTCACGAGTTCAAACGCATCCCAGGTAACTGCTCGTTCCCTTTGATCATCGTCCATGGGGTTGGCTCTAATACTAACTTGGCATAGCGAAAGTAGCAAAAGAAGAGCACCGTCTTCTTGTAAAATAAGAACAAAGAAAATAGAATAAACTATATGAAATTTTATTGATCAAAAGTTGTAGTCTTGCCCATAGGCTACAAACCTATTTATAAAGAACTAATACTTGAATTCTAAGTAAACTAGGAAAAAAAATTCTACTAAACTTAGGAAAGCAATAAAATAGGAAAGGAATAAACAAAATAAACAAAATAAGAAAATTAAGCAAATAAAACATAAACTAAATTTAAAACGAAAATTAAAGAAATTAATAATAATGAAAATTAGACCCATGTGATTTGCCCAAGTTCTTTGTCCTACATCAAAGGTGCATGCATCATATGGAAGCTGATTAGAAGGTAATAAATTGTCAATTCTATTCTCTTTGACAATTACTTTTTAAAAAAAAAAACAACTTGACTTTCAAATTCAAATTTTTAGGTCAACAACAAGTTGGACAAGACAAAGGAAACGCCATCGCATTAATTTGTGAAATTTGCAAGTTTTAAAAATCGCTCCTTTCATAATTGTATCATTCCTACAAAACTTCACATTTGTATAACTATCCTCTCTCTCTCTCTCTCTCTCTCTCTCTCATTGTATAAAGCATTATGTATAAAAGTTTTGATTCAAAAAATTTGAACTTCTATAAATTGTTTCATCTCTGTAACTAAATCATGCTCTGATATCTATCATTAAATTTGAAAATTATATATACTTTTGCTATGATATACTATCATCACAACTTATCTCTTTCTTTCTAACCTATAACTTCAGACATTCTATCTCTCTCACAAATAAAATATAAAACTTGAAATAGGCAAAAAAAAAAAAAAAAAAAAAAAAATGAACACCTTATGAAAATACAGATTATAAGTCATATTATTTTTAACTCATTAACTTTACAAAACATATTTCATTAAGTTAAAAAATAATAAAATTAATTCTACTATTTAACCCCTTGTGTAGCATGGGTCTAACACTAGTTCCGGATATATATGACTTATGCCACGTAGGATGGAATAAAATAATCAACGAAATATAAATTGAACGATCTAGGTCTGATCGCCAAAAATGGTGTTGAGGCGGGAGAGAGAGAGAGAACGAGAGAACGAGTCAGAGACGGGAGATAGCCCCTTTCCTACTCTTAACCGAGTCCCCCACTCCATTGTCTCACTGTCCCTTCTTCATAAACTCCCCCTCTCCAGCCATCTCCATTTTTTCCAACGCCCCCACGGTCATTGCAGGAATGAACCGACGCCGCTACCATCGCCGGCATGCTCATTCATGGAGTTTACCGGCTATATGTGTGTTGTTTTTTTTAAAAAAAAATAATTCAATCAAGCACTGTGGCGCCAACCCATGAATTCCCCCATTCCTGCCAACTCCATTTTTACCGGCCAATTGTGCTTTTTTTTTTTTTTTTTTAATCAAAAACCATATGCAAAAACAAAAAATCGAAGAAGGGAACAACCAACTGATGCAAACCCCAACAGCCTCTACAATCCGTCACCATCTCTCTTTCCTTTTTCCCTCCATTTTTTTTTCCTTTTTTTCCTTCTGCTTTGTTTAGAGACAGCCATGGCCGCTCTTTATTCTGCTCCAGATCTGCCATGTAAGGTAAACCCACCTCTAGATTTGACTACGCCAACCATCAGATCCTCGGCCACCTACAACTCTCCACCACTGGAGATGAGCCGACCGTGGTGTTGATGGCAGGCGTGGATGATGTAGTGGGAAGGGGTATTTTATTCACAAATCTGAGGCATAGCCACCAAATCTTAAGGATCAGAACCATGGCCGTCCTCTTTCTTTTATGCTATAGGATCTTAAGGATCAGAACGAGAGATAAAATGCTATTAAGATCGAGACGGAGAAGGACCCAGTCGGGGATGGCATCGAGAGATGAGTGGCGACAAAGACAGAGAAGGATTGCGTCTATTGGGGCAATTGGTGTACACGTGGTTGCTAGGTGTCATACTCATATACCTTCGGCGGAAAAAGATTCAAACTTGTATAAGAACAGATTTTTTTTAAGGTAAATTGCACTTAAGGTCCAGAGTTTGGGCCATGTTTCATTTAAGGGTCCCAAATTTCAATTGCATCAATTTGGTACCCAATATCAGCATTGACCAGAAATCATAGATGGAGTTAACGGCAACTTGAAAATGACTTTTTTGTCCTCCAAAAAATGACATCGTTTGCAATAAAGATATTTGGGCAACAAACTCAGCCCAAAAAATGACTGGGATAAGTTCTTGAAGATTATTGGATTTTCGGGTTATAAATCCGAGACTTTGGACTAAAAAATGGTTATAATTCTGTGAGTTTTTGGATAAACGATTTTTGTGCGGTTGTAGTGCTCTGCAAGAGCTTCAATTCAACTTTTGAATCCTGAATTTGGTTGAGAAATGAGTGAAATAAGTTAGGGAGAAGTTGGCTCGGGACAAAACTCAAAACTGTTTTCTTTCAGCTTCAACCCACGTTATGAGGTTGAAGGTGAAGTAGAGTGTGATCCAATGTGGGTGCACTCACCCACACATACCGTGTTCCTTAGCATTTGAAGACCTTAGAGTGAACTGATTGACTCCAAACTTGATGGATGGATTCGTCTTGATAAGCCCTACCATGTGGCACCCTCGGTCGACCACTTTGATTACAGTTTGATCAGAAGTGGATTATAATCCAATGTGGGTACGCTCACCCACACCCACTGTGTTCTCATGCATTTGAAGAAGTAATTCCAGAGTAGTGAGTGGGGAGGGCAAAATGGGGATAATGTAATTTCAATTTGGTCACATGCACAGCATGTGCAAGATTAGAAACAATTCCGTTTGGTCAACAAACGATTTCTAACATTGGATCCCTAATTGAAACTCAATTAATAATTTAGGTATCAAATTGATGCAATTGAAATTCTAGACTCTTAAGTAAAGTATGGCCCAAACTTTAAACCCTTAAGTGTAATTTACCCATTTTTTTTATAATGGGTCGTATATCTACGGAAAAATCTCTCGTCATGGGCTACCAATTAGCGCTTAACAGAGCTAGAAGCCTGATCACGTGATGATTAAAGCTGCTTACAACAGCAAGTACTCTAGAATAGGACGAATTGAAACCTTGCTTTGACCATCAGTCCATCACTACGTACTAGAAGTCAGGATCATAATGTTGAGAAGACTAAACACATAAACTGTAGAAGTGTTCGTGGTTGGGTTTGGTTCGGTTTTAGGATAGATTTTAAACCAAACCATTATACTTCGGTTTTTGTTTTTTCAAACCAAAACCAAACCATATTATAAAAAAAACCAAACCAAACCAAATCATAAAATTTCGGTTTGGTTCGGTTCGATTTCGGTTTTATCCTATCAAATAACAACAAATAATTAAAAATAGAAAAATGACAAGCCAAACTCTAAATAAAAACATTTTTAATAAAATCATTACATTAGCAACTAGAAAAAATATAAAACATTGTATCAAAATTAAAAAGTATTAACTTATGTCAATCCAAGTTCAAATCTCCAATCTAATTCATACCAATATCTCACACAACAATAATAGCTAGTTTAAAACATGCCAATCTAATAAAGAAAAAACATTATGAAAATTTACATTCTATTACCTATTATGCCCTTATTAGAATAACAAAATTTTAAACTAAGTTTAATATGTAATATATAGAATTATATATATTTGTATTATATTTTTTCGGTTTTTTCGGTTTTTTGGTTTAGTTTGGTTTTTTAAACATGAAAACCAAAACCAAACCAATTTAATTCGGTTTTCTAAAATTAGAATCAAAACCAAACCTAAAGACAAAAAAACCAAACCAAACTGACTGGTTTGATTTGGTTCGATTTGGTTTTCGGTTTTAACCTAAACCATGAACACCCCTAATAAACTGTCATGTGAATGTGAATGAGATCCTTGTGAGGCCCAATTTAAGCCTTTCAATTGAGATCCTAGTACCAATGGCTACTGTGCAATCTGACATGGTTAGAGTTACCTTTACCATTTACTTCCCCACCTCTAATGTAGCTTAAAATTTAGCTTTATTAACTTAGAAAATTTCCTAACTAACTTTTCTTTATTTTAAATTATATTAAATTTAGCGCAAAATTGTTTCACAGACTTTCTTAATCGTTTGGGTATTGTTTCTCAACGAGTATAATCTAAAAATATAATTTTTTTAATATAAAAAATAAGATTTGTAAAATAAAAATTATTGTATTTTTGAGCAAAATAGTGGTAATCCCACAAGAATAAGAAACGGTTAGACCAAAGTGCTAGATTTACCAAATCTCCATGGTCTTACCATTCAATTAACAATAGTGGGTCTAACAATCATTTCTCGATTTATATATGTTAGATATGGGCACACGTGCGTTGTACGTGAATAATATTTAAATAATAATAATATAAATATGAAAATTCATTAATTCTCAGATATATATAAAACATATAACTTTTTTTTTTTTTGGTTGACAACATAAATCCCATTTCAAAGACATGTACATATATTATGTTTTTAATATATATGTATCTCATTTACGTGATCATTAAAATAGACGCTCAACATAATATGTCAAATTTCCTTCCACGGTTAGGAGTCGTTGTAAAAATATGAAATTGGTTAGGAGACATGCATAGTAATGGAAGTTGTATAGAATTTATGAAGTGGACATCCATTATCTTTCTTCAATTGTTTAATTAAATATGAGGGGCAAATAAGTAATTAAAATCTAAAATAAGGGTGTCATGGCCAATCAAAATTTTTATGAGATACAAACTTTTATATGTAATATAATATATAGAGAGTTTCCTTTTTATGATTTAAACCTAACCTAACCTAACCTAATTTAACTTTGCATAAGGTCACCTTCCAAAACTTTGCTTGTGACCAATATTTTAGGAAATCAATAATTGGAATAGACGGCCTTATTATGTAAATGATGTATGTCAAAAATCAAGTTGATTTAAGATAGATTGCTATTCGATTCAAAACTTATATTTTTTTAATGGGTAGTGCTATAGGTAGCAACTAAATACAACAACAAAATACAGTAATTGACGTCGCATTCTCTAACAAACAGTCATTAACACTCCCCTAGTTATCGATCATGATATACTAACTTAACATGCCACATCAGTTGCTGTAACTAGTTATTGCAATTGGTTGTTGTATGTAGCATTTTCAATTTTTTAATCAATGACAATCGCTTGTTTTAGATATTTATAAATGAAAAATCTCTTAATCTTGATCAACTCATTTTTGGCATGCATAACATTGATGATAAGCAGATCTAATCCAATAGTTATTTTTGTAAATTTCAAATCATAGGTAGAGTTTTTAAGGCCGATCTAACGTAAAATCACTTTAGATTAACTTTATAAGAAGGGGACTATATATATATATATATATATACTCGAATTTCTTATTAATAGCACATCTTTGCATTTAAAAAAAATCTTCTTCTCCATTGTCAAACTTTAAAAAATTTACAAAAACCATTCTCATAAAGCTGTTTTACCGTCTCCTCCTTCCTATGTTTTACTATATATATATATATATATATATATATATATCTCGATAGAATATGTCAGTGGGTTATACTTGTGCATTGGTGAATTACAGAGTACATGAGACCAATTAATGCACGGGTATAATACACTTAATACAAAGTGTTAATATAACTTTTATAAGCACATTCTTACCTCTGGGACTGTATGTCGATTGATATCAACCTATGATTTCACAAACATTATATAACAAAGGGATATATAAATGGGGAAGAAAATGAGATTACCTCGAAGGCCAATTTCATTGGATCTGTACCCTACATACTAAGTTAGCATGTCCATCGTAAAAGCCTATTGCTCAAGCTTACTCCACAATTTTAACAAAATAGAGATTTCGATAGGCTTTTCAATAATTCTTTACATTAATAAATCAAAACTAAATATTCTTCTTTTTTAAACATATATATATATATATTGGTTTGAAACGGTTTCATTCACTTGACTTGGCCTTTTTATAGCTACATACGCCGACACCTAAAAGAATTGCATTGGATTTGGGTACGGCATCAATCGGCACACCACCTCCCAACAACGTACACACAATGGCTTACAATTCCCTTTGACTCACCCTGTTAAATTAATGGTGAGTAATGAAACGGTACACAGATTGCAAACTGTTTGTGATTAACAAGGAAAAAATTAAAAGAATGCTAAGCACCATGTAGTCGCGATAGTCTATAATCAAACTGTGATTGGTGTGTCTGTGATACACAAAGAGGATGTAAGCGAGCTCCACGTGCACATATCACGTACATATAAATCACAACACAATGGTCTAACCACTGTGATTGTACATAACATCTCTTAACAAGAATAATCTAGCTAGTTAGTAATCTTTCTTTATCTCTCACATATAAATCATCGCTTGATCAACAACACAACTTTAGGTCTGATGACATATATATCTCATCTTAATAGAATTATGGGGTTTGCGGAAATTTTGATTTTGATTTTGCATGAATGCATGTGTGAGAGTGTATTCTCCTATTGTTTGGCAGCCAAAAAAAAAAAAAAAAACAAAGACCACAATTTTCAAAAAAATGGTGATCAAGGGTTCGTTCAAAACTTTCTACCTATTAATGCTTTCATAGTCACAGTCATCCTACATAAGTAGTCACTTAGTCAGAAAGTCTATTCATTACAAATGGGTTTAGACACCAATTTGTTTTTTGTTTTTTTTTTGTTTTTAAAAAATTATTTGATGAGATGTGGCAAAAGTTGCGATACACTCCACATTTCACTCAACCATTCATTGGATGTCATTGAATCCAAATCCGATGATTGTGGGATTGTGTCTTGAATCTTGTGTGAATATGGGCAGTGCAATATTCAATACCACTCCCTGCTCGATCCCTTGGTTTCCCAATAGCCGCTTAGCTAGGCTGAGTTTACGCATGAGGCTAAATTTTTTGGATTTGGATTTGGTGCAATTACTGCATAGCGTAGTAAACGTAGGATCGATGATACGTGGCAAGGGAGAAAAATAAAAGATTAAAATTCGAGAGATATATTTGACATTCAATGCCTAACAGTTCTTCATTTCTCATCCTTACCATGTGTCATTGATCCTACGTTTACTGAACCATGTAATAAAAATAGCCAACTACTCCAAATCTGAATCCCTCCTTCTTAAGTGTCCGTTGGCTAATCCATGAGAAGATGAGATGAAATCTTATATTAAATTAAATACATTTTAGTAAATATTATTTTGGGGATAGTTGTGGGCTTGCAGCTTAATGTCATTTTCAAGGTGGTTTTTGACAGATGAGATATTGTAGAGTCCTAGAGATATGTATCCCATATAAAGGGAAAATTATAGATTAAGTGAAAATCACTTCTTATCCTTCCAAGTTTAAAATCAGACAACTTGCTTCCTATAATTTAAGAAAATTTCAAGTTACACGTACATACCACTCTGTCAAGGGTGGAATTTTGACGGAAAAAGTCATGTGTAATGCACGTGACTAAGATTATGTTTTTTAAAATCCGAAAATGCCCTTCGGTCATCTTACTTCTCCTTCCAGTATTTTGTACCAGAAAAGCCCATCAAACACCACTCTCACTGTTGCAGCTTGTAGTCACTTTCATATCATAAAATCTCCAAAATAAAGAGCACTTACAATTAGCCAAAACTTAGAAGCCTCTGAATTCCTTTCTCTCTCGCTTTCTGTTTCTGATTGCATTCCAGGGATAATGGTTGGCAAGGGGCACGAACCAGGGGCGGAACCACACTACCCCTTCGGGGGCCATGACACCCCCAATTGTTTTTAGAACCTTTGTAATTAATGTGATGAAAGGACATCCCCAAATTTAAAAGTAGCACCTCCAAAGTTTTTTTCTTTTCTTACACATAATAGTACAATATACAAACATTTGGGGGTGTATATATGTGCTTGTACATATATATTTGTGTGGAGACGGTGATTCCAAATAAAAAAATTCTAATTCTACCTGTGCAAAGGGTGGTGATAGTGGTAGTGGTGGCAGCAGCACTAGTGAAGCCGTGTAGTTGGGGGTTTAGGTTTTGGTTCTAGACTATGGTTTCCCTATTAAAAAAAAAAAAAAGAAATGAAGAAAAATCATAAACCTAAAGCTTATATAATAAGAAAAACTCAAAATAAATTATGAGTTTTGATATTTAAAATTTATTGGAAAGAACATGTCTGATAAGAACTAGCCTTAATTATATAAAATTGATAACTAGCCTTAATTATATTGAAGTTTCAGGTATAATAATAGAAAAAGAAAAATTCACATATAACAAATAAATGCATGGGCACACTACTAAGAACATGTCTGATAAGAACTGGCCTAGCTTCCTTAAGATTGTTCGTTCTGATAATGGGGGTGAGTATATTTATGGGGGTCTTCAATCCTATTTTCAAGATCATGGTATCATTTATCAAACTTCTTGTGTGGATACTCCTCAACAAAATAGGGTTGCTGAGAGAAAAAATCGCCATCTTCTTGAGGTATCTAGGGTTCTATTGTTCTCTATGCGTGTTCCTAAATCATACTGGGGAGATGCTGTGTTTACTGCAACGTATTTAATGAATAAGATGCCATCTAAAGTTCTTGGGCACAAGGCACCGATTGATCCATTATCTCCATCTTCTTCTAATTCCTTTACTGTTCCTTCTTGTGTCTTTGGGTGTGTCTGCTTGGTCCATATTCCTCGCCAAGCTCGAAACAAGTTAGATCCTCGAGCTCTAAAATGCTTTTTCTTGGGGTCTTTACCTACATAGAAAGGATATAAATGTTACCATCCTCTCTCAGGAAAAAGGTTTGTTTCCATGGATGTAACTATTCTTGAGTCTTTGTCATATTTTTCCCCTTCCCACACTTCTCTTCATGGGGAGAATAGAAGTACAGAGAAGTCCCAAGTGCTTCCCACACTCATATCTCTCTCTAATTCTAATCCTATTTTTAATCCTGCTCCTAGTCAATCTCAATGCTTAGAAGAACAAAGGAACGATAATAGGTATCCTCCGCTTTCCAAAGATTTAAAGGTTTGCTCAAGGAGACAGAAAGACAAAACTATCTCTGCTTCCCATAGACCATCACCATCCTTGGACCCAGGTAATACCATATCTACTCTTGTTACTGTTGATGATTCTGATATTCCTATTGCTCTTCATAAAGGAGTTAGATCTTGTACACAGCACCCGATTTCTAATTTTGTTTCCTATTATAGCCTTTCTCCATCTTTCTATACACCTTTGTATCCCAATTGTCTTCTATGTCTATTTTTAACAATTTATAAGCTGCACTTGGTAATCCAAAATGGAAGGAAGCTATATTGGTTGACACATGCAGATATCAAAGGTTAGTTGGTAAATTGATTTACTTGTCCCATACTTGTTTAGACATTGCCTATGCAATTTGCTTAGTAAGTCATTTTATGCATTTACCTCAAGAGTCTCATATGGAGGTTATTCATCGGATCCTTCGTTATTTAAAATCTGCTCCTGGAAAGGGATTGCTATTTTTTAAACATGATCACTTGAGAGTTGAATCATATACAGATGCTGATTGGGTTGGCTCAATTACAGATCGCATCGCAGGTCTACCTCTGGTTATTGTACTTTTGTGGGAGGCAATCTTGTGACCTGGCATAATAAGAAACATGCGGTTGTGGCTAGATCGAGTGCTGAGGTTAAGTTTAGAGCCATCGCTCATGGAGTCTGTGAACTTCTATGGTTGAAGACCTTGTTGAAAGAGCTTGGTTTTGATAGTAATGACCCTATGAGACTGTATTGTGATAATAAAGTTGCAATCAACATTGCTCACAATCCAGTGCAACATGACAGGACTAAGCACATTGAAGTTGACCGACATTTCATTAAGGAAAAATTGAATTCTGGAATGCTTTGTATGCCTTATGTTCAAACAGGAGATCAATTAACAGATATCTCAACCAAAGGAGTAGCAAGTAGAGTCTTCCATACTTCCTTAAGCAAGCTGGGCATGTGTGATATTTTCACACCAGCTTGAGGGGGAGTGTTGGAAAATAGTCAGTTCTTTATTTGATATTTCTTATTGATATGTAGTAGGCTTAAGGGTATTTAAGTCATTGTACTGATATTTGTATAAATAATAACGTCGAAGGGAGAGAACCCTAAGCACTCTTTTTCACCCATCTCTCTCTCTCTCTCTCTCTCTCTCTCTTTCTTCTTCTTTCTTCTTTTTTCTTCTCTTTGTGATTATCTATAGAAATCTACTCTCTTCTTTGTGTTTGAGGGTGGTTCTCAAACAAACCCTAGTGGTTTAGGGTTTTATCTCTTTCTTTCTTCTTTCTTCTCTTTTCTCGTATTTCTTTTTCTAAAGTTACTGTTCATCGGGTACTATTCATAGCCCCTTAAAACTTTAAAAAAAAAAAAAAAATCTAATTTTCCTGAGTCTTTATTGCAATCTAGGTTAAGATTTTAACCTTGTATTGCATCAAGAGTTTAAAAAACTCTCAACCTGCCTCGCGTTTGAATGTGGCTCCACCACACTCTAACATTTGGTTTGGCTTTTCATCATTCCAAACCAAACAATCAAACCTACTTGCAAGAAAATGCAAGAAAATGAGAGAAAATGAAGGAAAGTGAAAGAAAATCTCTCATTTCTAGAGAGAGAAAGAGCTTAAAGCTCTAATACAACTAAAAGTTGTTAAAATTCTGTTAAAATGATCAAAAGCTAACTAAACCAATTCTAATCAACCTATTTATAGTAGGTTACATGCTGAAATTACTAAAATACCTCCATACAACTAACTAAAGAGTAATACAAGCTAACACAAATTATTACAACTAATACAACTAATATATCTAGACACATCATTTTAGGTTGGAAACTTAACATGGTATCAGAGCCTGTTATTGTTTTTGTTGTCCATATGACAGGTTCATTGTTATCTTGTTAGGCATATACGTAAGGGGGAGTGTTGGGAAGTCTCACATCCCACATCAATTAAATATTAAGTTTAATATGGCTTCATATATCTATTTGGGCCCTCCACCGAATAGCTTTGGCTATTTGGTTGGAAACTTAACATGGTATCAGAGCATATCATTCTTAGGCCATTTCTTTTGTGAACCCATCTTTTTTGTCACATATTTTGTCTACATGACAGCCCATTTGTATCTTGTTAGGCCTACACGTAAGGAGGACTGTTGGAAAAATGCCACATTCCACATAGTTCATTAAAAAATTTGACATAACTTCATATACCTGTTTGCATGGTCTTAAATATTGGAAATATCGCCGATATACCCATGTATCGATGCACATCGATACGAAATTCAATAATAATTTCATTTCAGCATAATATAGTGGATATATCGACAATATATCAAGAATATCAACAAATATCAATTATATCGGGATATATCGAGAATATCGCCCATTTTATCACAAGTTACCGACGATATATCGATATTTTGCAAAATTGTATACTTTATAATTTTACAGGATTGCATATCCCTTTTTACTTTTAGGGCTTAAGGGCTTTTGTATTCTATAAGCCTTCACGTGAAGGGCTGAAGGGCTGCCACTCCCCAATTGTTTCAACATTTTAACCTTTTTATCTTTTCTATAATTCTATCATTCAAACTTTTAGACAACAGCCTCCACCCCTCACAATTTCACACACACACACACACCGACACACATATCATATATAATTCAACAACTATTGGTATATAGTATTATTGTATAAATGATATATATTTAAAATTTTAATTTCATGTGACATTTAGATGTTGAATTTGAATAAATTTATATTATTTATTTTCTTAGCGTATCACATTTTTATACCCTACACTATACATACTTGTATCATAAACATTTAAATTGTAATATTTTAATGCTAGATTGTTTATTAGAGTCTAAATCATTGTTTCCCAAAGTTTCAATAAAAATATCCATGTTTAACTAATAATATCCATCATATCTGTAACTCGATATCAATATTTTTTATATATCCGTGTTTTTCGACAATCGGTATATCCATCGATATCGATATTTAAGTCCTTGCCTATTTGGACCTTCCACTTAATAGCTTAGACTTTTAGGTTGGAAACTTGACCCGCATGCACAAACCTTCTTCCACGAGCGGCACAAGACATAGGCAAGCCTACAAGACTTTTGGAACTAGAATTTGCCAATTCCTTAAACTAGGACTTTACAAATGGCTCACTCATGCACTAGAAAGTAGTAGTATATTTCATTTGTTTGTTATTTTGCTTATGTAACTATAGTGTACTATAGCCCACCTCCCAGAGATTAGTTAGAAGGTAGTTAGAGTTAGTTTAATATCTGTTAGAAGCAATTAGAGTAAGTTACAAGGCTGTTAGTTAGTTAGAATTCAGTTAAACCTTGGTTAAACTACTACATATAGAACTACCAACAGTAGTTAGAGCAGTTTTATAATATTTCTTTCCAGAAATAGATTGTTTTCTCTGTATTAGAGCATTTTCTCGCTCTTTCTATAATTCCAAATAGCCACATTTGGTCTTGTAAAAAATATTTCCATTTCTTAATGAAAGATTGCTTTGGTTGTAAAATAGAATGGAGCTGCATGTGAGTGCTAGTCATATGTTTGTGAATATGGCCAAGGAGATTTGGGATAGTGTGAAGGAGACTTATTTTATGGAGAAAAATATTTCCCATGTTTATGAATTGTATGAGAAAATGTTTCTTCTAGAACAAGGTGACAAAAGTTTGGGTACTTATTATAGTGAGTTTAAGGGAATCTATGATGAGCTAAATCAATATCATCCATTGATTGTTGATTTGGCTATATTGAAGAAGCAGCGTGAGGAATTTCAAGTGTCCAAATTTCTCTCTGGAGTACATCCTAGTCTTCAGTCTATTCGTAGCCAAATTTTGGCTAGTGATGGTGGTATACTCTCATTGAGTAATGTATATGCTCGATTACAAAAAGCATCGCTGGCTCCTTCTTCCTCGTCTACTTCTACCCCTACAGGCAAGGAGAATTTAACCCTTATGGCATCCTCTAATAGTTACACATCTACTAGAGGCCATGGTTTTTATGGAGTTACTCATGGTGGTCGTGTTGGTAATGTGGCTAGTGGTAGGGGTGGTAATATACGTGGCCGTGGTCGTGGTCATGGCCGTGGACATGGAGGTGTGAGGAAGTGCATTTATTGTGATGGAGACAATTATTTAGTTGACAAGTGTTGGGACTTACATGGTAAACCAGCTTAGGCTAATCATGCGATTTTTATTGCTGAGAGTAGTACAGCACCATCCCACTCAGTTGGTGATTCATTGTCCCCGGCCAATGCTACTAATGGTGAGTCTATCATGCTTTCTCAAAGGAGGTACGTGATGAACTTGTTGAATGAAATAGGATTGATGGGTGCAAAACTAGTGGATACTCCTATGGATCCCAATATCAAGTTTGACAAGGAGTCTAAGTACTTCTTGATGATCCGGGTACTTCTTGATGATCCGGGAGATATAGAAGACTTGTTGGCAAATTGATATATCTTACTATAACTCGACTTGATATCACATTTGTTGTAGGAGTGGTCAACCAGTTTATGCAGGATCCCAGATAGCCACATTGGGAAGCAGCTTGTCGTATAGTGAAATACCTAAAGTTAGCCCCAGGTAAAGGTCATGTGTTTAAGCTGCAAATAGGTTAGATGTAGTTGGTTTTTCAAATGCAGATTGGGATGGTGATCATCTTGATAGAAGATCAATTTCAGGGTATTGTGTTCTTGTGGGAGGAAACTTAGTTACATGGAAAATAAAGATGCAAAATGTAGTTGCTAGATCAAGTGCAGAAGCTGAATACAAAGCCATGGCTCATACTTCTTGTGAAATGGTTTGGGTAAAGTCACTTTTGTAAGAAATTGGGTTTGCTAACAATACTACCATGAAAATGTACTATGATAACCAAGCTGCAATGTATATTGTAAACAATCCAGTATTCCATGAGAGAACCAAACATATAGAAGTTAACTGTCACTTTGTAAGGGACATGGTAAAGAAGAAGCACATTTCAATAGAGTATGTTAAATCAAGAGATCAATTCGGAGCCATTTTGACTAAGGCTTTAGGGAGGAGTCATTTTTTAAATATGTGTAACAAGTTAAGCATGATTGATATCTATGCTCCAGCTTGAGATGGAGTGTTATGGTTATTAGTGTTAACCTTATTAGTAATAAGGGTAGTCTCATAATTTCAATATTATATGTTTAGTTATATTATAGAGGAGCTGGCCCTATGAGGCTTACTCTCTCTCCTTTTCACGTTACTTCTTCTCCTTTTCTTCTTCTCTATTTTCTTCTTCTCAAGTCAGAACAAGCTCAATAATAGAGGCTTCCATATCTTCAAAATTTCAAAGGTTCCTTTCCCTCCAAAGGCACCAAAAAAGAGCGTGTGGTACCATTTCCAAAACCATCTTTGCTTTTTTGTTCATCATCTTGATCCACCAACTTGAAAGGAGATTGTGAGGATGTGAAAGAAAAACTCAATGAATCCCAAAAAGGTTAAAATTAGCATCCAAAGGCTCCACGCTATATAAGTATATGACAATGAATAAAGAGATGCTCAACCGCCACTTCCTTGCACAATATGCATCTATTATCCAAAACCCATCTTCCTTTAATCAAATGTTCCAAAGAAGTTCAAAACATCCTCCAATTCCCAATCATTAGAGTGCCTTAAAAAATTGATATTCCAAGCGTTAGTACCATTTTTTCCACCTAAGTAATCTTTAACCAGGGCATCTTTATTTCCCGCAATTTCAAATAAAGACGGGCAAGCAATCTTGAGTGGAATGTCATTGCACCAATTATCTTTCCAAAATCTCACCCTTCCCCCATCCCTAATTTTAAATTTAATTTCCTTCACAAAATCATAAAGCCCTTGCATGATTGCTTTCCAAAGGCCCACCCCATGAGTGCCCCTAACCTTCTCACCCATAGTCAGGTTTGCCTAAATTCGCCTAATTCTGGCCATTGTTACAAATTTTGATTTGGAACATTACCAAATGGGCATTAATACAACTTTTCTCAATAAAGAGCTAGATAAAGAGATCTATATGAATTAACTAGTTTGTTTCGTGGCCAAAGGATAGGAGCGTAAAGGGTGCAAGCTCAAACGGTCCACTCATGTCTTGAATCTGATGTGGCGCATTGAGCTGCTAGAGCATTTTAAGTAGCTATTGTCAACTTTATATTGTTTCTAGAAGCTTTTAGATGTAACTAATAGATTATATAAGTAGTTGGAGTTAGTTAAATAGATTCTATAGTTAGTTTACGTTAGTTAGAAGTTGTTAGAAGTGGTTACAAGTTTGTTCGTTGGTTAGATTCTTATAAATAGGACTTGCTATAGCCGTTAGAGTAGTTTTTATGATATGTTCTTTCCAGAAACAAATCGTTTCATTTGTATTAAAGCATTTTCTTGCTCTTTGTCTTCATCCAAATAGGCAGATTTGGTCTTCTAATGAAGATTTCCATCTCTTAATGAAAGATTGCTTAATTTTAATGCATTTGGAATGCAATGTTGTTGCTTCTTGCATCATTTGGTATTAGAGCACTGAGATCAAGCCTGCTATGGTGTGAATCTGATTTATTTCCTCTTCCTCTTAATGATTGACAATTGGTGATTTCCTATTCAGCATCAAATGTAGCAAAATATTGTAGCATTCGAAAGTCTTCTATTGCAATAATCACAGCCTGTGTAGGGTTTATATCCTTCAATCTCATGTGTCGTGGATTAATATGGTAGCAGTGCCAATCGAGAAGTTAAAGTCAGTCTACAGTGATCGAGCCTAATTTCTTTCTCCTTGAAGCAATTGAGAGCTTGCATAGCAGCAAAGATTAGGTTCGAAACCAGATTTTGAGTTCTTTTAGGAGTTGCATCAGTTGTGGTTACAGTTGTGATCACATCCTACAACATGCGATTGAGTTGGATAACTCCTTTTCTACTGTGATCGCAAAACCTTTGTTCCTGCTACTGTGATCGAAGCTAGGGATTGCGGTGCATCAATTTAAGGTCAAATTGCAGTCAAGTTTCTATATTCCCTCTGTGATCGAGATTGAGATTAGGTGCAAACCAGTTGAAGAACAGTAATCGAAATCAACATCAATATTTTCCATAATTCATATACGTCTATTTCACATTTCTTGATCGAGTCCTTGCGATCAATTTGAAGCTTTCTTCTGTTAAATCTTATTCAAATCAGTGCTAGATTGTTTTGCTTACTTGATGATCTCAATTGATCATAACTAAGGCAAGTAAATTTCCTTGGGGTTCTCTCTAGTACCTGCTGCTGTTTGGTTGAAAACTTCCTTAGATTTCTGATAGTTTTTGCTATCCACTGTTGTTATGGATCACCGAGGACATGGTTGGAGAGGTAGAGGTCGAGGAAACACAATAAATCTCAAAGAAGGGTTAGATTTCATCCGCCAATGAAAAAGAACAATCCTCAACAACAGAATCAACAACAAAGAGATGAATTGGAACAATTATGGAGACAAATAGCGGCCTTAATGGAGAAGGTACATCACCTCCACTTTCCTAATGAGGTGAGTGTAGACTCCAAATTGGAGTATAAAATTGAAGAACCGGTATTTCATGGAAATTTTGATGACAATGAGTTCGAAGAGTAGTTAAATACTCTTGAGAGAGTGTTTGATTATTATGAAGTTCTGGATAACAAGAAGGTGAAGTTGGCTTCTACTCACCTAAAGGGAAAATCTTCCAAATGGTGGAAATAATTCCAAAAGTTTCGCCAACGGAATGGCCATAGAAAATTTAGAGAATGGAAAAAAATTGAAAAAGAAACTTGAAGAACAATTTCTTCTCTTCGATGATATGCAAATTGGCTATGAAATAGTCAATGAGCCTTGCAAGGTACAAGAAATTCAAGTTCCTTTTGATAAATATGCTGTGGCAAAGAAGTCTTCTTAGCGAAGATTTGGTGCATATTTTAAAGTATGCAACCCCCGTGTATGATGACTATCATAAGGAGGCCATTGTGTTTGATGAGGGTGGTAATGAGGCATTTGAGTTTGATAAGGATTATGCTTTGCTGACCAACAAGGAAGAAGTTTCCACTGATATTTTAGTGGATAACTTCAAAACAGCCCCTATTTCTTATGCCTGTGATGATGATGAAGATTGTGGGCAAGCATTTGATGTTGATAAGGTAGAAAGCGAAGAAATGGAGAGGTTTTCTAGTGCTATTTTTGAGTTACCACAGCCATGTTTTGATGAATATTCTTATGATTGCCTCCTGAATTGTCTTCTATGCAAGTCATGCCACCATTGCTTTGATGAGGAACTAGAGGAAGCATTTCCTACCAAGGTTATCCATCAAATGACTCTTCTAGATTTGGATGAATTCCATTGGCAGCACCAAGATGAAACAATTTGTGGCAATTTTCCTTCTGCATTGGGGTATGTGTATGGTGCTCTTGAATCTAAGCTTCCAAATGGCTTAGAAAAAGCTTCTTTTTCACATCCAAAGAACATATATGAGAAGGGTAGATCCATGGTTAAATTTATGGAAGATATTCACGCTTCCAAGAAACTTCTTTTTAAAGCATGGGACCTTGCGTGGGTGGTGTTGATTGCCGAAAACAAACCAATCTGCCGTGTCATGAGTGCTTCCACTTCATTATTTCATATTCAAACTTGGGGACAACTTTGTTTAGAGGAGGAGTCCTGATGTGGTGCATTTTGCTACAGTTCAGCAGCATTCTAAGTAGCTATTATCAATTTTATATTGTTTATACAAGCTTTGAGATGTAACTAATAGATTCTATAAGTAGTTGGATTTAGTTACATAGATTCTACAGTTAGTTGAGGTTAGTTAGAAGTTGTTAGAAATGGTTACAGTTAGTTACAAGTTTGTTAGTTGGTTAAACTCCTATAAATAAGACTTGTTATAGATGTTAGTTGTTTTTATGATATTTTCTTTCAAGAAACAAATTGTTTCCTTTGTATAAACGCATTTTCTTGCTCTTTCTCTTCATTTAAACAGCCATATTTAGTCTTGTAATGAAGATTTCCATCTCTTAATGAAAGATCGCTTGGTTTTAGTGCATTTGGAATGCAAGCATGGTTGATTTTATTGTTGTTGCATTTGGATTGCATTTTATGCAAGCTATGTTACCTAGGTCTGACAAG
Organism: Liquidambar formosana; assembly: GCA_039720395.1. Taxonomy (NCBI): domain Eukaryota; kingdom Viridiplantae; phylum Streptophyta; class Magnoliopsida; order Saxifragales; family Altingiaceae; genus Liquidambar; species Liquidambar formosana. Next base: position 22,651,841 of record CM077823.1, read on the forward strand.
GGACCCAAGGAAGAATTTCTTAGCAAGGTTACTCATCAAATGACTCCTTTAGAGAAGGTTGAACAACAGTGGTAGCATCAAGAAGAGGAACTTAGTGGCTATTGTTTTTGGGAATCGGGATATGTGTATGGTGATATTGATTCTAAGCTCCCAAGTGGCTTTAATAAAGCTTCTTTTCCATTTCCAAAGAACATATGGAGTATGGAAAGACATGTGGTTCAATTTATGCAAGATGAGGATGCTTCTAAGAGACTCACAATAGAGAAACTCAATGTCAAACACAAGTCACAAGTTGATAATCGACGAAAGAAGCTTCTTTTCAAAGCAAGAGATCTTGCTTGGGTGGTGTTAAGGGAGAACTTCAACAAGCTACATCAAGACCCGCTTCTACTTCAATATCCAAACTTGAGGACAAGTTTTTTTGGAGTCCTGATGTGGCCAAAGATGCTACTGTTCAGCAGCTTCTAGCAAGTGTTTTTATTTGTATTTTGTTTCCTAGTTGTATTAATATGTTATAGAAACTTCTATAGTTAGTTACTTGTTAGTTTAAGTTAGAGGTTAGTTTGAGTGAGTTAGAGAGTAGTTACAGCTTTGAATGTCTATAAATAGTCAATTAGCATTAGTTGTATTCAGTTTTTGAAGAATATTTATAGTTTGTAACAGATCTAGAGAGTTGAGAGCTCTTTCTCTCTCTTCTGAATCAAAGAAATATTCATTTTCTCTCACTTTCTAACATTTTCTAGCTAGAATGGATAGTTTGTTGGAGTGAGTCTCATCAGAATCCATCATGTCAACCATGGTACCTGAGATTCTATTGAGCCATTTTATGGAATGAGATTACAACAACCAAGGAAGACCATTGTGTTTATGTTAAACAGTCCAAGGGAAGTTTCATCATTTTGCCAGTTGCATTTTATGCAGTTAGCTTGGTCAATTGATATTAGTGTAACACCAAACTTGCCTATTGGAAATCAATAAAGAACATACTAAGATAAAGGAATGATGGATTATGTACTTTGATATCAGGGTTCAGATTTGCACCTAATTAACTACAGTGATACCGATTGCGGTAGTGAATATACAAAAATACTGAATAACATCAAAGAATGAATATACAAAAATCATGATATCTTTCCAGAAAATTCCAAACAAGTCCCCGGATCTTGGGACTGACTCAACAAGAAAGAACCAAAAAAAAAAACAAGATGAGTACAAGCTTAACAACATATCAAACCAAAGTCAATTAATCTATCTACCTTATAAAAAAAAAGGTCAATTAATCTATCTAATTATGAATTAGTGATGAATACCAATGACTTTTTTCCAAAAACAAGATAAGTAACTGAAATTAGAGGTGGGGTATTAAACATATGATCAGTTCACTAGCATTGTTTGCACTTTTAATTTTTGTTGTTGTAAGTTAAACATGGAAATCATTGAAGACTTCAAAGTTCAATTCTCTATTCTAGTGAAATCCTCTTTCAAAAATTGGCATTATGTGTTATTGCTTGTCTTAGTTGTCGTCACTTGTCAGTATCTTATAGTGTGGAATTTGTATAACTTACATATTGAACCCGCTTAAGAAATACTTTAGTATCTATGTTTGTGCATTTGATCAACCTACTTTTGTCTATGAGGTATACTTGTTTCTATATCTCAAGTCTGCAATTGTAAATATATGTTATATCATTGGTAATGTTCTCTATGCTATTACATCCAAATAGATCAGCTTTTTTTACCCCCCAAAAAAAAAAAATCAGCAAAAAATATATATTATTAAAAATGCAAAGAGAATACACCCCAAAAAACAAAACCCAACCCAAGCAAGAAACACCAAAAGCAACAAAACAACCCCCGCAACGAGAATACATAGGAGAACAACCCCTCCCGAAAAAACACAGCGAAAGCAAAAACAAGTAAAGCAACACCCAGAAGAAAAAGGATCAGCAATGAAAAGACAGCAGTAAAGGTACGAGTGGCAATGGCAAAACAAAAAACTCCCAACTAGCCATGGGAGAAGACCTTCCAAACCAAAAACTATACAGAACCCCAACAAGACACCACAAGGAGTCACAAAAGGAGAAACCAGCCAAACACTAGCAATGAAACCCTAGCAACACAAAAAAACAGCAGCACCAAGTGATTCCAACTACCACTGATGATCACCAGCACCAATACTGCACAATGGACCAGTAACCCAAAAAATACAGCCAACACAATGTCAAACTTCTTCCTGATACCTTTCAAAAGCATCCCAGTCTCGATTCTCCATCTCAACTAACCTGTTAATGACATCTTCTTAGTCTCCATAATAAACAATTCCCAACTGTTTTCCAATCTCCCATATTTTCTCTACTTCTAGGCTTATGATTCTATTCCTATTCATACTCTCGCCATCAGATAAAGATCTATCATCACCATTCAGAGGTTGCTATTCAGAATCCTCTCCTATCATAATTGGAGACTTTTTCTTGCTACATCTCTTGCGATTCTTACCTTTTTTTCTACTAATTTCCCTCCTTTCTTCCTATCAAAGAGCTCATCTAATAATCTCATCTTCCTTCCAATCGCCTTAGATTGAACCATTCTTCTTCTTCCACTATTTCTTCTCAACAACATCCTCATCACCAATCGTAGTCCCATCCTCAATAACACATTCATCCTTCCCATATCTTGCAAAAGAGTCCTCCTGATCTAGTCTGTCTATAATAGGCTGAAGCCCAAAAGGGTCGCTATAAGTCCCAACAACACCCATATGATGAACTTAACCCGTATTAAATTGATCTTTGCCGTCTAATTAACTATATTATTAATTTGCTCATCTTCGTACACAAGCTGTACTTGACTACTTCCCAGATGCTTTTTTACCTTATCTGTCATGTACATTCCCGTGCCTTCCTCCAAATTTCTATTTTCTTCATTTTCAACCTCCTCACACAAACTCAGCCTCCTTTCATCCACATTCTCGAACCAACAACCATCCATCTTAACAAAATAATTATCTCCCTCAGCAGATCCACCCTCCACACTATCATTCCTCGTCCTCACAGCAACATCAAGAGAAAAGGCGTAATTCCCAACTTCTTCACTCACTATAATTGGAAATTTATAAGAATTCACCTTAAGAATAAAAAATTTATTGATCACAAAAGAAATACTGGTTGACACAAGCACCCTTCTACGATCAAGAAATTTCTTATCCAATGTGTTCTTGTCAATAGAAATTACCATTCCAAAAAATTCCCCAATTTTCATAAAATTAGAGCAGTTCCAAGTGTGGAGAGGAATAGTGCAACGCCCTGCCCTACCACTAGCATGATATTGTCTACTTTGGGTTATCCCTCACGGCTTTAAAATGTGTTATACTAGTTAGGGAGTGAAGTCTACTTATATAGCGTAGTCACTTTTTCAGGCGTTGTGGGATCTTGGGGTATTACATTCGTCCCCCTATAGGACCACACAACCTCGTGGGGTCAACGGTTCCCACCACGTTGCTACCACCGCCCAAAGCCATCGTCTGCCAGACCGAAAGCACTAACGGTGCACAGTATGGTTTCAGCGTGGTCCACACACCACGAAGCACGTCTGACTCTTATACCAATTCCCACCACTAGCATGATATTGTCCACTTTGGGTTACCTCTCATGACTTTAAAACAAGTCATACTAATTGGAGAGCAAAGTCTACATATATAGCCATGAAAGGTAATCCAAAACGGACAATATCATGCAAGTGGTAAGGGCAGGGTGTAAGAATTGGTATTAGAGTTGGACCTGCCTCGTGGTGTGTAGGCCTTGCTGGGACCATATTTTACACCCTTAGTGCATCCGGCCCAGTGGACGGTGGCTTTGGGCAGTGGTAGTGGCAGTGGCAGCGGCGTGGTGCTGTAGTGGGAACCAGTGACCCCACGAGGATGTGTGGTCCTATGGGGGGACAAATGTAATATCTAGGAATCCCACATCACCTGGCTAGAAAAAGTGATTGCACTTTATATGTAAATTCTTTACTCCCCAACAAATGTGATGCGTTTTAAAGCCGTGAGGAGTAACCCAAAACGAACAATATCATGCTAGTGGTGGGGCGAGGTGTCACAAAAAGCTTCCAACGAAAGCCCTTTAAACTTGGAATGAGAAAACAAAAAATCAATCTCTACAATCCATAAACCTTCTATCCAACCAATCCACCGTCTCATTAAGAAAACCTTCTTTAGACTCCATAGAAGAGAACTCCAAGAGCACAAACTTCCCACCCAAAAGACGTTGGCATACATGGACTTTTGGTCCTAGGTGTTCCTTAAAAAAATATTAAAATATTGAGAAAGGAAGCTATTAAGAATAAGATCCAAGTAGTCACAACCCACATACTACTTAGAGAGATCAAATGAAGGCCATTGTTGAAGCATGAATTAGAAGGATTTGTTTACTTTGTCAACTCAATTATGGAAATAGGTGGTTGTGCATCCATAAGTGAGTAGGTTCCAAGGATTCAACAGGAAATTAAAGAGGTAACAACTAAGCCATGGTTGTTGGCTTTGGCATTTCCAAACTTGAGCATGTGAAATAGGACGTGGGGGCTAATGTTGTGATTGTTGGTAATGCCATCTCCATTTCTTCGTCCTCCCCCCCCCCCCCCCCAAAAAAAGCATAGATTTTTTTTTTGATGGGTTTAAACATTGCATAGAATTTTTTAAAAAGATCACCTAGCTAGGTTAATTAGTTTCAAAAAAGGAAAATGTCATTTCATTCAGAAACTAATGAGAGCCCATATAGTTGATCAAGTTGCCACTTCCAAACTTTTGTCGAGCGGTCCACTTCTGCAACTTCTCCACACCTAAAAAAAAATAAAATAAAAATAAAATAAAATAAAATAAAAACTCCATTTTATAAAGAGAATAGTATCATATTATTGTTCAACAGTATATAATAAAATAGTATGATGTTACTGTTTGATAGTATAATTTACAAAATAGTTTGTTTTGAAGAACACGACAAGTAGATTCCAAAAATACAAGTTTTATCAAAAATAAATTTGTATTTACTTATCGGCTTTTAAAAATTGGAAAACTAAAAAATGAGTTAGATACATAGGGTATCCTTAAAAAAAAATTTAAAAAAAATGCCCCTACAAGAAAATAAGGGTAAATTAGGACTTTGTTTTTTATTTTAATAAAAAATGTGGTTACTACTAATAAGAATACTCAAACGTGGGGCTAAGGGGTTAAGGAATCTTTTGATGGGGTTATTGTTAAAACCATTCTTCTAAATGGGGTTATTTATTAAGTGTTTAATTTACAAAATTTGGAATTTTAATATTACAAATTTTCAAGCAAGAGGTCTCTGCAATTAAAGACACCTATAGTTAGAGACCAATTGGATTTTATCTCATTAATGTTATAGTTAGATACCAATTAATATTTTTTGTAGAAACATGTCATAAACTTTCTACAGCATCTTGAATCACTCGATTTGGATTTAAATTGAATTTTCTATGATTTTTCAAAGTTTAAGCAGAAAAATGGAAGAAAAATAGGAAAATTTTGGAAAATCAGCTAAATTCCTGGGGAAGAAGAATGGGTGCTGGTCCCAAGAGTAGGGTGCAACCACCTTTTTGTACACCCATATTCGTTTGAGGAAGTTTTGGCTCGAATTGGCCAGAAATTTTTTTTTTTTAAATAAAAAAAATTCGTAGAAAAATAAAAATAACTGTGCGATTAATTTTCTGTTTGGGACTTGAGAAATTTTTGTTTTCCAAAAAAGAGGTCTTTTTGACTTTTAACTGATTTATACAACTTCAAACACGCATAAAAGTTTCAAATTCAGCCCGATTTTGACGCGACCTGAAACATAATACTTCTGTTGAAGAGTTCTACATTTTGATTCATTTTTTTTGAAATTCATGAAAATCAAATTTTATCCTTGTTTGGAAAAAGCAAATGATCCTTTTACCCTTGATTCTCAAATTAGATCCCAACGACTTCCGATTTTAAAATCATTTGAACCCAACTGTATAGTACCAAAATGAGACTGTTGAGGGATTCTAGAATTTCTATGATGCCCACACTTAACATTTGTATTGTTCAAAAATTCCCACTTTACCCCCATTTAGATAGTTAAATTGTTTAGCTTTGATGAAAATCCTATGATATTAGAATTTAGTGAGAAAAACATAGGGAGCTAGAGGGATAATGGCTGTTATAATTTTAGAAATTCATATTGCTTATTTCATACGATTAGTTGTACTTTGATTAGATAGGGTGGATAGCCCTAATGACCTCACAGTATTATGTGAATTTATCAGTGAGATAAAAATGCAATGTTTCATAGCTGTGATTGATTATGAGATGTTATTAAATCATGTTGTGGCACATGAAGATTTATGATGAAAATTTTGAAATGAGTCTATATATATATTGTGATACTATTTGCAATAATGGCTAGATAGCTGGGATGGAGTCATCATTACAGTTAGTGCACTAATATGTTTTGCAAGTTTTGAGATACAATAGCAACTTAGGTATTTGAATTTCTTTATAATAAAATTCTCATGAGATAAAGTGCCGTAATATGAAAAGAAATTGTGATATGAGTTGTTCCATTTTGATTGGATTGGATTGGATTGAGTTATGACAACAAAAACATACGAAGTAATTTCTCACTAACCAATAAAGCTTTATATGTTGAATAAATAAATTTTCAAGTTAAAGATCGGTCGACTACTAGGATGTGAGGCAATGCTCTTTGTGAAACAGAGCATTGTGCTCCAAGTATACATTTTGTTAGCTTTTGGGCTCTAATAGTAGAGTGTTGTGATGTAATATGTGTGAAGCGAAGTCCCACACCACTTGGGAGTTGAAGTAAAGAGCAATATATAAGTGTAAGCGCACCCTTTTCTCAATCACTAGCTTTTGAGGTAAGTTCTACCCAAGCCTTGTATCATGGTATCAGAGCAGGGGCTCCCAAGGATGGGTAGGGTTCATATCCTTGGCCTGCACATGGTAGTTGCTGCAAGCTGAGCACGTTAGGCGTGAGGGAGAGTGTGAAGCGAAGTCCCACATCGCTTGGGAGTAAATAATGAGCAATATATAAGTGTAAGGGCACTTTTTCCTTAATAGCTAGCTTTCGGGCTGAGTTCTACCCAAGCCTTGTATCAATATGAACTTTTGTACGTGAGATAGATTACGGGTATATACGGATGTTACAAAAATCACCTTGTTGCATCTTTGTCCTTTTCTTATTCTCTTTTCATTAATCCAAAGTTGATTTTGGTGACTTTATGCTTGCCTTTGGTCATGTTTAAAGAATTATATACACACGTACACAATGTGGGGGTGTTTGTCTTGGGCCGGGGGATTGGGATGGGGGAAGGGGAGGGGTTGTCATTGTTTTGCTCCTTAAGATGTGCCTACTCATAATTTTGGTCCTAGCTTGTGGTTTGCTGATTTTATTTCTTTCACAGGTTCTTGTTAGAAGTGTTCCTCCAGATCCTAATAGGACAGTCACTGGAACATCGAGCATTTTTTCAGTGAAAATCATCCCGATAACTATTTTACTCATCAGGTTTGTTTCTACATCGAGGAGTAACTTTAATGATTTTACGAGTAAATGAAACAACATTTTCCATAGACAAAACAAAAAGTGGTAGGGTGGGGGAGTACTGTTTTTTTATTCTAGATTTCTACATTTTAACCTAGCATCATCTAATACAAATAAACTTACAAAATTGGTGGCCAAGAAGAAGAGTTTGAAAAATAAGCGTGTTCACTACGAAAAAAAATATGATAGATATCCTACAGAGAACCAACTACAAAGGTAATATTCTTTTCATGATGTTTTGCAACTCTTAAAGAATGTTTTTTATTATCTCTGTGTTTTTTTTCCATGGTGAAGCAGTCTATTATTCTTGCTTCAATGAATATTATCTAATATTATATGATGGTTTGCAACTCTTGATGTCATAATCTAATATCTTGTTACATACAGACAGGATTTTTGGGCCTCTAGGGAACTTCTATGGTTGCGCTTGACTACTGTGATGATGAGATTGATAAGTTGCAGAAAGAAGTAAGCTTCAATCACAAAGCTTTGATTTCTTATATTAATTTCCTTCCGTGTATTTTTTTTTTTTTTTTTTTTTTTAATGATATGTCATTCATGCAAGTTTCTTTTTTTGTTCTTACTTTTTTTCTCTGGGCTACCGCTGTTTTTGCTATTCTTATGGGCCACAAGTCCTATGCTTACCAAAGGAGGTGGCTATTCAAAACAAGTCCTTGTGTTTTCTAGCTCACCCTCTGCTTATGTTATTCCTTTTTTGTTTTCCACTTGGATGATGTAGAATATCCTCGAGTTGATTTGAAAGGAGGTAATTCATAAAACCAAGGACTTGTTTTGATAGGAGGTAATTCATAAAAAAAGAATAACATGAGCAGAGGGTGAACTGGAAAACACAAGGACTTGTTTTGAATAGCCACCGCCTTTGGCAAGCATAGGAATTGTGGCCCATAAGAAAAGCAAAAACAACAGTAGCCCAGAGAAAAAAAAGTAATAACAAAAAAAGAAACTTGCAGGAATGACGTCTCATTAAAATAAATAAAAAAAAAATACACGGAAGGAAATTAATATAAGAAATTGAAGCTTTGTGATTGAAGCTTACTTCTTTCTGCAACTTATCAATCTCATCATCATAGTAGTCAAGTGCATCCACAGAAGTTCCCCAGCCGCCCAAAATCCTGTCTATATGTACCAAGATATTAGATGATGACATCAAGAGTTGCAAACCCATCATATAATATTAGATAATATTCATTGAAGCAAGAATAATAGATTGCTTCACCAAGTAAAAAAAAACACAGAGATCAGAAAAAACATTCTTTAAAGAGTTGCAATACATCATGAAAAGAATATTACCTTTGTAGTTAGCTTCTCTGTAGGATTTCTATCATATTTTTTTTTGTAGTGAACACACTTATTTTTCAAACTCTTCTTCTTAGCCACCAATTTTGCAAGTTTATTTGTATTAGATGATGCTAGGTTAAAATGTAGAAATCCAGAATAAAAAAACAATAATCCCCCACCCCACCACTTTTTGTTTTGTCTGCGGTGAATGTTACTTCCTTTACTAGTAAAATCATTATAATTAAAGTTACTCGATGCAGAAACAAACCTGATGAGTAAGATAGTTATCGGGATGATTTTCACTGAAACCATGCTTGATGTTCTCAATGACTGTCCTAACGAACACTTCTAACAAGAACCTATGAAAGAAATAAAATCATCGAACCACAAGCTAGGACCAAAATTATGAGTAGGCACATCTTAAGGAGCAAAACAATCACAACCCCCCCAACCCCCCGCCCCAAGACAAACACCCCCACATTGTGTACGTGTGTATATAATTCTTTAAACATGACCAAAGGCAAGCATAAAGTCACCAAAATCAACATTGTATTAATGAAAAGAGAATAAGAAAAGGACAAAGACGCAATAAGGAGATTTTTGTAACCCTCCCTATATACCTTGTAATCTATCTCACATACAAAAGTTCATATTGATACAAGGCTTGGGTAGAACTCACGCCAAAAGCTAGCTATTCAGGAAAGGGTGCCCTTACACTTATATATTGCTCATTACTTCAACTCCCAAGCGATGTGGGACTTCCCTTCACACTATCCCTCACGCCCTACGTGATCACTCGGCAGCACCTACCATGTGCAGGCAAAGGACATGCACCCTACCCATCCCAGGGAGCCCCCGCTCTAATACTACGATACAAAGCTTGGGCAGAACTTACCCCAAAAGCTAGCTATTGAGGAAAGGATAAATTCACATACCAGTTTGAGGTCATTAGGGCTATCCACCCTATTTAACCAAAGTACAACTAAATGTATGAAATAAGCAATATGAATTTCTAAAATTATAACAGCCAATATTCCCTCTAGCTCCCTATGTTTTTCTCACTAAATTCTAATATCATAGGATTTTCATCAAAGCTAAACAATTTAACTATATAAATAGGGGTGAAGTGGGAATTTTCGAGCAATACAAATGTTAAGTGTGGGCATCATAGAAATTCTAGAGTCCCTCAACAATCTCATTTTCGTACTATAGAGGTTAGGTTCAAATGATTTTAAAATCGGAAGTCGTTGGGGTCTATTTTGAGAATCAAGGGTAAAAGGATCATTTTCTTTTTCCAAACAAGGATAAAATTTGATTTTCATGAATTTCAAAACAAATGAATCAAAATGTAGTACTCTTTAACAGAAGTATTATGGTTCAAGTCGTCAAAATCGGGCTAAACTTGAAACTTTTATGCGCATTTGAAGTTGTATAAATCAATTAAAAGTCAAAGAGACCTCTTTTTTGGAAAACAAAAATTTCTTGAGTCCCAAACAGAAAATTAACCCCACAGTTATTTTTATTCTTCTATGAATTTTTTTTATTAAAAAAAAATTTGCAAGCCAATTGGGGCCAAAACTTCCTCAAACGACTATGGGTGTACAAAAGGTGGGAGCACCCTACTCTTGGGATCAGCACCCATTCTTCTTCCCCAGGAATTTTGCTGATTTTCCAAAATTTTCCTATTTTTCTTCCATTTTCCTGCTTAAACTTTGGAAAATCATAGAAAATTCAATTTAAGTCCAAATCGAGTGATTCAAGATGCTGTAGAAAGTTTATGACATGTTTCTACAAAAACTATCAATTGGTCTCTAAATATAGCAGGAATGAGAAAAAATCCAATTAGTCTCTAACTATAGGTGTCTTTAATTGCAAAGACCCCTGACTTGAAAATTTGTAATATTAACATTCCAAATTTTGTAAATTAGACATTTAGCAAATAACCCCATTTAGAAGAATGGTTTTAACAATAATCCCATCAAAAGATTCCTTAACCCCTTAGTCCCACGTTTGAGTATTCTTATTAGTAGTAACCACATTTTTTATTAAAATAAAAAGTAAAATCCTAATTTACCCATATTTTCTTATAGGGGCATTTTTTTTTTTTTTTTTTTTTTTTTTGTTATTAAGGATACCCTATGTAACTAACTCATTTTTTAGTTTTTCAATTTTTAAAAGCCGATAAGTAAATACAAATCTGTTTTTTATAAAACTTGTATTTTTGGAATCTACTTGTTGTGTTCTTCAAAACAATACCCACTATGATTAGGTAATCCAAAAAAATCTGAAATAGTAACATGCTACTATTTTGAAGTCAAACAAACTATTTTGTAAATTATATATCAAACAATAACATCATACTATTTTATTATATACTGTGAAACAGTAATATGATACTATTCTCAATATAAAATGGAGTGTTTTTTTTTTAGGTGTGGAGGAGTTGCAGAAGTGAACTACCCGACAAAGGTTTGGAAGTGGCAACTTGATCAATTATATGGGCTCATTAGTTTCTGGCCCAAATGAGATTTTCCTTTTTTGAAACTAATTAACCTAGCTAGTCAATCTTTTAAAAAATTCTATGCAATCTTTGAACCCAGCAAAAAAAAAAAAAAAAAAAAAATCTATGCAATTTTTTTGGGGAGCGGGGGGGAGCGGGAGGAGGAAGAAATGGAGATGGCATTACCAACAATCACACCATCAGCCCCCATGTCCTATTTCACATGATCAAGTTTGGAAATGCCAAAGCCAACAACCATGGCTTAGTTGTTGCCTCTTTAATTTCCTGTAGAATCCTTGGAACCTACTCACTTATGGATGCACGGCCACCTATTTCCATAATTGAGTTGACAAAGAACACAAATCCTTCTGATTAATGCTTCAATAATGGCCTTCATTTGATCTCTCTAAGTAGTATGTGGGTTGTGACTACTTGGATCTTATTCTTAATAGCTTCCCTTCTCAATATTTTAATCTCTTTTAAAGGAACACCTAGGACCACAAGTCCATGTATGTCGACGTCTTTTGGGTGGGAAGTTGTGCTCTTGGAGTTCTCTTCTATGGAGTCTAAAGAAGGTTTTCTTAATGAGACGGTGGATTGGTTGGAGAGAAGGTTTATGGATTATAAAGATAGATTTTTTTTTTCTCATTCCAAGTTTGAAGGGCTTTCATTGGAAACTTTTTGTGACACCTCACCCCACCACTAGCATGATTTTGTCCGCTTTGGGTTACTCCTCACGACTTTAAAATGCATCACATTTATTGGGGAGTAAAGAATTTATATAAAGCGCAATCACTTTTCTAGCCATGTGATGTGGGATTCCTAGATATTACATTTGCTTCCCCCCTAGGACCACACATCCTCATGGGGTCACTGGTTCCACCACCGCACCACGCCGCTGCCACTGCCACTGAGGGTGCACAATATGGTCCAGCGAGGCCCACACACCGCAAGACAGGTCCAGCTCTACTACCAATGCTTACACCCCGCCCCTACCACTAGCATGATATTATCCGATTTGGATTACCTTTCATGGCTATATTTGTAGACTTTGCTCCCTAACTAGTATGACTTGTTTTAAAGCCACGTGGGGTAACCCAAAGTGGACAATATCATGCTAGTGGTAGGAATTGGTATAAGAGTTAGACGTGCCCCATGGTGTGTGGGTCATGTTGAAACCATACTATGAACCTTTAGTACTACCGGTTGGGGTGGGAGGGGGGGTTGTGATTGTTTTGCTCCTTAAGATGTGCCTACTCATAATTTTGGTCCTAGCTTGTGGTTCCCTGATTTTATTTCTTTCACAGGTTCTTATTAGAAGTGTTCCTCCAAATCCTGATAGGACAGTCACTGAGAACATCGAGCATTTTTTCAGTGAAAATCATCCCGATAACTATTTTACTCATCAGGTTTGTTTTTGCATCGAGGAGTAACTTTAATGATTTTACGAGTAAATGAAACAACATTTTCCGCAGACAAAACAAAAAGTGGTAGGATGGGGGTACTGTTTTTTTATTTTGGATTTCTGCATTTTAACCTAGCATCATCTAACACAAAGAAACTTGCAAAATTGGTGGCCAAAAAGAAGTGTTTGAAAAATAAGTTGTTCACTACGAAAAAAAATATGATAGAAATCCTATAGAGAAGCCATCTACAAAGGTAATATCCTTTTCATGATGTTTTGCAATAAAGAATGTTTTTTACAATCTCCGTGTTTTTTTTTTCTTGGTGAAGCAGTCTATTATTCTTGCTTCAATGAATAATATCTAATATTATATGATGGGTTTGCAACTCTTGATGTCATCATCTAATCTTGTTAGATACAGATAGGATTTTTGGGCCTCTAGGGAACTTCTGTGGATGCACTTGACTACTATGATGATGAGATTAATAAGTTGCAGAAACAAGTAAGCTTCAATCACAAAGCTTCGATTTCTTATATCAATTTCCTTCCGTGCTTTTTTTTTTTTTTTTTTTTTTTGTTTGTGTGTAATGATACATCATTCATGCAAGTTTCTTTTTTTTTATTACCTTTTTTCTGGACTACTGTTGTTTTTGCTATTCTTATGGGCCACAATTCCTGTGCTTGCCAATGGAGGTGGCCATTCAAAACAAGTCCTTGTGTTTTCCAGCTCACCCTTTGCTCATGCTATTTATTTTTTATGAATTACCTCCTTTCAAAACAAGTCCTTGTGTTCAAAACAAGTCCTTAGTTTTACGAATTACCTCCTTTCAAATGAACTAGAGGATATCCTACATCATCCAAGTGGAAAACAAAAAAAGAATAACATGAGCAGAGGGTGAGTTGGAAAACACAAGGACTTGTTTTGAACAGCCACCTCCTTTGACAAACACAGGAATTGTGGCCCATAAGAAAAGCAAAAACAACAGTAGCCCAGAGAAAAAAAAAGTAATAACAAAAAAAGAAACTTGCATCAATAACGTATCATTTAAAAAAATAATAATAATAAAAAATAAAAATAAACAGAAGGAAATTAATATAAGAAATCGAAGCTTTGCGATTGAAGCTTACTTCTTTCTGCAACTTATCAAACCCATCATCATAATAGTCAAGTGCATCCACAGAAGTTCCCTAGAAGCCCAAAATCCTGTCTGTATCTACCAAGATATTAGATGATGACATCAAGAGTTGCAAACCCATCATATAATATTAGATAATATTCATTGAAGCAAGAATAATAGACTACTTCACCAAGGAAAAAAAAACACAGAGATCAGAAAAAACATTCTTTAAAGAGTTGCAATACATCATGAAAAGAATATTGCCTTTGTAGTTGGCTTCTCTGTAGGATATCTATCATATTTTTTTTCGTAGTGAACACGCTTATTTTTCAAACTCTTCTTCTTGGCCACAAATTTTGCAAGTTTATTTGTATTAGATGATGCTAAGTTAAAATGCAGAAATCTAGAATAAAAAAACAGTAATCCCCCACCCCACCACTTTTTGTTTTGTCCGGTGAATGTTGCTTCCTTTACTAGTAAAATCATTATAATTAAAGTTCTCGATGCAGAAACAAACCTGATGAGTAAGACAGTTATCAAGATGATTTTCATTGAAAAAAATGCTCGATGTTCTCTGTGACTGTCCTATTAGGATACGAAGGAACACTTCTAACAAGAACCTATGAAAGAAATAAAATCATCGAACCACAAGCTAGGACCAAAATTATGAGTAGGCACATCTAAAAGAGCAAAACAATCACAATCCCCCAACCCAAGAGAAACACCCCCACATTGTGTACATGTGTATATAATTCTTTAAACATGACCAAAGGCAAGCATAAAGTCACCAAAATCAACTTTGTATTAATGAAAAGAGAATAAGAAAAGGACAAAGACGCAACAAGGAGATTTTTGTAACATCCCTATATACCCTGTAATTTGTTTCACGTACAAAAGTTCATATTGATACAAGGCTTGGGTAGAACTCACCCCAAAAGCTAGCTATTGAGGAAAGGGTGCCCTTACACTATATATTGCTCATTACTTCAACTCCCAAGCGATGTGGGACTTCGCTTCACACTATCACTCATGCCCAGGGTGCTCACTCAGCAGCACTTACCATGTGCAGGCAATGGACATGCACCCTACCCATCCCAGGGAGCCCCTTCTCCGATACCACGATACAAGGCTTGGGTAGAACTTAACCCAAAAGCTAGCTATTGAGGAAAGGGTGCCCTTACACTTATATATTGCTCATTACTTCAACTCCCAAGTGGTGTGGGACTTCGCTCCACACATATTACATCACAACACTCTACTATTAGAGCCCAAAAGCTAACAAAATGTATACTTGGAAGTTGGAGCACAATGCTCTGTTTCACAAAGGGCATTGCCTCGCATCCTAGTCATTGACCGATCTTTACCCTGAAAATGTTAATTATATAACATACAAGCTTTATTGCTTAGTGAGAAATTACTTCCTAAGTTATGATATCAAAACTCAATCCAATCCAATCCAATTCAATCAAAATGGAACAACTAACTCATATCACAATTTCTTTCCATATTACGGCACTTTATCTCAAGAAAATTTATCATAAAGAAATTCAAATACCTAAGTTGCTATTGTATCTCACAACCTGCAAAACATATTAGTGCACTAACTATAGGGATGACTCCATCTCAGCTATCTAGCCATTATCGCAAATAGTATCACAATATATAATATATATATATAATATATATACTCATTTTAATTTTCATCTTAAATCTTCGTGTGCCACAACATGATTTAATAACATCTCGTAATCAATCATAGTTATGAAACATTGCATTTTATCTCACTGATAAATTCACATACCAGTTTGAGGTCATTAGGGCTATCCACCCTATCTAATCAAAGTACAACTAAATGTATGAAACAAACAATATGAATTTAAAATTATAACAGCCAATATTCCCTCTAGCTCCCTATGTTTTTCTCACTGAATTCTAATATCATAGGATTTTCATCAAAGCTAAGATATTTAACTATATAAATAGGGGTAAAGTGGGAATTTCCGAACAATACAAATGTTTAGTGTGGGCATCATAGAAATTCTAGAGTCCCTCAACAGTCTCATTTTGGTACTATAGAGGTTGGGTTCAAATGATTTTAAAATCGGAAGTCGTTGGGGTCTATTTTGAGAATCAAGTGTAAAAGGATCATTTTCTTTTTCCAAACAAGGATAAAATTTGATTTTCATGAATTTCAAAACAAATGAATCAAAATGTAGTACTCTTTAACATAAGTATTATGGTTCAAGTCGAGTCAAAATCGGGCTAAACTTGAAACTTTTATGCGCGTTTGAAGTTGTATAAATCAATTAAAAGTCAAAGAGACCTCCTTTTTGGAAAACAAAAATTTCTCGAGTCCCAAACAGAAAATTAACCCCACAGTTATTTTTATTTTTCTACGAATTTTTTTTATTAAAAAAAAAAAAAATTTGCAGGCCAATTGGGGACAAAACTTCCTCAAACGACTATGGGTGTACAAAAGGTGGAGCACCCTACTCTTGGGATCAGCACCCATTCTTCTTCCCTAGGAATTTTGCTGATTTTCCAAAATTTTCCTATTTTTCTTCCATTTTCCTGCTTAAACTTTGGAAAATCATAGAAAATTCAATTTAAGTCCAAATCGAGTGATTCAAGATGCTGTAGAAAGTTTATGACTTGTTTCTACAAAAATATCAATTGGTCTCTAACTATAGCAGGAATGAGATAAAATCCAATTAGTCTCCAACTATAGGTGTCTTTAATTGCAGAGACCCTGACTTGAAAATTTGTAACATTAAAATTCCAAATTTTGTAAATTAGACACTTAGCAAATAACCCCATTTAGAAGAATGGTTTTAACAATAACCCCATCAAAAGATTCCTTAACCCCTTAGCCCCACGTTGAGTATTCTTATTAGTAGTAACCACATTTTTTATTAAAATAAAAATAAAATCCTAATTTACCTTTATTTCTTGCAGGGGCTTTTTTTTTTTTTTTTTTTTTTTTTTTTTTTTTTTGTTTTGTTATAAGGATACCCTATGTAACTAACTCATTTTTAGTTTTTCAATTTTTCAAAGCCGATAAGTAAATACAAATCTGTTTTGATAAACTTGTAGTTTTGGAATCTACTTGTCGTGTTCTTAAAACAACCCACTATGATTAGGTAATCCAAAAAAATTTGAAATAGTAACATGCTACTATTTCGCTATCAAGTGAGCATCAAGACAAGACGGAAATGTGGTGATTTTGCAACTCGAATTTGATCTTATATTTAAAACCAAAATCAGACACAGCCATCTACATGTGATCCTTCATTAATAGGGCTACAACGAGCACCAAAATGTTTGACACTGAAAATAAATTTTACAGAGAGAATCGACTGCACATGATCTTTCATTTACGTTGCAAATCTGCGCGTGAATTTTCATTTGTGGTACAAACATCTCTCACTTTGGAAAAATGAGAACAAAGTCATGTGAATTACATGCAACTCAAAAAGTTAGTTGACATCTTACAAAAATAATAATAAACAAAGAATAGGTTTATTATTTGTTCTTTATAGGTGCATATTTTTTATTGATAAAAGGAAGCTATCGGATGAACCTACTAAACAATTGCTTGAAAAAGTCAATCATTGGCTACTTTTGGATGTTTCTATATAAATTTGTCCCCACTTGAATATAATTTAATAGATATGGTGGGGCCAAGTGGGAAGACTTCTTTTGGTGACAAAAGAATGTGACATTGTTGTCAGAATTTTACTCATACCCTATCTATATAAGTGGCATTCGGAAATCAAAGAAGATAGACAGAAAGCTTTAAATTCGTATGGAAACATCATACAAGATCCATCAAGTGTAATGAGTTGCATGAAAAATTGAGAGAAACCAATTTTTTCTAATAGATTAAATTTTTCTACCATCTCTCCTTAAAACACTGCTTAAGAATTGGGACACAAGAGTTGGCTTCAACTCCATGGCACGTTTGTTCATTTCAGTCCACGTGATGTTGCAAATTTGCAATGATACTAGGTTTGCGGGTATGTGGGACTCATATTGATGTTTTAGGATCATGGGTGGTCTAGAGTACTTACTCTTCTTACCGATTCTCACAATATGAGAAAGAAACTAGATAGGGCAACTTGTGTAGTTTGATAATAAATTGTAAGGATGCAGATGATGAATATCTGAGGCTCTATATTAGTGTTGCTTTTGTTTATTTCCCTTTTCTGTTGGCCGGTAAGGGGATACATGGACATTTTTTTCAGTTGTTAGATGACTTAGGTGAAACTTGTAGGGGCTATGCCGGGTATGGCAATGTACGATTTTTTGATTCAGGGCTTAAAAAATGCTGTCAAGTCAAAAACATCGAAGACCAAACACAGCAAAATCACTATTCAAGGTTGCGTTCCATTGCTACAGGCACATTACAAATACCATAACCTTTTTAATTATTTTTTTCAATGTACTATGATTATATAGTCAAAACACATTGACGTGAGTAGTAATATGTTTACAGGTTTGGGCATTTGAGCATACAATCAGCTTCCATGGGCATTCAAAACCATTGTGGCCTTGTATTAGAAAGTGGAATATGAGTGGCTACATTACAAAGAAGAGGGTGAAAAATATCTACCAACGTCTTCTTTATTGTGATGAGGTATACATTCTTGCTAAAAATCATTCACACTTTGACTATTCGACTACCGTAATTGCGCTATATAATCATAGTTAATCATCTCATTACATTGACAAGTCTAAGTGAAATAGATTATACAGGTGCTCAAGCCAACAACTGAAGAAGCAATTGAGGAGAGTGTGCGCGATTCGTAGGCAGTCTTGGCCAGAGGCAATTGTGTGGTACGTATAATTTTACTCTTTTTTTGTTTAATTTAAGTTAATTTAGTTTTGCTTAGAATAGTCGTTCTAGGAATCCACGTGTGGCCCTTACTGTAATGTCTCGCTAATTTTGTCTACTTCCATCACATTCTTAGGGGGCTAAATGTGACGAGATTTGAAAGAAATATATGAGGACAAGTGCGTTGAATACGCTTCCCTCAAGGAGCATTACGATGAAAAGTGTATATCTTACGAGAATCTCTAACATGCATACAATGATTTGCATGCGCACATTCATACCCATCATCAAACTGAATCTGACATTGGATCGACACCCAAATATGCAAGTGCAAATGTGTTTAGAACTTGTCCCCCTCCATCGTCTGAATTGAATGAAAAAGCCAATATGGGGTACGATTCGCTCATTCGCATGTTATCCCTCGGGTTGAAACACACTATGCTTTTGATGGCAAAGATGCAGATGGCCGATTGATAGTTGAGGGACTGCACCATATTGATTCTGGAGCAGGAACTGAACATCACAACTGTTCCAATATCGCCAAGCGCGTTAAGAAGGGTGAACGACAAAAAAAACTAGGCCAACAACTCATCACTCCTTACATGACTACTAAGCGCAAGAAGTCCAAATAGGATGCAGATTACCATATACTTTTGGTTGTGAACTGCGGATACACCTTTTGTAAGACCAATTGAACATTTTGATTCGTACTTTTGGTTGTGAATTATGATTGGGACTTGCCTATTAACTCATATTTCTTCACTGTTTTGCCCCATCGATTGGGATTCATTGCAATCGATTAGAATTATTAAAAATTGAATTTATAGTTCTCAGACTTATTGGGACTAACGTAATTCCATCTTTGTTGGAGTGCTGGGTTAATATCTCAAATTTTTTTTTACTTTTTGCATATAACTGAGAAACACATTAATTGGTCAATGGCTTTGGATACATCGCGGGTGACCACATTCTCCCCCAAGATTTTTAGTGGGAAAACTCTAACCATGGTTTTTGATTCTGATTTTCCCAATCGATTGACACATAACCCAATCAATGGGGACTTGCCTATGAACTCATATTTCTTTACTGTTTTGACGAATCGATTGGCATACATTGCAATCAATTGGTGTTCTTAAAAATTGAATTTGTAGTTCTCAAACTTATTGGGACTAACGTTATTCCATCATATCAGGTTGTTTTACCAACTATATATAGGGGTATAGTTGACTATCAGTTAATTGCGGCTTTTCAACAAATTTTCCATAAAGCAATTATTATGCCAAATATTAATTCTTCTTTATGTATATAGTTCCTACCTCTGGTCCATCCTGTATTTCATAGAATATGTATCTACAAAGAATGATACAAAGAATGCATGTGACTATGACATTGAGGTTGAGATATCCAATAGTTAAATGGCGTTTTGATGCCACTATTTGTGCTTGTATCAGGAGCACATCAAAGTATGATCAAAATAAAGCAAATTAAAACTACCAATATACCACATCAACGCAAGATGTCTAACAAATTACTTGCATGTGACAACTAATAAACTGACCAAAATGAATATATGTCCTCAAAATGTCACAATACGGTGACCATCCACTTGTAATACCATCAAAAAATAACAACCTAACTAAATTGAACGCACAACTGATAACTAAGGACCACGACAACGACCACAACCACGACCAGTAGCAGCAATGTGATCTTTGGGAGGCAAAATCCCAAAAGTAGTCAATTTTTGCTCAAGTCGATCGATCCTACAATTCTGCATCTTAAGCAACAAGATAATCACCGCCAACTGAATAGATAGAGTCCGGTTACTAACAAGACTCGGTGGAATATCGGCATTCAAACCACCCGGTGCTGAAGGTGCAGATGTGGATGGCTGCAAGACAGTAGACTAAGCAACCTTGGCCTTCTTGAACTGACTCCAACTCTTATAAAGGGTAGACTGATCAATACGCCCTACGCCTTGTTCAGTTGCCTCATCAATACATTCTAACCAAAATCCACACATTGTAATTTGAACCACCCAAATAACCCAATTAATGCATGTAACTATAATCAACTACATCCTCTCATGTAACTAATAAACAAGCATGACACAAAATTAGTCATTTCGTGCTACATCTATCTAAATGTGCACATCACAAATTTAGTGACATACAACACAAGTAACTAGATTAGCATGTAACACAACTAACTATAATCAGCTACGTGCTTCATCTTAACTACATTTATTTAGATCAAAACACAAGTACCTTTAATCAGCAATTTACATTAACTTACAGCTAACACAAGCAACTAAATTAACATGTAACTAGTTAAAAACTAAACTCATGTAACATAATTTTTACCGACAATCCATCCATAAGATCTATTCTATGCTTAATTTCTACAGTTTTAGTGGTAATTTGGCTAATAGCTACTAAAAATTACATTTAGCAGTGTATCTTCTTTCCACCACTAAAATGATGCTGCTAAAAACACTTCTTTTTCTCCTTTTTTTTCTTTGCAAATTTCAAGAAAGTCCTACAACAAATAAAAGTATATACAATTATTTTTTTTACCATACCTAGTAATGTAGACAATAAATTTATGTCTTATAACATCAAGCAAAGCATACCTTTATCTTTCCTACACCACCCATTCCCAAAGCCAATTAATAATAGACCTACAAGCACAAACAAAAATTCATATTAGAATGTCAAAAGTGTCAACCAAACCTTCATGATTATTATCTTAATAATCCAAAGAATTTAAGTAAATATTCAAATTTGCCAATAATATTTTCAAATGAGCCATTAGAATCAACGCAACAAATATGAGATTTTTAAAGTTAGGGTGAGTAGGGGTACAACTTGGGCGTGCTCAAATTGCAAATTCTGAGGCTCAAGCCAAAATTTGGGCGAGCTTATGCAACAATTTTTAATTAGTTGGTTGACCTTAGGTTGTAAAATGCCAAAAATAATTCAATCTAGATTAGGCCCAGGAAAATGTAGCACACAACCCATCAAACCCGAGAACCAAAATCATGTACTTGGTATATTTATTATACTTATTGATATTATTTAAAATAAAACAGTATTAAATCTTATATAAGTTAACTTAAAATTAAAGGAATAGGATTAGAGCTAACTTTGAATAATTAGAAATTTGAAATGTGCAGAAACTAGGAGTATGAAAATACATCTAGAAATAAGAAAAATAGAACTTAAAAGAGAGCTAAATTTTACTCAAGAGAAAGCAAATTGCAAAAAATATTCTCATCCTTCTTGTAGAATGTCAATGCAAAATTGTGGCTTACAAATCAAGTCCACCTAAAGTATTATCTTCATAATAGTGTACCAGATACATAACTATGGTTTATCCCCTCTTTTGGCTCTTCTAATAATGTATCAGATATGTGCTATGGTTTAACAAGATAAAATACAACTACAACACCCAATTTATTCAAAAATTGTTTTCAAACTTCTCATCAAAGGGCCA
Organism: Liquidambar formosana; assembly: GCA_039720395.1. Lineage (NCBI taxonomy): Eukaryota > Viridiplantae > Streptophyta > Magnoliopsida > Saxifragales > Altingiaceae > Liquidambar > Liquidambar formosana. Next base: position 22,674,084 of record CM077823.1, read on the forward strand.
AAATTATACTACTAAAGTAGTAATGCCACTCGAGCTAGCCTAGTGCTGAGGGAAGGTGGGGGTAAAGGGTAGGAGTAGGATAGGTTGGGGGTTCGAACCCCTCCCATTGTACTATTAAAAAAAAATAAAAAGTAGTAATACCCATTCTAACCCATTATTAGCAAATCCTCAATTTTCACACATTTAGGAGCCCAAAGGTTTTGGAGATCAAAGCTCTTAAAAGGTTATTTTCATCACAATTCTAGAGTCATTGTTTGAAAGACACCTAACCCCTTCATTTCTAGACAAAGATATCCATAGTTGAGTTGTTCCACCTGCAAACCAACTTCAGTAGTTACCATTTATGAATAACCATACCTTTTCCACCAGCAAATCAACTTGAATAGCTGCCATTCATGACAAGCTATCTAAGGAAAAAAACACATTTTCATTTTATTCAGTTATCATGATAATGTATTCATTTGAATGGTTTAACAAGCTAAAACAAAACTTCACTACCAAAATTATTCAAATTTTGTTTCTAAATTTTTGGTAAATGGCAAAAAAGAATAGTAATAGTATCTACTATAACCCACTATTAGCTAATCCTCCTTTTTTAACAACTCCGTAGTGCCAAGGTATTGGCAGAAAAAGCTCATAGAGGCTCTTCTAATGGTGATTCCCATCTCAAGTTCCATGTTACTCATGCTCCTAATTAAGAAGAATTTGTCATTCCATATAAGACATCTAATTTCGTCTTTTTCTAGAAATTATATTCTTTCTTCCTGCCAACCACTTGAATAGTTGTCTTATGCCAAAAGACTAACAAAAGAAGTGCTCTGCTGTATGCAAAATGGCACAAGTTAGCATCAACCTAACACAACCAGAAGCCATAACTGCTCATATTAATAAAGAAAACGAATAATAAAACATAATACACTGTAAATAAAAGCCCATCTTTTTAATAATATCTGTACTTCATCACAAAATAAATAAAAACCCATTCTATTCTACCACGTGAAGCAATCAGCTAGGCTTTTCTGTATTAACAATTTTAAAGCTTTTTTTTTTATTGGATAAAGATATTAACAATTTTAAACTTATTAGTTATTAGAATACGCCAAGCGTCAATTTCAGTTTTTGAAACCAACTACGCCAAAATGTTTAACCATGATCAGCAAAGAATGGCAAGGCATGGTAAAAGCTCCATTCTTGTTAGCTGTTTACTTTATTTAAGCACCAATATAGTCCCATCCCATGGAAATGATGCTGAACAATTGAGTGATTAAGCACAAACCCACCTGAAAAGTGGCCCTATTTGAAAATGCACAAATACATTAACAAATGGAATCATTAAATTTTTTTTTTTTCCTTGTTCGACAAGAACAGTCATTAGTGAGAGTTTCTATGTAAAACTCACTGAGTCAGCCAACTCAGCAGCAGAAAATAGCAAAACACTTGGTTCCTAGTGTAAACAATCATGGGTTAGCCAACTCAGTACTCGGGAAAAAGGAAAAAAAAAAAACAAAAACAAAAACAAAAACAGAAGAAAAAAAATACTTCTATAATGTAAAATCTCTTACTTAACCGACTCAGTGCTGAAAAACAGCAATACACATGCTTAAGCTGAAAGTCGCTGAATCAGAAAATTCAGTGCATAAGCCTCTATTTGGTACATGGATTCTACCAAGGAAAAAAAAAAGGGGAGGGAAAAAATGAAGAGGAAAGAAAATGAAAGGAAAAGATAAAATCATATCAAACTAAAATTATTCCAATTCTTATTATTCGTCCAATTTTCCATTGCAACCAAATAAAGAAAAGTATAATACCTCGTATTTTATTTTTTTTCCTTGATAAAATCCACAAACCAAATAGAGCGTAAAAGTCCCAAAACAAACAAAATATGCAATGGGAAAATCACATATGGATGTTAATTAAAGCAGCAATAAATGCATGTTAACTAGGCCACATATGCTCGCAGCAGCACACACAAAAACAAAAACAAAAAGCTCGGCCACATTATGCAATAAATCAGCTCAGCCTAGTCCAAAACATGAAAAATGGAAAAGGACATACACAATGAGTTGACTCAGCCTGCGCCACCACCCAGACCAGCACATATTACAACTGACTTCACTTAATATCACAACAACACACAAATATCCTAAACCACACCAAGCTCATACAGGTCATCACCAATCCGACTTGACTCAACATTGTAAAAATAAAACCCAGAATAAACAGATAATGTATTTTGGGAAAACAAGCCTAGAGTTGAGTTGAGTCGAGTCGGTTGTAACGGCTAACGCGAATAAAGTAAAGTAAATGCAATATGAATCAGCCCTGAGCCGAGTCAACTTGGCCCTTCTCAGATTCGGTTTTTAGGCAAGTTACCTCTGAGTCTTGGAGGGACGAATCTATCGTCACAGTCGAGCATTTGAAGGGCTCGAACCATGATCTTTTAAACGATAAGCAACACGGTGGAGAAGCGGGGGTGGTGGCGGCGGTCCGGATATCTGATAGTGATGGTGATGGCCGTGACGTGGTGGTGGTGGGGTGGAGGGCTTGTTCAGTGGCGGCTATTCTCTCTCTGTTTCTATATAAAACCCTAGACTTTGTTTTTAAAATTTGTGTCAGGTTTCATTTTAGGGTTCAAAATTAAAATTCATTTATTCAATATCTGAATTATTAGTTGAAATATAATTTGGACATGTCATTAAAATTTTCTGTATTATCTTATTTCGCCTTTTTATGGGTTTAAAAATCCTATTTTACCCTAAATCTTTATATTTTGACTAAGTCTAAATTTGTTATCAGATTTGTGGTTTTATAAATGAAAAATTTAAAGGTTTAATAGATATTAATAAGGGTAATAGAAAAAGAGAAACAAGATAAGAATGATTTAGATCCAGTCAAATTATAAAGGTTTATTAAATGTTTATAGGGGTGTAGATGGGTGCCTAACACCTTCCCATCCACGTACCTTAACTCCGAACCTTGATTATTTTAGTAATGACGAGTTAGGCCCTCGTTAGGGGTCAATCGATTCCCAAAGCCAAATCGGGTGGTATCTCTTTCTCTGCCCTAATCATCCATGGTTAGTTAGTGGCATACTCCCTAACCGATGTGGTCGAGGACATGGTGCTCACAAATATTCATAAAAATTTTTTGTCATCTATCCATGGTATCATCATATGATAAAATAAACTATATAAAAAGACCTATAAAATTCAAATATTACAATCCATAAGTTATTACAAGTCCATTGCCTATTGGCTGAATAAAAGTATCAATTAATACATCCATAGTTTTAAAGTTCTTCAAATCCATAACGTTGTCCAGAAAATAAGTTAGCATAAATATCTTTGCTAACACCAGCTAATCACCTAAAAGTGACATCTCCCTAGTGATATACTCATTTGAGATTGTTTGGTAAAATACAAGAGTGAGTATAAAACTCATTAGATATAATTTTCATATGGAAATTACCAAAGCATGATAATATAGCCCAAATAAATTGTGCTTAAAATATAATAATTTCCATGAACGCCATGAATAATATACGACTCATGTCCATTTAACAAATTTCATCATTACCAACTACTCCAACAGGAGTTTCCATGCAGAAACAGAGAATTTAAACCCAACGTCCAAAAGAACCACACAAGGGTCCCTATCTAGGATCGGAAATCGGCCTCAATTCAGGAAAACAAGAGTTCTTACCTAGAACCAGAAAGGTCTCAGGACCAAAGGAATGTAATACACAGTTTAGTCCTTTGACCGCAAGCAAATCATACCCAATGACCCCTTTCAATAGTTTTACCTAGTATTTATTTATTTATTTCATGCATTTTATGTCATGAAAAAGCATATAAATTCATATGCATGTCAATATATATCCAAAAATCAATAATATATAATTATTTCATAATTATACATCATGTTGGGCTATGTAAAGCATGTAAAATATAAACCAACAAGAATGTACATAGCATGCAGACTCATGATATACTAAAATATCATATATATATATATATATATTAACCCCTATACTCCCAAATATGATATTCGTAATTATATGGTTATGAAAACTAGACCCCTCAACACATGCATTACAAAATATACATGATAATACACCCAAAAATCATGTAAACACATAAATAACACAAATATACGTTTTTATTCAACATATATAGGCTTATATCCTAACCCATTATCATCCCTAAGGTTAAAATCCATGAAAATTACACTTACCTCAAGTATATTGCACCAAATGTAGAGAAAATGTGTTGGGAGGGTTCAATCCAAACCTAGAATGCAAGAACAAACTCCAAACTCTACAAATCAAACTTGATCTACAAATCAAACGTAGTTGAAGATGAATCCAACCTTTAAGCAGCTTCCCCACGCATTAAGGTAAGGTAAGAGAGTGAGAAATTCACACATGTAAGAAAAAAAATGGGTTTTTTCTCTCTCCAAACACACCTTTTCTCTCTCTTTCTCTCTCTTTCTTTAACTAACTCAAAATAACTGAAATGGGAAGGGCAGAGTCGGGCTCAGAGGGTTAAAAGAAAGGTGAGGGGCACATGCGTCATTTGACGCTAAAATAAAAAAAAAAATTCTAGATTCTATGATTCCTTATCGATTAGGGTTAAGGGCTAGAACAATCGAGTTTAACAGAAGCAAAATGATGATTCCGGGGCACCTCCAATGGATCGGCCCTTGTTAAAAATGCCCAGTGACAAGCCAAAACGTGTACAAATGTCATCCATGTTCATTCTAACATGCATATGATACAAAATGACAATAAACTACACATCATGTATTATAATCCAAAAGTCACAAGTATCACTCATGCAAGTCATAATCCGTCAAATCACCAATTAATGACATAATTAAATTAATTTAATGGGACGGGTGTTTCAGTTTCCTTCTTATGAATTTGACCTAACCTAACTTTGTATTAGGTCATCTTCCAAAACTTTGCTTGTGACAAATATTTTAGGAAAGAGAATGTCAAAAATTAAATTGATTTGAGACTAATTGCTATTTGATTCAAAACTTATATTTTTTTAATCAATGACAATTGCTTGTTTTAGGTATTTATGAATAAAACAACTCTTAATCTCGATTAACTCATTTTTAGCATTCATAACTTTTATGAGAAGCAAATCTAATCCAACGGTTGGCTTTGCAAAATTCAAATCATAGGTAGAGTTTTTGGAGATGATCTAACGCAAAATTACATTAGGTTAACTTTATGAGAAGGGAAGTACCAGATCTTTGCATTTTAATGAACCGTCTTCTACATTGTTAGATTTTAAAAAATTTGTAGAAACCATTCACATAAAAACTGTGTTTTACCATCTACTCCTTCCTTCTTGTGTTTTGTTATATATATATATATATATATAATATATATATATGTCAATGGGTTATACCTATGCATTGGTAGATTATGGAGTACATGCATGGGGCCAATTAATGCACAAGTACAAATTTAACCCCAACATAGAGTGCTAATATGATTTTTATAAGCACGTTCTTATTTCTGGGATTGTATGTCGACCAATATCAACCTATAACAAAGGGATATAGAAAGGGTAAGCAAATGAGATTACCTCGAATGCCAATTTCATTGAGTGTGTACCCTACATGTGAAGCTAGCTTGTCCATCGTAAAAGCCTATTACTCAAGCTTCTCCACTATTTTAACAAAATAAATGTTTCGATAGGCTTTTCAATAATTCTTTACATTAATAAATCAAAACTAAATATTCTTATTTATGTATATGGGGAGGGTTCTGTTGACACCCGGTGTAAAAGTTGAGCTCTTATACCCTTTTATAACCACTAGATATAGCACACATGCGTTGCACATGAATATTTTTAAATACAAAATAATAATAAAAATAAAGATTTTATATTTTTTCATAAAAGATAAAATTTAAAATTCAAAAGTACATTTTTTTTTAATCAAAATTGTCAACAAAAGATTAAAAACCTTTTAGATATATATTCAGAATTTTTTTTCTTCATAAAACGGAATATTTAAAGAGTTTATATTCATATACATTATCATGCAACTTAATAGTTGCTCTAAGAAAAAGAATTTGTGTAAGAATCTAACTTTAATTTGTTAAGAGTTTGAGTTAAAATCTAACTTTCATTTGTTATCAAATGATAAGAATGTTTACTATGTATTTCAATTAAAGGAAGAGTAGATATGTATCTTTCTTTCTTTTTTTCTTTTTTTTTTTTTTTAATTTTTATTTTATTTTATTTATTTTAAATAAGGCTATATTGATCGTTCAAAAGTATTTCTGAGATTCAGCCTTTTATAGGTAGTACTAGTTATTGCACACATGCGTTGCACCTGGATTTTTTGTCAATAATAAAATGATTTAAAGATCATCAATTATTTAAAGATCATCAATTATTTAAAATGATTTAAATGATTTTTTGCTAAATAAACATATAAAAGATCGATGCTTCCCAAGATTTTTTTAGCTTAAATAGGGATTGATCCTTTTCATGTAGCATAGCCCCTCATCTAGTGGTAATTATCTCTTCAATATTGTCCATATCAATTAAATATAAACTTTATTTACTTAAAGAATGTTATGCGGCCATTTGTTCTTTAACATTTAATCCATATCAAGTGTGAAGATTTGAGATGTTAAGAAATTATTTATTACTCTGTAGAAGGTTTTAGTCCGTGTACATCAAATGATCTAGAAAGAAATGCTAATACATAATGACCCGTAACTATCAAGAATCTTGACAAATAACTTATTCATTGTTCACCAATTTTCTACACATCTACAATAAGAAACATATCAATGAAGAAGTAAAAAAGAGAATAATTAGAACCAAAATAAATGGAGAAAATATATACTTAATCTCTAGAGAGAATTTAATTTGGTCGAATTTTTAACCATATGGCAAGTCCATTATATCGTAGAAATTATATACAAAGGAATAGACTAAATTTATTAATGAATCAGTAGTTTATATAATGTGACTTACACATCAACAAATTCTAATACATTTTAGATCACTTAAAGAATAAGTACGTGCTAAAAAAGATAAGAGTCCTAACACCATATTACTATCATGGGATATTATTCCACTTCATCCAAATAAAACTTTACTACTCCCTCTCTTCAACTTCTTTATAATTTTTTTTGGCTAAAGAATCTATGGATCCCCACTTTGTAGTGAGACATTCCACAATGCATCATTGGAGCTCAACATCCCATTAATTGAAACAATCAAAGATAACATAGCACAAAAACTAATCTTAGGATTCAAAAAATGGGAAAAATTACAAATAAAAAAAATAAGGCAAGAGGCCTTATCAGGAACATTTAGAAACCCAAGGCCCTTGTTCTGCGGCCCACCTTTCAAATCATCCATAAACAATGTAATTTTGAGAAGAGAATTTTAATCTCGAAGAAAAAATCAGAAAGACAACATAGAGATTGAGCATTTAAAAATATAAAATAAAATACATACTTCTTACAAGGGATTTTTTATCAGCAAGAAAAAATTAGAAAGAGAATGAGCATATAAAAATAGCTTCTCAATTCCCATCGGATATTTCCAAGAGCAATTTTTCATCAAAAGAAAAAATATAATTAGATGATTTACCACGTAAAATAAAGGGTTTAGCATTCAAACACAAAAGCATTTTAGCAAATTGCTTATGAAACTCTACCAATCAAATAAAAAGTAAGTGAAAATACTCATAGCAAAAATAAAAAATGCAAAACCAAAAACTTGAATAAAAAAAACCTCTAGGAAAGATATTTAGAATTTAAATGAAATATGATTACATAAAATTAATTTCTCAGAGGAACAAAATTAAATAAAACCTAATGTGATTATTAGCATTCAAACCAAAACCCAGCTCAACAAATTTCCAGCACAATACCATATATATATATATATTATAATTTGCAGAGCAAAACTTGCCAGAGAAGGGAGAAGTCGCCGTTAATGGAAAAGGTGGAAAGAAGGTTGAAGCTACTCTTGATGGAGAAAGTAGAATTTACAATCTGGCTGTTTATTTATTATACAAGAATTATAATTTTCGTTTCCTTAGAATTCCTATCTGGGTTTGGTTTTATTTAATTATTATACGAATTATAGTTTCCTTAGAATTCTTATTAAGGTATGTGTTTTATATTGTTTATATTTCCTATATGTGTAGAAGGGTAGTTGTATAGTTTCCTTAGAATTCTTATTAAGGTATGTGTTTTATATTGCTATATTTGTGTTTCATATTGTTACATTTCCTATATATGTAGAAAGGTAGCTGTATAATTTTCTTAAAATTCTTATTAAGGTATGTGTTTTATATTGCTGTATTTCCTATATATGTAGAAGGGTAGTTGTGTATTTAAAAATTAAAATAAGGGTATATTAATAAATCAAAAGTTTTTCTCACGTTTATTTTTTTATAGGTAGTATAGATAAATACAGATTGATCATTTTAGATACGACGATTGGGATTTGTTATTGCAATTAAAGATATTATTTGGGTTATGAACATGGGTCAGGTTACGACAGGAAAACCCATTCCATTAGCTCTCTCTGTCAATGGCTCTCTCCGTCAATGACCATTTGGTTTTTTACACAATTCTGCCGTCGCCGTTGCACTCTTGACAGCCGACATCACCCTTCCTTCCTCCTCCTTCTTCTCTCTCTTTTTCTTTTTATTCTCTCATTATGGTTCTTAACCCATTCTGTCACCGATCTTGCACAGTCGCACTTAGGGCCGTCAACGGTCGATGTTGAACTCATCGTTGCTGCTAGTACTGCTTAACTTCTCCTCACCCTCCTTTTCCTTCTTTCTCATTCATTTAATCTAATGGCAGATCTAAGATCTATCTTCTTCTTCTTGACCCATCATTTTTTTTCCCCATTAAATCTAAAAGCCATATATGGGATAAGACAAATTCCTTACCTAATGTATGACGAAATTTTTTCTAAAAAATTTGATATGTGAGTCTTCGTCTCCTTCCATGAATTATTTTTCGTTGCTTCTACATACTACCTCCCAAAATTAGATAAATTCTCAAGGGATATGTGGCATATTGAGAAGCTTTTTGTAATTCTTTAATGAGCTTGGACAGCATTGTCATCTGTTATGCTAATAGAGTAGAACCAAAATGCCACGTTTTTTTCTTTAATAAATAAATAAATAAATTTCTTAGCTACCATGCATTAAATTTAGATTTAGATTTGTAAAGATTAGGGCTAGAATTTTTTTCAATAAAATTAATTAAAGTTCAAAACTTTCACTAAAGAATTGTATAGAGAAAATTGAAAACCACAGAAAGAGAGAGAGAAAGTAAATGAATGGTGGACGGGTTATGGATCCCAACCCATAGATGTAATCAAATATAAAAAGACCCAAAGGTAAGGCATCGTTAGATTCAAAATGATCTATGGCTATTAAAAGGTATAAGAACTCAACTTTTGCACCAAGTGTCAACAGAACCCAACTTTTACATCAGGTGTTAATGGAACCCTCCCCTATATATATTGGTTTGAAACAATTTTATTCACTTGACTTGACCTTTTTACAGCTACCTGCACTAACACCTAAAAGAATTGCATTGGATTGGGGTAGGGCATCAATCGACTCATCACTTCCCAACAACGTACACACAATGGCTTACAATTCCCTTTGCCTTTCTCTCTTAAATTAATGGTGAGTAATGAAGCAATACAGATAGCAAACTGTTTGTGATTAAAAAGATTAAAAGAATGCTAAGCACATGCAGTCGCGACAATCTATAATCGCATTGTGATTGGTGTGTTTGTGATACGCAACGGGGACATAAACTAGCTCCACATGCACATATTACGCACATACGAATCACAACACAATGGTCTAACCATCGTGATTGTACTTAACATATTTTAACAAGAATAATCTAGTTGGTAATCTTTCTTTATCTTCCACATATAAATCATCGCGCGATCAACAACACAACTTTGGGTTTGTTGATATGTCCCATCCTATTAGGAGTATGAGGTTTATAGAAATCTTGGTTTCAATTCTGTGTGAATGCGTGTGTAAATGTGTGTTCTCTTATTGTTTTGCGGCCTCTCGCAAAAAAAAATAATTAAAAAAAAAAAGGGAAAGAAGAAAAGAAGAAGAAGAAGAAGAAGAAGAAAGAAAAGACGCAACTTTAAAAAAAGTGGTGGTCAATGGGTTAATTTGTTCAAAACTTGCTACCTATTAATGCTTTCATTGTCACAGCCATCTTACATAACTAGTCGCTTAGAGAGTCTATTCATTACAAATGGGTTTAGACTCCAATTTGTCTTCATCCTTTTTTCAATTTTTTTTTAATTTTAATTATTTGATGAGATGTGACAAAAGTTGCGATACATTTCACTTACCCATCCATTGGATGTCATTGAATCCAAACCCGATGAATGTGGGATTGTGTCTCGTGTGAATATGGGGAGTGCATTCAATACCATTAACTGTTCAATCCTTTGGTTTCCCAATAGCCGCCTAGCTAGGCTGAGTTGTTTTTATTTTATTTTATTTTATTTATTTATTTTTGCTAATAAAGGGCAGAGAAAAGAAAAAGCAAGCAGAGAAACAAACAGCAAAAAAATAAAATAAAAAATAAAAAAGGGGTTCCAACTGCAATCATCAAGACTGCAAACTTCGATAATAGAATCTGGAAGAATTTGGCTTAAGAAGCCAGTAAAGTTAGTGTTGGGAGACCAACACACTTGAGCAAATCCAAATCCCCATCACATGGGCAGCCCGTTAATAATTTTTGGCAACTTACTAAATAAAGAACAAGGGTTGCCCTTAAGACCTGCCACTATATATCACAGGCTGAGTTTAAGCATGAGTCTCAATATCCTAAGTGTCCTTTGGCTGATTCATGAGATGAAATCTTATTTCATTTCATGAGGATGAGATGACATCTTATATTAAATTAAATACACTATATTAAATACTATTTTGGGGTAGTCGTGGGGCTTGGGGCTTAATGTCATTTTCAAGGTGGTTTTTGACTCATGAGATAATGTAGAGTCGTAGAGATATGTAACCCATATGGAAAATTATAGATTAATTTATTGAACTTCGAGCGAATTAAAATCACTTTTCACCTTTCGAGTTCAAAATGAGACAACTTGCTTCTCCCTATAATTTAAGAAAATTTCAAGTTACACCACTCCGTCATCAAGGATGGAATTTTGATGGAAAAAAGTCATGTGTAAGGCACATGACTAAGATTATATTTTTTTAACCTGAAAATGCCCTTCCTTCATCTTACCTCTCCTTCTTCAATATTTTCTAGCAGAAAACCCCATCAAGCAACACCCTTTTAGAAACACCAAAAGAGTGCTGTTACTCAACCCATCCCCGGAACCCTCAATGTAGCTAGTAGACAGTTTCATATCATAAAATCTTTAAAAAAAAAAAAAAGCACTCACGAGTCACAATTAGTCAAAACTTAGAAGCGTCCGAATTCCTTCCTCTCTTGCGCTCTCTGATTCTGATTGCATTAATTCTAGAGATACTTGGTTGGCAAGGGGTCAGGGGCGAAACCACACTACCTTTTTTCTTTTCTTTTCTTTTTTTTTTTTTGGAGGGGATGGCATTTTCAAATTATTTTATGTTACCATCCTAATTAGTGTCCCACGTTAGTTAAGTATGGGTTTAATCATGTGTATATTAGATCTTGGATACCCTCCCCTTGCAAGTCTATTTTCAAGGATGAGTTTTACCCAAGGGTTCATATCATTTGGTATCAAAGCTAGCCACCATGTCAAGTATGAGATCGGACGCAATATGGGCTGCGATCAGTTAAGTATGAGCTCAACAATGTGTATATTAACTCTTGGACACCCTCTTTTTGCAAACTGGTTTTCAAGGATGAGTTCTACCCAAGGGTTCACATCATTTTAGAACCTTTGTATTGTATTCAATTTGATGAAATGGCATCCTGAAATTTGATTAAGTAGTACTTCCAAATTTTTTTTCTCCTACACACAATACACAAACATATATCATATGTATATATGTGCTTCTATATGTATGTTTTGGCGGAACTCGTGTACAAGTTTCAGACTTTGTTTTCCTCAATCATATCTCTGTTTTTTGTGGTGGCAGCGGCGGTGGCATTAGTGAAGACGTGTAGTTGGAGGTTTTGATTCTTGACTATGGCTTCTCTATTAAAATAAAAATAGAAAGACACGGTGAGAGAGGTGGGTTCATCCCTTACAAAATCATGTTGACTTTTCATAGAAAAAGATATGGAGTAAGAAAGAAACAAGCTAGGTGAAGGTAAATAAATAATTTCGCATTATCAGTTAACGGTGTTAGTCCAATTAATATTTCCAAAACTATAGGGGCCGATTTGTCCATTTCAAATTTGAGGGGTGAAAAGTGATTTTCACTTAAAGTGGAGATTCAATTTGTAATTTTTCCTATGTAATTATACAGTCCTAATCAGGTGAGTACTTGTTCAACTAATCCACTAATGCATGAGATACAACCTTTAATGCGAGGTTGAAAACTTTATTTTGATCTCTTCTGTGTATAAAGCTGAGTCCATTGATTAATTTATTCTAGGTGCCCAATTGGTTAAATGGTCGATGACTTGTGTGTGCTTGATTTTTATTACATAAGTAAATAGTACTTAATTTATTAAATAAGCTCATTAGAGTTCAAAGATGGCTGATTATTAAATTCATGGCTGATTTAATTAAATTTGTCGAACGTGACTATACAAACTTGGCAAGCAATGACCTTCCCTTGTAGTTCTGATTTCCTTTTAATTGCCATATCAATTAATCCTTAAATATATAAAGACTACATCTTATAATTAATATATATATATATATATATATATATATATATATATATAGAAAGACTACCAGATTTTTTTCCCAAAGAGAAAAGATAAAACAAGTAACTCATGTTTGCAAAAGTGGCGGGGAGTTGAGTACGATCAAAATACGATGAAACAAATTAAATGACAATTGTTTCACTAGACCATGCGTTATTACATTTGTTAATTGTTGAAAATAATACAAATTATATATCAAAATTGTAAAGTGCATATGAGTTTTATGTCTTGTAATTGTATAGTGTATCTAGGTCACAACAATTGCATATGTTCAGAGAGATTAGTGGGATGCACAAGTATCCAAAGAATCTCCTAATATCTCCATTAAAAAAAAAAAAATTGAAGAAGAGGAAGAAGAAGAGGACTATAAAGTAATCTCGTTAATAGTAATAATGTCCTACTCCGTATCATTATTGTTGTTAACAATAAAGTGGGTTTTGGTAGAATCTGATCGTTATTAAAAATAAATAAATAACAAAATCTCTCCAACTATGAGGGATTTTGGTAATGTGTTTTAGTGATTCTCTGCTGGATTTTGGGGATTTCTATCGCTTTTATCATATTTAGGTGCAGAGAACACACCAATAAAAGGTGGCCACATCATTTGGCCAATATAATAGGTCTATGATGTAGTCCATATAAAAGAACCTTTCATATATTTAGCAGAAAAAGAAAAGAGAGCATATTATTATACATTTATGATACATTATATATATAGATATATACACTAGATATAGCACACGTGCGTTGTACGTGAATATTTTTAAATAATATTAGTTATACAAAATAATAAATACATAACGATTTTATATTTTTTCATAAAAGATAAAGTTTAAAATTCGAAAGTATATTTTTGTTTTTTATAATTAAAATTGTCAATGAAAGATTAAAAACTCTTTAGATATACATTCAGAATTTTTTTTTTCTTCATAAAATGGAATATTTAAAAAGTTTATATTCATATATATTATCATGCAACTTAATAGTTGTTCTAGGAAAAAGAATTTGAGTAAGAATCTAACTTTAATTTGTTAAGAGTTTGAGTAAAAATCTAATTTTTATTTGTTACCAAATGATAAGAATGATTATTATTTGTTTCAATTAAAGGAATAGTAGATATGTATTTTTTTTTAAAAATAAGGGTATATTAATCATTCAAAAGTTTTTCTAAGATTCAGTCTTTTATAAGTATAGATAGATAGATATATATAGATGAGAGATGTTATAGTCAACTACGAAAGTTGGACTATCGTGCACTCATTAATGTGCGTGACACGCGCATGTGAGTCACGCACGCACCAATGAGGGCGCAACGGTAGCATTCCTCTATATAGGGAAATGATTCTTATGCTCACTTCCGTGGACCGAACAGGAGATGAATTGATAACCGGTATTAAATACACACCGGGATGTGAACCCTTGTGGGGCCGATTTAAACTTTTGAGGTTGACATGTCTAGTGATAATGACTACACTCTGACATGGTTTGAGTTAACTCTACTATGGTTGCTTCCCACTTCTAGTTACTCACAACCCCACTCCCCACGGCCTCTAGACCAATTATACTCACACCATACCTTCTTCCCATTTATCAAATTGGTCTTCAAACAAGAGAAGTCACTCCATCAGATGGCCCTTAATTGAAGGAGATGGGTAAGCAATTCAATTTCAAATGGTTTAAGCTTGGAAGCAACATGCCAGAGGTTGTGCAACGAGGATGGTGGTTAGTGTTCAACTGCATGTAGAGAGAACTAAGGATGGCACAAGTTGATTTCTTAGCTTGATTTTTTTGTGCTTTTTTCAACGGTAAAGTTTACTAGATTTTTGTAAAGCTAAAAAATTAATTAAACTTTGGTAAAGTTAACTAGATTTTATGTAAAGTTAGCTAGGTTTTGATAAAATTAGTTAGGGGTTTTTTTTTTTTTTTTTTTTTTTGGTAAAGCTAACTAGGTTTTCATATTAAAAATATATTTAAAAAAAAAAAAGGTTTTGCAAGTTAAAATCCAAAAAAATAAGTTTCATTTTTTGGTAAAGTTAATATTATTTTTTTTTTCTTCTTCATCTTCTACCTTATTTTATTTTATTTTTTGTATTGTTGGTTGAGAATGTCTTTTCATCATTTTTTTTTTCTAGTTTATTTTTCCCCGTATTTGTTGGTTGAGACTCAGTGTTTGCTAATAAAGATATGTGGTCGTCGCAACAAGAGGAGAGAGTGTTTCCAAAGGAGATAAGGGACGAAGCGATTTTAATAAAGTGTGTGTGTTACACCTTATTTTTGTCACCTTATCTAGCAATCATCATTTCATGTAGGTTTTTGTCTCCTTTTTAAGTATAGTATTTTGTGTTAAGTTTTTATGGTATTGAAGATTATGTGTATGAATTTTGGGTTGATTCGAAGTTGATTTCAATAGTTAATAAGTGATTTTGCGACTTTGAGGGCATTATCATTTTTTAAGTCGTATACTTTCCGTTTGACTTTGAAATGAATCCCGAGTTGTTTCTTTGAGTTCATATGGATATATAGAATTTATTTATGGGTTCAATTTGATGAATTAATGATTTAAGATGGTTATAAGACCCTCTCTTAGTTCGTTCAAATTGGCTCATGTGACCTATTTAATTTACCTTCATTTAACTTCAATTGGACTTTATTATTTACTTCATAAACCATGTTTTAAAATATTGGATTTTAGTTTGGAAAGCATTTGGCTCTACCCTGTGTGCACACCCTAGCTTTGCGACGGTGGTATACAATGGTTAGTCGTCTTTGTAAAACTTAACCATGCACCCATGGTTAAGAGTTTTTGTCCTAAAATGGCTAAAAATTAAATATGTTCATTTTCAAAACACGGTCATTTTGGCTTTTATTTCATCAAAATCAGACTTAATTTGACCTCTGAAAAACTTCTGGAAGGCGAAGGAGTCTAACCAAGGTAAGCTGACGGGAGTCCTTCAGGTAACCGTCTGGGACCAAACGATTAACCATTCGAGGCTAGACCCGGGGTCTCCGTCTTTGTGTAGGATTTTGCCTCTCTTTCCTTCTTTTAACGGATTCTTCCACCCTTGCAAGTTGTTTCCTTCTAAAATGAGGTAACTTTAAGTTATTTAAGCACTAAAAGATTCTCTAATACCTTTAGGATCATTATTTAATGAATTAATCTTAGCCATCGGTTTATTAGGTCAATCCCTTATATAAAGAACACTATATTCAGTACATAGAGCACTACTACAATAATCCAAATAGATCACAGTAAAAAATTGTGATCTATTACTTTTTATCACAGTTTTTAATCGTGATCCATTAAAGAAAAAACCATAGTCTATTAAGGTGTGATCTAAAATACCAACATTTGATCACAGTTTTCAACCGTGATCTTTTTGAACTAAAAATCACAATTTTTTTATTTTTATTTTTTTATTTTTACAGAAGTGTGATCTTTTCTACAATTTTGATCACAGTTTGGACCAAGGGGCTACTTAAGCACTTTATCCTAGAGAGAGAGGGAGCTATTAATTTTGAGAGTTAAAGAACATCAAAGAGAGGTTCTCTAACTCTAAGGAAGCAAGAGAAGAAGTCTTTCAAAGGCAAGAGGGAGCTCTACAAGAGGTAAACTCATTTTCTCAATTTCTAGAAATTAAGGTTTCTGCTTCTTCTTCTTCTTCTTTTTTCTATGATAGTTCTAATGCATATAGTAGCTTTGCATATTGATTAAATCCAATACTTTGGTGATATTATATGTATGATTTTAAGGTTATTCATGGATTAATATGCTCGATGGTCCTTGGTTACCTAGGGTTTTGAAAGCATTATCCTTTTTATCCTTTTAAGTCATGCATGTTTTATATAGCCTATTTGCTTTGATTATTTGGGGTTTTCTTTATCACAGTTGGTTTATATATGTGATTTAGAGTTGAACCATGTTGGGTTTTGCATTCATATAGTTTATTTTATAGGGTTTTACAAAATTATCCTTTTTATGGATAATTATTCTTTTTAAAGGAGTAGGTTTCGTATGAGGGTATTCAGGAGTATGTTTAAACATGAAACCACTTCTAATATGTTCTAAGATATAGATTTTACGTAAGATGTGTGGATAAATCTTTCATACGGAGTACTTTTTATGTAAAATTATATTATGATAGTTTTATTTAAGAAAGTTCGCCGTAAAAAAGCCTTTTTTCGTTTACTTTACATAAAGTCTTCTCTTTTAGATTATTTTTACTTTTATTTTCATATTTTTAGTTGTCATATGATATGTCTATGATAGGATTAGGTCTTTTTCATATTTCTTAGTTTTGCATGCATGTTAGAAAGCATATTTCATATAGGAGCATACTAAGTTTCTTGTTTCCTTTTAATTATTACTTTTGTATGATTATTAGGATAATTTTGGGACTTTTAGTATTCTGTCCAGATTTTATTAATGCCTTATAGTGATGATTTGAGCATGTTGGTAAGTGATTTGAGCATGGTAATTACCCTATAGCAATAGTAGGGTATTTATTTGCTAAATTGGCAATAATTTAAAGGTGATTTGCATAAGGTAAGTTCAGGTATTGTATACTTCTCTTTCTTATTCCCTCCTCCCTCTTGGGTTATTTCCTTGATATATAAAGGATTATGATAATTTCTTGGTTTCTTAAACTCTATTTTTCCATTCTAATTCTTATTTATTCCTATCTTGGAAGCCTTTTTGGAAACTTTTATTCTTATAAATGGAAATCAAATTAAAGGTTTGTCATAAATAACCCATTTTTAATCAAATTATGTGGACTTTGATCCTTGCATGTTCGTGTAAGGTACGTAGGCGCTCAATTAATGTTCAAGTCCGCTCTAGGATACTTAATATCTTAGGTTTTTTTTTTTTTTTTTTTTTTTTTTTTTTTTTTAAATTTTTTTTATTTTTTATTTTTTGTTTCATGTGATTGCTAGTGGAGTATGATAGATTCATACTTTTATTTTATTATTTATCTCATGTGATTGCTAGTGGAGTAGGATGAATTTATCTATCATATATGATTGCTAGTGGAGTAGGATGGATTTGTGACTGATTAGCATGCTGTATTTTATTGGTTGATATTGATTTGCATGTGTTTAAATCATTAAATGAGTCCAATTAAATTAAAAGACTAACTCAGGTGATATGGGTGCCTATGGGCTTGGCTCAGAACCTTTCTATATTGTAACTCAGCCCCCAAATCTAATTTTTGGTTCAAGACTTTGCCTTTCCTTTTAAAATGTAGTCATGTGTGTTTTTTGGAAATAAAATATTTTTTAAGTTTCCCCCGTTCCTTAAAAATGGGGTGGCGAGTCCTTTGTTTTTTACATGTGACCTTGTAGGCCATTTTTGCATGTGTTGTAGGCATTGACTAACGTGGTTGGCTAACAACAATCGGCCCATATAGCAGTGCTCATCTATATATATATATATACTCCCTCCGTTTCAAATTGACTGTCCCCTTTGAAAAAACACGCTTTTTAAGGAAACTCTATTAAATGCTTTCACATCAATGCATGTGTTTTGAGATTCCAATTTTGCCCTCAATTGTGCAAAACATTAGAAAAAGAGAATATATTTTTAAAGGTATTTTAGGCAATGAATTAAAGGGAACCAATGACTTTTGAAATGTGACAATAATTTTGAAACATTTCAAAAAGGAAAGTAAGCCACTTATTTAGGAATGGAGGAAGTATTTTTTTTTTTTTGGGTGGGAGGTTATAACCTAGATGAGGTTTCAACAATAGATCTACACTACCGTCCACTCAAGGTTTGGTTTATTTTATTTTATTGCTTTTTTTAATTAACAATTAGGGGTATTACTAGCTAGTCTTACACTCTTACTCCCATTAGAGGTTTCAACCTACACTATTCTCTTAACAGCTCATATAAGATCGATTACTCATACCCACATAGGCAACGATCTTTACGAGGAGTTGAAATAATAATTTCTAGAAAGCACATCTAACGCCTGACCACTCAACCAATTCCGCAGGGCCTCCGCTTACGCTTGATAGGCAAAAAAATATACATATTTTCTAACAAAGAACGAACCATAGATCCATCTTATTATGGAAAGGAAAAACTTCATTTGATCTCTCAATTGGTCTTCAATTTTTCATTAAATGCCAAAATTATCATTTTTTTATAATTATTTTATAATTAAAGATCTAATGGATAAAAAAAATAGTATAAGAGCAATTTAAACCGAGAAAAAAAAATTATGGTGCAGGTACACACATTCTTCTATCTTTCATATGTCAATTTTTTATAACTATATGTGCCTACTACCTTCAAGTATAGTAAATTGAGAAGGAAAACACTACAATGCCCAACATTTTATACCCAAATTTGCTTGTTAAGCCACATCAGCCCACGATAAATATTATTGTTACAATGATATTTTTCGCTCTTTCTTGACATTTTTCATAGAGTACATCCGTTTGTTTGCCACTTAAAAGAAGAAGAAACTGTATAGAGTAGAGGGAAAGCTGTTGTTCAGTAGCATATATAGTATCCTATCATGGGTGTCCTACATTCCTAAAGGGGTTGCTGAAGGTAAGTATGGATAGCTTTGACTTCTCACTGTTTGATAAATGTATTTTTCTTACTAATCAGTTCAATTTTCTTCTAAATTATTAGATCTACTTTGATCCAATTTTTTCAAACCAACTATGAGTTAGTTCAAATAATAGTTCTGAACTAGACTTAATATATCCAATTTTTTCAAACCAATTATGAGTTTGTCCAGATAACAAGAAAGAGCGGAAAATAATAATAAATATTCTTAGAAACAAAGCTAGAAATGAGGTGCCGACTAGCAGAATCATTTCCCAAACTAATACCAAAAGAAAGGTTTTGGCAAATGGCTTTGGTGAGCTCTCCTCAAACTAATACCAAAACAAAGAATTTGATAGTCAATTTGTAGCAAGTTGAAAGTCAAAATGCTACTTTGGTATTAGTTTGGGAAGCACTCACCAAAGTATAATTTTGCCTATAATAATAATAAAACGTAAAGACAATGTAACGCTAGCTGCTAGTCAAAAATAGCTGCCATCTTATGCCTTCTGCATTTCAAAAATTGGTAGTAAATTGAATTATAAATCAAGACTAGGCTACCATGAAGACTGGGATCCTGTCTAACCCATGTGGGCCTCACGTGTCCTCCATCTCATAATTTGATAATGTTAATCCACAGACATGCAGATAAGACACACTTACCAAAAAATAATAATAAAAATCATAGACACATACATGTATAGATATAAAGCTGGTAGGGGCATAACCCAAAAAGGGCCGGCCGGTAATGGAGATGCCGACTAACAAGCAGTGGTGAAATCAGAAATTTACCCTACTCGTTGTGATCTTTATTTACATTTTTTCCTTTCAAAGTTTTATTTAATTAATAGTAATTTATATTAGAATACAACAATATTGGAATAACAAACTTATTACATTTTATTAGTTTATTTGCTTATGAGTCATGACGTTCAAGTAAACTAATAGACATTTATGTGCCCTTATGAGAGAGAGAGAGAGAGAGAGAGAGAGAGAGAGATGTGTCTTCATTTTGAGCAGTGACACACTTATCAAAAAATAATAATAAAAATCATAGACACACATACATGTATAGATATAAAGCTGGTAGGGGCATAACCCAAAAAGAGCCGGCCGGTAATGGAGATGCTGACTAACAAGCAGTGGTGAAACCAGAAATTTACCCTACTCATTATGATCTTTATTTACATTTTTTCCTTTCAAAGTTTTATTTAATTAATCGTAATTTATATTAGAATACAACAATATTGGAATAACAAACTTATTACATTTTATTAGTTTATTTGCTCATGAGTTATGACGTTCAAGTAGACTAATAGACATGTATGTGCCCCTATGAGAGAGAGAGAGAGAGAGAAAGAGAGAGAGATATGTGCCTTCATTTTGAGCAAAATCGAGTGAGTATTTTCGAAAAATAAGGTAGTTGTATACAAAATAAGTTTTTATAGAAACTTTTGTGACGGAAGAAAATGATAAAATTGATATGGATCGAGTACTATAGAGGAAATATTTTTTTTTAAAAAAAAATAGTGGATGTCAATATGTAAATAATCTAAATTTCATATACAAAATTGAAAATAAATAAATAAATTATGTGGGGGTCGTGGCCCCCACTTGCCCATGTCTTTTTTTTTTTTTTTGGGTCAGAAAGACATAATAAAACTAGATCTAGGGGTACTAACGCCACTAGATCTGCCAAAAGCAGGTTACATAGCCCAATAGGTGAAGAATAAAAAGGAACAAAATTACTATGGGCTTTATGCCCTTCTTTGGAGAGAAAATCGGCACACTGGTTCCCTTCCCGAGGGGTGTGCTTGAGTTTCCATTGCCATTGTTTAGCTAGCAAGGATCGACAGTCCTCAATAAGGACTCATCAGGGTGATTCCTCGAGTTCGCCCCTTGAATGAGATTAATTGTTGCTTGAATTTTCTATAGATTTTTTTGCTATAGCGATCCTGTGGGGTTTATAAATCAATTTTAAAAAATAAAAAATAAAACACCGTTTGATTATCAAACCTTACAGTATATAAAGCCAAGCAAGGAGGACAGATCTAAATCATTCTTCCATTTCCAACCTTAGTACATTGGCTGCGCAATCCATTGAATTACAAGTCTTCTCTTATCATGCAGATTCATATCCTATCAAGAAACCTCATAAAACCATCCTCTCCAACTCCACGTGACCGCAAAAACTTGAAGTTGTCCTTCATCGACGAGCTTTCTCCTCCAGTGTATCCAACCATGATCTACTACTACCCCGCCAACAGCAGCAAATGCAGAGCCAAAAACGTCGACAGACGCCACCAGTTAGAGAAGTCATTATCGGACACATTGACGCTGTTTTACCCTCTTGCCGGCAGATTTATAAAAGACAAACTCTTGGTTGATTGTAATGACCAAGGCGTGGAGTATTTGGAAGCCCAAGTTGACGGCCAGCTCAGTGAGATCCTCCAAGGCGAACCCAACACCGAGCTGCTGAATCATTTGGCTCCATTTGTCGCCGAATCAGACACCAGTCCGTTGGTGGCGATTCAAATCAACGTGTTTGATTGCGGTGGGCTAGTCATCGGTGTGCGCGTATCACACAGGGTGGCCGATGGATTTTCGCTATTTGGATTCATAAGGGAATGGGCAACGGTGAGCCGAGTGGGAATAAATGAAGCTATTAGACCGAGTTTTGACGCGGCTTCTTTGTTGCCGGTGGGAGATATATCTTGGGTCAAGCCACAGACCACCAAGAACAAAGGGGCTAAGTTTGTTACAAGGAGATTCATTTTCAATGGCACGGCGATATCATCCCTGAAAGCCAAGGCCAAAGCGAAAGCTTCACGGGTGGACGTAGTGATGGCGTGTATATGGAGGGCTCTCATATGTATAGCTCAGGCGAAAAACGGGCATTTGAGGCCTTCTCTACTAAACCACCCGATGAACTTGCGGGGAAAAATGTTTTCACCTCTATTGGAGAATTGTTTTGGAAACCTCTATAGGCGCTGCATGGTCCGATTTATGGGGGACGAGAACGAGATGGAGTTTCATGACTTGGTGAGTCTCCTACAGGACGCGAAACGAAATGCCATTACAGAGTGTGAAAAAACGTTAAAGGATGGTGATTATGGACTCATGTCGGTGATCAATTCGTTTAAAGAGCTACATGAAGAACTCTATAACGATGAGGTAGATCTTCATCCTATGTCTAGTGTGTGTAACTTCCCTATTTATGAAGCTGATTTTGGTTGGGGAAAGCCGAGTTGGGTAAGTAGGGTAAGTGTACCATTGGAACTTGTTGTTTTGATGGACACCAAATATGGTAATGGAATTGAAGCATGGGTGAGCCTGGAAGAAAAGGACATGCTTCAATTTCAGCAAGATCCCAACATTGTAGCCTACATTTCCCTGTCTCATCCGACCATTGACAATCGCCAAAGCTCCTACAACGCACTACGTTCTTCCCTATGATCTCTCTCTCTCTCTCCCCACTCTAGATCGGTGTTGATGTTTTAGTTTTCAAATAAATTCTGTGGTAAAATTGATTTGCCTGCAAACAATGGTGTTTCTTGCAAGTAGCTTATAATTATAAGAGCATCTTTAGTGGTCTATATTATTTTGCCTCTGCTATTTCTATATTAGCACATGTTACAATGTCCCAAATGCTATAGTTTGACATAATGTGTTCCGATGGTGCAAATAATATAATATGTAATTTTTTGGCACAACAACCATCCCATCCCTTTTTCTCACTTTAGTGCTATTTTGGCATCAAATATGGTGCAAGGGTATGCTATTGCTATTTTTAACCCACCCTTTAGCACACCATATATTAGAGCAACAACAAGGTGTTTTATTGTTAAAATATGACAATAGTACACCATTGGAGGTGCTCTGAGAGGCTTCGGCTTAAATAATGCATGGGCGTGCAAGCCCGAAGGGTGCATCATTTCAGCACTAATAATACTTGGATTTGTCTTAATCTACCGTAATCTGGCCATGAGGCACACCTCAATGACTATTGTTAATATGATAGGCCACGGTTAATTAGTTAATCTGGCTGCATACAAAGCTGGTTTTATGTGGTGATTCTGGGCATGTGATTTCAATCAAATCTTTCGTAACAAAAACTAAGAATGCTAGCTTAAACAAACATTATGTGAGAGCACAAAATATAATCTGGGATTGTGGGCCAACCTGTTAATACTTAATTAATATTAGGTAAAGAACCCTCCTATCTTATCTCAAATTACAACAAACATGAAATACAGAATTCTCTAGCTCCCTCCTTCAATTCCTTCTGTTGATTGAATAAACTTGTCAAAGTTTTGGGCAAGGGATTGTCAAAGGTTTTACATTTGGTCCGAAGGTTGATGTCCGCAATGGAGACTAGCCGACCACAGAGGAAAATTCAATTCAAACACGAAAGTTAGGCAGATTTGATCGTTACCCATGACGTTCTCTGAAGGCTGCCTTCGATCACCTAGAAATAATAGTGTTATTAAACACTAGAAATAATTTGTCCGGTTCGGGTTCATGTGTGGATTGTTTATGCAATATAACCGGTGAAAACCGGTATCATCCACTCAAACAGGCCAAATTATTAGTGAACCGGTACCAAACTGGTCTGGTTGAACCAGTTAACATATAGTAGTATCACAAGCACATTAATTAAAATTCAACACAGTGCAAATCGAACCCAGAAAAGCAATCATGCGGGGAACACAAAGAACCGCTAGTCCACATGCTCACATGTTTACAAATCTGCTACTTTTACTATTTATTATAAGAATGCATTCATATATAATAATTTTTATACATAATATAATAATTTTTATACATATTTTTTTCTTTTTAGTAATCATTTTATTTTTTATTAATTTTTTAATTACAATACTGGTCTGACTAGTGACCCAATAGTTAAACCAGTGACCCAGTGACCCGACCTCTCGACTGGGTCAATGACCGGTCTGGGTTTAATAACTATGAGAAATACAGAGTTTCATTGTATTGTAAGTGTGTGGAGTGAAGAATAAAATAGAGAGAGAGAGAGTGAGAGACGGAGTCCTCCGTAATATTTGTGTTTGATCATGAGAATTTTGTTTTCAATATAATTAGTGCCTGTTTGGGATAGCTTCAGAGTAGAATCAGAAGTAGAATCAGAAGCTGAATCAGAAGCTGAATCAGAATCAGGGGGGAGGCAGCTTGAGTAAATTGGCCTCAAAATCTCTTTTGGGCTTACAATCACTTTTCTCATTTTTTATCCAAACACTCTTAAAAGTGATTATGGGCCATCATAAGAGATTTTGGACCTCCCAGAATCTCATCCAAACAGGCACTTAGTGAACTTGCTTGTTTGTGACTTATAATCTCTCTCTCTGAGGTGCACCACTAGGGGCCTTAACACCCCACTCTACCAACAGTCCAACACCCTCCCCTTTTTTATTTTTTATTTTTTTATTTTTTTAATGAAAAAGATTCTACAAAAAAACTCTTTTGTATAACATCAAAACGTGAAATACACGCAAAACTCTGGCGGATATTTTCAGCTCAATTTACAACAAACCAAAAATACTAAATCTTATAAAGAAAGGCTGAAAGGGATTTTTATATATAGATGAAGCGAATCTTGATCTCAGATCAGTTTATGCATGCTTTACATGGCAAGGTCATCTAATCGAATGGTAGGTTTCCAAAAATATGAATCCCAGATAAAGTTACCAAAATGTGTCAAAATTTGTGTAAAAACTTATACACATTGACCGTAACCCATAAGAATTTGAGTTGTAGTGGGAAATTTAAGAATAATGGATAATGTGATATAATTTAAATTTGGGGAAACCTAATTGAATTTGGAAATGTAATTTAAATTGATTTTTTGAATCAATGTGAAAGCATAATGTCAATTTAAAGTGGGGCCATATAGAGTTAATAAGAAAAGAGAAATAGAGATGGAAGGCCATAGGTGCATGACACGTAAATTAACGGACAGCTCTCTATATAATGGTATATCTATTAGAGGGTTTAGAGGGTTTATTTGTTGCCATTCTTCTCTCAGTCATGTTAGTTGCGATGTTAGAACATTTATCAAATGTCTTGATTTTAAGTCTTGGCACTCTCCAAGTGAACCACCACCAGAAAAAAAAAAAAAAAAAAAAAAGGGTTTATTTGTTCAGTTTTAAAATTTAAATTGTTTCATAAAGCAAACTTATAGTTTAGGAGAATTTAATGTAATTCACCAAATTTAGAAAAGATTATACATAGCACTCAGCATGAATAATAATAATAATAATAATAATAAAAGGATCATATAGAAAAATAATTGAACCTCTATGGGTAGGTTAAATAGTAAGTAGTTGAAAAATCAAATTATTTTAGTAGTTATTTTTGTTTGCTTTAGATTTAAAATCATAAAACCCATCCTTTTGACTTTTTGAGTGTGGCTCAGGAAAACCATGGGCACTTGAAGCCTTTTCAACCGAGCCAACCAATTACTGAACTTGCGTGGGAAAATTTTTTCACCTAAGCCGGAGAATTGTTGGATGTTTGTTGGAAATGGAATAAGTTCGTTGTATTTTAATCATATTGAATAAAGCCATCAATACAAGTCAAAACGACCAACCTTCTGGAAATGAATACAAGTCAAAATTTTAAAAAATGGCATTTCATGAATTCATAACATTGATCCTACTACAATGACCAACCTTCTGGAAATGAATGGCCCCCGGCTGCCAACTTTTTTTAAATGGCTCCATTTAAGATTAATTACATATAGATCGATTAGTGGCTTTCATAAGGGTTCATGATAGAAGGGAAAACAAAAAAAAAAAAAAAAACAAAATGTTGTGAAATTGAAGAGGATAAGAACTTAAAACAATTAAAATTGTATAGAGAAAAGCTTCTCATCCGTGTCTCATTTATCCAACCAAAGCCTCTTTATATAAGTTTACATTCATAAAGGAAAATAAATAAACCGAAAGCATTCATTTGTCAATTGAAGGAATGCCGGTTAAGAAAGTGGTGGCATCCACCATTAACTCCTTCATTTACAACATTCCCCCTTGGATGTCACCACACTAAGATAATGTGCCTCGTTAAAACCCAGTGGGAAAAAACTCGTGAAAGAAAAAGAGTACAACATTTTTGTGAATCTTAGAGTGGTGTTGGACGCACTAAAGAAATTGCCTCATTAAAACCTTACCAGGAAAACCCAATGGAACAAAACCTGGGCAAAGGAAAAAGAGTACAGCGTGCATATGTCCAAAAATGAATACTCTCCCTGATAAGAAGATAAGTATCAACTTAACTAATCGCAAACCTGACGCATTCCAATGCCATATACTAATTTCTTGAATGTTGACGATAGTAAGGCCTTGGCAAATAAATCCGCAAGATTATCACTGGAACGTATTTGCTTCACATCAATTTCATGCCTTTGCTGGAGTTCATGAGTGTAGAAGAACTTTGGTGAAATGTGTTTGGTTCTATCACCTTTGATGTACCCTCCTTGAATTTGTGCAATACATGCAGCATTATCTTCATAAATTATTGTTGGCATACTTTTAATCAGAGGTGACCCATATGTATCTCGGATGTGATGGACTACAAATCTTAACCATACACATTTATGACTTGCTTCATGGAGTGCAAGTATCTCAGAGTGATTAGAAGATGTAGTAATTAAAGTCTACTTTATAGATCGCCAAGAGATCACTGTATTGCCACATGTAAATACATACCCTGTTTGTGAGCGAGCTTTGTAATGATCAGAAAGGTATTCAGAATCTGCATATTCTTTTAACTAAGGACTACGGGCTGATTCCTTTGAGTAAAATAAACCCATATTTGTAGTTCCACGAAGGTAGCGTAAAATATGTTTAATACCATTCCAGTGTCGTCGAGTTGGGGCAGAACTGAATTTTGCTAACAAGTTGGTTGAAAATACTATATCAGGCCTAGTGCATTGTGCTAAATATAACAAAGCACCTATTGCACTAAGATATGGTACTTTAGGATAAAGTAACATTTCATTATCTTCTTTGGGATGAAATGGATCTGTCTTAATATCAAGAGATCGAACCACCATGGGAGAACTTAGTGGATGTGCTTTATCCATATTAAAACATTTCAATACCTTTTCAGTATAAGCTGATTGATGGATGAGAATTCCATTTGATTTATGCTCGATCTGCAGGCCGAGACAATATTTTATTCTCCCTAAATCTTTTATCCCAAATTCTTTTTTCAAATATTCAGCAGCTTTCATGAACTCTTCAGGAGTCCCAATTAAATTTATATCATCAACATAAATTGCAATGATAGCGAATCCAGATTATGATTTCTTTATAAATACACAAAGGCATTAGGATTGTTAACATATCCTTCTTTAACTAAGTACTCATTGAGACGATTATACCACATTCTTCCATATTGTTTTAATCCATACAAGGATTGTTTTAATCCCGAAGAGAAAATTGGAAGTTTCTCTAATACAAGGTTCTGGCTTGAAGTAATAGAAGTAATGCAGAGATATTCTACATTACGTTCACATGTAGTTTCAATATGATATTCATTACGATGTATATCTTTAAAACTTAGCAAATTTCTTTTGGATCTGACTGAATGTAAAGCGTCATTGATATGTAAGTTTGTTCCACCAGGTAACATGATTGTGGTTCTTTCGGAGCGATCGATTAGGTTCGCAGGACCTGATATTGTATTGACATTAATTTCATCTAATATAATGTCTGAAAAATATCTTTTATCTCGAAAGATAGTGTGCGTTGTGGCACTGTTTGCTAGACATATATCTCCACTAGTCATCTCGAAATTGAATAATTCATTATCAAGATCCATACCTTTTCATGAAAATATATAAATCTAAGTCTAAAAATAAATAGTCATATAGATAAAATATGAAAACAAAATGCATATGAAATAACATTCTTATTGATAATAAGAAAATAGAAAAAGGTAATAACATTAATTGATGTGGACATTTCCATCACCAATTAAACGGTCAATTTTTCCATTAGGCTCTTTAAAGAAGTTTGAAACATCTAAATGAGTTATATCCACGGGGTCATTGTGATCAATAAAATTTGTTTCTACTTTCTTGCCCTTCTCCTTGATTAAGACTTGGTAAAGTTTGACCAAATGGTCAGGTGTACGATGGGTACGTAACCAATGCCCTTTTATACCACAACTAAAGCAAATATCTTCATACTGCTCAGACCTTTTATTTTTCTCTCTTTTTTGTTTGGCCTCATTGGTGGACCACTTTTGGTGGTATGATGTGGTTTTATTGTTGCAACCACCTAAATAATTATTATAACCACCACGTTGTGAATAATTATTTCGCCCACGACCGCGACCATGCTCGTGATTATGGCCACATCCGCAACCTCATCCACGACCACGAGACGATGTTGCATTCACTTCAGGGAATGCTGCAAAACCAGTTGGATGGGATTGGTGATTTTTTAGTAAAAGCTCATTGTTTTGTTCAGCAATGAGAAGACATGATATCAATTCAGAATATTTTGAAAATCTATGCTCTCGATATTGCTGCTGTAGGAGCACATTCGAGGCGTGAAATATAGAATACGTTTTTTCTAACATGTCTTATTCTATTATTTTTTCTCCACATAATTTCAAATGGGAGCTAATTTTGAATAGTGCTGAGTATAACTCAGCAATTGTTTTGAAATCTTGCAACCTCAGGTGCATCTAATCATAATGAGCTTTTGGAAGAATGACAGTTTTCTGGTGGTCATATCTATCTTTCAAGTCATTCCTTTGGGCAAGAGGGTCCTTTACTATGAGATATTCTGTTTTTAACCCCTCATCAAGGTGATGGCGAAGAAAAATCAATGCCTTGGCTTGATCCTACAGGGACGCTTGATTTTCTTGTTGAATTGTATTACCCAAATTTATTGCAGTAAGATGGATTTCAGCATCAAGAATCTAAGACAAATAATTATTTCCCAAAATATCAAGGGCGGCAAACTCAAGTTTCGTAAGGTTTGACATTGTCGGAGTGCTATAATTATATGTCAAAATAAAATAATATTTTGTTAATATATGAGTAAATCAAAACATATAAGGAAGCATGTAAATTTTATAAATACCAAATTCCTTATGATTTATCATGAGATCATTAGTAAAATATGAAATATGCATATTTCAATACAAAGGGGTACGAAACATATTTAATTGAAAGTCGTTTGGATCATAAATTAACATACTACATTGAATTGACATATAAATATACACATAAAAGAACAACAAGAAACAATTGGATTAAATTGAGACATTATTCAAAATTTTTCTAAAACTTCAGGTTTTCAAATTTGTCTCTTACTTCAGGAAGAGAACAAATTAATAATAAATTTTCTTATAGAAAACTTCAGGTTTTTAGATCTTTCTCTTACTTTAGGAAGAGAAGATGAATCGCTACCCTTTTTCCTTTTTAATTATAAAACTTCAAGTTTTATTTTTAAATCTTCTCTTGTTTTAGGAAGAGAAGATGGATATTCCTCCATTCGAGATATAGAATTTAGATTGAAAAATTAATAATAAGCAAAACTTATAACATAGCAATAAAGATTAATGCAAATATAATTTATACGTTGGATTAGTAACATGGATGCAAAAACCAACCTTGTTAAATAAAATTTATCAGTATAAAAATCAGCATGCTAATAGTGATCAAACTAAATGATTTACTATAAAAACATGGTAAGTATGGAAGATGAATATATGTGTATGTAACTCACCACAACCAAATTGGTTAAGAAAGGAAATGGCAATAGTATGATAATGCTCACAAAATCCTTGAGCAATTCGTGTTGATAACATGTTGTGAAATTAAAGAGGATAAGAACTTAAAACAATTAAAATTGTATAGAGAAAATTTTCTCATCCGTGTCTCATTCATCCAACCAAAGCCTCTTTATATAGGCTTACATTCATAAAGGAAAATAAATAAACCGATTGCATTTATTTGTCAATTGAAAGAATGCCGGTTAAGAAAGTGGTGGCATCCACCATTAACTCCTTCATTTACAACACAAACCCCTTTTTAAAAACAAATAATAATAATGAGTTGTTCATGAAAGCATGGACAAACCCAGGTTTCCACTTAGGAGAACCGTGAATCGACAAGAAAAATAGATAAACCTCCAAAATTTAATTAATGTAGATCAGATATACGTAACATTAGGGTGGAAAAAATTCCCCCCAACACTTTCAAGGTCTTCTTTGATGTACCATTAGGATCATAGAGTAGACAGATTAATTGCACACATAGCTAGCCCATTTTGATTTGCGCAATCATAGCATATATCCTATGTTTACATTTGATTTCTTTTACTTTTTCCCCTCAGATCTCGATCCCAACAATTATACCTAGTCATTAGAGATTTTCCCACGGTGCCCTGTCAACACAACTTGCTTTATGATGTAGCAAAAAATACACGATCGAGATGAAGCTTACTAAAGAACAATCAAGCGTCTACCAATCTGTTGATTGTCGTAAGAACAATGCCAAATAGTAGGCAACCATGATCGATATTCACTCAAGAACACAAAAATAGGAAATAAAGGAGAAACTCTTTCTCTTGATATTATTAATCTCATAAAATAATCAACGTCTAAACTATTTGCCATAAGACTTACATCCGTTTATATAGAGAACAAGTCCTACATAATAAGGCAACCAAGTTCTACTAGAATAAATAAATATTAAACGATCTAGGAAACTAATTAAAGTAAAAGCAATAATTAAATAATAATAATATAATAAAATAAACTAGAATCTTAGATTAGCAGCAATAGTAAAAAGGTTCGCGGTGCGTACGCATTTTCCAATTATGCGTACGCCTAAAAGGATCATACATACGTCGACGCCATCTGCATCATTCTCCCTATTTGAAGAGAA
Source organism: Liquidambar formosana (assembly GCA_039720395.1). Lineage (NCBI taxonomy): Eukaryota > Viridiplantae > Streptophyta > Magnoliopsida > Saxifragales > Altingiaceae > Liquidambar > Liquidambar formosana. The sequence goes on from CM077823.1 coordinate 22,705,440, forward strand.
TTCACTCTTGAATTCACAGCCTCATCCTCGGAGCTATCTTTAAGATAAGGAACTAAGTGCTTAACGTTGAAGACTTAGACTATTCGGTCCCTAATAAAACTACAACCATGCTTCTAGCTACTGATATTGCAAATTCATTGCTTAATCCGCAAGGGTTTGGTCGCATAACATTGATCATTCCACACCTTGCATCATCTTTCCTATTCTCTCCTGTTTGGAGAGAGTTCGTCCCCAAACTCTGCGGCTTGTCTGTATAGAAGTATCGAAGTCAACTACACCATCTAAAAAATACTTTGACGACTTTATTTATTTCAATTGCTTTCAAAATTTATTTTCCCAAAATTTCATAAATTTTTTTTCTCTACACCCTTCATCTCTTTCAAAATTTACAGCAATAGAGCATTAACAACACAACAAATATTGTCAACTCCAATAAAATCATAATGCTTCAACTCTTTTATAACAAAAACTTCATTTTCTTGAAAATCACCAAGTAGTTTAATAAAACAACAAAAATTATTGCTTAAACAAGTTTTATTACGTGTCTCACAGGTTATAGCCTCTTTTTGTCCTTCCAAATTTTCAATAATATTTTGCTCAATATCACCATCATCGTATTCATTAAAAATAGGCAGAGAATTAAAATCCACCAAATTTTAACTTTATCATCACCAAAATTGTTAAGAGAAAATTGTTCTATAAATTCAAAATTCTTACCTCCTTCGTCTTCATCCAAATCTTCATCCTCCATAGAAACTGAATTTAAACGAACCTTAAGTGCATTAAGTTTTTGACATATCACGTCAAGCTGTTGTGCTCTTTGTGCACGTTCAAATTCCTCCACAAAACGTGGAAACTTAAGTTGACGACCACGTTGCTGCTCAAGATGAATTTTCTTGAATTAGGCTCGTAGCTCGTCTATATCTTGTTGCAGTTGGGCTTTATCCTCGCAATTACACACGTCCTTCAAATTGGCTTCACGGCCTCTGGCATGTCCTCCTCTTCGTCTTGGCATGATAACAAGAATGAACTAGGCTCTGATACCAACTGATGTAGCGGAAAATACACGGTTGAGACAAAGCTCACCAAAGAATAATTAAGTGTCCACCAATCTATTGATTGTCACAAGAACAATGCCAGATAGTAGGCAACCACGATCGATATTCACTCAAGAACACGAAAGTAGGAAATAAAAGAGAAACTCTTTCTCTCGATATTATTAATCTCAGAAAATAATCAAAGTCTAAACTGTTTGCCATAAGGCTTACATCCCTTTATATAGAGAATAAGTCCTACGGAATAAGAAAACCTAGGTCCACTAGAATAAGTAAATATTAAACTACCTAAGAAACTAATTAAAGTAAAACCAATAATTAAATAAAAATAAAATAATAAAATAAACTAGAATCCTGAATGACCGGCAACAGTAAAAAGGCTCATGGTGCGTACACATATTCCAATTATGCTATCATGCGTACGCCGATGCAATCTGCATCACTTTACAGGGGTAATGTACAGTTATACAGAAACACAACTGGATTTCCTATTAATTTACACAGCCGTATTCTCACTGCTTGTATACACACATTCTTTAATTCCTTTCTTGTATACATGTATTTCCTTTCTTTCTCTTGTTTGAAGATTTTATATATACGGGTTAATCCCAAGGGATTAATACACATTGAGTTCTCCACTATGGTTAAAACCCAATTTTCAAAAACTATTAAAACTTTTCATTCTGACTCTGGAGGAGAATACATATCCATACCCTTTCTTGACTTTCTTAAATCCCATGCATAATTCCCCAACTTTCACGCACTGACACACCTAAACAAAATAGTGTAGCCGAATGTAAACATTGCCACATCGTTGAAACTGCTCGAACATTGCTTCTCTCTTCTTTAGTTCCTTACACCTTTTGGGGTGAAGCTATTCATACCTCTGTCTATATTATAAACCGCATTCCCTTCTTGGTCACTGATTGGGTTTCCCCATTTGAGCGCTTTTATAAAACCCATTCTAATTACTCTAAACTCTGGGTCTTCAATTCTACCTGTTTTGTTCTTCTCTCCAAAAGGGACTGTGATAAACCAAGTAAAAAGACTACCATGTGTGTGTTTTTGGGATATAGAGTCCAACAAAAAGGGTATCAGTGTTATGATCCCCATACAAAAAGATTACGTATCTCTTGGCATGTCACCTTTTGGGAAAAAAAATACCATTTTACTCTCTTCCAAATACTTGGCTCGTATCATCTGAGTCCTTTCGATTCCTTAATCCCTTTGTTGATCTGCCTTTAACCAGTTCTTTTCCTCTGACACCCTTTATTACTAATCCTCTTAATTCTGAGTTTTCACCATTGATAGACCTTTCCATGCATGATTTCAACCATTCTACAGACTGACCCAGCCATATAACTCCAGAATGCGATCCATTGCTTATTGCACCTCCGCATCCGTAACATAATAAACACCAACCAACTAAACTCTTAGATTATTATTGTTATTAATTATTTGCTATTTTGTCTCTTCATGAACCTTAATCCTATAGAGAAGCTTTTTTAGACTTGCTTTGGCAACAAGCCATGACAAAGGAACTTACAACTTTACAGAATACTAGTACATGGGACCTTGTCAATCTTCCTCTTAACAAATCTGTTGTAGGGTGCAAATGGGTTAATCATATCAAAACCAAATCTGATGGTTCCGTTGACCATTATAAGGCCTGATTTGTTGCTAGAGGCTTTACACAAGAACATGGAATTGATTATGAAGAAACTTTTCCTTCTGTTACTAGCATGAACAGTCCGCACTCTTATCGCTGTTGCTTTTATGCGCCATTGGAATCTCTATCAAATGGACGTTAAAAATGCTTTTTTACATGGAGATCTTCATGAAGAAGTATACATGCAACCACCTCCTGGCCTACCACATCTTCTTCATCAGGTTTGTAAACTTTGTCAAGCTCTATATGGTCTTAAGCAAGCTCCTCAAGCGTGGTTTGAAAAATTTCGGATTGCTATTCTTTATCATAGCTTCTCTCAAAGCATACATGACTCTGCCATGTTCTTCTGCTAATCTGAATGAGGGATTGTTCTTCATCTTTTATATGTCAATGATATGGTTATCACTGGTAGTGACTTAGAAGGCATTCATAATCTAAAATCACATTTGAGTTCTTGTTTTGATATAAAAGATCTTAGGATTCTTTGGTACTTTTTTGGGATTAAGGTTGATCAGTCAATTGATGGCTATTTTCTCTCTTAAGTTAAATATGCCTTTGGCATACTCCAACGGGCTAGTCTTGCTTATACAAAACTTGTAGCTACTCCTCTTGAGTTAAATGTCAAGCTTCGCCCATCTGATGGCATTCTACTCACTAATACTACTTTGTATCGCCAACTTGTGGGAAGTCTCAACTATTTTACCATTATTCGATTAGATATTAGTTATGCTATTCATCTCGTGAGCCAATTCATAACTGCACCACGTTTTATTCATTTTGCTGTTGTTCTTTGGATCTTACGTTATCTTATGGATACATTATTCCAAGGGTTACACCTCTTGTCCACAATACACTTTCTCTTTGCGCCTACTCTGATGCCGAATGGTTGGGTGATATCATCGGCCAATGTTCCACTACTGGCTTTTGTATATTTCTTAGTGATTCACTCATTTCTTTGAAAATTAAGAACCAAATAGTGGTTGCTCGCTCTAGTGCTGAAGCTGAATACCGAGCACTTTCTCACACAACTTTAGAAATTGTTTAGTTGCTCTGGCTTCTTTATGACATAGGGGTTGTTATTTCACTTTGTACTCCTCTATTTTGTGATAGCAAGAGTGCCATTCAAATCTCCCAAAATGATGTCTTCTATGAGCACACCAAATATATCAAAGTTGATTGTCATTTCGTTAGGCATCATTTTTCACAAGGGACTATCCACTTGCCTTTCATTCCTCGGCATGCCAAATTGCTGATTTTTTTACAAAGTCACATCCCATAGCTCGTTTTTTATTTTTAGTTCCCAAACCCCACATGGTTTCTAAACCATCTTGAGTTTGAGAGGGGTGTTAACATAGCTTGCTTTACCAAGGTAATATACAACTATACACAAACACAGTTGGATTTACTACCAATTTACACAGCTGTATTCTCTCTGCATGTATATACATGTTCTTTGCTTTCTTGTATACACGTATTTCCTTTCTTTCTCTTATTTGAAGCTTGTATATATACGGGTTAATCCCAAGGGAATAATACACATTAATTTACTCTTTTCGTCATTACTTATCTGTGTTATTATGCCCTACATCCTTAAAAATGTCGAAACTGTTAAGAATAATTGAAAGGTTATAATCAAAGTGTTTGATTATAGTCGACTATATAGTCATCTGATGAAGTTACGTTGCTCAGATTCATTAAGGGACAGACTACAGTGAGCTGAGTGGGAATAAATGAATTCAAAGTAACTATGCCAAGTTTTGTTGCTGCTTTTCTTTTTTGCCGGCCAGAGATTTATCTTGGGTCAAGCGTTTGGTCTCCAAGAACAAGGAGGCTAAGTGTGTTACAAGGAGATTCATATTTGATGGCGTGACGATATTATTGTTAGAGATATTGGCCATTTATTAATGTGGGTCCTATGTGTAATTTGAGATGGGTCCATATTGGAATTAGTTAATCTCCATGTAGAGATTTAATTTGTATAATTAATTAGCCAAAATCATTAATGGTTGAATGAGAAATTGTTCTCTAAAGTCACCCTTGAATAGTTGGTTGAAAAATGGTAATAAGGCTTGTCCCACATTGGAAAACTATAAATTCCTAAGTTAATTTATATGCACATACCTTGGGCCTATAGTTTAGGCCCAAAAGGAATCCAAGTTTTGTAAAGGGGGAAGACCCAGCCAACATTGGGTTTGGACCCAAAAACATACGCCCGCGCCTGCCCACACTGCACCAAACCAAGCTAGGCTAGGTCGGATCAGGTCAGGTGGGGTCAAGTAAGATCGACCCATGTGTGTTATTTTTAAGAAAAATTTAATTTTTCCTAATTTGGATTAATTACCATTAAGTGTTGCGTTTTTTAACCTAGAACAGTCATGACCATCAAACGCATCTGATCAACGTGCCTTATAACTGTTCTGTAGAGTCACCACTGAGTCTATATAAACCCCATTTCGTACACCATTAGAAAATATTATTAAGAGTTAATTTTCATTCCATTTTTGAGTCATTATTAGAGAAAGAGTATAAACACAGAGGGTTCGCCAGACGTCCAGATTGTAGTGCTTCTTCTGTGCGTGCAAATCATTGTATCTTGGGAGGCAGACATCTGAGAGACTCAAACCACCAAGTGAAGGGCGAAATTTGTCTTAAGGACATAGTGTCAAACGCTAGCCTTAATCAATCCATTTCTGTTTTAATCACCTTCTGTATTTTGTAAGTTTGTGAATTTCCAAAATTTATTTCATGTTATTTATGTTTTATATGCTTACTGTTTTGACAGAATTATAAAAGTAAGATATATTTTCCAGCAATCTTAAGACAGATTTATGTTAATGTTTACTTTGTAATTTCTATTAATTAGTTTGTATATATTAGATTATATTCTGTGTTATATCTATATATATATTCATATTGTTTGCATTTCTCTTTAACTGAAATGACAAGTGAGGGTACCAATGTTGTGCCGCCTATTATGGCAGTGGCCCCTGCTCCTGCATATGGAGAGAAACTAGAGAAATTCAATGGTTCTGACTTTAAGAGATGGCAATAGAAAATGCTATTTTATCTATTAGACCTAAAGGTTCTCAACCAAGGACATATCCGAGATTTTGATGATAACAAAAGATCGATGTTAGTTCTAATGGTTTAAATGTCAAGAACATGATCAAAGCTAGGTAATCAAGATCAAATTGTTTCAAGCACAAGCTTAAGGATTAAATGACTCAAGCACATACACTCTATAACTCAACCAACCCATGAAAATCAAGGCTCATATCCAAAACATCAAGGAAACTCAAGCATGATGTAACAAGAGCATAAAAAGCTAGCAAAGGACCTACAAGCACCTCAAGCCATGCAATCATCATCAATGAGACTCATTTAGGCTACAAGTGAGGTTTTAGGTTCCAAAATATACATAATTGGTCATGACCCTACTCTATTGACCTAGAAGGACTTTAGGACCCTCAATTGAACTATATTTATCATTCATAAGAGGCCTAAGTTGATGTATAGTGGACCAAGTGATGAATTTTCATGAAAAGAAGGCTAAACTTTGAAAAAACAAGGTTTAGTTGACTACATCATGTGATGTAGTCGACGACATCATGTGTTTTAGCCCAAAATAGGCTACTGATAAATGTAGTCGACTATATGATACTATATAGTCGACTAAATCAAGAAAAAATGCCCAAAAATGGCTACTGATATTTGTAGTCGACTACATGAAGCCTTATAGTTGACTATAACACTTGAATGGGCCATAACGGCTAGCTTTTTGAAAGCCTAATGAAGCATTAATTGCCACTAAATGGCTCTTTCTTGGCATTTAATGCTTGCAACGGCTATTTTAGGCCAAATGGGTATAAATACAAGCTTTCAAACTCATTTATGAGTATCCATACAAGAGCAATCAATTCCCATCCTTTGAAAAAGAGCTTTCAAGCCCTAATTCTTAAAGAACATTCAATTAAGCAATTATTAGAAGTTTGTTGAGCTTTCAAGAGTTGTATTTACTGCTAGAGTGATTGTTTACAACAAACCAACTTCAAATTCAAGTGTTGTAAGGGTTGTGTGAACCCTAGTGAGACAAGAGAGATTTGTCTTGAAGAGAGTTTCTCTTTGTAAAAGGTTTGATCTCCACTCTTGAAGGAGATTGTCATAGTGGATTGTGGAATCCTCAAGCGGCGCTCTTGAGGCGAGGACGTAGGCGGGAAGGCCGAACCTCGTTAATATCTTGTTGTGAACCCCGGAAATTGGGCCCACAAGGGATTGAAAGAAAATGGGTTTGAAAAAGAAAAAGGAAAGGAGTCGCCACCTTATTTTTTAAAGGAAACAAGGAAAACCCTAAAAATAGTTCGTTTTAGGAAAACAATTTGAATGACTCCATAAAAAAGGAAAGGCAAAAACCAATCTTTTGAAAACCAAAGAAATCGGGGATTCGGAGGCTAATTTATGACATGGGAAGGTTCTAGGCAAAGCCTATAGGCACCCATGTCACCTTTTCGGTCTCTCAGTTCATTTGGGCTAAATCAAGATCTTTCCATACAAAAATCAGCAAGTATATCATCACAAGAATTGCATGCATATCATATATTTCATTCATCCATCCATGTATAATAAGCGCATAAAAACAGAAAAAGAAAAAGAAGAAAAGAAAACAAAAATAAACCTAGGATGCTTGGATCCTAGAACGGACTTGAGCCTCACGAAGAGCGCCTACGTACCATGCAGCGAAATACATGGATCAAAGTCCACGTAGTTCGAATAGAATTAGGGTTGAATCCTAATATAAACCTATGGTTAAAACCCTAGGTTTCCTTATTTGATCAAGAGAGTTGAATTTGATAGAAAGTTTGATTTTAGAAAGAACTCCATAAAATGGAAACTTTAATAAAAACCAGAATTTTATTTATGAAGGAAACCTTTGATTAAACCATAGACTTGTATTAAAAATTAACCCTAGATAGGGAGAAGAGAATGAGTTAAGAAGAAAGGTGAATTGGGGCACCTTCACACCCACTTACCTGAGCGCAATTAGCTCCAAACATTAGCCATTTCAGACATGAGCAGCCCTATTTGCCATAGGACAAATACCACACCTATTTGCACCCTTACAAGTGCTCAAAACCATGCAAAAACAATGATATGCAAATCTGGACAGAATAGTATCATGGCCTAAAAATCATCCACTAAGCATGCTAACAGCAAAACAGCGAACAATAATAAGTCCTAACATATTCCTAGAACCATATCATGCATAAAAAACCCTAAAACATACTAACATGCATGCAAAAACATCATATTTACTCCATATGAAAAACATATACAGCAAACACGAAGAAAAACCAATAAAAAAGTCTACTTTATCATGCTATATGAAAACAAACACGAAACAATGACTCTAAAACCCTAAACTCACAAATATGCTTAAAAACTTACAAGACATACTTTAATCATGCTAAAACCAAACTAAACAGAAATTATATCATGCATATTAACTAACTAAAGCAATATAACATGATGAAAATCCTAACTCTAACATGCAATGACACTAATCCTAGCACAAGGACAAATAGGAGCACAAGAATCATAACTATGCATTGAAACCTAAAGGACAGCCCTAAAGCATGCTAAACAGTAGATAAACAATAGATATTCCATGTATATTAACTAGCTAGAGTGTTAATACATGATAAAAAAGTTACCTTTAACATGCAATAAGCCTAACCCATATGAGAACCTAGTTTAAGCTTGAATAGAGAAGGAGAATACCTTATTCTATCTCAAACACTCAAGTATTAATGCATAAAGTGGCTCCCCTTGTGTTTGTAATTGTTCGTGGCTCCTCAGGTCTTTAGAGTGAATCAAACCAACACGAATCCTCCTCTTTGTCAAAGTGGTATCACAGCAAAGAGATCAAAACTCAACTCAACTTTGAAAAGAAATAGAAAACAAAAAGAGAACAAGAGAAAAGAAAAGTGATTTTCGTCACTTTGCAGCAGCAGCAACTTCAATCGCGTTTTTGGGTATGAAAACGTTGGATTTGGACAAAGCTTGTGAAATACAAAGTTGTAGAGAATTGAATTATATTTCTAAAAAGACCAATTGCATCAAATTCTGACTTCGGATGAAAAAGTTATGATTAAAATACGACTGCTGGTTTTCAGAAAATCTGCTGCTGAATTATGACGAATTTCACTCCTTCCAAACCCTCTTCTCCTCTCCCTTGTTTAAAGACATTAAGAGAGTATTTATAGCTGAAATCTGGAGTTTCCCTTTCCTTCCTGGACTAGGTTTCCTTGGAGAATAATCAAAAGGTATTTTATAATGATAAAAGACTTCTAATCTGAATAGGAAAAGGAAATTGTCTTTTATAAAAATTGGGAGACTGACCGCTAACACGCATGCACATGTATCGTATGTGCGTACACACACTCATCACATACGTACACGTGTTAGTGTCATGATAAAATGGCTAATTTAATAAAATAATTTTCTTTTCATTTTAACCAAAAATCTCATGCTGTGATTTGCACTAATTCTTCAAGGATAATCCGTAAATAACCACACTAAACTCATCATCAGGCCATATCAAAATTGAACTTCATGAAACACTTTTGAGGGTAAAATGATGACTAATGAAAGTCAATTTGAAAAGATTTGGTTGGTAATTGTGAGTCAATTAGAGCTAACCCAAGGAAGGGTCAATTAACCAACTTGAACTACATCGAGCCATTTTAATCCCGAGCCATTGACTTACCAAATTGAACCTAGAAATACCTCTTATGCATCCATATGAACTCCAATTGACAATTTGGAGATCATTTCAAGGTCAAATGAAAAGTTTGGGACTTAAAAGACGATTATGCCCCTCAAGTCACAAAAGCTCTTATTATCCCTCAAGATCAACTCCAATTTGAATCAAAATTCATATCCATTGTCCTTGTGACTCTAGAAAACTAATGCAAGTGACTAGACTCAAAAACAAAACAAAAACATGCATGAAATGATGAGCCCCAGTAAGGTGGTGCAAAAATGGGGTGTGACAGAAGCCCCTCATTGGCGAACAAGTTACACTTGTGAACCAATGATAAAGAACAACCCATTTTTGGCCAAAAAGCCCGGAGAAATCACACACTGATACTAACAATGATGGGAGGTTGAAAACCTGAGACTGAAGTAAGGAAGTGTACTCAAGTCATGAGTATACTTAAACCACTGGGGGTTGGTGATTGTCAAGAGAAGCATATTCAAGCCACTACGAATGAACATACTTTTGAAATGGAAAGATATATTCTAGTCACGAATATATTTGACCAAGTGATGAGAATGAAATCTGAGAAGTACGTTCAAGTGATGAACATACCTTTGAAATGGAGAAATATATCCAAGCGATGGATATACTTAACCAAGTAAGTGACAAAATATCTGAGAAGTATACTCAAGTGATGAGTATACCATTGAAATGGAGAAATATATTCAGGTCACGAATATATTTAACCAAGTAATCTGAGAATGAAATCTGAGAAGTATACTCAAGTGGTGAGGATACTTAATGATTGAGAAGGACTGAGAAGTACGTTCAAGTGATGAACATACTTTTGAAAAATGAGAAATATATTCAGGTCACGAATATATTTAACTAAGTAAGATAGAGAATGAACTGAGAAGTATACTCAAGTGATGAGTATACCATTGAAATGGAGAAATATATTCAAGTGATGAATATATTTAACCAAGTAATAATCTGAGAAGTATGTTCAAGTGATGAACATACCATTGAAATGGAGAAATATACCCAAGCGATGGATATACTTAACCAAGTAGGATAAGAATAATCTGAGAGGTGTATTCAAGTGATGAGTGTACTTTTGAAATGGAGAAATATATTCAGGTCACGAACATATTTACCCAAGTGATGAAAAAGATGCTGAGAAATATACTCAAGTGATGAGTATACTTAATGATTGAAAAAGACTGAGAAGTACATTCAAGTGATGAACATACTTTTGAAATGGAGAAATATATCCAAACGACGGATATATTTAACCAAGTAAGATAAGAATAATCTGAGAAGTGTACTCAAGTGATGAGTACACCATTGAAATGGAGAAATATATTCTAGTCACGAATATACTTAACCAAGTAAGTGACAAGTATGTTTAAGTGATAAACATACCATTGAAATAGAGAAATATATCCAAGTGATGGATATACTTAACCAAGTAAGTGACAAGTATGTTTAAGTGATAAACATACCATTGAAATAGAGAAATATATCCAAGCGATGGATATACTTAAGCAAGTAAGATAGAGAATAATCTGAGAAGTGTACTCAAGTGATGAGTACACCATTGAAATGGAGAAATATATTCTAGTCATGAATATATTTAACCAAGTAAGTGACAAATAATCTGAGAAGTATGTTCAAGTGATGAACATACCATTGAAATGGAGAAATATACCCAAGCGATGGATATACTTAACCAAGTAAGTGGCAAAATATCTGAGAAGTGTACTCAAGTGATGAGTATACCATTGAAATGGAAAAATATACCCAAGTGATGGATATACTTAACCAAGTAAGTGACAAATGATCTGAGAAGTATACTCGAGTGATGAGTATACCATTGAAATGGAGAAATATACCCAAGCGATGAATATATTTTACCAAGTAAGTGATAATGAGGATCTGAAACTAGGAAGCATATTCAATGGGTGAACATGCTTTTGAAATGGAAGAATATATTCAAGTGATGAATATATTCAACCAAGTATGATAGAGAATGAGAATTTGAAACTGAGAAGCATATTCAAAGGGTGAATACACTTTTGAAATGGAAGAACACATTCAAGCGATGAATATATTCAACCAAGTAGGATGAAAAATCAAGATTTGAAATGAGGATATATGATCAATTTATCAAGATTGAACAGGCATGGTGCAAGAGGAGAGTGACTTAACACATTGTCACTTGAGTTGGCATGACACAGGGGAAATATATTCAACCCTTTTGAACATAAAATCAATTCAAGGAATTGATTTCAAGATGGAATTTGATTGATTTTAAGCTCAAAAAGTGTTGAATATCTCATTTGGAAGGAGGTTTTGATCACACGTCAAGGCGAGACAAAGCGAGGGAGAAAGCCAAAACAAGGTGGCTTGGGTGACCACCAGGCCTCAGGAGGCTAGCCGCCCAGGCCTGGGTGGTTACCCGAGCCCGAAGCGGAAATCCCACTTTGAATAGGAAACTTCCTATTCTGATGGGTTTTTTCCTATTAGAACTTGGATTTGTGACCTTTTCCCTATAAAAACACATCCAAGAGGTTCCTAAACCTACTTGTATTCATTCATTAGAAATTATGGAGGCTCTAGACAAATTTTTAGGAGGGTTTTTGAGAGTTATAAGTGCTGAAGCAAAATCTGAGTTCAAGTGCTTTGGCTTGGATCCATTGCTCTCCTTGAGGCATGTGAGGCTTGAAACGAACCTCTTGATTGCTGCTACATATTTTTGGGATCCTTAAGTTCATGTGTTCCGCTTCAACTATGAAGAACTGTGCCCAACCATGGAGGAATTCTGTGCATTGTATGGAGTTTCAACGGTAGGTCCTTTCATTCTCCCTACTCCTCGCCCAAGCTTTCTTACTTCTTTCTCCAATCTACTTGGGATTCACTCACAATATGCCTCTACGTTTGTAAAGGACCATATGGTAGACTTGATGAAATTGGCAACCTCTTTTTTAGCTTGTGATAGTAAAGGTATTTTGAATTTTACCTTTCCTATTAAGCATGCTCTTGCCTTTTGCCTCATTGGTCGTTTTCTTATTTCCACTGGTACTCCACATGTTCCCATTCAAATCTGTGACTTGATTCCTCTCCTTGCCAAGGGCCATAACTTGATTCCCATGGTGCTAGCTGAAACCCTGAATGGTTTGGATAAAACTCATGAGGACCCAAAGGTTCCTTTAGGAGGTAGCCCCATTTTACTGCAGATGTGGTTGCTTGAAAGACTGAATTTCTTGTCACCAGTTGCCATTACACCATACAAGCCCCAGCATTACTGCCTTCGCCGCATTGAACTACCTGGGCAATTTTCATTGAGAGATTGGCTAGGTTACTTCCAAACCCTTTCTTGGAGGAGTGTCAAGTGGTTTGTATTCATATGGGGCTGCAGTGACCAGGTGCTTCTGCGGACTTCTGGATGCGCCATGGTGAGACTCATAGGACTGAGGTCTACTTCCTTCTATTGGCCTTCAAGGGTTCTGCGTCAGATGGGCGCCATGCAAACCATACCCACTTCCTTGAAAGGTGACTATCCTGTGGTGCCTGCGGGTCTTTCTGTAATGACTTGGGCGAAGGACCGATGGCCTAGAAAGCTGACACTGACTCAAGTGACGAATACTGATGGTCCGTATATGATGAGCCCCGAGTATAAGGAATGGTTGAAAAGCAATTTAGGTGAGAGAGAGACTACTCGAAGAGAAAGGATTTTTGGACTTATTAAGAACAATGAACTTGGATCTTGCAGAGAAGATATTATGGAAGCAGTGACAGCAGCTTATGAACATGACTTGAGGAAGAAAAGAAGACATGAAAGAGAGAAGAAGAAAGCTGAGGAGCGAGCTGCAAAGAAGCCCAAGAAAAACTGAAGACTCAATAGAATAGGATATTTATGGCATATTTATAGTTCTTTTACTTAATACCAATGAATTGCTATGTCAATCAATTTTAGTTTTGAATAAATTGCCAATAATAAATCAAATTTGGGATTTTCTTGTTTGATTTAGACCGCACCCAAGGTAACTTTATGGGTTGCCTACGTATCTCCATGGTTTTTTTTTCTTCTTTTTTTTGTTTTTTTTTGTTTTTTTGTTTTTTTGTTTTTTTTTGTTTTTTTTTGTTTTTGAATGGAGAATTAGGTCTTACGTAGTTCTCATGCCTTAACTTTTGCCTAAGCCGCCCTTACGGGTTTTCAACCTAGCAGGCTTCAAACATGATATTTCTTCACTTGATCCAAATTAGTTGGACGAGCGAACTCAATTCCATCTAAATCCATGAGGCGAATAGCCCCTGCTGGCAATATCTCTTTGATAATGTATGGCCCACCCCAACTTGGCTTGAATTTTCCCCGCGGATCGAACACTGGAGCTCTGATTTCTTTCAGCACTACATCCCCTTTCTTTAGACCTCGATCTTTGACATGCTTGTTGAATGCTCTGGCAACTCTCCGTTGATACCCCTGAACATGATACAGCGCCCTTAAACGCCTTTCATCCAGCAAAGCTAACTCATCATAGCGGCTCTTAACCCAGTCCACTTCTGTTATCTGGCTCTCCACGGCAACTCTTAGTGAAGGAACTTCCAATTCAACTGGCAACACGGCCTCCATTCCATAAACTAGAGAATAAGGGGTAGCCCCTGTTGACGACCTTATTGATGTTCTGTAACCCCATAGAGCCAATGGCAACTTCTCATGCCAATCTGTGTGTGAGTCCGCAGTCTTCTGTAGTATCTTCTTGATGTTCTTGTTAGCTGCTTCCACTGCTCCATTAGTCTGAGGACGGTATGGTGACGACAGATGGTGAACTATGCCATACTTTTGCAAGAGCTCATGGGTTTCTTTCTGAAAGTGCTGGCCATTGTCTGAGATAACTTCATGCGGTACCCCATATCAATAGATGATGCTGTGCTGTATGAACTGTGCTACCTTCTTGGAATTCAAGGTCTTGAAGGATGCTGCTTCCACCCATTTAGTGAAGTAATCGATGGCAACCAGGATGTATTCATGCCCATTTGACGCCTTTGGCTTGATCTGTCCGATGATATCTATCCCCCATACCGCGAATGGCCATGGTGACGACATACTTGTTAAAGGCATAGAAGGCAAATGTTGTCTACTGGCGAACAGTTGGCATTTGTGGCACTTCTTAACATGTGCGTGGCAGTCCCTTTCCATGGTAGACCAGTAATAGCCTAGCCTCATGATTTTCTTAGCTAACATATAGCCATTCATATGCGGAGCCCCTGTCCCTTCATGGATTTCTTTAATCAGATGCTCGGCTTCCTCCTCGGTGACACACAGCAGGTGGATCCCGTCGTATGATCTCCGATATAGCTTTCCTCCACAAAGTACATAGTGACTCGCCAACCGCCTTAGGGTTTTTCTATCGATACGAGATGCTTCTTCTGGGTATTCCCTTTCTTCAATGAACTTCTTTATGTCATGGAACCACGGACGGCCATCATTTACTTCTCCTCCTCGGATTGCACAACAGTACACAGGCTTGTCTCGGTATTCTATCACCAACGGCTTCACATTTCCCTCTTCAGGTATCTCCACCATGGATGCTAGGGTCGCCAAGGCATCGGCAAACTGGTTCTTGTTCCTTGAAAGGTAGTTAAATTCTATCTCTGAGAACTCCTTGGTTAGAGCTTCCAGGTAGGCATGGTAGGGTAGCAGCTTCTCATCTCGAGTTTTCCACTCCCTTTTTATCTGACAAATGATTAGCGCCGAGTCCCCGAACACTTCTAATTCTTTGATCCCCAATTCAAGTGCCGCTTCCAGTGCTAGGATACAGGCCTCATACTCAGCAATGTTGTTGGTAGCTTCAAACCCCAACTTGACCGCCAACGGTGTAAATGCCTCTTCGGGTGAGACCAGCAGGACTCCTATCCCATAACCTTTCTTATTGGCTGCCCCATCGAAGTATACTCTCCAAGTTTTTCTACCAATCTCTAGCACGTCCTCATCTGGGAATTGATCGTTGAACGGAGCGGATGATGACACCGGACAGCTGGCTAGGTAGTCTGCGATGACGCTTCCCTTGATAGACTTCTGATTCACGTACTTGATGTCGAATTCATTGAGGAGAATTGACCATTGAGCAGTTCTGAATGACAATACTGGCCTTTCTACCAGGTACTTCAACGGGTCCATGCGACTTATCAAGAACACTTCGAAGGACATCATGTAGTGCCGGAGTTTCTGCGTCGCCCATACTAGTGCCACACAAGCCTTTTCAATTGCATTGTACTTCACTTCATAGTCTGTCATTTTCTTGCTTAAGTAATAAATGGCATTTTCCTTTGTAGACCCTTCAAGATATTGAGCTAACATAGCTCCCGTCGCGGTTTCGGTGACCGTTAAGTATAACAAAAGTGGCGCACCTTGCCGTGGGGGAACTAAGATTGGAGGATTGCTCAAGTATCTCTTAATGGTCTCAAAGGCCTCTTGGCATTCTTCGTTCCATACTTTTGGCACACCTTTCTTAAGCAATTTGAAGATTGGTTCGCAAACCATGGTCAAGTTGGCAATGAATCGGCTTATGTATTGAACTCTTCCCAGAAAACCCCGGATCTGCTTCTCAGTGCTAGGCGGCTCCATCTCCACAATAGCTTTTATCTTCCCTGGGTCCACTTCGATACCTCTCTGAGTGATCATAAACCCCAATAACTTGCCTGCAGTGACACCAAAAGCGTACTTCTGTGGGTTGAGACGGAGATTGTACTTTTTTGCTCGCTCTAGGAATTTCTCTAGTGCCTTGAAATGCCCTTCTCTATCGACGGACTTCACGATCATATCATCGACATAAACCTCGACTTCCTTATGGATCATATCATGCAATAAGGTCGTAGCTACTCTTGGGTAAGTAGCCCCAGCGTTTCTTAAGCCAAAAGGCATTACCTTGTAACAGTACGTTCCCCATTGCGTGATAAAGGCTATTTTCTCCATGTCTTGAGGCGCCATCTTTATCTGGTTATACCCGGAGAATCCGTCCATGAAGGAGAGGAGTGCATGTCCCACTGTACTATCCACCAACACGTCGATATGGGGTAAAGGAAAGTCATCCTTAGGGCTCGCGGCGTTGAGATCTCGGAAATCGACACACATCCTTACTTTCCCATCTTTTTTAGGCACAGGCACTATATTCGACAGCCACTCGGGGTACTCCACAACTTGGAGGAAACCCGCGTCTAGTTGTTTAGTTACCTCTTCTTTTACTTTTAGAGCCCATTCTGGTTTTAATCTTCTGAGTTTCTGCTTTATCGGCTTCTTTAGGGAATTAGTGGGGATATAGTGTTGCACAATATCGGGGTCGATGCCAGGCATGTCTTCATAAGACCATGCAAAAGCCATAATGTTGGCTTTCAAGAGGGAGATCATCTTTTCTTTTTCAACGGGGGAGAGGGTTTTCCCAATTTTAACTATTCTTGGCAATTCATTCGTTCCTAAGTTGATTGATTCCAATTCATCCATATTAGGTTCGGTGACGCCCCTTTTCCTTTGCTCAACGAGCTCCGGGGGGACATCGTTCCTAGGATCTATATCCATGCCATAAATATCCATAGAGGAGAGAAAAGAGACACTGCATATATAGAGAAAGAAAGCACACTTTATTGACTAGGAATAATGGGAATGACACACAAAAGAAAGAAGGAAAACAAACAAATCTGTATCAATACTATGACTCCACAAAGTGAGTAAAGTAGATACATCTTATTGAATTAGGGAAATATTACTAAACTAAGACACCTACAAGCTGCTATCAGGTAGGCCAAGGTCTTCTTCTTCATGGATCTCCGCAACGACACCACATTCAAGGTACCAATTCAGGAGTGGCAAGGTAGCATGGCTAATGGACGAACCCTGGAGTTCTTCAATGGTCGAGTCTTCCATGATGAGGATCATGTCTTGGAACATTTCAGTCATAGCCCCCGCATCAAGGTTCTCTGCCCAGTCTTCCTCTTTCAAGCTTCCATATAGATCTTGGATAGAGTGGTACCAACTTGTCAAACTTTGAGGATTCGGCCCTTCTGTGAAGTATCTATCACCAAAACTTTTATCTGCCACGGCTGGGTCGGAACTTGGATAAAAAGTATATGGGATGTACTGCTTTATAGAAGAGTAATGGCGTGATGATTCATTCAGCTCTTTCTCAATGCATTGGACATAATCAAACCCAGATAGCGGTATCGCTGCTGATTCAGGTTGTATCTCACATATAGGCACACCTGCGAGTTTCAATTCATAGTCCCCTTGAAGTGTTACTATGGCTCCTTCATAAGGAAACTTCACCTTTTGATGGAGTGAAGATGGCACAGCCCCAGCAGGATGGATCCAAGGTCGGCCCAACAGCAAGTTGAAACATGACGGCACATCCAACACTTGGAATTCCACCCTAAATTCAGTGGGTCCCATGATAAGAGGCAAAGTAACTACCCCTATTACTTCTCGGCGGGTGTTGTCATAAGCTCTTACGGTCTGCCCGGATGGCGTGAAATCAGTGGGTCCCAAACCCAAAACAGTGGCAGTTCGGAGAGGACATACATTCAGTGCAGACCCATTGTCGATAAGAACGGTGGGAACCCTCTTCCCCATAGTGTCAACGGTCACATAGAGAGCTTGAGAATGGCTCAGCCCGCTTTTAGGTAGGTCTACATCGGTGAACACGATGGTTGAGTTCTTGGGAGTTGGATTCACCAAATGTACCAATCCCTCGGGGATGTCAACAGGCACTTGTATCTGATTCAACAGTTTCAACACGGTCTGTCTGTGCTTATGCGAGGCCATGAGCAAGCCCTAAATAGTAAAGTTGGCATTGGTCTTCTTCAGCTGCCTAAGCACTTCATCCTCTTCTTCTTGCAAGCTAGGACGCCTCTGCCCTTCCAAATCTTCCAACGGATTTTCAGATTCTAGGTGGGGGGGCTTGAAATGACGACCCCCTCTGGTTATATGGTCCAACTCATCATCGCTAGCCCATATGTCATGGACTTCCTCGGAGTCATTCATCAAGTCATCCCATTCTATCATGTCGATGCTCTCCATCTCTGTCGGCAAGTCATCCCAACCTGAAGGGACTATCGGCTCATCTGATATCGGACTTGGGCTTGAGTACAGCACATAGTAATCATATTTCCCCGATGCTTCACCTAATAGGCCAACCTGAGGATCCCCTGCTTCATATCTTTCTTTCAGCTCTTGTTGGATAGATTTCTTTGGCAACAACAAAACCTTTTGGTCAATGAGGTCTTGGATGATCTTCTTTAGTATAGAACAAGCCTCGGTGTCATGGCCGGGTGCACGATGGTATTGGCAATATTGGTGAGGGGTTGATGGCCTTGGCTTTGGTGGAAGTGGCATGATAAGGCTGTTATTGCGGCAAATGGTGAAGAGACGGGTTAAGGTCATGGGGAGCGGAGTGTATTGTCTTATGGGATGGCGAGGGCGAGAGGATTCAACCCCAATGGCATTTATGGTGTTAGGTGGGGGTGTGTTGTTGTGTGATGGGAGAGGATTACGGGTGACATTTGGACGGGTTGGTGGTGAAATGACTTGCTTGTCAATGAGGTCTTGGACTTGGTGGCGAAGGCGAATACAGCGATTGGTGGCATGGCCTTTGGATTGGTGGTACTTGCAGTACTCATTCTCATTGTAGCTCTTGGGTAAGGGATTTGGTGGAGGTCTTGGGTCGAGTGGCTTCAATAGGTCACGACTTATGAGCTTTTCAAGGACTCTTTCGAGTGGCATGAATAGGTCAGTGAATTGGCGAGGTGGGTTGACATCATTGAGAGAAAAGGGTTGGATTGGTTGAGTTATGGTGTTGACCTCGGCATTGTTCTTCCCAGTAAAGTTTGTCTTGCGACTCCTCACTTCCTCAGTCCTGATTGTCCCATCATTGATAGCATCTTCAACCTGCGTGCCAGCCCCAATGAGAGCTTTGAAATTTGGGAAATAGTGGGCAAATAGGTGCTTGTAATACACGGGCAGCAGGTTCTTAACCACTAACTGAATTTGGTCCTCCTCATTCGGCCTATCCGTCATTCTCGACGCCTTTTGTCTCCACCTTGTAATGTAAGTGGAGAAAGTTTCATGAGCCCCTTGCTTGGTAGTTTCTAGGTCCCTTCGAGTAACGTCCACCTCTGTGTTATACTTGTAGTGCTCTGAAAACTCATTGCATATGTCTTCCCAAGTCCGGGTTCTATTCTCATCCAAGGATAAGAACCATTTCAAAGCAGAAGTGGCCAAGGTTTCATAGAACATTTGAGCTAAAAGCTCGTCAGTAGCCCCTCGAGGGTGCATAGCTCGCACGTACATCTTCAAATGAGTCTTAGGGCAACCCGTCCCATCGAACTTTTCTAACTCCGGCATCTTGAATTGTAGTGGAATACGAGCCGTTGGAAACAGGGATAGAGTCCGCACATCGACCATGTCATCAGCCCTACGAATCCCTTTTATGGTTCTCTCCAAAGCTTCTACCTTGCTAGCTAACACGGAATCACTGCTAGTACCTTTCCCCTTGGCTTCCCCTTCTAGGTTGGTGACCTCAGGTTTTGAGCTACTTTCCCCCCTTGTCTTGGTGTTCTCATTGGATTGAGGTCCCTCTTCGGTGCCAGCCCCATGAGGTATACCCGAGGAATGGGCCTTAGAGCCATTTTGTTCAAGATCCGCCATCTTCTGTTGGTTCTCTTGAGCCATTTTCAATGCGGTATCGGATGTCTCGGCGGTATGGTCAAGCTTGGCCATGATGGCTTTCAGGCAAGCCTCAAGGTCAAAGTGCCCCTCACTAGTTCTTTCGTCGGCCATGTCTGTCTGATGGGTAGACTCAACACTCACTAGACGCCCTTGTGGATTGCGGATCCAAGCCAGCACGTCTATGGATAGAAAAGTTTTAACCTTTAGCCTAAGGATCTGTCCTAAACCTCCATATTTTCCTTAATGAATTCGGTCTCTACACCATATTCAATTAATTCATTCCTTTTATCCAATTACCTTTACAGGGGTCATGGATTAAGGTTATGTTTTAAAGAATAGGGCATAGAGTCCTTCAATTAGGTTTAATTAATCCCCTAGGACTAGCACATCACAAACATAGCTTTACATCTTATTTCCTTAATTTATTCCTCCTAACCCATGGCCTTAACGAAGGCTAGGGTTTAAAGGTCTATATTAAGGGCATAAGATATAAAGCCTCACACCACAAACACGGCATAGCATCATTACAAACAATTGTGGGTGCATAAAGGTGAGACCGTAGTGTCCTACAAGTCTGTCTATATGGACTAATGATAAGGGTAGGCTAGGGTCCTTCACTTGCTTGAGCAATCCTTATACCTAACCACATGTGGCATCAGGAACGCCGCATGGGTCCAGCAGTACGTGATTAACTCATTTAATATACCCAAGGGCAAGCCCAAGGGTACTAGGCAAGAGAGGTTGATAGCTTTCGCCCCAACACATGGAATCAGGAAAACCAAGGTTGAGACTAGGCCGATCGTTGGCAAGGATACATCGAGGGACATCGATCCTAACATGCAAGAGTTTGCGCACACAATGCAATAAATGAAAGCACACAATCAAGCGGATGCAATGTGATTGATTTTAATTAAACATAAGAAATTAACCTAGCCCATTTAAACTTTATAGAGTCTAGCCCACAAATCCCCAGTGGAGTCGCCAAACTGTGAACCCCGGAAATTGGGCCCACAAGGGATTGAAAGAAAATGGGTTTGAAAAAGAAAAAGGAAAGGAGTCGCCACCTTATTTTTTAAAGGAAACAAGGAAAACCCTAAAAATAGTTCGTTTTAGGAAAACAATTTGAATGACTCCATAAAAAAGGAAAGGCAAAAACCAATCTTTTGAAAACCAAAGAAATCGGGGATTCGGAGGCTAAGTTATGACATGGGAAGGTTCTAGGCAAAGCCTATAGGCACCCATGTCACCCTTTCGGTCTCTCAGTTCATTTGGGCTAAATCAAGATCTTTCCATACAAAAATCAGCAAGTATATCATCACAAGAATTGCATGCATATCATATATTTCATTCATTCATCCATGCATAATAAGCGCATAAAAACAGAACAAGAAAAAGAATAAAAGAAAACAAAAATAAACCTAGGATGCTTGGATCCTAGAACGGACTTGAGCCTCACGAAGAGCGCCTACGTACCATGCAGCGAAATACATGGATCAAAGTCCACGTAGTTCGAATAGAATTAGGGTTGAATCCTAATATAAACCTATGGTTAAAACCCTAGGTTTCCTTATTTGATTAAGAGAGTTGAATTTGATAGAAAGTTTGATTTTAGAAAGAACTCCATAAAATGGAAACTTTAATAAAAACCAGAATTTTATTTATGAAGGAAACCTTTGATTAAACCATAGACTTGTATTAAAAATTAACCCTAGATAGGGAGAAGAGAATGAGTTAAGAAGAAAGGTGAATTGGGGCACCTTCACACCCACTTACCTGAGCGCAATTAGCTCCAAACATTAGCCATTTCAGACATGAGCAGCCCTATTTGCCATAGGACAAATACCACACCTATTTGCACCCTTACAAGTGCTCAAAACCATGCAAAAACAATGATATGCAAATCTGGACAGAATAGTATCATGGCCTAAAAATCATCCACTAAGCATGCTAACAGCAAAACAGCGAACAATAATAAGTCCTAACATATTCTTAGAACCATATCATGCATAAAAAACCCTAAAACATACTAACATGCATGCAAAAACATCATATTTACTCCATATGAAAAACATATACAGCAAACACGAAGAAAAACCAATAAAAAAGTCTACTTTATCATGCTATATGAAAACAAACACGAAACAATGACTCTAAAACCCTAAACTCACAAATATGCTTAAAAACTCACAAGACATACTTTAATCATGCTAAAACCAAACTAAACAGAAATTATATCATGCATATTAACTAACTAAAGCAATATAACATGATGAAAATCCTAACTCTAACATGCAATGACACTAATCCTAGCACAAGGACAAATAGGAGCACAAGAATCATAACTATGCATTGAAACCTAAAGGACAGCCCTAAAGCATGCTAAACAGTAGATAAACAATAGATATTCCATGTATATTAACTAGCTAGAGTGTTAATACATGATAAAAAAGTTACCTTTAACATGCAATAAGCCTAACCCATATGAGAACCTAGTTTAAGCTTGAATAGAGAAGGAGAATACCTTATTCTCTCTCAAACACTCAAGTATTAATGCATAAAGTGGCTCCCCTTGTGTTTGTAATTGTTCGTGGCTCCTCAGGTCTTTAGAGTGAATCAAACCAACACGAATCCTCCTCTTTGTCAAAGTGGTATCACAGCAAAGAGATCAAAACTCAACTCAACTTTGAAAAGAAATAGAAAACAAAAAGGGAACAAGAGAAAAGAAAAGTGATTTTCGTCACTTTGCAGCAGCAGCAACTTCAATCGCGTTTTTGGGTATGAAAACGTTGGATTTGGACAAAGCTTGTGAAATACAAAGTTGTAGAGAATTGAATTATCTTTCTAACAAGACCAATTTCATCAAATTCTGACTTCGGATGAAAAATTTATGATTAAAATACGACTGCTGGTTTTCAGAAAATCTGCTGCTGAATTATGACGAATTTCACTCCCTCCAAACCCTCTTCTCCTCTCCCTTGTTTAAAGACATTAAGAGAGTATTTATAGCTGAAATCTGGAGTTTCCCTTTCCTTCCTGGACTAGGTTTCCTTGGAGAATAATCAAAAGGTATTTTATAATGATAAAAGACTTCTAATCTGAATAGGAAAAGGAAATTGTCTTTTATAAAAATTGGGAGACTGACCGCTAACACGCATGCACATGTATCGTATGTGCGTACACACACTCATCACATACGTACACGTGTTAGTGTCATGATAAAAATGGCTAATTTAATAAAATAATTTTCTTTTCATTTTAACCAAAAATCTCATGCTGTGATTCGCACTAATTCTTCAAAGATAATCCATAAATAACCACACTAAACTCATCATCAGGCCATATCAAAATTGAACTTCATGAAACACTTTTGAGGGTAAAATGATGACTAATGAAAGTCAATTTGAAAAGATTTGGTTGGTAATTGTGAGTCAATTAGAGCTAACCCAAGGAAGGGTCAATTAACCAACTTGAACTACATCGAGCCATTTTAATCCCGAGCCATTGACTTACCAAATTGAACCTAGAAATACCTCTTATGCATCCATATGAACTCCAATTGACAATTTGGAGATCATTTCAAGGTCAAATGAAAAGTTTGGGACTTAAAAGACGATTATGCCCCTCAAGTCACAAAAGCTCTTATTATCCCTCAAGATCAACTCCAATTTGAACCAAAATTCATATCCATTGTCCTTGTGACTCTAGAAAACTAATGCAAGTGACTAGACTCAAAAACAAAACAAAAACATGCATGAAATGATGAGCCCTAGTAAGGTGGTGCAAAAATAGGGTGTGACACTTGTGTTTGCATTCTCTAACTCTTTCTCATTATTGCTTATTGTTGCATTTTCTATTGGTTACCATAATCTGAATTTTAGCTTGTCATAATTAGTTTTAATTGGCTATAAACCTATTCACCCCCCTCTAGGGTTTTACTCTTGGGATAACATTATCTTACTATATTGAATTTGTCTAAGTTTTTGTATGAAAATGCTTCCACTCTCAAAGTTGGTGAGATCAATAGGATTACTATTGTAGTGGTGGAGGCATGGAAACATTCTAATTTCTTGTGCAAAAATTACATTCTCAATGCGTTGGACAACATATTATACAATGTATATAGTCCAATAAAAACTGCAAAGGAATTATGGGACTCCTTGGACAAAAAATACAAAATGGAAGATGTCGGAATGAAGAAATTCGTTGTGGGCAGATTGCTATACTATAAAATGCTAGACTCCAAGACTGTTATAAGTTAAGTGCAAGAGCTTTGATTAATTTACATGAAATACATACCGGAGGATATATTGGTTAGTGAATCCTTTCAAATGGTTGTAATTATTGAAAAATTACCATTGTTGTGGAAGAATTTTAAAAATTATTTGAAGCACAAGTGCAAAGAGATAAGCCTTGATGACTTAATTGAAAGGTTAAGGATTGAAGAAGATAACCAAAGTTCTGAAAGGAATAGCGGTAAAAATCCTTTGGAGTCTAAGGCAAATATAGTGGAAGTGCAGAAAAATAACAATAAAAAGAGGAAGCACTCAAGGCAAGGATCATCCCAAAATTCCAAGGATGGTGACTCAAAGAAGTTCAAAGGCAATTTCTATGCGTGTGACAAACTAGGACATCGTGCAAAGGATTGTCGCAAGCGAAAGAATCAAGGAACCAACAAGAAGGCTCAAGTAAATGTGACCGAAGTGGATAATGTTTCGGATTCGATTAATGATATACAACTTTCTACGGTCGTTTTCTAAGTGAATTTGGTGGTAGCAATCCCAAAGAATGGTGAGTGGATACCGGTGCAACTCGCCATATTTGTTTGGACAAGAAGATGTTCTCTACATATCAACCGGTAGGTAATGAAGAACAACATTTCATGGGCAACTCCTCAACTTCCAAAATTGAAGGACGTGGAAATGTGATCTTGAAGATGACTTCGAGAAAAGAACTTACTCTTAATAATGTGCTACATGTGCCCGATATTTGCAAGAATCTTGTTTCAGGGCCATTGTTGAGTAAAAATGGTTTCAAATTAGTCTTTGAGTTGGATAAGTTTGTACTTACTAAGAGTGGGATGTATGTGGGGAAAGGGTAAATAAGCGATGTGCTCTTTAAGATGAATATAATGACTATTGTTTCTAAGATCAATACAAACACAGATTCTGTTTATATTGTTGAGTTACTTAATATCTAGCATAGTAGGCAAGGACATGTAAATTATGGTTCCTTGCGTAGATTAATGAACTTGAAATATTTGCCTAAGTTTAATATTGATCCTAATCATAAATGTGAAGTATGTGTAAAATCAAAATTAACTAGGACATCCTTTCATTCTATTGAAAGAAGTACTAAACCTTTAGAATTAATTCATACGGATCTTTCTCATTTGAAATTTGTTCAAACTAGAGGAGGCAAAAAGTATTTTATTACTTTTATTGATGATTGCACTAGATATTGTTATGTTTACTTGTTAAGGAGCAAGGATGAGGCCTTGGAAATGTTTATACATTATAAAAATGAGATTGAGAATCAACTTAGCAAAAATTTTAAGGTTCTAAGAAATGATAGAGGTGGTGAATATGAATCCAATCCATTAGGTGAATTTTGTTCAAACCATAACATTATACACCAAACCACAGCTCCTTATTCACCACAGCAAAACGGAATTGCCGGGCAAAAACAGAACCTTAAAAGAAATGATGAATGCTATATTGATAAGTTTAGGTTTATCTCAAAACTTGTGGGGGGAAGCAGTGCTTTCTACGAATTATATACTTAATAAAATACCTCGAAAAATATAAATAAAACACCCTATGAATTATGGAAAGGCCGAGAACCTTTATATAAATTCATGAAATTGTGGGGGTATTTGGCCAAGGTAGTGGTTCCTATTCCTAAAAGAGTTAAGATAGTACCAAAAACAATTGATTGTATATTTATTGGTTATGCCAATAATAGTAGTGCATATCAATTCCTTGTTTATATATATGAAATTTTTTATATACATGTGAATACCATAATTGAATCTAAAAATGCATTATTTTTTAAAAATATATTTCCATCCAATCTAAATTTTCTTTTAAAAGAACTTGTGAGATTACGACTAGTCACGATCGAGACCAAAAGTCTATAGAAGAAGATCGTGAAGATGAGCCTAGACGTAGTAAAAGGGCTAGGACGTCAAAATCCTATGGTCTGGATTTTCTAACTTATTTGTTAGAAAATGAACCTCAAAGCTTCAAGGAAGCAGTGTCAACTCCAAAAGCACCCCTTTGGAAAGAGGCTATAAATAGAGAAATTGAGTCTATTATGCAAAATCATACATGGGAATTGGTGGACCTTTCACTAGAAAATAAACCTCTTGGATATAAATGGATATTCAAGAAAAAAATGAAAGCTGATGGATCGATTGATAAATATAAGGCGAGACTTGTAGCCAAAGGATTTAGACAAAGAAAAGGAGTAGACTATTTTAACACATATTCACTAGCTTCTAGAATAATATCTATTAGGATGTTATTAGCTATTGCAGCGGTGCATAAGCTTGAGATACATCAAATGGATGTTAAAACGGCATTCTTAAATGGTGAATTAAATGAGGAAATTTATATGGAACAACTAGAAGGGTTCATTGTTCTAGGACAAGAAAAGAAAGTTTGCAGGCTTATTAAATCATTATATGGTTTAAACCAAGCACCTAAGCAATGGCACAAAAAATTTGACAAAGTGATGATGTCAAATGGATTTAGAGTCAATGAATGTGACAAGTGTGTGTGTAGACACCCAAATTTTGCTAGACCGCTTCCGGACAAAATTGATCAACCCGTCAATAGTGCAGTTAGGTCGGACACACTCTGTACCTAACTTTATTCACCTTGTCCTACCCACTAGGGCAAGACATCTTCCCAGTTCAACTTCCGAGGCCCTAGGGCAAGAAACGGGTACAATGCCCAAAAACCCTAAATCAAACCCTTAACACAGCATTAGGTCGTTCGATTTCCCATAATCCTTGATATGATGGTCAATTCAATCGTCGAATCTTCAATTCAATATCCCTAGATTGGTCTAGGATCATTTGATTGGGAATCAAAGGGCACAAACCCTCTGATCCGCAAATTACTGCAAATCAAACCCCTAACACAGTACTAGATGGTTCGATTTCCAACAATCCTTGATCCGATGGTCAATTCAACCGTTGGATCTTCAATTCAATATCCCTAGAGTGGTCTAGGATCATTTGATTGGGGATCAGAGGGTAAACCCTCTGATCCACAAATTGCCTCAAATCGAACCCTTAACACAACACTAAGTGGTTCGATTTCTAACAATCCATGATCCGATGATCAATTCAACAGTTGGATCTTCAATTCAATATCCCTAGAGTGGTTTAGGATCATTTGATTGGGAATCAGAGGGGACAAACCCTCCAATCCACAAATTGCCTCAAATCGAACCCCTAACATAGCACTAGGTGGTTCGATTTCTAACAATCCTTAATCTGATGGTCAATTCAACCGTCGGATCTTCAATTCAATATCTCTAGAGTGGTCTAGGATCATTTGATTGGGAATCAGAGGGCACAAACCTTTCGATCCCCAAATTACCCTAAATCGAACCCCTAACACAGCACTAAGTGGTTTGATTTCCAACAATCCTTGATCCGGTGGTCAATTTAATCATCGGATCTTCAATTCAATATCCCTAGAGTGGTCTAGGATCAATTGATTGGGAATTAGAAAGCACAAGCTCTTCGATCTTCAAAACGCCCAAAATTGAACCCCTGATACAACTATAGGTGGATCAATTTCTCATCGTTTTGTTAGGATTATGCCCTAGAGCCAATCATAGAGATGATTGTTTAGGGATTAGGAACAATCATTTGATTTCATTTATGTATGTCACATTTATTATTGATTTAATAAAAGGGCTTATTCTATTATGTTTATATGTATAATTTATATTTACATAATATGTCCATGGAGTTAGAGTTGAGAATATGGAATTACAAAGAGTTATAATTTTGAGACTGTAGATATATCTCTGTACTAAACTCCTAAAGCATTCCTAGTTGAAGGTTCACTATGATGGACAATAATGAACCATAGGACTAGCACTTGTTAGGTTGACTCTATAGGAGGATAGCTGGTCTCAAGCTATTTGTGTAGAGACACTACAACCAACAAGTGGGTGCCTATTACGAGAATAGGTACACTGAATGTGACCAAAGATATGAGATAAACTGAATGGAGTTTTATCCTGCCTGTCAATCAGTTTCTCATTGTTATAGTGGTACAAGTAATCCTTAGACCTGAGACACCATAGTTGTCTCATGCATGTAGCTTTAGAAGTTTGATAACACTAAGTGCAGATCCTATTCAGGGGTTTGCAAAGGTGTTCATTGGCCCTACTGCTATATGTGTGAAGGCATGTGAGTGATCAACAAGGGATCCATCACTCTCAGGAAAAAGAGAGAGAATGTCTCATATAGCATTCATAATATAACTCATTAAATCCATGGCCATAGTAGGATGAATGTGGAAAAGAGTTTCCACGAGTTCATCAATGAGTTGATATCTATGAATGAGTATAAAGTAATTGAACTAGGGACTTGACAGACTTCCATGTCCTATTAGTTCAATTGGAGACGTTGTGTTGAAGGAAGGATGCAATTGTAACCTATAAACTATAACAGAAGGGTTCTTTGTAAATGACTATTCACCTCATTAAGGACCACACCATGAGCCATATGCTAGGTGTTACTCATGGTTAGTAGAAGCCCTAATTGATATAAGTGAGTTATAATCAATTAGGAAAAGGAAAAGGAAAAGGAGGAAAAGGAGGAAAGGACTTGAAGCTCTAGCTAGGTGTGGATACCGTTGGAGGCAGCACACTTGGGCTGCTCATTCACCGCTGTCCGGAATCAAAGCTTGGAGCAAAAAGGAGAAGACAAAAATTTTGTAAGTGTTCTAACCCTCTTTGTAGTTAGGGTTTGATTTTGTGTTATGCATAGTTAGATTCATGGGATTGGGAATCGTAGGAAAAATTTTTATATTCCGCCTTTGTATTTTTCCCTCTTGTATGATTCCCAACAGTGGTATCAGAGCCATGATTATGCATAATACAAAATACATATGGGCTGGTAATTATGGTGTAGTTGAATGATTCAAAAATTTGGAAAAATTTTTCTGCATAATTGGTTTTCCTCCATGGCTGAACCTGGGGTTTGGAACCCTAGGTCAATTCTCTTCTACTCCTCTTCTAATTGATGGTTAAGTGTAGCCATGGATGCAATAGGTTGCATAGGGTTTGAGTTTGAAGAAGAAGAATAAGGAAACTAGGGTTTTATAAAACTGTTATGAACAGTTTTCATGGTTGCCATGAAAAACCGTCATCTTGTTTTGCATGCCGAATTCAGAGTTCTTCTCCAAAATTTTCCAGCCATATATGGTTAGAAATCTCTTTGAATCAGCTTTCCAACCCAACAAACGGTGCGTCAATCCGAGTTCTGTAGTGAAAGTTATGAATTTTTTACTACAGGCTGTCTGGAAAGACAGTTTTGCTCGGGAATGATGCAATAGCCACAACTTTGAGTTATTGATGGAGATCAAAGGCATGGCAATGGTTGCCACCACTTGGGTTATGTTCTAGACATGGTAGGGAAAGGTTCCCAAGCATTTAGATGCATCATAATTGGATTAAGATGCTAGAACAGAAGGAAGAAGGAGAAGAACACCATGGAGGCTGAATCTGGGTTTTAGAACCCTAAGGTTCTTGCAATTAATTCTAATTAAAGCTGCTGTATTTATGATGGAAGATCATTGTAGGATCATTATATATCATGTGTATATGATTTTCTTTAAGTTTCAAAAAGGTTTTGATGGAAAAAGATTCAAAAAGTTTGAAAATTTTTCATGAACAGCATAGCAGATTTTCTCTGCAGAAAAGTCATCACTGGAGTTTTGATTAGAACTTGAGTTAGGGAACTCCAAATTGCATGAAACCAATTGCATTAGTTTCCTAAGACATGTAGGATACTGGGAAAATTCGTTTGGTAACCTAATTCATTCATCTTGCTGGGTTTTAAATCAATTTCTGACCATGGACAGTGTGCTGTCAAATTCTGGGCAGCCTACTGTTGTTTTAATTGTTTAGAACAATTGGTGATGATTTGATAATCCAAACCTCTTCTATTAGCTTAGTATTTCATGTAGGGACATGATACAAAAGCTGGTTTCAATGGAGGAGTCGAATTGATAAGGTTTTAGAAGCTATTGTGACCTTGAAGGTCTGCAACAATGGCTCCAGCAATGGGTTTTGGAAACCCTAATTGTTCTTGATGATGGCAGCCACTTCCACCTCTTCTCACGTGTCCAAGGGCTTGTCCCACACCCCTGTAGTCCTCTCCCTTGGCTGGCCATGGCCTCCCACAGCCGTTGGTGGCCATGGCAGCCTAGCCAAGCTCAGGCAGCCCCCTGGTAGTGACGGCTGCATAGAGTTAAGGATGAAACCCTAATTTTGAGTTAATGATGAAACCCTAATTTCATTATGGCATTAATTAAAACCCTAATTGGAATGTTAATTACCTTAATTAAGAGTTAATGATTGGTCATTAAATGACCAATCATGGTTATTAATTGTTAGGGAATAATTAATACCATTAATGATGTCTAGGGTTAGGGTTTTGATAACCCTAATTAGTGTAATTAATTAAGGGTAATAAATACCCTATTTGGCATTAATTAAACCCTAATCCCTTTTATTAAATACCGTATGAACCTAGGGTTTTAATGATTGGTCATTAAATGACCAATCATAAGGCATTTAATGATTAGGGCTTGCATTTAGGGTTTAGGGTTATGCATTTAGGGTTTAGGGTTTTAGGAAACCCTAATACACTAATTCATCATTTAAATGATTTTATTTAATTCCTATATTAATTATTTAATTAATATTGATTAATTTTATAATGTTTTAAATGGTTTAAAACACAATTAGGGATCAAATTAAAATTTGGAAATTCTTAATTAAATGAAATTGTTTTGTTTAAATAAGGAAACCCTAATATTGGATATTAGAGTTATTTTAGGAAACTTTATATGTTTCTATTAATTTGATTAATTGAAACTAAATGTCTTAAATGTTAAGACTTTATTTAATTCTGGATATTTTTGTTTAAACCTAATAAGATTAGGATGCATTAATGAGATTAATGTAAATCATTCAAGAGAATTACCATAATGCCCATATGTTTTAATGCTTACAGTGTTTTCTTTACATTATGCAATGAGATTGTATGTATGTGTTTGGATGATGATTACGGACTATACCCCTTAAACCAATTGTGATTGGCCGTCTTATGAATGGGTTGTAATAATTTTTCAAGAGTTGTAATTTTATTATGGTGATGTAATTTATTATTTGGGGCTTGCATGCCATCTTCCCTCTCTCTCTATCATTCTCTTATGTACCCCACATTCCCCTTATGTATCCCTTTCTATATATTATGTAAATGTTATGTAATTGAGAGCGCACTAAGGAGCATGGTGGACCCAAAGGAGTATGATGGAGTCCAACAAGCCAATGGTGGAGACCATAAAGCCAAGGGAGCAGATTGAAGGAGTTGAAAGCTTAGAAAAGTTTTTCAAGAAAGCATGAATGTTACGAATGGTTTATTTTACGATCACCTACACCCACCTTAGACCTTGGATTCAATCTATTGGCTTGGATTGAATCCTCTCAAAGTCCATAATCATCATAGTGGGAGCTTTAATTTATGAGATAATTGTATTAGCTCCAATACCATAGTTTGGTATATGTTACCTATTCACTTAGGGACTAATATCAAAATATGGTACTTTATATATGTTGATATATAATAGCATGCGATGTATGATTTATAATAGCATGAGATGTATGATTATAAATAGCATAATTTATATGTTTAAATTTTGATACATAGGATGCATGTTAATTTGATGAGACCCTTTAAAACCCCTCTTATTTTAATATTAAGTTGAAAATGAAGAAATCATAGGGAATGAATTCTTCATTGCCTTCCATCATTATAGGATCATCTAACGTCCCTTAATGTGGGTACCTGCCTGTAGACATGTAGGAGCTACCCATGTTAAAGACATTACTTGAAACTATCACATATGAGATATCATGGGGTGCCTAAACTGGTATATACCAAGAAACTAACATGTGAGGTATATATTTGGCGAAACATACCCGTGTGAATGATGGGTTTAACTTAACTAGGGAAGTATTCCAAGAAACTAACATGTGAGGTGTATGTTCCCTAGAGGCAAAATGATTGGAACTTGCTTATGAAGCAATAGACAAAGAGTTGTCTTCTTATTGTGGGTTAGAAGCCAAGAAACTAACATGTGAGGCTTCTAGGTCACAGTGGGACCCCAATCCCCATTAGGAATGAGATTCCCGAATTCCATTAGAGGGTGTATGGAATTTGATAAAATAGTGGGAGGTACCATATGATTAAAGACCCAATCATTATGGATAAAAATGAAATCTAATTCTCTGTTTATGTAGATTACCTAATTACTCACCTCAAAACCCCTATTTCTTAATATAGGATATTGATAGTTTGACTAAATCCGATTTCTTTGATTGACTTAGGAAATTGAGAATTGTTCTCAATTTCAAAAGATTGTTTATATGCTATTAGGCCTTTTATTAAAAGCCCTCCATAAAACATCCTAAGAAGAAAAAGACACTATGCGCAATTGGCATCTTGTTGCCATGCTATATGATAGTATTGATGACTAATGAGCTTCAGAAGCAAAATTAGTCAATGCAAATGCCTTTGATGTCCTACATCACATACAAAGGTTGTATGGTGAGTAAAATAATACTATAAAGTATAGTACTTATAAAGGACTTCTTCTGGACTAGGATCTAATAAAAGTTGTTTATTAATAATCATTCTTTTGAAAAATGATTAATCACATAGAATAGCTTGAGAAGCTAGATGTGATTTAAAATGGAAGCACAGAGGAAAGCAAGTCTTGAAAAGTCAAAGACAAAGAAATATAATTATTTTGTAGTAAACATAAGGTATTGTAAGGGGAACTTGATAAAGTATCAGTCTTCCTAGAAGAGCCAAACTTTTGAAGTTTTGGTTCATGCTCTAAACTAAATTGTTGGTTAGTTCTACTTCTTGGTTTTTGGATTATAGTGTAATCTAAATGGAAGCAGAAAGTTAAGTAGATAATAAGTTACCTTTAAAAACTTTAATAGAGCAAGAGTTGCTAGATTAATTTTGGGAACTTATTTCTTAACTAGGTCATTTAAGACATTCTAGAAATTTGATTTCTGAATTTAAATGACTAATTAGAGCGAATGCAACGTATTCTGAGAATACAAGAGATGTAGAGACTCTCATTTAAATGTAACGATTATGACTTGGTTATGAGATGACCAAACCCATCTTTTACTTGGTGAAGTGAAAGAGTTACATTTATAATTTGACTAATACATTGTGATGTATATAGTCATGTAGAGCATGCATTCAATTACATTAGACTCATCTTAGAATACCATAGCTCAATGGTGAATCTAAGAGAACGAATTGAACCCTATTAAGATATGGTTTGATCCATGATGAGTTTTACTAATGTATCCATCTAGGATATACCTTAAAATTGCTACATATTGATAATTTAGGGTTCACTCCAGTTTTGTCCCAATTATATCAGATATGATATGGGAAGAAACCCAACTTAAAGAAGTTAAGGCTTGGGCTTGTGCTACGTATGTCTAGATACATAATGTAGACAATCTAGAAATAAGGTCAAGTAAGTGTTGAATTGTGGTATATCCCAAAAGTGGTTGGGATAGTATTTCTATTACCCTAATGAACAAAATTTGTCCATTAGGATGTTTGTTGGATTTTCTTGAGAAAGAGTTCATTCAAGAAAGATGCAAAAGTAGATAGAATTTATAGAATTGTCTGTAAAGCCACAAACGAACAAAGATCCAACCCTTCTCTCTGTTAAGACAAAACCCTTAACTACACTACAATCTTTTCATAGATCAAATTGGATATTTCTTAACATAAGAGGGATATTGTATCTCTATTAGAATGTGAAAGAATTGTTCTTTGGTGATAAAGATCACCAAGATAATCCTATTGATTATGACTAGATGATGTTTTACATCAACTTGAGAAATGACTAAGAGTTATTAAATCCAATATGGATAGGTAGAGACCTAAAAGGCTTGGCTATTTAAGAATGTTTTCAACATAGGCAAAAAGTTGTCTATAAAGAAACTTGTTTGATAATAGTTATGCTGAAATCCATTTGGATCTTGTTATCTATAAACACACATTTTGAATATGAGATATGTCAAAAAGGATATAAAGATGTTATATCAAATGGTGAAAAACCATAAAAGTGTGTAAGTTATAGAAGTCTATTAATAGACTACAAGGTTCTCATAATTAGAACATCTATAAAGTTGAAGTAATCAAATTGTTTGATTTCTCTCATTGTATAGATGGACCATGAGTGTATAAAAGGTTAGTGGGAGTGCGATCGTTTTTCTTTATCCTAAGTATAGATGACATCCTAATCATTATGAATGATATATGAATGCTATCTAATGTAAAGTTTTGGTTTTTGGAGAAAAACTAATTCATGAAAGATTTGGCAGAAGCATCCAACAAGATCTATAGAGATAGATCATATAGATTGCTAAGTATCTCCAAGTCATTAAACATAGTTGAAATGTTGAAGGAGTTCAACATGGAGAATTCTAAGGGAGGTCTGATTTACTTCAGATAAGAATTCATTATTCAAGGGTATGTGCCCTAGGATAACACAAGTAAGGTTCTTAAAGTGTTAAGAAGCCTTATTCTACACTATGTATTGAACCTGATATCTATTATGTTGTAATTGTTACAAATAGTTATCAGTCAATTCAAATTTGGAATATTGGATTGTATATGGAAATTTTAAACTCATAGTAGATGGGTGTATGGATTTGGATATAATCCATATGGGGTATATTTTATATTCACTTTAGTTAGTGAAATACTTAATGGAAGAACTGTATGAAAGATACAGTGGATTCCAATATTAAGGATGAATTAATTGTCGCATTGTCTAGGAGACTATTTGGATCTATAAGTTCATTTAGAACTTGGAGTTGTTCCTTCCATTGAGTTGCCCATACCTTGTTTTGTGACAACAATGGGTCTATAGCTCAAACATAGGAATCACGGTCTCATCAAAAAGTCCAAACACATAGAACGGCAATTCCAAATGATTAGAGGAATCATTGGAAAAGGTAATAGATACATTACAGAAGATATTATCTACGTAAGTTTTTGTAGACTTACTGACTAAAGCCTTAAAACATAATTGGTTATGTCTAAGACCAACATCTTGAGAAGATAGGTATGCGATACATGGTCAATTGGCTTTAGTGCAAGTGGGACATTGTTAGGATTATGCCCTAGAGCCAATCATAGAGATGATTGTTTAGGGATTAGGAACAATCATTTGATTTCATTTATGTATGTCACATTTATTATTGATTTAATAAAAGGGCTTATTCTATTATGTTTATATGTATCATTTATATTTACATAATATGTCCATGGAGTTAGAGTTGAGAATATGGAATTACAAAGAGTAGTAATTTTGTGACTGTAGATATATCTTTGTACTAAACTCCTAAAGCATTCCTAGTTGAAGGTTCACTATGATGGACAATAATGAACCATAGGACTAGCACTTGTTAGGTTGACTCTATAGGAGGATAGCTGGTCTCAAGCTATTTGTGTAGAGACACTACAACCAAAAAGTGGGTGCCTATTACGAGAATAGGTACACTGAATGTGACCAAAGATATGAGATAAACTGAATGGAGTTTTATCCTGCTTGTCAATCAGTTTCTCATTGTTATAGTGGTACAAGTAATCCTTAGACCTGAGACACCATAGTTGTCTTATGCGTGTAGCTTTAGAAGTTTGATAACACTAAGTGCAGATCCTATTCAGGGGTCTGCAAAGGTGTTCATTGGCCCTACTGCTATGTGTGTGAAGGCATGTAAGTGATCAACAAGGGATCCATCACTCTCAGGAAAAAGAGAGAGAATGTCTCATATAGCATTCATAATATAACTCATTAAATCCATGGCCATGGTAGGATGAATGTGGAACAGAGTTTCCACGAGTTCATCAATGAGTTGATATCTATGAATGAGTATAAAGTAATTGAACTAGGGACTTGACAGACTTCCATGTCCTATTAGTTCAATTGGAGACGTTGTGTTGAAGGAAGGATGCAATTGTAACCTATAAACTATAACAGAAGGGTTCTTTGTAAATGACTATTCACCTCATTAAGGACCACACCATGAGCCATATGCTAGGTGTTACTCATGGTTAGTAGAAGCCCTAATTGATATAAGTGAGTTATAATCAATTAGGGAATTGGAAGGAGTTCCAATTAGACCCTAAATGGAAAGAGTTCCATTGTGCACACCTCGTGCTATTCCTACTACTTGATGATGTGAACCCAATGGGTCACACACTGATCATGCAAGAAGAGTTTTAAAGTCTATGAGAGAAAGGGTATGAGTGCATAAAGAATAGTTCTTTGAGGCCTATTTATATTTGATATAATTTATAGGGGTTATTGTGCGATTTAGAGAAATTGCATAAAACCCTAATAGGGTTTCCCCCTAGGGCCGGCCCCCTTAGTGTGGACTATATAAGTCACACTATGATGTGTGACATCATCATAAGTTGAACTCCCCAAAGGCTGGCCAGAATTTCCAGCCTCCCTCTCTCTCTCTCCTCTATTCTCCTACACTAGCAACAACAAGGAAAAGGAGGAAAGGACTTGAAGCTCTAGCTAGGTGTGGATACCGTTGGAGGCAGCACACTTGGGCTGCTCATTCACCGCTGTCCGGAATCAAAGCTTGGAGCAAAAAGGAGAAGACAAAAATTCTGTAAGTGTTCTAACCCTCTTTGTAGTTAGGGTTTGATTTTGTGTTATGCATAGTTAGATTTATGGGATTGGGAATCGTAGGAAAAATTTTTATATTCCGCCTTTGTATTTTTCCCTCTTGTATGATTCCCAACACGTTTCCCATCCAATGGTCAAACCGACCGTTGGATCGTCAATTCCATCCCTCAAGATCAATACAGGACCATTTGATCAAAGATTGGGCCTCATTCAACTCGCGATCAACAAAACCCTAATCGCAAGGCCCTACAAGCATCATGCTTGCATCCGGGCCATTCAATCCCACCCTAAAAGGTGCACACTTCATCTTTTGTTCCCAAACCAAGTTTAGGGACCTAAGGTTTCAATCTCTATTCAAGATCAACGGTCAGAATCCATCTGATCGCTGATCGAACACAATCGCGTGATTATACGACCCCACAGCAGGGCGAACCACCACCCCTAATCCACCACAGTGGCCCCACCTCATCTGGCAGGGCACACTACCCAAAAATCACAAGTTCCCATGAGTCATGATGAGAAATCATCACAAATGTGGTAAATTGGTGCCCACGCTAGCAATGCCAGCATGGGGAAATCTTGCTTTCGACTCTACAGCCACACCGCAGCCTATGCCACACCTACCATACCAGCGTGGCTAGGCAGATTGCCCTTTTCCCATTTTTAGACCATTTTTTCCTCATCAAATGAGGTAATTCCTTCACCAAACAAAGCTTAAATGCCCTCCATGTCCCATGTGACAATAATGCCCTTCCAAATGACCATTTTACCCCAAAAATTCCATTTTTCCTTATAAATAGCCCACATTTTTATTCATTAGAGAGATCCTTAGAACACCTTCATTCATCCTACAAAAACCATACCAAAACCCCTCCAAGCCATCCTCCGATTGTCACCACTCTTGCACCCCCACTCTCCCATTCACAAAACCTCTAGACTAATCCATTCTACCCTAATCCAATACCCTCCCATTCATTACAAAAAAAAAACAAAAACCTACCAAACATCCCCTCAAGAGATCTCTCTCACAAGTTTAGAGGCTGATTTTGAGGGAAAATCCAAGGGTTAAACCACCCATTTTGCTTTGGGATAGCATAGGAGGGACACAAAATTCTGCTGCTGTTTCCCTACAGAACGACTATCAATTTCATGTCTGCTGATTGACAACCTCGCATCTGTTGACTGGTGACTTAACTGTTACCAAGCTTTTCTTCTCTAATTCACTCCACCACCTTCCAAGCACTCTTGGAACCTTCAAAGGGGCATCTAAAAGGAAGATTTTCAAGTTTAGGAAAAGAGCACTCAAGCCTAACTTGGTGAAAGCTAAGGTGAAATTACCTATACTAGGTGACCTT
This sequence comes from Liquidambar formosana, assembly GCA_039720395.1. NCBI lineage: Eukaryota > Viridiplantae > Streptophyta > Magnoliopsida > Saxifragales > Altingiaceae > Liquidambar > Liquidambar formosana. The sequence goes on from CM077823.1 coordinate 22,743,999, forward strand.
CCCTTTTAAATTCATTTATAAACTTTCTCAATTTTCTATTAACATTATTATTCATTGCAGCCTCAATATGTGATTGTCACCCTCCTTACCTTTGCCCGAGTATGTACATGGACCTCCTAACATGTGTCGTGAAGGGATCAAAGTCCTGTATGGTGGGTTAAAGGCAAGGAGACCCTAAACCACCCTTTGCATGTAAACCATTCCAATAGGTTGATAGCACCCATTTTTCATTTCCTTTTATTGCATGTGAGCTTGCATTTGTGATGTGTGAAATGGAAATTTAAGCATATCAAAAGGTTGAGATGATGTTTAAGCAAAATCAAATTTGGCAAGGTTAGATTCATGCATGCATGCATATTGTTTATACTAACCTTTTCTTGTTTCTTTGTTGGTAATCATAATCAACTTGAACATAAAGCAATCCCCATTTGCTGCGGAGTTTATTGGACTTAACTAAATATCCCCATGCTTGGATAAATGGACAAATTCAAGGACTTGGACAAATTCATTCAAAATGATCTCATTTTTCATTTTATTTATTTAGAGGCTATGGCTTTTCGCTACCCTCCGGGTTGTGGTCGTCGCGACCCTTTGCCCCATCACTTGTACATTTCTAGCTTTATTTATTTATCGCTTTATTTACCGCTTTATTTAGAGGTTATGGCTTTTCGCCACCCTCCGGGTTGTGGTCGTTGCGACTCTTTGCCGCAATGTTTGAGCACTTTTTCATTTTGTGGTCACTTGACCCTTTTATTTTATGTACATACACTAGTGCTTTTCGAAGCAATAAACATCGCATTCATGAATTCCAAACCTTGCCAAGGTTGATTATGTTTGTATATCTTTTGACATTTTCAATATGTTTATCTTGAAATATCATGCATGCTATGTGGTGTTTTAATTCTATTCCCATGTGAATAAGGTTGTAATTAAATTCTTGAGGTAAACTATCATGCTATGGATAAAAATTTACAGCATTGAATGCTTAAAACTTGTCCCTAGCATAATAGTTTATCACCATCAAATGGATATAATCAATTGACCCACTAGATTCCAATGAATAACCCTACCTAGAATCCAGAAACTCCTACGTGCCCCTATGTCACGTAGTAAAATTCCAATCCTTAAGAGATTTAGTTGATTGCACTTTTATTCAATTAATTCAAGTGCACGCCAAAATTGGATTTAAATTCCTCCTAGCCATTTTTATGCTTTAAAAGCTCCAAGTACTTTTCCAAAAAGAAATCTTTTAGAATTGAAAGTGATTCTTTACATCTCAAATCTCTGCTAAAAGGTTCAACTTTCAAGAAAGGTTTTATTCATATCTGCATGGGATCATTCTCCCACAAAACATTTTTTACAACATTATCATCTTTATCAAATAAAGAGTTTAATTCAAAAAGAGTTTCATGTCATCACACAAATTGTTAAAGCGTGCGTCATTTTCAATTGACGAGTTCATTCCAAAAATGACTCGAATAATTCTTTTCATTAAAAAGGGCATGCGCTCTCTTTTCAAAGACATCATGTCATCACATGAAGCCAATTTTCCAAAACCATCCTTCTATGTAAGATCTCCTTTTCAGTCAGGATTAAGAATCATAAAGAGTCATTTTCAGTTTACTCAAATAGAAATCTTTTACACTTCAAAAGCGTCCCTATTTCGAACTAAGACGCATTTTTCTCCCTTCAAAAGGTACCCCTGTCTTCAAAAAACAATTTCTCTCTTCAAAAAAGAGTACCCCTTTCTCCTTCCAATGCTTTCAAAAGGCATCCTTTTTTTTTTTATCCATTCCTTTGACTTCAAAAGTATCGAGTTCTCTCAGGATCCAAAATAGGTTCGCGCTTGAGATTAATTCTTTAAAAATGGAATCACATCATTTCCATTTCCATCCTTTCATAAAGTATTGATTTTTACCATTGCAAGATAAGGACACTTCCTTTTGGAGTTAAATCAATTTGACCCAAAATACCCATGAGAAGGAAGGTGAATTTGTGGTCTTTTTTAAAAGGTTCCCATTCACAAAACCTTAAGGCATACTTTCCAAGCACCGACGTTTTCAAAAAGACTTTGTTCCAATGCCCTTAAGGATCTCTTTTCAAAATAACAAATTCACCACCCTTCAAAAGGGTATTCTATGTCAAATTATTTGTATAGGAAATCAACAATGTCAAAATGGGATTTTAATCAGAAACATCGTTAAAATCGAGAACCGTTGGATTCTAACGGGCGATACGGGGTTCCTCATACCTTCCCCCACTCGTAAGCAAACCCCCTTACCCTCGATCTTTAGTCTCACAGACCACTAGGAGTCATTCAATTTTCTAGTGGGCCCTCATATGGACTTATTAATGATAAAACCTCAGACGGACTTATTTTGGGATCTCCAATGACCTCATCTTCTAATTAACCATAGGATGTCCAATTGCGTCCTCAAACCCCTGATTGGTGGCGACTCTATAGCCTTGATAATTCTAGATATGCTTGCATGCCTAGGACGATCAAGGCGCTCCTTGAAATGAACTCAACCCACACCCTCACAAAATAGAGGACCCCGAGGGTCGTCCCATCTTAAGAAGAACCCCCCTTCCTTTTTTGGGGTAGCGACAGCATAGCAACTCCACTAGGGAATTTATAGGTTTAGTCCCATGTGATTTTAATGATGTTTCTAAAATCCCTTTTTGGAATTGTTAATTTCCTATGCAACCTGGATAAGACCAATGTCTTCTATTATTATTCATTATTGATTTACAGATTTTCTAACAGAGTACTGACTACCTCTTTTTCTCTTTTCATGGGGTGCGTGAGTCTTTATTCTTTCAAGCATTTATTTACTTTCCAAGTATTTAATCATTTTCTTATGATTGATATACTCAAATGTTGTATCATGCCATGTAAATGTACGTCATCCTTTCCTCAAATATGACTGCTCACTTTATACATACATGCATACTTTGTTTTATTTTGAACCTGGGCACGCATTAGTGTCCAACCTTACAGGATGACAGGGGGCGAATGTAGGTGTATGCTCCGTCAGATGGTTTGTACATTGAGTGGATGTGTGCATTAAAAAGCCCCCACCCAGATCACCTAAGGCTTGTTTACGCATACGAGAGGCTTAGGTGATTTGGGACCCCATCTTTCTAGGACTAGTTTGCATTGCCCAGCCTCATAATAACATGTCATATAGCATCCCTAGGAAAGAAATGCCAACCCCTGTTGCATTAAGACACCGATACGCACGAGGAAAGGACTTATCTTGTACATATCCTGCCTATATATATCATGTATATACATGTTATTATTGTCACATACATTCCAAAAAGAGTCCATATGGCCAAATGGGCACCTCGTGCCTACGGCCCTTGCAGATCATGCATCTTGAACCACCCTAGGATAGTGATCAAATATCACCACATCAAGTCTGGTTTAGAAGTTTCCCAACATCCAACTAAAGGGTTTAGAAACCCTAAAAGAAGTACATTGCACAAAAGAATCCATCTAGAGGGTTGCAATCAACCCACCACCAAACAATACATCAAGGTTACTTAACAAGGAATGATGCAAATGGAGACGGAAGAATGTTTACGAGACCTAAGCCAAGACTAGGGGTTGACAAGTGTTATTTCTACCCATTTGTAATAAACACAGGCAACAAGGCTTGAGTCATATCCTTACAAGAATTCAGGTAAGTTGCATCAGCACCATTCTTATGAGTTGTCCCTTATAGACGAGGGATACCTAGGACATGCATACATCCAATCTTTACTCCCCAAGGTTATGTCAAGGGTAAAATAAAAGTAATTCCAAGTGTCCCGAGACATAATGGAAAGTAAAGATTTGACTCCTACTTATCAATCCCATACTAACTACATTGTCTTTACCTATACAAGGTACTAGGTACAAGGTACTAGATGGAAGGTAGAAGGTAGAAGGGAAGAAGGAACTAAAAGACAAAGTACTGTCCATAAGAGATAGCATCACCATCAAGTACTAAGTACAAAGTGCTACAAGGCATTAAATACTAAGTATCCATTTCAAGGCTCCAAGCAGCCCAACATCACAGTCAAGTCCTAAGGACGAGCCACCAACGCTCTAAGAAGCGTAGAGCTTACAAGTTTTGATCAGATGGTTAGCACCATAGCGCAACCCAAAGGACGATCCAGGTCCACCCGAACAAACCCAAGATCCTTTTGACAACCCAAAAAGAACAGAATAGCACGTATCGCCAGTCATAGAAGAAGCACCAAAGAGTAGTAATCCCTGAGTTGACCACTTGGAAGAGTTAATGGCCACACTAATCGCTATGTTAGCTGCATCACAGAAAACCAACATTCCACCACCTCCACCTGGCGAATAGTTGAATACTACGCAGAATCCTAGGACCCAACCTCTGCCACAGATGGAAAACTCCAAAGAAAACACGACATCTGAAGACCCTAACGATAAGGGTGAGAAGCCTAAAATAGAAGCAGAAAACAAAAAGGTCACCACTAAGCTCGAAAGCTTAGAAGAGAAAATTTGGGGACTACAGGGAATCGATGCATACGAGAACGTGGACTTCTTGAGTTTATGTTTCTTCCCAAACATAAAACCTCCACCCAACTACAAGACCCTGAAATTTAGTAAATACGAAGGGACTGGTTGCCCACTTACACACTTTAGGGTGTATTATAGGGAGATGTGCCAATATGGCAACGACGAGAGATTCTTGATCCAACAATTCTAAAAGAGCCTTACAGGACCCACCCTATCCTGGTTTGTTTAACTAGATCCATACAAGATCTATACATGGTCCGATTTGGCCAATGCCTTTCTGGCCCAGTATCAATTCAATACAAAAATAGCCCCGGACCGTTTTGAGCTACAACGGTAACAGAAGTAGGGTAATTAGTTGTTCATGAGTTACGCTCAACGATAGAGAGAACTAGCAACACAGGTGAAACTGCCCATGATGGAGCGGGAAATGGTCAGCGCCTTTCTCAACACGCTAAAAGAATCGTACTACTTCCACCTCCTAGGGCATACAGGTTCAGGAGTAACTGATTTAGTTATTATAGGGGAAAGAGTTGAAGATGGAATCAAATCTGGTAGGCTCATGGACACACAAGCCCTTCAGACTCTGATCGACCAAGGAAATGCCAGCACAAGTGGCAGAAGAGTTTAAACGCGACGCACAGAGCCTGGGCCACACTATGAGGTCCAAATGATCTCCACTACACCTGCAAATGCTTTACAAGGGCATCCTTCCTACCCACAGGTGGCTCCTCAGCCATTCATACTACCAACAGTGGTAGCACCAAATGCAATATCCACGCCACTAAGTGCAAATCCTACCCGGAGCCTTTTCAGAAAAGGGAACTCAGAAAATTTAACACACTGCCGGCGCTTATGTTGCAGTTATTGCCTCAACTCTTGGTAGCCAACCTTATCACTACGATCCCTCCTAAGCCTACTCCTGATCCCTTGCCAAGGTGGTGGGACCTGAACGCCAGATGTGAGTTCCATCCCAGGTGGATCTGGACATGTGACAGACAAAGCTTCATCCTTAATCACCGTATCCAGGACCTGTTGGATAAGAACTTACTCCAATTCAAGGTAGAGTAGGAGGTCAAGCCCAATGTCATCCAAAACCCGTTGCCATCTCACATAGGGCCCTCTTCGGCCCCCACGGCAAACGAAGTTGACAACCTATAAGGGGTTTTTAACCCAAGATAGCTCATAACCTCGCTAGGAACACAAATAAGGCTCGAGTTCGAAGAAACAAAGGAAGATCAACAAGTGGTCAATATGATAGGGCAAGCCCTACATCGCATCCCACTAGAGCAACCAACCGCTAGCTCTATTCAGCTTTACATCATGTGGGGGTAGGGCTGCAAATGAACTGAGCCGTTTATGAACAACTCGTGAACAAGCTCGATAAAAGCTCGTTCGAGTTCGTTTGATTAATAAATGAGCCAAGCCTGAACTTGAATACGAGGCTCGTTTATTAAACGAGCCAAGCTTGAGCAGACCATAGCTCGGCTCGTTTATGTTTGTGAACAAGCTTGTTAAGGGCTCGTGAATAGGCTCGTAAATAGGCTTGTTAAAAGACTTGTAAAATAGCTTATTAGTAGGCTCATTAAGGGGCTTGTATAAATACCCTAATTTATTTTTGGTTTCTCTTAGCTAAGTGGACCAATTAACATGAAAGAGATAATACTTCCTTAGTAGTTATATCTTGTACTTATCCAAGGAAGATTTTTAAGGTCTGTGTACTTTTATCTTAATGTTTAAAACCACATTCGCGAGATCAAACCAATCTTGAACATGAGCTCGAGTTCGAGCTCGAGCTCAAGCTCGGCTTGTTTAGTTAAACGAGCCGAGCCGAGTCGAGCCTGAGCTTTTCTAAATCTTAATGAGCCGAGCTTGAACACAATAAATTAAGCTCGTTTAAAGCTCGGCTCGTTTATAAATAAACAAGCTTTTAATTGAGCCGAGCTTGAACACTCCAAAGCTCGGCTCGGCTCGGCTCGTTTGCAGCCCTATGTGGGGGTACCTTTTGCAGGCTTCATCCAAGGACTTCCCTATCATAGTGTATCAAACAGATGGCACGCCAGTTCAGCAAGCCATCTTCACAAAGAAAGCATTAAGGCTCCTATTTGAGAATAGGACGCTAAAAGAAGCAGAAGGGTACAAGTTCCCCGTCATCGCCTACAGAGGTCAGAGGAGACCTATCTATCAAAGGATAGATGAGAATGGGCATAATTAGTGAAAACCGTGTTATTGTGAGGTTTGTTACAGAGAATCTACCCACTGTCGACTACTTGGATGCGGATACCAAGAAACACCATAAAGCCAGTTACGGGAATCTTTGCAATAAAGCATGGCTCGACAGATAGCCTAGAAAGAGTTCATGGCAATGCTGATGCACGTCCCACATAGAACTCCCACTCGCTTTATCTTGCTAAAAAGATCAAACGGAATATGGTCGAGAGGACTTATCCAATTGGAGAAGGGGCCCTTACGCCTAGCTCACTCGAAAGGGGAAAGCGCCAATGGGAGAAGACAAGTTCGATCCTTCTCAACTTATTACGCCACCAGGAGGTAGGGTACAGCTCAAGCTGGGAAGAGAAGATGGCATATACACCAATGTCATCGAGAACAAGGGGAGAGGCCCCTATATCAGGCTGAAAAGACCAATGGTTGAATCCGTCGAACCATACATCAATGAAGGGCTACTACTACCGTCTGCCGATGTTATATTCCCTATCAATGCCTATCAGTAGGACTTAACCTCGTGTACCATGAAGGATATAAGAAAGAGCTTCTCTAGCCCTATATCGACAGCTTTGTACTTCGATCGGCATCACAAAAGAAGTTCCCTATTATCGCCTATCAAAACGTCAATAACAAGCCTCTCTATCACCACCAAGTGGAACTAGAAATTTGCCATATCGGGTTTACCAACACAGGGAGAGGAGCAGATCTGTGGACTCCTGCCTAAGAAACACGGCAACTAGTGTAGTAAACGAACATGGGGAAGTTGTAGATTCCTGTAGAGCAATTTTCGAAGGGGAAAGGTCGTTTGACCCATCCCAACTAATAACAAAAGCAAGGGGCACAGGTTACATGAATCTAGCCGATATTGAGGAATGGCAAGTCGCTATGGCTGGTCCAAATGAAAGAAATTGGGCCATCACAGAATCCCCACCGCTAATGGAAAGTCTAGACGAACTTCACAAAGAAGTGAGGACTTTAAGAAATGTAGTGAAAGCATTGGTTAGTCATGAAACCAGCAAAAACCAAAAGCACTCGTTTGGGGACTCCCAGTAAGAGGTATGAATCAGGACAGGATGCTCAGTGACCTACCCATACCGCCTTCACATTTGTTGCCGAGTCTCATCACTACAGGTCTAATACAGCCACTACTACCAAATCCCCCTAATCCCCAAGCTCGAAGCTTTCAACCCGGGGAGCAATGTGATTATCATTCCAGAGGGATCGGACATCATACAAATAGGTGCATGCACAGGATACAAGACTTACTTGAATGCGGTCTTATGAGCTTCCAGATTGACGCAAATGCTATATATTATGTTATCTCTCCTGAAGAAAACCAGATAGGCATAGAAGAGGTCAATGCTACTTTCACCCTGGATTGCACAAATCTTCTGCCAATTGCCACGCAGATAGCTGTAAAAGTGCCACTCGTATACTCTCAGAAGGCCCATGTTATCTCCATCCCGCCACCAAAGCAGGAGACGACCATCACTATCTTTGAGCCTCAGCTGAGAACGATAAATATATCCCAATAACTCCATATATTCCATACCATGTTGTGCCTTAGAGTTATGGATTAAAGGCAACCTACCTAGACGGGACGAAAGTCAGAACTGAGGTCAATATGGGAGAAATAAGGGGAATGACTCGATCTAGCAGATGTTACACACCTGTTAAACTCGAACTCTTACGAAAGAAAGGGAAAGACAAGTCTTATGAGGCGAATGGAATTAAGGCACCGGTAACAGAAGAAGACCTCAACAAGTTCCTAGGAGCTCTCAAAAGGAACGAGTACAATCTCGTAGAACAACTCAACAAAATGCCAGCTCAGATCTCTATCCTAGGTTTGCTCCTGGCATCAGAAACCTACCGTAGCGCCTTGGCCAAAGTCCTTAACAAGGCACACGTTCCATCAGACATTACCCAAAGAATTTCTAGAACATGGTGGGATAAGTGTTAGCCATAATTACCATCACTTTCACAGAAGACGAACTAGCTCTTGAAGGGATTGGGCACAATCAAGCCCTCCATATCGCAGTTAAATGCAAAGATAAAGTAGTGGGAATAGTTTTGATAGACAACAGGTCAGCACTCAATGTGTACCTGCTAATCACAATCACGAAGCTAGGGTATGAGAGATTAGATCTTTGCTCCTGTAGCACGATCATCCGAGCCTTCGATGGATCACATAGGGAGATGCTATGAGAAATTGATCTGCCTGTGGAAATGGGACCATACACTTTCTAGATCACATTCCAAGTCTTTGACATACCCACTGCTTACAACTTCCTACTCGGGCGCCCTTGGGTGCATTCAGCAGAGGCAGTTCCCTCGAGCCTCCACCAGAGAATCAAGTATATAATAAAAGACCGCCTGGTCATAATCTTTGCAAAAGATGATTATGCTACCTATCGTGCCTCAGCAATCCCCTACATCGACATCGAGAACAATTCGATGTCTTTCAGCTCTTACGAAGTAGTTCCCACTACTTACGTCCTAGAAGGAGCACCAATGCTAAGCAAGGCAGAGATTCCAAATAACTGCCTCATGATCGCCAAAACCCTTCTAAAGAATGGGTTCGAGACCGGAAAAGGACTAGGGAAGACACTGTAGGGGATTGTAAACCCGATAGAACTTCCACAAACCATCGGCACTTGGGGACTCGAATATCGCCCAACCAGACAGGATAAGAAACAAGAAAGGAAAAAGAAAAGGCAAAAGAAGTTGGCCCTCTTAGAAAGCTACAACGCCATCCCCATAATAGACATCAGAGAAGATCTGCAAGAAAATCAAGGCCAAATGGTGTCTCGAGAGTACCAAGAAGCCTTTGATTATGGTGAAGTGCCAAAAGAAGTCTTGAAGTGGGTCTTTTCCAAAAACGCTGAAGTCACCACTGTGGATGGATCTCTAATGTTTCCACCCACCAACTCCATCCATGTTGCAAAGTCCAAGAAGCAACTCCACAACTAGATCGCTATGCCTATCCCTATGAAGAGGCAGGCATCCTTAGGGTAAATCGGTTGCAAACAGCATTATCCCCTACTGGCTCATGGTCTCCCACCAATAGGGGCAACCTCTTTCACACAGGAGACCACTATCTTTCCTTTTAAATGTCGTGTGATTTCATTTCCAAACTATTTCCATGCTTTCCTTAAAAAAGCATTATCACTTATACTTTACATGATGATTAATGCATTGCAACTATCTCATTTTCTTTCAAAAAGATGTGTTCTTAATTTTTGCCTATAAAATGCATGTGCTTCAGGAACAATCCACAAAACATGCACCATAACACAGATGAACAAGAAAACCCTCTATTAGACATGACTTCGAGGCTGAAATCAATGCAGCTACTAAAAATGATTATGAAGATGAAGATATATAGCAAATACTAGAAATGGTCGAGTAATACGACGACTGTCCAAAACCTAATTTTGAAGAAGCCATCATTGTCAATATCAAGACAACGGATAGTGTCAAGGAAGTTAGAATCGGTTCCAAACTATCACTATCTTAGCAAGAAGAGCTCACGTCTCTCTTAATAGAATACTAGGATGTTTTCGCTTAGTCGTACCAAGACATGTCGGGTTTAGACACGGACATTGTAGATCACAAGTTGCCTTTAAAACTTGAGTTCAAGCTAGTCAAATAGAAACTCAGAAGAATGAAACCAGAATGGTCCCTCAAGATCAAGGAAGAAGTCATGAAGCAATTCGAAGCAAGATTCTTGAGAGTCGCTACTTACCCAGATTGGGTTGCTAACATAGTGCCCATTCCAAAGAAATATGGCAAAGTCTGGGTATGTGTCGATTACAGGGATCTTAATAGGGCCAGCCCTAAAGACGACTTTCCCTTACTGCACATAGACATACTTATGGAAAATACTGTTGGGCATGAGATGTTCTCCTTCATGGATGGTTTCTCGGGATACAACTAGATTAAGATGTCCGAATTCGACTAGGAAACGACGTCTTTCATTACACACTGGGGCACCTTTTGCTACAAAGTATTTCCCTTCGGGTTAAAGAACGCAGGGCAACATATTAGAGAACCATGACAACCCTATTCCATGACATAATGCACAGAAAACTGGAGGTTTATGTGGATGACATGATTGCCAAATCTTATAAAGAAGAAGACCATGTGATAGATCTGAGGAAGCTTTTCCGAAGGCTCCGAAAGTACTAACTCAAGCTTAACCCTGCTAAGTGCGTATTCGGGGTCACATCAGGGAAGTTATTGGGATTCATAGTCAGCCAAAAAAGAATTGAGGTCGATCCATCCAAAGCTAAAGCTATTATCGACATGCCGATACCAAGAACTCAGAAGGAGATTAGAGGTTTCCTAGGCAGAATCAATTACATCAGCAGGTTTATCTCTCAGTTGACAGCCACTTGCGAACCTATCTTTAAGCTACTAAGAAAGGACGTGCCCATCGAATGGACTACAGAATGCTAGTCAGTCTTTGAGAAAATCAATAAGCATCTCCTTAATCCACCAGTCTTGGTACCACCAACACCAAGTTGACCACTACTCATGTACCTGACTGTTCTAGAAACCTCCATGGCGTGTATACTAGGGCAGCACGACAAAACCAAAAGGAAGGAAAAGGCTATATACTACTTAAGTAAGAAGTTCATAGACTACAAAACAAAGTACACTACCTTAGAAAGAACTTGCTGCGCTTTGGCTTAGTTAGCGCACCGACTACGGCATTACATACTCTATTTCACTACATACCTCATTGCCCACATGGATCCGCTCAAATATATATTCGAAAAGCCTTCATTTACGGCCAGAATAGCCAGGTGGCAGATATTGTTGACAGAGTTTGACATAATATTCATCACATGGAAAGCTATGAACGGGCAGGCTATTGCAGATCAGTTAGCTGAAACGCTCCTGCCAGATTATGAATCTATGCAAATATTCTTTCCAAACGAGGATTTAATGAACCTTACAAAAGAAGAACCCGAGCAATACCCTGAATGGCAGCTATACTTCAATGAATCTACCAACCTGACAGGCCAAGGAATCGGAGCTGTCCTTATATCACCATAGGACACTCATCTCCCACTTTCCATCAAACTTCGATTTATATACACCAACAACATGGCAAAATACGAAGCATGCATTCTGGGTCTGCAAGCAGCATTAGACCTTGGTATCCAAGATATCGAGGTGTATAGAGACTCCGCACTCATCATTTGCTATACAGTGGGTGATTGGAAGACAAAAGATCCAAAGTTGGTTAGGTACCACCAATGTTTGATGGAACTTATCGTCAGATTCCATAAAATCACGTTCGAAAGGTCTAGGAACCAGTTCACAGATGCACTAGCCACCCTGGCATCTCTCATGAACATCCCGGATGACCGTGACATATACCCTGTGGAATTCACAATCAGGTACAGCCCAACCTATACATGCTTAATAGAAAGCATCATGCAGATCTCAGTAGAGGAAAGATTTAATGGGAAACCTTGGTACTAAGACATTATAGTCTCCTTCAAAGAGAGGAAATACCCTAAAGCTGCGACAGACACTAACAAACTAACCATTCGGAAGATGGCGATGCAATTTTTCCTCGACGACGATACTCTCTATAAAAGGTCTTACGACTCTGTGCTACTTAAATGTGTCGATGCTTGAGAAGCTTCACGACTCATCGAGGAGGTCCACACAGGGCAATACAAGGCCCACATGAACGGGTTCATGCTAGCCCGGAAAATCATGCGAATGGGTTACTACTGGGCGACCTTGGAAAATAACTGCATTAGGTTCGCTCGCTCTTGCAACTAATGCCAGATTTATGTGGCGAAGGAGAAAGCGCCCACGTTGCCCCTCAACAACATGACAACCCCATGGCCATTTTTAATGTCAGGCGTGGATGTCATAGGCAGCATAAACCCGAAAGCCTTAAACGATCACCAATTCATCCTAGTAGCCATCAATTACTTTACCAAGTGGGTAGAGGTAGAATTGTACGCCAATGTAACCAAGAAAATAGTGACCAAGTTCATCAAAAGAAAAATCATCGCCAGATATAGTAGCCCAAGCTGCATCATTAGCAATAACGCCACCAACCTGAACAACGACATGATGAGGGAACTGTGTGACGCATTCAAGATCGACCATTACAATTCCACAGCCTATCACCCGCAGATGAATGGGGTGGTCGAAGCAGCAAACAAGAATATCAAAAGGATAGTCACAAAAATGACTACCACGTACCATAATTGGCATGACATGCTACCATATGCACTATTAGCATACCGCACTTCTATATGCACATCTACAAGGGCAACCCCATATTCTTTGGTCTACGGAATGGAAGCAATGCTCCCAGTTGAAGTTGAAATACCGTCTCTCAGGATCCTCATGGAAACAGAGCTCGAAGAGGCAAAATGGGGTAGGACCCGACATGACTAGCTTAACCTGATCGAAGAGAAGAGGTTAAGAGCCATTTATCACAACCAGTGTTACCAAAGAAGAATGGCAAGAGCTTACAACAAGAAAGTGAGAGTCAAGTAGTTCAGAGAAGGAGACTTGGTCCTCAAAAAGAGACTATCTCACTAAGAAGATCCCCGAGGAAAGTTCACTTTAAACTATGATGACCCCTATGTCGTGAAAAAGGCATTCTTAGGAGGAGCCCTCATACTAACAGAGATGGACGATCAAGACCTTTATAGCCCAATGAACTCCAACGCAGTCTGAAGGTCCTATGCCAAAGGATAAAATGTGAATTCAGTTAAAAGATAGGAATTTGTGAAACCCTTTTCCTATCATCAAGAAATTGTGATCCATGCCAAAGTTAATTCCATGAAATGAATTCCTTTGCTTAACTCAACTATGCAACTGCTCCGTTCCATCAAGACTGGGGCAAGACACATTCATTTAGGAGTCTGTTACAAAAAAAAAAAAAAAAAAAAAAAAAAAACAACAACAACAACAACAACAACAAAAAGACAAAAAAAAAAAAAAAAAAAAACGGCTCCCATGGTCTCTGCTCCAACAGTTTCAAAGCAATCAAAGGATTCAGGCAAATCATAATGATCCCTATAAAGGGGTGACATCCAAGTTCCTTTCTTCACAAAGACTGAAGCACTTGAAGTCCATCGTTACTCAGAACTCCTTTCCGATTACAGAACTAGGGAGAGTTAAAGACCGTGGCCATTTATCCATGGTTTGTCACTCGCCAAGGTTCTAATGGCTGAAGTTCCCTCAAAGCAGGACAACGGCATGACATCCACAGCACCATCAGTCTATCTAATGAGTTCAAGTTTTTGATTTAATCTATATAAAAGTGCTTAGTGCATTCAAATAAAGTCCTTGCATCTAAAAGGTGAAAATTTACACATTTATTGCTTGCAAAGTTTTCTTTTCAAATAAAACAAAACACACAAAGCACGTACTAAAGCACACGTGCACAAAGATACAAATGCTAGTTTTGCAACAGAAATCTACTCAAAAAGGAAGCTTGGCGATTACAAAGGGGAATGTGTCAGGAAACAGTCCCTGGATCAAACTCCACGGAACCTTTTCAGCACCTTACCAAGGAAACCGCACTCCTTGCGCCGCTGAGTCGAAACATCGCCAGAAGATGATTCAGGTAACGCTAGTTCTTCAGCCTCAGCTACTGTCTCTTGTACACCTGTGTGCAATGACTCAAGCTCGGCACTCAAACGACCCTTCTCAATCTGTAGATTGGCATACTGGCTCTCTAAAGACCGCTAGGCAGACAACTAACTATGGCAAATGCTCTAATGACATACTTGATGATTGGCGAGGAAATCTTCATATGAAGGATTGGCAGACAGGGATGCAGATGGTCCTAATAGTTCTAAGCTGGCTCCAAAGCCTTATGACACCCAGGTTAGATAATCCCGAGTTGCATACCAGCTCCCGAAGGATCCCTCAGAGTCATACCCATAAGCTATGGGATAGTAGTTCTTCCCTTTCCACATCCTCATTGCCTCTCGAGTTTTCTTCTTAAAAGAAAGAACGAAGTCGAAATACCAGGACGAGATGTCAGCTGCAGTTGGAATGCCTTGAACTTTACCGAACTTACGAAGTACTCGGTGTGGGAGAAAAGCAGACATGCCATAAAGCCCGACTAGTGGGACAAAGAACTCTACATCACAACTCTAAATAGCATCACACTGGCAGAGCCAACTCATCTTTCAAAGAATTGCCTCAAAAGGGGAATCACTCAAAAATGACTCCCACTAGACTATATCTAGGGAAGGTCATGCCATAGTATTGGCATACAAGTGATCATGAATCAAATCTTCCTGATGATAGCTACCCGTAGGGATAGTTTGGAATTGAAACAAGTACTCTAGAACCCATACCTGGAGAAGAGCAGTGCATCCCAAAAATGGACTATTACCATCAACACTACAGCAGTGCAAGGAGTGAATCATCTCACTCAAGATCATAAGAATCACAGTCCCGTCTTTCTCCAGTTGATCTATGACAGTACTGACTTTGCTATTAATGAGACCTGGTTTGTATGCAAAGATAATTGATCCATACACTGCCAAAGCAAAGATTCGAGGACAATTCTACCTCCAACTCCCTTTGTCGCGAGTGAATGCTGCTTCATGGACTGCATACCCTGTAGGGCGAGTGAAACGACTAAGAATGAAGTGTAAGGAACACTTAGGGGTTGTCCCAGCACCCCCTAACTTCAAAGACAGATGGTTCTGCCAAATCCTAAGGAGATCGCTCAAAGCATTCTTCCCTTCTCGACCAATGGGATCAATCAAGTGATCATGGCTGTTAGGATTATGCCCTAGAGCCAATTATGGAGATGATTGTTTAGGGATTAGGAACAATCATTTGATTTCATTTATAAATGTCACATTTATTATTGATTCAATAAAAGGGCTTATTCTATTATGTTTGTATGCATCATTTATATTTACATAATATGTCCAAGGAGTTATAGTTGAGAATATTGAATTACAAAGAGTTGTAATTATGAAACTGTAAATATATCTCTGTACTAAACTCCTAAATCATTCCTAGTTGAAGGTTCACTATGATGGACAGTAATGAACTATCGGACTAGCACTTGTTAGGTTGACTCTATAAGAGGATAGCTGGTCTCAAGCTATTTGTGTGGAGACACTGCAACTAACAGGTGGGTGCCTATTAATAGAATAGGTACACTGAATGTGACCAAAGATTTGAGATAAACTGAATGGAGTTTTAACCTGCCTGTCAATCAGTTTCTCAATGTTATACTGGTGCAAGTAATCCTTAGACCTGAGACACCATAGTTGCCTTATGCATGTAGCTTTAGAAGTTTGATAATACTAAGTGCAGACCCTATTCAAGGGTCTGTAAGGGTGTTCATTGGCCCTATTGCTATGTGTATGAAGACATGTGAGTGATCAACAAGGAATTCATTATTCTCAGGAAAAAGAGAGAGAATGTCTCATATAGCATTCATAATATAACTCATTCAGTCCATGGCCATGGCAGTGTGAATATGGAAAGGAGTTTCCATAAGTTTATTATTGAGTTGATATTTATGAATGAGTATAAAGTAATTGAACTAGGGACTTGACAGACTTCTATGTCCTATTGGTTCAATTGGAGACATTGTGTAAATGGAAGGATGTAATTGTAACCTATAAACTATAACAGAAGGGTTCTTTGATTGATACTTATTCACCTCATTAAGGACAACACCATAAACCATATGCTAGGTGTTATTCATGGTTAGTAGAAGTCCTAATTGATATAAGTGAGTTATAATCAATTAGGGAATTTGAAAGAGTTCCAATTAGACCCTAAATGGAAAGAGTTCCATTGTGCACATCTTATGCTATTCCTACTACTTGATGATGTGAACCCAATGGGTCACACACTGATCATGCAAGATGAGCTTTTAAGTCTATGGGAGAAAATGTATGAGTGCATAAAGAATAGTTCTTTGAGGCCATGTTTGTATTTGATATAAACAATAGGGGTTATTGTGCAATTTAGGAAAATTGCACAAAACCCTAAAAGGGTTTCCTCCTAGGGCCGGCCCCTTTAGTGTGGACTATTTAAGTCACACTATGATGTGTGACATCATGATTTTTGGAAGACACCAAGGGCTGGCCGAAATTTCCAGCACTCTCTCTCTCTCTCTTCTCTTCTCCTACTCTAGCAACAACAAGGAAAAGAGGATTAGGACTTGAAGCTCTAGCTAGGTGTGGATACCGTTGGAGGCAGTACACTTGGGCTGCTCATTCACCGCTGTCTGGAATCGAAGCTTGGAACAAAAAGGAGCAGACCATTAAAACTGTAAGTATTCTAACCCTCTTCGTAGTTAGGGTTTGATTTTGTGTTATGCATAGTTAGATTCATAGGATTGGGAATCATAGGAAAAATTTTTATATTCCGCACTTCTATTTTTCCCTCTTGTATGATTCCCAACACATGGCTATGGGGCAACGCCATTAACCTCCAAGTTCCTCCAAAGTGGGAACCATTTCACAAGTGCCGAGTCTAAAGCAAGCATGCTCCCTATTCCAATGGCTAATTAGAGCTTCCATCAGTGAAAATGCACATCTACTTCTACCAATGAAACAAGATTCCCATAACTAGAGCAGATATAACTCACCTCTTCAGAAGAAAAGCTGCGCGCCTAATTCTTCAAACCCTCATGAGCGCAAGGGAAGAATCGAAGAGCAGAAGCATTGGCCATAGGGCTCTTAACCAGAAGGAATGAGAACTTTAGAAGGTTTCAGAGTTTTGGGAATGTTCTTTGGTATTTTTCTTTCAAATGATATGAATTCTGGACGATCTACCGCTTTGGGCTACTTTATACAAGGAGAAACCTACTCATGCCTACCATGCCAGCGTGAGTGGGGAAAGTGCCCACGCCTACCTGGTAGGCGTAAGCAGGCTGTCATGAGATATGGGCCCACCTGCTCCAATGGTGCGACAGTTCTTCGATCGACTTTCAACCCGCATAGCAAACAGAACCTGTGTACTTCAAAAAAGATAGTTTAACTCCTTTAAAGGCCCACCCGGCTTCCCTCAACATCCAATCAGAACCACAATTGCAGCATACAACTCCAAAACAAGAAAAAGACTATATGCAATCATGTGATTCAAGAATCATGCTCAAATAGCGAACAGTTTATCATAATGAGGTTCAAACATCCAAAGGATCAACAGAGTAAAGAATTTAATGCGTGTGAATGTGCTCATGCGCTTGACATACATGTCCAGAGGTACATAAAAAGGGGAAAGAAAGAACAAGGGGCATCAGTCAGCCTCGTCCTCGCTCTCAGTCTCCTTGGAGTCTCTCTTGTCGCCATTCGCCTCCCCGGCATCTTCCCTGGCCTCAGCATTATCATCACCATCGCCGGATCATCTCCCTCAACTCCATCAGGTGTCGCATCAGCATCAGACTTTGCCTCGGCTATTGGCTTGTTGCTACCAATCCCCGGCTCTACCAATACCACTGCATCGATCTCTGCTATGGCGCCAGGCACCGTAGTAGCCTGAAAATGAAAGAAAAGTGAAAAAAAAGAGATCAAAATGAGGCAATGATAAGCAAAGATGCTAAACAAGAGGAATTACTAAGACAAGTGCAAACCTGAATGTCTTCAGCAACTACGGCAGAGTCCAGGACCTTCTTTATGTTAGCTGCAGCCCCTGAACTCTCGCCACTAACCTTCGCCTGAGTCTGGCTCAGCTCCTAGAGTTCTGCCTCCACAGCTAACTGATGAAAGAATTTAATAAGCAACATAAAAAGAATAGCAAGAAAAGTGAAAAAGAAAAAAAGAAAACTCACATAGCGTTGCACATAGTAGGCGCAGTCTCGCTCCAGGATATCGAGGCGGCAAGTCATTGCCTCGTGCTCCACCCAGTTCACCATAATCATGTCCAAACGGGCATTAAGCTGTCAAAATAGAAAATCAAGTTCAAAACCATCAAATAAAAGAGACAAAGGCATGATTTAGAGAGCAAAAGAGTCCTAAAAACTCACTAGCCAGTGGCGCAGCACATCACCACCGAAAAACACGCCACCAATAGTAGGAATGGTGGGCATGATGAAACCGATGGACTGGGAAGCGAACCAGGCATAATAGCCGTCACCGTCCTCACCCAAATGCTGAGCCGCATCCTCAATCACCCCAAAGAAGGTGTTGAGACTCCCGAATCATACTCGAGAGGTGACAGCGGGATCCAAATCTCCTTGGTTAACTGACAGTGGGCCTACTCGCCTATATACATCTCCCAGATGTCCCAATCGCAGAGGGAGATACGATGCGATAACTGACCCCTCGCATCCACTACCTCGTCACACCCGAAGTGTTCGCTGTTGAGGTAGGGCTGGAACGTGGTCTGAGAAGCAAAACCAAAGAAGTCAGCAACTAATGGCTATACATACGTGTCACACCCCATTTTTGTCACCTTAGCTAGGATATATCATTTCATGTAGGATTTTGAGTCTTTTTTGAGTCTAGTCTTTTGCATTGAGTTTCTATGGTGTTGAATATCATGTGTATGAGTTTTGAAGTGATTTGGAGTTCATTTCGATAGTCAATAAGAACTTTTGCGACTCTAAGGGCATAATCGTCTTTTAAGCCGTATATTTTCCATTTGACCTTGAAATGAATCCCGAGTCATTCCCTCGAGGTCATATGGTTATATAGAGTCCATATATAGGTTCAATTTCATGAACTAATGGTTTAAGATCAATTCGGCTCGTAATGGTTCAGGTTGGCTAAAAGACCCTTTCTTGGTTTGCTCAAATTGACTCATAAGACCCAACCAATTTTCTCTCATTTAACTTCAATTGGGCCTTATTCATGTCCTAAATATGTTTAGAAAGATCGAATTTCGATTGGGAAAGCATTTGGTTCGACTTTGTGTACAAACCCAACTTAGCGACGGTGAAGCACCATGGTTAACCACCTTTGTAAAACCTAACCATGCACCCATGGTTAAGGATTTTTTCCTAAAATGCCTAAAAATGTGTTCCCCTTCGAAACACGATCGTTTTGGCTTTTATTTCGTCAAAATCGGACTTAATTTGAAGATTTTAGGACTTCTGAAGCAACAAGGAGTCAAAACCGAAGCAGAAAGGGAAAGCCCTCGGGTAACCGTCCGGGGCTGGACGGTCAGCCATCCAAGCCCAGATGGCTAACCGTCCGGGGCAAGTTGGTCACCCAAGAGACTCCGTCTTCAACTCAACTTCTGACTTTTCTCTCCCTCTTTTGACGGTTTCTCCGCCAATACAACTTGTTTGAGTTTAGGAGTGTGTAAGTTTGAGTTGTTTAAGCACCAAGAGAGTCTCTAATAGCCCTAGGGTCATTGTTTAATGAATTAATCTTAGCCATTGGTTTAGGGGGTCAATTCTCTATATAAAGGACATGATATTCAGCACATAAGGAGAGGTTAATTGCACTTTACACTTAGAGAGAGAGAGAGCTACGAGCTTGGAGAGATAGAAGGACATCAAGAGGAGGCTCTTCAACCCCAAACAAGCAAGGAAACAAGAAGTTTGAAGACAAAGAAGAGTCTACAAGAGGTAAGCATGTCCCTTTAATGCTGAACATGAGTTTTCTGCTTCTCCTTCTTCTTCTTCTTCTTCTTCTTCTTTTTCTTCTAGGATAGTTATAGTGCATGAAATAGCTTTTCTTATGGATTGAATTCAATGCTTGTGTGATGTTGTATGAATGATTTTGAGATGATTTACGGCTTTACATACTTGATAATCCCTGGTTTACTAAGGATTTGAAAGTATTATCTTTTATATCTTCTTGAATCATGCGTAGTTCACATGTTTAGGTTGCTGTGATAGTTATCATGAGTTGATGCTCCTGTTAGTTAATATACATGATATATATGATATTCATGATAATTTGAGCATATGTTAGAGTCGTTTCATAGGTTTTAATGCATGGTTGTAAAATTAGGGTTTCGATAACCCTGAATTCGCACAAGTTTCATACAGCATACTTAGCTTAGCTTTTTGAGTTGTTTCTCATCATAGTCATTCTATATATGCTGCATATAGTTGAATCATGCTAGGTTTGCATTCATATAGTATATTTTATAGGGTTTTTGGAGACATTATCCTTTTCCAAGGATAATTATCCTTTTCGTTGAGTGAGGGATGTGTTTAAGCATGAAATCACTTCTATTGTGTTCTAGTATATATATTTTACGTAGGATATGTTAATAACACCTCCCCATAACGACTTTTTTATGTGAAATTATCTTAGGATAGTTTCGCTTAAGAAAGCTCGCCGTAGGAAGGCCTATTTTCATATTTTACATAAAATATCATCTTTTTGGTTAGAATGTGCTTTGTTATCATGTTTATTGATATTATTGGAGTCTCTTATGCTTGCTAGTGTGTCTTTGGTAGGTTTTTTATGCATGATAGTCGAGTCATTGCATGTAAGATTGAGTTAGAGTCCCTAGTTATTCATTATTCTTGTTGTTTGCATGATTAATGGATAGTTTTAGACTTTGTCATGGTTCTGTCCAGATTAGTATATTGCTCTCTTTGCATGATTTTGTGCACTTGTAAGGATACAAATAGGTACAATGCTTGTCCTATTGCAAATAGGGCCGCTATGGTCTGAAATGGCTAATGCTTGGAGCTTTTGCGCTCAGGTAAGTAGGGTATGAAGTGCCCTAATTCACTTTTCTTCTTTCTTTTCTCTTCTCCCTCCTAGGGTTACTTCTTAATACGAACATATGGTGATTATCTAGGGTTTCCTTCATTTATAAAATTCTGGTTTTCTATCAAAGTTTTCCTCTTGTGGAAGTTTTCGATTTTGGACTAAATCAATACATTTTCAAATAAGGAAACCTAGGGTATTTACCATAGGTTTGTATTAGGTTGTAACCCTATTCTTTTTGAACTACGTGGACTTTGATCCATGTATTTCGCTGCATGGTACGTAGGGCTGCAAATGAACTGAGCCGTTCGTGAACAACTCGTGAACAAGCTCGATAAAAGCTCGTTTAAGCTCGTTCGATTAATAAATGAGCCAAGCCTGAGCTTAAATACTAGGCTCGTTTATTAAACGAGCCAAGCTTGAGCAGACCATAGCTCGGCTCGTTTACGTTCGTGAACAAACTTGTTAAGGGCTCGTAAACAGGCTCGCAAATAGGCTCGTTAAAAAGCTCGTAAAATAACTTATTAGTAGGCTCATTAAAGGGCTTGTATAAATATACTAATTTTTTTTATTAGGGTTACACGCTTTATTGGAGAGTGTAAGAAGGTTCTCTTATTCTTTGAAGCCACCACCGTCCACCATTAAAAATAAGGTTCTCTTATTTTTTTAGGGATTCCACTTTTTTACGTCCTAGTCTCCATCATTCAGAGGCGACTACTTTTTTGACTCTTTGAATCTGCGTGAGTTCAATCTTAAAGCTTCTCTCCTTTCTTCTTAAATTTTTTTTCTACATCTAAGGTTTTGAGATTCAGATTTCTTTATTAAGGGATTTTGGGTCTTGTTTCATCATGTTAGAAATTTTAGAGGTTCTTTATCAGATTCTATCACTTTCTTCTCTAACTTCGTATGTACAAAATCATAATATATCAAAGATGTCAAGGACATCTAAATTATGATGGGTCTATGTCAACTCTTGCTTGAAACTAACCATGTTCAGGGAATAACCTTGTTTAATGATGCTCTTGAATTAGAATTTAATTGATGTCTAACAAGAATTGTGCGTGTGTATATATATATAATGTTTTTTTGTTAATAGATGCAATAAAATACAGCATGGAGGGGCAGGTTATGGATAATATATTTTATTGCCATCTGTTAGTTGAATGACTTTTATAACTTTTTGTGGTTTATTACTTGTTTATTTATAGGTATATCAACTCTTTGAATCCCTTTGCACAACTAGTTATGGAAAATAATAATGAAGACGAGCCTCAAAATATTAATGATGAAAACATTGATAACAATGGATCTCAAGACGAAGGTTTGGACCAATTTCAAAAAAAAAAAGAGGAAGAGGACATCTAAAGTTTGGATTGATTTCTTAGAAGTGGTTGTTGGTGGTATTGAAAAGGCACAATGTCCAACACGTTGGAATTCAAAAAAATTGCTCCTTGATTGTCCAACACGTTGGAATTCAACATACCTAATGTTAGCTGCTGCATTGGAGTTTAAAGAAGTATTCCCAAGGTACCAAGAAAGAGATTCTGGTTATACTTATCTTCCAAATTCTGAAGATTGGGAGAAAGCTGAAATTGTATGTCAGTTTTTAGAAGTTTTCAATGAAGTCACCAATATTGTTTCGGGGAGTGAGTATCCAACTTCGAATTTATTTCTTACTGAGATATGGAGAGTAAAAGAGATTTTGAATGACAAATTAGTGGATGAAAGGCCATATATTAAGGCAATGGCTAGAAAGATGAATGAGAAATTTGAAAAGTATTGGGGTGAATGTAATTTGTTGATGGCTATAGCTGGGGTTTTGGATCCAAGATACAAAATGGTGTTAGTTGAATATTGCTTTTCTGAGATATACCCAGAGGGGGAAGCCACTAGGAACATTAACAGTGTTCGAGAGGCTTTATATAAGATTTTTAAAGAGTATGCTGCTAACCATACTTTAACTTTGAGCAGCAATGTCGTACCAAGTACAGCCCAAGACACTCAGCATTGTGTTTCTTCAAGTAGCAACAATTCTAGTAGTTTTGGGAGAAGTGTTGCCTCAGGAAAGTCAAGATTTGAGTCTTTTGTTAAGAGGGTTGATACTATTCAGCCGGTGAAGTCTGACTTGGATGTGTACTTGGAAGAGGGTGTTTATATATGTGGGGATGGTGCAAATGATAATTTTGATGCTTTGGAATGGTGGAAAGTGAATAATCTCAAGTTCCGTATTTTGTCTAAGATGGCAGGCGATATTTTATCAATTCCCATTACTACAGTGGCCTCAGAGTCCGCCTTTAGTGCTGGGGGTAGGGTTATTGATCCATATCGTTCATCTTTGGCAACTGATACAGTGCAAGTTTTGATGTGTGGAGCAGATTGGGCACGCAATCTTCGTGGAATTAAGAAGTCACTGAATGTAAGTATCATTGCAAATATATAGAGGGAGATGTTTTCTATGGGTTGACTGTTTTGTTGCTTTTATACCCTTTATAAAGCTTAGTGATTGGTTTAAGCATGCTGTACAAATTTTCTTTGGGACATAACTGACAATAGCATAAAGGAAAGTTTATTCTTAATCAATATGTGCTTTTCTTCCAACCTTTATTTTATTATTATTATTTATTTTATTTTTTTTTGGGCTTCTCTTTGCAGAGTGGATTAATTGACATGAAGGATATAATACTTCCTTAGTAGTTATATCTATACTTATCTCAAGAAGATTTTTAAGGTTTGTGAATTTTTATCTTACCCATGACTTTATTTACTTTATTGTATTATTGTATATATTGATTTTAGACTTTCTAACATCATATTAACTTTGTATAACTTGTGCAGGATCCGGTGGAAGTGTGACGGTGAATGGTCTTTAAGCTTTTGGGGGTTATCTATATGTTCCAATTTTGTAATTTGAACTATTGGTTTTTATTGATGGGGCTGCTAGCCTACTGGTTCACTGAAGTCCGTAATTGCTCATGGTGAACATGGGAATGATGCTACTTTTTTTTATTTTCATTTATTTGGAACTTTGAAGTCTGCCAAAGTTTATTTATTTGATTTTGTAGGTTATTAGACTTGGGTAATAGTCTTTTGGATTACTGGACTAAATTTTAGTTCTTTAAAGTTTGATTTTAGACCTTTTTTAAATTCTTTTGTTTAACAGGTGCATTTTCAGATTTATGTTATTTTGTATGGAGGTTTACATTATTGTGATTTATGAATGGAAGTATGTTAATTCTTAATGT
This sequence comes from Liquidambar formosana, assembly GCA_039720395.1. Taxonomy (NCBI): domain Eukaryota; kingdom Viridiplantae; phylum Streptophyta; class Magnoliopsida; order Saxifragales; family Altingiaceae; genus Liquidambar; species Liquidambar formosana. The sequence goes on from CM077823.1 coordinate 22,768,652, forward strand.
TTAAAACTCACATTCACAAGCTCAAAACCAATTTTGAACACGAGCTCAAATTCAAACTCAAGCTCGGCTCGTTTAACTTCAAGCTCGAGCTCGAGCTCGAGCTCAAGCTCGGCTTGTTTAGTTAAACGAGCCGAGCCGAGCCGAGCCTGAGCTTTTCTAAATCTTAATGAGCCGAGCTTGAGCACAATAAATTAAGCTCGTTTAAAGCTCGGCTCGTTTATAAATAAACAAGCTTTTGACTGAGCCGAGCTTGAACATTCCAAAGCTCGGCTCGGCTCGGCTCGTTTGCAGCCCTGATGGTACGTAGGCGCTCTTCGTGAGGCTCAAGTCCGTCCTAGGATCCAAGTATCCTAGGTTTTTCTTTTCTTTTCTTCTTTTTTCTGTTTTGTTTACTTGTTTGATTGTGCATGGATGAGATGGATGGATGAAATATATGACATACATGCTGCCTTATGATGATATATGCTGATATTTGAGTGAAAAAAGATATTAAGTTAGCACAATTAAATTAAGAGACCAACTCGGGCGATGTGGGTGCCTATGGGCTTTTGCTCAGAACCTTCCCACATCGTAACTTAGCCCCCGAATCCAATTTTCTGGTTTCAAAGACTTTGCTTTTCCTTTAATGGAGTCATGTGGTTTTGAAAATAAAACATTTTTGTGGTTTTCCTCTTTTCCCTAAAAAATGAGGTGGCGACTCCTTTTTGTTTGTTGTCTTTCACCACACCTATATCCCATTTCTTTCGCCAAATCCTTGTGGGCCGTTTTCCAGGGTTCATAGTTTGGCGACTCCACTGGGGATGTCGAGGGCTAGACTCAGTTAATTTGATTGGGCTAAATTAATTTCTTAATTGATAATTAAAATCAATCACATTGCATCCGCTTGATTGTGTGCTTTCATTTATTGCATTGTGTGCGCTGTTGTTGCATGATCACTCGATTGTCCCTCGATGTATCCTTGCCAACTGATAGCCTAGTTCGACCTTGGTTTTCCTGATTCCATGTGTTGGGCGAAGCTATCAAACCTCTCTTGCCAAGTACCTTTGGGCTTGCCCTTGGGTATATCAAATGGATCAATCACGTACTGTTGGACCCACGCGACATTCCTGATGTCACATGTGGTTAGGTATAAAGATTGGTACAAGCAAAGTTGAGGACCCTAGCCTACCCTCTTAAAAGAAAGAATTGCATGTAATGGGCCTTCTAGGACACCGTTGGATCACCTATATGCACACACATTGTTGTGATGATATGCTACCGTGTTTGTGATGTGTTGCCATGCTTTGTTGATTGAGTGGGTAATTAAAGGAAACTTTACATCTTGCATCCTTAATACGTACCCTTCCCCATGACCCCCGCAAAGGTAATTGGTTAAGGGAACTAATTAAAGGTGTACGTTGTAAAAATGTTGAGATAATTATGGAAGCTTAAGATGGACCCTTAGGCTGAAAAATTGAGTGTTCCCCTTATGTTAGAGGGAGAGACGTGCTGGCTTGGATCCGTAATCAACAAGGGCGCCTAGTCAGTGCTGATTCTGTCACTGAGTCGGATCTGGCCGAGGAAAGAACTAGCAATCGGGGTTTCAACCTTGAGGCCACGTTGAAAGCTATCATGGAAAAGCTTGATTACACTACCCAGGTATCCGAGACCACACTCAAGTTAGCTCAAGACCTTCAACAGAAGAACTCTGAACCTGAATCTAGGGCCCGTGCCACTGATAACAATCAAGGATCCAATGATTCCGAATCTGCTAAGGAACCATTAGGAGAAGGGGAAGAACCACCCAAGACCAAGGAAGGGGAAACCAAAGCCACATCAAGAGAGAGCTCAACCGTCCTGGCAAACAAGGCCGAGGCCTTAGAACGAACTTTGAAGGGAATCCGCAGATCTGATGATATAGTGGACATCCATACTTTGTCCTTGTTCCCAAAAGCTCACATTCCTCTGCAGTTCAAGATGCCAGAATTGGAAAAATTCGATGGGATAGGCTGTCCTAAGACCCACCTCAAGATGTATGTGCGAGCTATGCACCCTCGAGGGGCGAACGATGAGTTATTGGCTCAAATGTTTCACGAGTCATTAGCGAGTTCCGTCTTGAAATGGTTTTTGTCACTGGAGGAGAACAGAACTAAGACTTGGGAAGATGTGTGCAATGCATTCACGGACCATTACAAGTATAACACCGAAGTGGATGTCACGCGAAGGGAATTAGAAACCACTAAGCAAGGGGTTAATGAGACTTTCTCCGCCTTTATCACTAGGTGGAGACAAAAGGCTTCCAAAATGACAGACAGACCGAATGAGGAAGACCAGATTCAGTTGGTGGTGAAGAACTTACTGCCCGTATATCATAAGCACCTCTTTGCTCACTACTTTCCGAACTTCAAGGCTCTTGTTGGGGCTGGCACATAGGTTGAAGATGCAATCGCCGAGGGAACAATCAAAACAGAGGAGGTCTAAGGGAGTCGAAGAACAAACTTTTGAGGAAAACCCAATGCCGAGGTCAATAACATTACCCAACCCACTCGCCCTTTCTCCCTAAATGACTCCACCTCACCTCGCCAATTCACCGAGCTATACATGCCACTCGAAAGAGTCTTTGAAAAGCTGAGAAGCCGTGATCTCTTGAAACCCCTCGACCCAAGGCCTCCACCAAACCCATTGCCCAAGAACTACAATGAAAATGAGTATTGCAAGTTCCACCAAGCCAAAGGCCATCCAACCAACCGTTGCTATCGCCTTCGCCATGAAATCCAAGATTTGCTTGACAAGTAGATCATTTCACCCCCCACCGCACCAAATCGCCCAAATGTCACTCAAAATCCCCTCCCCACTCACAATATGCCTCCTCCCAACAACATAAATGCCATCGAGCTTGACTCGTCCCCATCCTGTCAACTCATAAGGCAATACACACCACTTCCCATGACCTTGACTCAAGTTTTCCACCAATGTTGCGATTAAGGGCTCATATTGCCACACCATCCAAAGCTGAGGCCTTCGACTCCTTACCAATTCTGCTTGTACCATCAAGCGCCCGGGCATAATACGGAGGACTGTGTTATATTGAAAAAGGTAGTTCAAGACCTTATTGACCAAAAAGTTTTGGTATTACCAAAGAAGTCCATTCAGCAACAATTGAGAGAAAGGTTCGATGCAGGAGATCCTAAAGTGGGTTTGCTGGGAGAGTCATCCGGAAAGTTTGATTACTACGTATTCTACCTCGACCCCATCCCTGATGAGCCTATAATCCCCACAGGTTGGGATGAGTTACTAGAGGAAGTCCAAATGGAAGAGATCGACACAATCACATGGGATGACCTCATGGGAGACGTAGGTGAGATTGATGATATGTGGATGAGCGATGACGAGGTGGAACACATAACTAGAGGGGGTCGCCATTTCAAGCCTCCGCATCTAGAATCTGACAACCCATTGGGAGACTTAGAAGTTAATCGCCACCTCGACTTACAAGAAGAGGAGGACGAAGTGCTTAGGCAATTGAGAAAGACTAATGCAAACATCACTATATGGGTTTTGCTTGTGGCATCTTACAAGCACAGGCAGACAATCTTGAAGTTGCTCAACCAGATACAGGTCCCCGTTGACACGTCTCTAGAAAATTTAGTAAGCTTAGTGAATCCAACCTCGAAGAACTCAACCATTGTGTTCTCAGAGGCAGACCTACCTAAAAGTGGACCTAGCCATTCACAAGCCATGTACATTACTGTCAACACCATGGGAAAGAGAGTTCCAACAGTCCTGATTGATAATGGTTCCGTTCTTAATGTGTGCCCTCTCAGAACTGCCACCGTTTTAGGGTTGGACCCAATAGATTTCATGCCGTCCAGGCAAACAGTGAGAGCCTATGATAACACTCGCAGAGAGGTGATTTGTGTGGTCACCTTGCCATTGATTATGGGGCCCACAGAGTTCAAAGTGGAATTCCAAGTGTTGGATGTCTCGTCATGCTTCAATCTTTTGTTGGGGAGACCTTGGATTCATCCTGCAAGGCCTGTCCCTTCTTCATTGCACCAAAAAGTCAAGTTCCCTTATAAAGGGGCCATCGTCACACTCCAAGGTGATTATGACCTAAAGTCATCGGGGGTACCCATTTGCGAGATCAAGCCCGAGCCCGTTGGAGCACCATTGTCTGGGTTCGAGTATGTTCAATGCATAGAGAAAAAGCCAGAACAGAGAGAGTTGATACTTCTCGACTTTTGTCCCTATGGCAACTTACATGTGGGGAACATAATGAAGAAAATGAGTTTCTTCCCAGGCATGGGACTAGGACGCCGTCAGCAAGGCATACCGGTATCCGTTCAGAGCCGCGTTGTCACCTACACCTTCGGATTGGGGTATGAGCCTTCCAAGAAGGACCATATGGAGATGTTGCAGAGAAGCAAAGAAAGGGTCAAAGCAAAAGCAGAGGGGAGGGTGCCAGATATTAGAATCTCACCATACCGACCTACCTTAAATGGTTACTTTGTTAAAGAGGGGGAGGATTTTCTATTCTGTGGATTCCCCGAACCATCCATTGACAAAGCAACCAAGGCGAGAGTCCCAGGGTTCGAGATATTCTTCACTGAGTGGTATCCCATCACTGCAACAATGGTTGACGATGAAGCAATCAATGGTGACTATTGGGAAGAGAAGAGCGAGGACTGGGTAGAACAGATGGATTTGGAAGCCATGGTTACAATGTTTCAAGATACGGTTCTTGCTGTGGAGGAATCGGATCTCGAGTGTTCTTCAATTCACCATGCAACCGTGCCACTCCTCAATTGGTATCTTGAAGAGGGTACCATCGCAGAAGTTCTTGAGGGCGAGGATCTCGACTTACCTGATAGTAGTTTGTAGATTCCTTAGTAGCTTGTCTTAGTTTTCCTTTCAAATAAAATGTGTCCACCTAGCCCACCTTGTGGAGTTAGGAGTCGTTCCCTAGTTGTGGCACATGTGTTTTCTTTTCTTTGTTTTGTTAGTTCAGTCAATAAAGTGTGTTTCTTTTCATTATTTGCAGTGTTTCCTTTCTCTCTTCTATGGATATCTATGGCATGGATATAGATCCTAGGAATGACGTCCCCCCGGAGCTCGACGAGCAAAGGAAAAGGGGCGTTACCGAACCTAACATGGATGAATTGGAATCAATCAATCTAGGGACAGATGAATTGCCAAGGATACTTAAAATTGGGATAACTCTTTCACCTGCTAAAAAGGAAAAATTAATAATACTTCTAAAAGCCAATGTAGAGGCCTTCGCATGGTCTTATGAAGATATGCCTGGCATTGATCCAGATATTATGCAATATTACATCCCCACTAATCCCACTAAAAAGCCTATAAAGCAGAAATTAAGAAGATTAAAATCAGAATGGGCTTTGAAAGTAAAAGAAGAAGTAACTAAACAATTAGATGCCGGGTTTCTCCAAGTTGTGGAGTACCCTGAATGGCTATCTAACATAGTGCCTGTGCCTAAAAAAGATGGGAAAGTGCAAATGTGTGTTGACTTCTGTGACCTTAATGCTGCGAGCCCAAAGGACGATTTCCCTCTACCACATATCGATGTGTTGGTAGACAGTACAGCAGGCCATGCCCTTCTATCCTTCATGGATGGGTTTTCTGGTTACAACCAGATAAAGATGGCGCCTCGAGACATGGAAAAGACGGCTTTTATCACGCAGTGGGGCACGTATTGCTACAAGGTAATGCTTTTTGGCTTGAGAAATGCCGGGGCTGCCTACCAAAGAGCTACTGCGACCCTATTGCATGATATGATCCATAAAGAAGTAGAGGTGTATGTGGACGACATGATAGTCAAATCTGTTGATTGAGAAGGACATTTTGCGGCATTGGAGAAGTTCCTAGAACGGGCAAAGAAGTATAACCTTCGATTGAATCCTCAGAAGTGTGCTTTCGGAGTTACCGCAGGGAAGCTGTTGGGTTTCATGATCACTCAAAGGGGAATTGAATTGGATCCAGGGAAGATAAAAACTATCACGGAGATGGAGCCACCAAGAACGGAAAAGCAGATCCAGGGTTTTCTAGGGAGAGTTCAATACATAAGCCGCTTTATCGCTAATTTGACCATGGTATGCGAGCCAATTTTCAAGCTACTTAAGAAGGGTATGCCCAAGGAATGGAACGAGGATTGCCAAGAGGCCTTTGAGACCATTAAAAGGTATCTGAGCAATCCCCCAATCTTGGTTCCCCCATGGCAAGGTGAACCGTTACTGTTATACTTAACGGTTACTGAGACCGCGACGGGAGCCATGTTAGTTCAATACCTTGAAGGGTCGAAAAAGGAAAATGCCATCTACTACTTGAACAAGAAAATGACAGATTATAAAGTAAAGTACAATGCGCTAGAAAAGGCTTGCATAGCATTGGTGTGGGCCACCTAGAAACTCCGTCATTAGATGATGTCCTTCGAGGTCCTGCTGATAAGCCGCTTGGATCCTTTGAAATATTTGCTAGAAAAACCAGTCCTATCGTATAGGACAGCTCGTTGGTCACTTCTCCTCAATGAGTTCGACATAAAGTACTTGGCGCAGAAGTCCATCAAAGGAAGTGTCGTTGTAGACCATTTGGCAAGTTGCCCTGTGTCATCATCAACCCAATTCAATGACGAGTTCCACGATGAAGACATCCTTGAAATCAGAAAGAAGATTTGGAGAGTCTACTTCGACAGAGCTGTAAACAGAAGGGGATATGGAATAGGAGTGCTGCTAGTTTCACCCGAAGAAGCCTTCACGCTTTTAGCAGTCAAGTTAGGGTTCGAAGCTACCAACAATATTGCGGAGTATGAGGCCTGCATCTTGGCATTGGAAGCTGTGTTAGAATTGGGAATAAAAGAACTCGAAGTGTTCGGGGATTCAGCATTGATCATCTGTCAGATAAAAGGGGAGTGGAAAACTCGCGACGAGAAGCTGTTGCCGTATCACGCCTATTTGGAAGCATTGACCAAAGAGTTTGCAGAGATCGAGTTCAATTACTTGTTAAGAAACAAGAATCAGTTCGTTGATGCCTTAGCAACTCTAGCTTCAATGGTGGAAATACCAGAAGGGGGAAGCGTGAAATCGCTCGTGATCGAATGCAGAGAGAAACCTGTTTATTGCTGTTCCATTCGAGAAGGGGAGGTAATAGATAACCACCCTTGGTTTTATGACATAAGAAAGCTTATCGAGGAAAGGGTGTATCCAGAGGAAGCATCTCGTGTGGACAGGCGAACCCTGAGGAGATTAGCAAGCCATTATGTGGTATGCGGAGGAAAACTGTATTGGAGGTCTTACGACGGAATCCACTTACTATGTGTCACGGAGGAAGAGGCTAGAAAACTCATCGAAGAAATTCATGAAGGAGTGGGGGCTCCACATATGAATGGATACATGCTGGCTAAGAAGATCATGAGGCTAGGGTATTTCTGGTCTACAATGGAAAGGGATTGTTATGCCCATGTCAAGAAGTGCCATAAGTGTCAGCTCTTCGCCAACAGACAGCACTTGCCCTCCATGCCCTTAACAAGCATGTCAACTCCATGGCCGTTTGCAGTGTGGGGAATAGATATCATCGGGCAGATTAAGCCGAAGGCATCTAATGGTCATGAATACATCTTGGTAGCCATCGATTACTTCACCAAGTGGGTGGAAGTAGCTTCCTTCAAAGTTTTGAATACTAAAAAGGTGGCGCAGTTCATACAGCTCAACATTATCTACCGATATGGGGTACCGCATGAGGTCATTTCAGATAACGATCAGCATTTTCAGAAGGAAACTAAAGAACTCTTGTAGAAATATAAGATCATTCACCACTTGTCGTCCCCATACCGCCCACAGACTAACGGCACAGTGGAAGCCGCCAACAAGAACATCAAGAAAATACTACAGAAGACGGCTGACACGTACACTGATTGGCATGAGAAACTACCATTGGCATTATGGGGGTACAGAACGTCAGTCAGATCATCAACAGGGGCTACGCCGTATGCTTTGGTGTATGGAATGGAGGCCGTTCTACCAGTAGAATTGGAAGTTCCTTCGTTAAGGGTTGCTGTAGAAAGTCAGCTGGCAGAAGTGGACTGGATCAAAGGTCGTTATGACGAGTTGGCATTGTTAGATGAAAGGCGATTGAGGGCTCTATACCATGTGCAAGGGTACCAGAGAAGAGTTGCGAGGGCGTTCAACAAACACGTCAAAGACAGAGGCTTGAAGAAAGGCGATTTAGTGTTGAAAGAGATCCGAGCTCCAATTTTCGATCCACGAGGAAAGTTCAAACCGAGTTGGGGTGGACTGTACGTCATCAAGGAAATATTGCCAGCAGGGGCTGTTCGACTTATGGATTTGGATGGGATTGAGTTCGCTCATCCTACCAATTTGGATCAATTAAAGAAGTATTATGTATAAGGCCTGCTAGGTTGAAAACCTGTAAGGGCGGCCTAGGCAAAAGTTAAGGCATTTGAACTACGAGGACCTGATTCCCCAAAGAAAAAAAAAAGAAGAAAAAAAAAAGAAGAAGAAAAAAAAAAGAGAGAGAAAAAAAGAGAAAAAAAAAAAGAAAAAAAATGGAAAAAAGAAAGAAAAAGAAAATGGGGATACGTAGGCAGCCTATGAAGTTACTTTGGGTGCGGTCCGAATAACACAATCACAAAAGAAATCTCAAAAGTAGATTATTATTGGCAATTCATTTGAAACTAATTGTTTGACATAACAATTTATTGGTGTTAAGTAAAAGAACTATTGACATGCCATAGATATTCTATTCCTTGAGTCTTTAAGTCCTCTTGAGTTTCTTCAGAGTCGTCTTATCTGTCTTCTTTCTTTCTCTCTCGAGTCTTCTTTTCTTTCTTAAGTCATGGTCGTGGGATGCCTCTACTGCCTCAAGAATGTCTTCTCTGCAAAGCCCAAGTCTTGTATCCTTGATAAGGTCATAAATTCTTTCTTGACGAGAAGTTTCCTTTTCGTCCAAATCATCCTTCAACCATTGCTTGTATTCTTTACTCATCTCGAAAGGTCTTTCGGTGTTGGCAATCCGAGTCAATTTCAGGTCTGTAGGCCAGCGAGTCCTCGCCCACTTGATTATAGTAAGACCGACAGGTTCCACAGAGCAACAAGGTCCTGTTAAGGACGGTATGGTTTGCATGGCGCCCATCTGGCGAAGAATTCTCGAAGTCCAATAGAAGGAAGTCGATCTCAGTCCTATGAGTTTGACAAAAGCACCCCCCTAGGTTCGAAAAAGCACCTGCTCTTTACATCCCCATATAAAAACAAACCATTTGATGTTCTGCCATGACAGTGTTTGGAAATAACCTAACCAATCTCTTAAAGAGAATGGCCCAGGGAGTTCAACTCGGCGTAGACAGAAGTGCTGGGGCTTGTATGGATTGATAGTAGTGGGAGATAGAAAATTCAAGCGCTCGAGCAGCCACATTTGCAATAAAAAGGGGCTACCTCCTAAAGGCGCTTTAGGGTTGCTATGAACCTTATCTAAACCATTCAAGGTTTCGGCTAGTATCAAGGGGATGATGTTATGTCGCTTGAGAAGAGGGGTAATCAACTCACATATTTGAACAGGGGCTTAAAGAGTGCCGGTGGAGATGAGAAAGTGACCAATTAAACAGAAAGCAAGTACACGCTGAATTTGAGGGATGAAAGTCAGAGTACCTTCGCTATCGTGAGCCAAGAATGAAGTTGCTAACTTCATTAAGTCCACCATATGATCCTTGACAAAGATTGTTACATCCCTCTGAGGAATGCCAAGAAAGTCGGAGAAGGAAACGAGGTAATCCGAGCGAGGTGTAGGAAGGATGAATGGCCTTGCGGGTGAAACTCCAAATAAAGCACTGAATTCTTCCATGGTTGGGCATAATTCTTCTTAATTGAATTGAAAGACATGGATTTGAGGATCCCAGAAATATGTAGCCGCAGTGAGAAGAGTCATCTCGAGCTTCATGTGCCTTATGGAGAGCAATGGTTCCAAGTCGAAGCGCCTAAACTCAGTTTTGTCTTTGGCATCCATGACTGCCAAAAACCCTCTTAAGAACCCATCCAAGGCTTCCATAATTGTTGTCAATAAAAATAGGTGAGTTAGAAGGCTTCCCTCATGTGTTTTTATAGGGAAAGGGTCACAAATTCGAGTCCTAAAAGGAATAGAATCGTCAAAATAGCAAAATTCCTGAAAAATCGCGAAAAAACCCGTCGACCTCAGGTAACCATCTGGGGTTGGACAGTCAGCCGTCTAGGCCCAGACGGCTAACCGTCCGGGGCCAGACGGTCGGCCCCACCTTGTTTTGCCTTGTTTCGCCCGGTTTTGCCTATTTTCGCGTTCGGATGGCCTTTTTAGGCCATTTTCACTCCTATGAGCTCACATTGACTTAAATTTTCATAAGAAGGGCATCACAACATCATCATGATAGATTCAAACAAGCACAACAAGTATCCATAATAAGGGTAAAGAAAGTTGGTTTTAGGTGGCAAGTAAAAAACACAAGCATGAAATGCAAAGAGATAGCCATTGTCTCATTGTTTCTACAAGTCCAACAAGAAAGTAAATGAACTCAGCGGCTCCTAGAGCTTCTTTTGCGGCTCGGCCCAGCTCCGTTACGACCCCCACAAGGTGCTCTAGGAGGGCGCATTGTTGGTGGCGGCTACATAGACAAAATCCATTGCAAAGAAGCTAAGTATGAGAATAGAGTTGGTTGAAAACCACATATGGGAACTTTAAATGGGTTGAACACTTACCATGACATCCAGACGAGCTTTCGCCATGGATTTGGCTAAGCTCATCCTCACAAGGTCACGCCTCAAGCCCTCACTAAGGTCAATGAACTCTTGGGTATACGCTGCAGGTACCTAAGATAATCAATAAGGTTAAATTGAAGGTAATGTTCAAAGAAAGAAAGAAACACCCATAAAGAGAACTCACCTGTTCTCGATTTGGGTCCATCCTAGGAGATTCATCAAATGCAGGATGAGTGATGGTGGTCTTGACAAAGTCCGACCCACAGCACAAATCAATGTACCAATTAGGCTGAGGCAAGGGTAGTGACCTATCCCCCTCCATCTCATCGTCTTCAGAGCCAGGAACCACTCCTAAGCCCACTGTCGAGCTATGCCCTAGTGCTCGTTGACCCTGTAAGTGTTCACCTATCAAGTAAAGTTTCTATCAAAAGGAAAAGGCTAAGAAAGCGTCAAAGACTTACCCCATGAGGAGGGAGGCCTGTCACCCTGGGCCTCATCAGATATTGGAGGCATAAAGTGTCATACGCAATGTCAGGAGAAGTGAACTCCTCCGCATCCCAGCCTCTCAGAGCATCCCACAACTCCTCCCCCTCCATCAAGTTAGCATTCCTCATGTTAAGTGGTAGAGGCATTGGAGCCATGGCTGCATTCACATCACCCATGACTTGTTGTAAGACACGCTCCCCTAGGTACCAGTACGTACCCACAGGGCCTTCCAAGAGCACCCTCTTGCCAGTCAGCATCAAGCTAGGAATGCATCGTTTGGGTAGTATTAGTACCCATATCTTCCATGGATTCCATTCAATCTGTCCAAAAATCCAAAATGAGAAATTGGAAGTAAAAAGAAAAAGAAAAGAATAGGGAGAGTATTTCACAATATCAGCAGTAAGGCTTGCTAGGTGAGCTCTAGCATAGGCGTAATCATGACGATTCGCCGCCCGAATGGACACATAACTGGGAGAGTAATTCTTGAGGGTAGGCCATTCAATGGTTTCCTTAGCGAGGGATAGGCGACATAGGTTGAGGTACTCATAGCACCAAACCTGTCAAGAGTTGAGAAAAGAGTCAAAAAAGAAAGGAAAATATAAGAAAGAGCGAAAAGAAATAAAAGGGAAGTAACATTACCTCCCAAACAAAGGGCATCCCGTCGAAGTCCTTGGTAACACCGCGTGACATGTCACACATTGTGCGGTACATGGTGGCTAGAACAGCCCCTCCCTAGTTGAATTTCCTAATCTTGCCAACATCTTCCATGCTTGCAAGAAGACCCAAAGGGGCTAGGTCGCCCGTGCTGGCAAAGAATGTGCACGAAATCATGTAAAGGAGGAATGCCCTTGTAATGCAATCAGGGCTCGCACCTTCGCTCTCCCTTTGCTTTGAAAATTTGTTGAAAAGCCAAGTGCGGCGCACTGCTTTCTTGATTACCTCAACCTCCATTCCAAGGTAAGCCAAGAGATAATCCTCATCCGTGGAAGCTTCTTCATAAAATTCCAAGCTCTTGCCCTTAATGCTCAAGCCCGTGATCATGGTAAAGTCCTTGGGGGTTAATGTCATCTCCACGAAGCCAAAATGGAATGTATTGGTGGTGTCCCACCATAGTTCAGACAAGGCTAGCAAAGCTTGCCTATCACATTGATCATTCCACAGAGAATCTAGGAATGGACCAAAACCGGCCTTTTCGACATGGCCCTTGGCAATGGGTTGGAAGTTTTTCATGTTCCGCCACCATTCAATAAGTCCTTTGATAGAGGACTGAGTGCGCATGTCCTGAAAGTTGGGCTATAGCCATTGAAAATACCTTGAGAGTTAGTCGAAAGAACATGGAAATAATAAGCATACACTAGCAATTGGTTTCAAATTGTTTTCTAAAAGATGTCAAGAGGTCGCTTTTATTCATGAAATAAATTGCTAATGAATGTTTATGAGTTTACTTGTTCATATGCCTTAATTTGGGAAGGATTGAACACTTTTTTATCACTTAGGCATTTTATCGAACACTTGGGGGGTGACACTTCCCAAGCCTTGAAACAAAAGAATTTTGTATGATCAATCCTTGCTAAATCATAGCATATTACTCACTCGAGTGTTTACTTGTTGATATACATTGATTTGGTAAAGATTGAACATCTTTATTTCACTTGGACATTTTATCAAACACTTGGTGGGTGCCATTTTTCAAGCTTTCAAATGAAAAGAATTTGTGTATTCAATCCTTGCCAAATCAAGGGATATCACTCAACAACCCAAGGGGTATTCAAAAGAAGTAGATGGGAATGCAATTTCATCAAAAGAATCGAAAGATTCAAGAGAAAAGTGTTAAGTTGGGTAAACTTACCTCTTGTTGGGAATGGAGAAATGAGAGTTGCTTGTCGGGTTCAAGCAATACCCTATCTTATGGAGTATCGTAGAGTGGTGCCTTGTACTTGCTTTTGACCCCATAGAATGGATTCTTGGTGCTTGAGTCTTTGCTTGATGACATTCTTGATAATGGAATTGGGTTTGTGAAAAATGGGTTTGATTTGGTTTGATTTCCAAAGATGATGTGAGAATTCCAATGCAATTGGCAAGATACCTTGTGATGCACTAGTGCAACTAGTCTCGCATCATGAAAAGACCATGTGGATATCACTAATGCAATTAGTGCATGGTAAAGGCATTTGCATGAGCGCACCAACGAATGTTGGCATGCAATCGATTATTTGCTTCGATGAAATCGTCGCATGCTTGGATGTGACGAAGTCTATCCTTATGGTTCCATTTGAGTTTGTTGGTATTAATGAGATTAATCCATTGAACAAAAATGGGTTGTTCTTTGATCATTGGCTCACAAGTGAAACTTGCTCACCAATGAGGGGCTTCTGTCACACCCCATTTTTGTCACCTTAGCTAGGACATATCATTTCATGTAGGATTTTGAGTCTTTTTCGAGTCTAGTCTTTTGCATTGAGTTTCTATGGCGTTGAATATCATGTGTATGAATTTTAAAGTGATTTGGAGTTCATTTCGATAGTCAATAAGAACTTTTGCGACTTTAAGGGCATAATCGTCTTTTAAGTCGTATATTTTCCATTTGACCTTGAAATAAATCCCGAGTCATTCCCTCGAGGTCATATGGTTATATAGAGTCCATATATAGGTTCAATTTCATGAATTAATGGTTTAAGATCAATTTGGCTCGTAATGGTTCGGGTTGGCTAAAAGACCCTTTCCTAGTTTGCTCAAATTGACTCATAAGACCCAACCAATTTTCTCTCATTTAACTTCAATTGGGCCTTATTTATGTCCTAAATATGTTTAGAAAGATCGAATTTCGATTGGGAAAGCATTTGGTTTGACCTTGTGTATAAACCCAGCTTAGCGACGGTGAAGCACCATGGTTAACCACCTTTGTAAAACCTAACCATGCACCCATGGTTAAGAATTTTTGTCCTAAAATGACTAAAAATGTGTTCCCCTTCGAAATACGGACGTATTGGCTTTTATTTCGTCAAAATCGGACTTAATTTGAAGATTTTAGGACTTCTAAAGCAAGAAGGAGTCAAAACCAAAGCGGAAAGGGAAAGCCCTCGAGTAACCGTCCAGGGCAAGTTAGTCACCCGAGAGACTCTGTCTTCAACTCAACTTCTGACTCCTCTCTCCTTCTTTTGATGGTTTCCTCCGCCAATACAACTTGTTTGAGCTTAGGAGTGTGTAAGTTTGAGTTGTTTGAGCACCAAGAGAGTCTCTAATAGCCCTAGGATCATTATTTAATGAATTAATCTTAGCCATTGGTTTAGGGGGTCAGTTTTCTATATAAAGGAAATGATATTCAGCACATAAGGGGAGGTTAATTGCACTTTACACTTAGAGAGAGAGAGAGCTACGAGTTTGGAGAGATAGAAGGACATCAAGAGGAGACTCTTCAACCCCAAACAAGTAAGGAAACAAGAAGTTTGAAGACAAGGAAGAGTCTACAAGAGGTAAGCATGTCCCTTTAATGCTGAACATGAGTTTTCTGCTTCTCCTTCTTCTTCTTCTTCTTCTTCTTCTTCTTCTTCTTCTAGGATAGTTATAGTGCATGAAATAGCTTTTCTTATGGATTGAATTCAATGCTTGTGTGATGTTGTATGAATGATTTTGAGATGATTTACGGCTTTATATACTTGATAATCCCTGGTTTACTAAGGATTTGAAAGTATTATCTTTTATATCTTCTTGAATCATGCGTAGTTCACATGTTTAGGTTGCTGTGATAGTTATCATGAGTTGATGCTCCTGTTAGTTAATATACATGATATATATGATATTCATAATAATTTGAGCATGTGTTAGAGTCGTTTCATAGGTTTTAATGCATGGTTATGAAATTAGGGTTTCGATAACCCTGAATTCGCACAAGTTTCATACAGCATACTTAGCTTAGCTTTTTGAGTTGTTTCTCATCATAGTCATTCTATATATGCTGCATATAGTTGAATCATGCTAGGTTTGCATTCATATAGTATATTTTATAGGGTTTTTAGAGACATTATCTTTTTCCAAGGATAATTATCCTTTTCGTTGAGTGAGGTTTTGCATGAGAGCTTCTTGTGATGTGTTTAAGCATGAAATCACTTCTATTGTGTTCTAGTATATATAGTTTACGTAGGATATGTTAATAGCACCTCCCCATAATGACTTTTTTACGTGAAATTTTCTTAGGATAGTTTCGCTTAAGAAAGCTCGCCGTTGGAAGGCCTATTTTCATATTTTACATAAAATATCATCTTTTTGGTTAGAATGTGCTTTGTTATCATGTTTATTGATATTATTGGAGTCTCTTATGCTTGCTAGTGTGTCTTTGGTAGGTTTTTTATGCATGATAGTCGAGTCATTGCATGTAGGATTGAGTTAGAGTCCTTAGTTATTCATTATTCTTGTTGTTTGCATGATTAATGGATAGTTTTAGGCCTTGTCATGGTTCTGTCCAGATTGGTATATTGCTCTCTTTGCATGATTTTGTGCACTTGTAAGGGTGCAAACAGGTACAATGCTTGTCCTATTGCAAATAGGGCCGCTATGGTCTGAAATGGCTAATGCTTGGAGCTTTTGCGCTCAGGTAAGTAGGGTATAAAGTGCCCTAATTCACTTTTCTTCTTTCTTTTCTCTTCTCCCTCCTAGGGTTACTTCTTAATACGAACATATGGTAATTATCTAGGGTTTCCTTCATTTATAAAATTCTAGTTTTCTATCAAAGTTTTCCTCTTGTGGAAGTTTTCGATTTTGGACTAAATCAATACATTTTCAAATAAAGAAACCTAGGGTATTTACCATTGGTTTGTATTAGGTTGTAACCCTATTCTTTTCGAACTACGTGGGCTTTGATTCATGTATTTCGCTGCATGGTACGTAGGCGCTCTTCGTGAGGCTCAAGTCCGTCCTAGGATCCAAGTATCCTAGGTTTTTCTTTTCTTTTCTTCTTTTTTCTATTTTGTTTACTTGTTTAATTGTGCATGGATGAGATGGATGGATGAAATATATGATATGCATGCTGCCTTGTGATGATATATGCTGATATTTGAGTGAAAAAAGCTATTAAGTTTGCCCAATTAAATTAAGAGACCAACTTGGGCGATGTGGGTGCCTATGGGCTTTTGCTCAGAACCTTCCCACGTCGTAACTTAGCCCCCGAATCCAATTTTCTGGTTTCAAAGACTTTGCTTTTCCTTTAATGGAGTCATGTGGTTTTGAAAATAAAACATTTTTGTGGTTTTCCTCTTTTCCCTAAAAAATGAGGTGGCGACTCCTTTTTGTTTGTTGTCTTTCACCACACCTATATCCCATTTCTTTCGCCAAATCCTTGTGGGCCGTTTTTCGGGGTTCACAGTTTGGCGACTCCACTGGGGATGTCGAGGGCTAGACTCAGTTAATTTGATTGGGCTAAATTAATTTCTTATTGATAATTAAAATCAATCACATTGCATCCGCTTGATTGTATGCTTTCATAAAGGATTGATTTTTACTATTGCAAGATAGGGACACTTCCTTTTGGAGTTAAATCAATTTGAACTAAAATACCCATGAGAAGGAAGGTAATTTGTAGTCTTTTTCAAAAGGTTCCCATTCACAAAACCTTAAGGCATACTTTCCAAACATCGACATTTTCAAAAAGACTTTATTCCAATGCCCTTAAGGATCTCTTTTCAAAATAACAGAATTCACCACCCTCCAAAAGGTTATTCTTTGTCAAATTATTTGTATAGGAAATCAACAATATCAAATGGGATTTTAATAAGAAACATCGTCAAAATCGGGAACCGTTGGATTCCAACGGGCAATGTGGGGTGCCTCACACCTTCCCCACTCGTAACCAAACCCCCTTACGCTCGATCTTTAGTCTCACAGACCAGTAAGAGTCATTTAATTTTCCAGTGGGCCCTCAGATGGACCTATTGATGATAAGACCTCAAACAGACTTATTTTGGAATCTCAGATAACCGCATCTTCTAATTAACCATAAGATGTCCAATCACGTCCTCAAACCCCTGATTGGTGGCGACTCCATAGCCTTGATAATTCTAGATATGCTTGCATGCCTAGGATGGTCAAGGCGCCCCTTGAAATGAACTCAACACATACCCTCACAGAATGAAGGACCCCGAGGGTCGTCCCATCTTAGGAAGAACCCCCTTCCTTTTTTAGGGTAGTGACAGTGTGTATGTCAAAGAGACTACAAATGGCTATGTCTTGTTTGTCTATACGTGGATAATATGCTAATTATAGGTAACAATAATGATATCATTAAAGCTACTAAGAAGATGTTGACAAGTAAGTTCGAAATGAAAGATATGGGTATTGCGGATGTCATATTAGGAATTAAGATTTCTAGAACGTCTGATGGATTAGTGTTATTTCAATCGCATTATATTGAGAAAATTCTAAGGAGATTTAATCAATTTGATTGTAATCCAACGAGAACACCCATGGACATAAATCTTCATTTAACTAAATATGGAGGACAAGGCATATCTCAATTAAAGTATTCTCAAATTATTGAGAGTCTAATGTAGGTCATGAACTGTACACTAGTTGACATAGCATACTCAGTTAGTAAATTAAGTAGATACACTTGTAACCCAGGGCCAGACAATTGGAAGGCAATAGTTGGAGCACTCAAATATTTGAAATATACTCCAAACTATGGATTACATTACAATGGATATCCAGCTGTACTAGAAGGGTATAGTGATGCAAACTGGATATTTGATTAAAAAGATTCTAAATCAACAAGTGGATATGTCTTCACACTTGGAGGTGGAGGGGTGTCTTGGAAATCTTCCAAACAAACGTGCATTGCAAGATCCACGATGGAATCAGAATTTATATCTTTAGATAAAGCGGGTGAAGAAGCAGAGTGGTTTCATCATTTCCTAAAAGATATTCCAATGTGGTCAAAACCTGTGATAGTAATTTGTATACATTGTGATAGCCAATCAACTATTGGAAAGGCACAAAATAATATGTATAATGGTAAGTCTCAACACATTCGTCGAACACACAATACTGTTAGAAAATTGCTCTCAAGTGGAGTTATATCTATTGACTATATAAAGTCAAATGATAACATTACGAATCCATTAACGAAAGGTTTGACTAGAGAGCAAGTATATAGTTCATCGAGGGAAATGGGCTTAAAGCCTATATCTTAAAAAGTGACCATAATGGCAACCCAACCTAGTTGATTGGAGATCCCAAGATCTAGGTTCAAAGGGACAACTGAATTGTGTGTGACTTAGTGGAATCACTTAGGAGATAACTCTTCTACCTATTCCTATAATGAAAAAGTGATGCTTGTAGCATGTACCAATATAAGCTAAGGTTTTAATGAGTGTAGAAGGGGCCGCTTTTATGAGAATTATAAGGCTATATTCTCTAGAGCACTCATAAAAACCAAGAATTGTTTAAGGCTAAAATAAACACAATCATGAGAACCAAACTAGGGAAGGAACTGTGTGAATTCTATTGTCTTGGTTTGCACAAACAACTGAATAGTTTAAGACATCACGTTCACTAATCAACCAGCAAATCCGATAGTCTTTCACAAAGGAAGGTCCAAAGCCATAAACCACCAATCCTATATAGGGACTTTCCATACTTATTCTCTTTCGTATCAGCATTTTCATTTACATAGGTATCCAACCAATTTCCATTCATGTGGGGTATTGTTAGAGATATTGGCCATTTATTAATGTAGGTCCCATGTGTAATTTGAGATGGGTCCATATTGGAATTAGTTAATCACCATGTGGACATTTAATTCGTATAATTAATTGGCCAAAATCATTAATGGTTAAATGAGAAATTGTTTTCTAAAGTCACCCTTGAATAGTTGGTTAAAGAATGGTAATAAGGCTTGTCCTACATTGGAAAACTATGAATTCCTAAGTGAATTTATATACACATACCTTGGGCCTATGGTTTTGGCCCAAAAGGCACCCAAGTTTTGTGAGGGGGAGGACTTAGCCAACATTGGGTTTGGACCCAAAAACACACACGCATGCCCGCCCGCACCGTGCCAAGCTGGGTGGGGTGGGGTGGGGTCAAGTAAGACCGACCTATGTGTGTTATTTTTAAGAAAAATTTAATTTTTGCTAATTCGGATTAATTACCATTAAGAGTTGTGTCTGTTAACCTGGAACAGTCATGACCATAAGACGCGTCGGATCAACGTGCCTTATAGCTATTCTGGAGAGTCACTACTAAGTCTATATAAACCCCAATTTGTACACCATTAGAAAATATTATTACGAGTTAATTATCATTCCATTTTTGAGTCGTCATTAGAAAGAGATTGCAATGTGTGAACCCACAAAAACGGCCCACAGGATTTGGCAATGTGAAAGACAACAACGGAAGGAGTGGCCACCTCATTTTTTAAGGAAAGGAGGAATTAAAACCCTAAAAATGTTTTATTTTTAAAACTCATGACTCCATTTTGAAAGGAAAGGTAAAGTCTTTAAAACCAGAAAATTGGATTCGGGAGCTAAGTTACGATGTGGGAAGGTTCTGGGCTAAACTAGGCACGAGTTGGTCTCTTAATTTGATTTAGCTAATTTAATAACTTAAACACATGCAAATCAATATCAATCAATAAAATACAACATGCTAATCAATCACAAATCCATCCTACTCCACTAGCAATCTCATATAATGAATAAATTCATCCTATCCATTAACAATTATAAGAGATAGATAATGAAAAGCATGAACCCATCCTACTCTACTAACAATCATATGTGATGCATAAAAGAATAAAAGAAAAAGGAAAAAACTAAGATATTTAGTATCCTAGGGTAGACTTGAACATCAATTAAGCGCCTACGTACCATGCATGGAAATACATGGATCAAAGTCCATATAGTTCGAATAGAATAGGGTTATAACCTAATAGTTACTTATGGTAAACCCTAGGTTTCCTTCCATAAAGATTTTCAAAGACAAATAATCCTCAATAAAATATTTCAATGAAAGATATAAACTTTTAGAAAGGAGTGGAAGAAAACCCTAAAATTCACCATATCCCTCTATTAAGAAGTAACCCTAAAAGGGAGAAAAGAAAAGAAAGAAGAGAAAGAGGGTATTTTCTACACCCATCATGCTTACCATTAGCAACTTGTAAATAAGTACCCTATTTCAAAAGGCAATCACCATATTTGTAAACTTTCTATTTGCAATAGCCAACAATAATTACCCTATATTCTATGGGATAATTGCATCTGATCAAATCACAATTTGCCATTTGTATGCTCAAGATATCATCACAAAGATAATTATCAAATCTGGACAGAATTGAATTAAGGCCTAAAATCATCCATTAATAATGCAAACAACAAGAATCATGGACTAAGAGAAACCCCAATACAACCCTACATGCAATAGCATGCATAAAAACTAACAAAAAACATAGCAATAATCATGAAAACATCCAATAATATCAATAAAAATGATAACAAAGTCTATTCTAACAAAAAATATAATATTTTATGTAAAACATGAAAAAAGGCCTTCCTACGGCGAGTTTTCTTAAGCAAAATTATCCTAAGATCAGTTTCACGTGAAAAGTTCATCATGGGGAGGTGCAATCATCATATCCTACGTAAAATATATATCCTAGAACACAATAGAAGTGATTTCACACTACTACAATAATCAAAATAGATCACAGTTTAAAACCGTGATCTATTACTATAGATCACACTTTTTTACCGTGATCTTTTTTAACCAAAAGTGTGATCCATTCCAGTGTGATCTAAAGTACCAACATTAGATCACGGTTTATTACCGTGATCCTTTTTAACTGAAGATCACGCTTTTGTGATAAACTGTGATCATATCTTTGGAAAAGATCACGATTTCTTCCCAAACCGTGATCTTTATTCCAAAAAGATCACACGAAAAAACAGTGATCTATTCTCTTTTATTTCTAAAAAAAATTAAAATTTTCATTTGAGAACCTGTATTACTTCTAGTGGATGAGGAACCTATTTTTGTTCTTTAAATCACATTTAATTATTGAATTCATTATGCAAACACAATTCAAACATTATAAATAAAAATTTTCATTAGTAAAAAGCACGCATGTCAAAATTGTTATATGATGGAGAAAGATATTACAAAGACATCAAATATTCAAACTACTACCAATTTGATGAACAAATCTCAAACTAACAACCAAAGTAATTTTTTTTTTTTTTGAAAAAAAAAAATACTATCCCAAAAAACTATAAAAACTATCAAGTTCTCCCCATAGAAAAGGAGATTCCAAGGACTTTTTCCTTCCAAGCCTTCTAGCTGTACTCAGTAAAATAACCTGCAACCACCACCAATTCAAGACATCAGAAACAATTTGGTCACAACAAGCAATAATTTGGTCATTTGTGTTATTCATTAACAAGCAATATTTTGGTCATCCACACACTAATTCAGAAACATAACCTAAACACAAGACACTTTCACAAGAGTGCAAAACAATGCTAACAAAAGAAAAAAAAAATCTGGTTCTTGTGGTTGTTTTGTTATGAATCCATCAATGAACTTTGGAAATCAAAACGATCTAAGACAAAGAGAATTCATACAAACCATTCAAATTCAAGAAACACCAAAGAAGCTTCATCATGTCCCCAATAACAAAAAATTAATAAACAAATAAAATGAAATCGAAAATAAAAAATAAAGCCTTAGATAGCTAGTCTACATTTGACATGAAAGAAATATTCAGATGGTAACTCCAACTCAAACAAGAACAATCCTCATTAACTTCATTGAACCAAAATATATATATATATATATATATATATATATATATATATATATATATATATATATCTCTATATATATATATAGATATAAAAAGAAGGCCATACCTAGAACATATCAAGTGAAAAAAAAAAATAATAATAATAATCCCCATGGGCTTTTTCATTGCTAATCCAAGAGAACAGGATCCACTGTAAAAATATCATTTGAAAAAAATAAAATATAAAATTTTAGAAAGGGCAATGAAACATTTTCTTGTATATAAAGTGAAATTAATTAAACAAGGTTAACATTTAACATAATTCAATATTCGTGTATATATATATACGCGTTCACTTAGAAGACCCAGAGAAGGGTCAACAAACCAGGGTCCTCACAGAAACCCCTATCTTTGAGAAGATGACCAATTTGCCATTTGATGGAAGATGAGTCCTCTCTAGCTATCACATTTTAAATTTAATATTTAAAAGGTAACTCCACTTGCTTCATAGGGTACCTTGCAGATTCTGGGCCATCAGAACAATATCTAGACTTTCAAGTGCTGGGAAGAAGATAATTAGACTTTCACAATTTGCACCCAAAAAAAGATAAGACTTGTTCATGCTTTACTTTGCCTGAGTTGGTCCAAAACATGTGCCTAAGCTTTCAT
This sequence comes from Liquidambar formosana, assembly GCA_039720395.1. Lineage (NCBI taxonomy): Eukaryota > Viridiplantae > Streptophyta > Magnoliopsida > Saxifragales > Altingiaceae > Liquidambar > Liquidambar formosana. Next base: position 22,791,308 of record CM077823.1, read on the forward strand.
CCTTGGAGGCTTGGATGCTTGGTCTTCAAAAATTATAATGAACCCCATCACTTGAACCTAATCATCTGATAAAAGCATACTTTAATGGTTCAGCTACACCGTATGAGGTTTGCAAATGTGCATCCTTTAATTTTAAATGGTTGCTTAAGACTCTGATATGTACAACCAATTTAATTGCTAATAATATGAGAGCCTTGGGAGGACCTATACTATTATTACTAGTCCATTTGATCTACAGGAAAAAGACTTTCTCAATATATATCGATAAGTGGAAGAGTAGAAGACTTCGCCACTGTTGGGCAGCCACTATTACAACGAAATTAATCTCGTAAATGAGGATCAGATATTATTATGAAAATAAACAACTAGGCATATTCATGGATGGGATACTGTCAAGATTTTATTAATGAAACTAAGATCAGTAAAAAGCTAAATCTCTACAAAAGGGCAGCACAAGGGAGATCTGTATCAGAAAAATAACATAACATGTAGAAAAGAGAAAACTTTATTTTCTTCCGACCTTCCAAATAAAATGAAATTAGAATTAATGTTTGCAAGTACATCATGCCTAGAAAAGAAGCAAACTTCCTATAAAACAGTTCTAACCCAGAGTCTCATTCCTTAAAACTTCTAGCTAACTAATTACAAATTCCCCTCAAGGAAGCAAACTAAAATGGTACCTGTGGATGGAAGCTGACTAGCTAAGAAATGCCGCAATCTATGCCGTCATTGCTGATCCTTGAAGGTGGTTATGTGACAGTGCAAGTTTGCATTCCAGATCATTTCTCATCATAAATCCTACACTAAAAAGGATAAATGAGCAAATGCACATTTATTACCCAATACATTTCTACGGAAAATGCATCAACTAATATACATAATCCCCAACACCCAGATAAGATCATTGATTAAAGCCCTAAAAAAATTGAAGCACCTAATCTAAAACACCGTAATAAAATAATAATAATAAACAATTGAAGAAAATGAACAGAAGCTTTGGAAACTAAAACGAAGCAAAAGGGAACTCACTTGTTATTTGTAGATATATAAGTAGATGTTGACCAAAAAATCTGTAAGGCCTGAGGGTGGGTGGATTGAATCCAATCCCATTCGGTGCAAGGAAGCTATGACTTAAAACCCATCTGTTCTACCGCAAAGCTCCAAACAGAAGTCAACATGCAGTTTCTTTTCTCACCAAACAACCCAATGCAAACAGTATATTGTGAGCAAACAAAGGAGAAAATGGGTAGAAATTAAGAAGAAAAAAAAATAAACAGGGAAAAAATAGAGGAAAATCAACCTGTACCGACGAAACCGTAGCTCTTGCACTGACGACACCATAGCCCTTCGAAAAGCAACGTCCGATACAAAATATTCACAGCAGGGCAACTCAAACCCTAGAAATTGGGAACAAGCTCTCCGATCGGCATAGAAACTCAAAAATAGTGATGAAAAATCACCACAAAATTAGACAAAGCACCACAAAATTTTCAATGATGAGGAATCACGACAAGCCACAAAATGGTAAACAAATGCCCAAATTTGAACCCAATAGCAAAACCCTAGCAGTGAGGATCTTAAGCGATAGAAAAACCTTGTGCTATAGTTGCCGTTGAAGTGACGAACTGAAGCAGTGATGGGTTATGATTTGAGAGAACTAGAGGGAACATGGAGAGAGTGGGTTGGGGTTTGAGGGAAGAGCAAGAAAAATGCACACCCTGATTTTCGTTTAATGTGGGAAGAGAGAACGTGTTGTTTAATTATTAAAAGAAAATTTTATAGAAAAGATCACAAACTTATAGAAACCGTGATGTATTATATTGATTTATTATCACGGTTGTATTAAAATCGAGATTAAAAGACACTAAAAGAACACGCTTTTTCATCCTACCGAGATAAAAAATTTTGCCCCTATATAAGATCACAGTTTAATTTAAAACCGTGATCTTTTTATTTATTCAACCGTGATCTTTTTCTATTTTTCTAGTAGTGTTATGCTTAAACACATCACAGAAAGCTCTCATGCAAAACCTTACCTAGCAAAAAAGATAATTATCCTTATAAAAAGATAATATCTCCAAAAACCCTAAAAAAATCCATTATATGAATGCAAATCTAGTATGATTTAATTATATGTAGCATATATAGAACAACCATGATGAGCAACAACTCACAAAGCTAAGCTAAACATGCTGTATGAAACTTGCATGAAATAAGGGTTACGGAAACCCTAATATCACAACTACACATAATAACCCATGAACCAACCCTAAAACATACTCAAACTATCTTGAATGATATTAATATCATGTATGTTAACTAACAAAAGCATTAATTCATGAAAACTATCACAACAAATAGGCTATATGAAACATGCATGATTTGAAAGGATAAAAAAGATAATGCATTCAAAACCCTAGTAAACTAAGGATTTTCAAGTGTATTAAACCATGAACCATCCTAAAATCATACAAATTAAATAGCATCACAAAAGTATTAAATTCAATTAATATGCAGAGCTACTACCTACACTAGAACTATCATAAAAGAAGAAGGAAGAAGAAGAAGAATAAGAAGAAACCCTAATTTCAGTAATTGAAAGTATAGTTTACCTCTTGTAGAACTTTTCTTGCCTTTGAAATAACTCTTCTCTTGCTTGCTTAGGGTTAGAGAACCTCTCTTTGATGTTCTTTAACTCTCCAAACTCGTAACTCCCTTTCTCTCTAAGTATAAAGTGCATTTGTGGCCTCCCTATGTGCTGAATATCATGTTCTTTATATAGGGGACTGACCTAATAAACCAATAGCTAAGATTAATTCATTAAATAATGATCCTAGGGCTATTAGAGACTCTCTTGGTGCTCAAACAACTCAAACTTACTCAATCTTAGAAGGAAACAACTTGTAAGGGCAGAAAAATCTATCAAAAGAGGGAGAAGGAAGCAGAATCCCATTTGAAGACGGAGTCCCTAGGTAATCATCCAGGCTTGGACGGTTACCCAAAGAGCCCCATCAGCTCGTCTCGATTTAGACTCCTTTGCTTTTCAGAAGTCCTTCATGGATCAAATTAAGTTAGATTTTGACGAAATAAAAGCAAAAACCACCGTTGTTTGAAAAGAAACACATTTTTAGACATTTTAGGACAAAAATCCTTAACCATGGGTGCATGGTTAGGTTTTACAAAAGCGACTAACCACGGTGCACCACCGTTGCAAAGGTAAGGTTTGCACACAAGGTTGAGCCAAATGCTTTCTAATTCAAAATTCAACCTTTTTAAACATATTTATGAAGTAAATAAAGTCCAATTGAAGTTAAATGAGAGAAAATTGAGTGGGTCACATGAGTCAATTTGAGTGAACCAAAAGAGGGTCTTTTAGCCAACCTGAACCATTATGAACCGAATTGATTTTAAACCACTAATTCATCAAATTAAACCTATATATAGACTTTATATATCCATATGAACTCAAAGAAATGATTCGGGACTCATTTCAAAGTCAAACGAAAATTATACAACTTAAAAGATGATTATGCCCTCAAAGTCACAAAAGTTCTTATTAACTATTGAAATCAACTTCAAATCACTCCAAAATTCATACACATGATCTTTAATACCATAAAAACTCAATGCAAAAGACTAGACTAGAAAAAAAGACAAAAACCTACATGAAATGATGATTGCTAGATAAAGTGACAAAAATGGGGTGTGACACAGGGCTTCTTCTATGCATGCAGATCATTGTATTCTTTGAGGCAGACGTCTGAGAAACTCAAACCACCAAGTGAAGGGTGAAATCTGTCTTAAGAACATAGCGTCAAACGCTAGCCTTGATCAATCCTTTTTTGTTTTAATAATCTTCTATATTTTGTAAGTTTATGAATTTCCAAAATTTATTTCATGTTATTTAATTATGTTTTATATGCTTACAGTTTTGACAGAATTATAAAAGTAACACATATTTTCCAAAATTTATCACTTAAACCTAAAGCTTCACGGATGGATCAATAGTGATGGCATTTATATGGAGGGCTCTGATCGGTATTGGCTCAGGCGAAAAATGGGCACTTGAGGTCTTCTCTACTAAACCACCACATGAACTTGTTGTGGAAATCTCAACAGGCTTTCTCTACTAAACCACCACATGAACTTGTTATGAAAAATGGGCTTTGATTGGGAAGAATGTTTTCACCTTTATCCGAGAATTGTTATGGAAATCTCAATAGGTACCGCATCGCCCGATTTAATTAGGGAGACGAGACTAAAAGCGAGACCAAGATGGAGTTGCATGACTTGGTGAGTCTCCTACAAGAGGCCAAAAGAAATGCCATTGTGGAATGTGAAAAAACGCCACAGGATGGTGATTATGGACTCCTGTTGGTGATTAATTTCTTCAAAGAGGTATATGAAAAACTGCACAATGACTAATATATAGTTTTAAATGGTAGATTTGATAGCTAGTGCACCTGAAGGTCGGCAAATTAGGACAGCTGATATTATTCGTGAGTGACACTTGATTGCTTAAAAAAGGTCAAGACGGGAAACCAATTAACCTCTTTTTCTTATTATATTTTGGGCCGGGTCTTGTACGTAATTATAATTTGTCTACCATTGAAAAAAGTAATAATTTAAAAAAAAAAAAAAAAAATTAGGACAAGGGTGTTTTTGGCCTCCCACTAATCAAAAGTATTAAGTTTTTATTCTTAAAATCAAGCAAATGATGATTCTTGGTTCAATTAACCTCCCAAATGGCAATAGGGTGTGGATAAATAGGACCAACAACACCGGCTTTGTAGTCTAAGGGTACCTCTTCAAAAAATTGGGTTGGGTGTTAGAATTGTGTTTGTGATTTGCTACACTAGTTAAGTTCAGATTCGGTGTTGGGATTCTAAAACCAAGCATCGTGCTTGGCTAATCTAGGTCATCAGATTCAATTTTTGACTGCTCTTGTATTAAAAGATCAAAAGGACCTACTGTAACTATCAAAATGACATGAATGGGGGACTCTTGATCTTTTAATTCTAGTCGTCAAAAGCTGAATCGATGTGGACGACTCGGATTAGTCCAGAACAGTGCTGGGTTTTGGGATCCCAACACCCAATCCAATGTCCTAGTTGTGTATCATTAGGGACCATGAAAACTAGTCATCTTCCTCTCACTATTTCCCTCCTTTGGGTGTGTCCCATTCCAAAGGAAAAGTCCTTGGCAATAGAGTTTGGATTCAATGCTGAATTGATAAAATTCAAAGTACCATGTCAAATTCATCCACACCATTGGTTGATGGGTTGGATGGTTCAGAATAAAAATTAAAAAAAAAAAAAAAAAAAAAAAACTATTGAAATGACCAAAATGACCTCAATAGGATAATGTTTTCAATCGAATACCTTAGTGTGCCATTAAGATCATGTTGGTAATTTTTATGTTAATCTAAAAATATAAATTTAATTACCTCCGTGAAAAAATTGCAATGGCCTCATGTGTAAGCTTCGTTAACAAGAACTAATGGTAATCTAAGGACACGCACAGAGACAACTAACAAGGACAAAAGATTTCCATCTAGTAAATTGGCAAAAAAAAAAAAAAAATGGTATGTAAAATATACCGACCCATTACATTGGGAGCTATACCAAATTGGTTTCTTTTCTTTTTTTCTTTTCTTTTTTTAAATGAAATCCTTAACAACATTATGAGGTCTCCATTAGAGTAGAAGTTGAGGGACCGCTTTGAAGATTTCATGTAAGAAAAACTTATATATAATTGGGATCCGTTTAATGTGGTGTTACAAGCTAATGAGAGTAAAATATAGTGAGATTGTTAAAATATTTTTTAATTCCATGATCCTAATTTACTTTGTTCCCATTGACATGTGACACCATGTGATTGTGTCACAATTACATGGAAGACTCACTTGATTCCATGTTGATGGACAAGAATGGGGTGATGACTCCAATATTTTTCATGACGTACATTTGCAATAATTGACATTATTGACGGCTTGACGCATATTGAGGGACAAGAATGGGATGATGACTCCAATAATTTTCTCCAATTAGGTGCATGGTTTTTTACTTCCTCCTATTCGTCCAAATACATTGCAACATGAGCTTGGAGGTCAGATGCTCCATTCTTCTCTTCTTTCATCCTTGTGTTGCATGTCATTACATATGCAAATCTAATAGTTTCGGCATACTTTCTTCATTTTTTTTATTTTTTTATTTTATTTTTGTACAATTAGAGGGGTTCGAAACTCTAAGTTATCCTAATCTTAATCCTTAATTTACCCATCCTCAATTCATCACCACCAAGCTAACCTTAGTGGCTTAATTTAATCATACTTTCGGCTTACTTGACAATTGGCTTATATTGTTTTGTTTTAAACTGGATGGCCTTTTGGGCCTGGTGCACTTCTCGATGTGGAAGGTCATAGGTTTTTTTTCTAGAAAACAGTTATACGATGTTACGAATATAATGAATTTATGACTCATGTTACTAGAAAAAAAATATATAAATAAAAAGATTATATGTTTTGAACTATATTGAGAACCAACAAAGGAGTAAGTCTTTAGTATAACTATAGTACGGTCACGTGGTATCACGAGTCAAAGGAAATAAAACAAAATGGAATTATGAGATCCAAAGGTATTTTGACAATCACACTTTACTTCACTTCACTCTCATTGACTAATGATACGACCATGCCAATCGAATCACAGTTACTTATAAGTTATTCTCTGAAGAGGGATAGTTTGGCCTGAACTCAAAACACTATATATATGTGGTATTATAACATGGTATCAGAGCTCTGGTCTTTAGGAGGTCCTAATTTCAAATTTTCACACCTCCTCTTCCTCCCATTCATTTATCCTTTCATACCGTTAATCGGTTCAATTTAGTTTAAGTCATTGCCATGTATTGGTTCATCTCTCTACGTATAAATAGGGATCGCACGTGAGGAGGAGTATTAGCTTGATATACATGACGAGGTAGATCTTCATCCTATATGTCTAGTGTGTGTAACTTCCTATTTAATTATGAAGCTTATTTTGGTTGGGGAAAGCCGAGTTGGATAAGTAGGGTAAGTGTACCATTGGAACTTCTTCTTTTGATGGACACCAAATATGGTAATGGAATTGAAGCATGGGTGAGCCTGGAAGAAAAGGACATGCTTCAATTTCAACAAGATCCCAACATTTTATCCTACATTTCCTTGTCCCATTCGACCATTGACAATCGCCAAAGCTCCTACAACACACTACGTGCTTCCCTATGATCTCTCTCTCTCTCTCTCTCTCTCTCTCTCTCCCCACTCTTGATCAGTGTTGATGTTTTAGTTTTCAAATAAATTCTGTTGTAAAATTGATTTGCCTTCAAACAATGGTGTTTCTTGCTAGTAGCTTATAATGAAAGCATCTCCAGAGGTATGTATTATTTTGCTTGTATTATATATGTATTAGCACATGCTACAATGTCCCAAATGCTATAATTTGACACAATATGTTTTAATGGTACAAATGACACAATATATAATTTTTTGACACAAAAACCATCCCATTTTTTTTTTGGCACAACAACCATCCCATTTTTTTTCGGCATACTCTCTTGATATATATTTTTTTTAATACAATTGGAGAGGTTCGAAGTTCTAACCTATCATAATCTTAATCCTTAATTTACCCCATCCTCAATTCATCACCACCAAGCTAACCTCAGTGGCTTAATTTAATCATATTTTTGGCCTACTTGACAATTGGCTTAGATTATTTTGTTTTGAACTGGATGGCCTTTTGGGCCTAGTGCACTTCTCTCCTCGATGTGGAAGGTCATAGGTTTTTGTCTAAAATAGTAATACGATGTTACGAGTATGATGAATTTATGACTCATGTTACTAAAAAAAATATATAAATAAAAGATTATATATTTTGAACTATATTGAGATCCAACAAAGGAGTAAGTTTTTAGTATAATTATGATACGGTCATGTGGTATCAAGAGTAAAAAGAAATAAAGCAAAATAGAATTATGAGATCAAAAAGTATTTTGACAATTCCACTTTACTTCACTCGATCTCATTGACTAGCTAATGATAACACCATGTCAATCAAATCACAATTACATATAAGTTCTTTTCTGAAGAGGGCTGTTTTGGCCTGAACTTGAAACACCATATATATGTATTAGCTTAATAAACATTGTTAACTCATTCCCTAATTGATTAGGCTTTTAGGGTCAAGTGGTGTTGTAACATGATATCAGAGCTCTAGTCTCTAGGAGGTCCTGGTTTCAAATTCTCACACCTCCTCTTCTCTCCATTCATTTATCCCTTCATACCATTAATCAATTCATTTCAGTCTAAGTCATTATCGTGTATCAGTTCATCTCTCTACATGTAAGCAAGGGTTACACGTGAAGAGGAGTATTAGCTTGATACAAATTGTTAACTCATTCCTTAATAATTTAAGTTTTTTGGGTGAACCCAAAATGATGAAATACAATGGCACCATTTAGACAAAAAGAGCGGTAGGGCTCACATGATATATAATACAAGGGTGGCTGGGTGAGATGCGCGTACCCTTGTGTCCAGGTGGGCATGCACAGCACACCGGGGTGGGGCAAGGTACTAAAGGTCATAATGATGAACATTCGCAGCAGCACAGCTACAAATGAGACCAAATACTTTTTGCCAAAATATCAGTCCACCCGTTGTAAATGGAAGTAATTAATGGACTGATGAGGATAATTAAAGGAAAAGGTGATGGAAAGGTGACAGCCAAAAATGCATTAATTGCCATCTGATCGATGCCTTATGCATTTCTCTTCTTGAAATATAAATTGCCAACTGATGCCTATTGCATTATAAGGAACAGGTGTAATCATCCATTTCCTGCTGATTTGTAGTAAATTTAAGTTGTCCTTCATCGATCCGCTCGCTCCTTCTGTGTATGTGCCCTTTATTTACTACCACCCCGCCGATGACAGCGAATACGGAGCCAAGTATGTGGAACGACGCAACCGGTTAGGGATGGATTTGGTCAGATAGGCGTTAGAGAGGAAGAGGTTGGAGTTTGGAGGCTCGAGACAAACTAACATAAGCGTTAGATCTGATCAGATTTAGGGTTAAATGATTTTTCCTTTTTTTTTTGGGTTTTGGGCTTGAGTTGAGTATATTATTTGGCCATTTAAGTTATTGTACATGGACTTGGGTTAGAAACTTATGAATTATTTGGGGCCCTTAAACTTAGATTGGGGCCTTTTCTCATCTAGTTATTAAATTTTTTTTTTTTTTTTTTAAACTTATTACAAAGGTAACAATTAAGTTGGGGGCCCTTATTTTTTATCAAAATTTTGGGGCTTTAGGCGGTTGCCTGAGTGGCCTGACCTCAGGGCCGGCCCTAGATTTGGAAATCTCTCTGAAAACTTCGTTGGGTTTAGGACAAGGTACAATCTACTCCACATCTCTCCCAACCTGCCTTAATTAGATAATGACATTACTTTTATGCCCCGATCAATTATTGAAACTCTTACGTATGATTTCAACAAATAGATAAGCTCGTTGAAAAGCGCACAACTTTCCATAAATTTGTTGATTTTCACCATGATAATACCAAAACCATAAGCAACCACTCCTACTCAATAATTCTTTTGCTACGACCCTAATTTATAGAGAACTAAATCATAGAGCTTGTATGATAAGAAAAACTCAAAATAAGGAATTATTGAATATGAGTTTTGATATATAAAATTTATTAGAAAGAACATGTCTGATAAGAACTAGCCTTAATTATATAAAATTGATAACTAGCCTTAATTATATTGAAGTTTCCGGTATAATAATAGAAAAAGAAAAATTCACATATAACAAATAAATGCATGGGCATGCTACTAAAAACATGTCTGATAAGAACTAGCCTAGCTTCCCCCTTCAGATTATAGCTAATTACCTTTCCAACCTTTTGGCAAATCTTCAATAAAAGATTCTCAAATATTTTGCTGATAAAAAATATTTGATTATATTTTTTGGATTATATAACTAATGATATTTTTGGATTCCTTTTCAGATTCCTTTTACAGCCAAACATAATGGATGAGAATGATCAATATTCCATTCCATATATATATATTCTCAACCCATCCATTCCCACCTCTATTCCATTCCATTCACACCAACCATATACAGCCTAAGGGGCACCCTCTAAGAATATAATAGTAACCAATATTCCCATTCTCAAATTCCTTCTATAAGTCTTTTCTAAAAAGCCGCACCCAAGATTAATAGAAGAAAGAACAAAGGATCCTTCTGTCGAAGACCTCTAGAAGCTTGAAAAATGCTTTGTAAACAGCATTAACGATGTGCTAGCAAAAGCTTTGCAAACAAGAACTTACAAAAGGATGTGCTAGGTCAAGATTTTGTCTTCATATTTTTATCAGGGGCAAAAAAAATAATAATAATAAGTGTGAGTAAGGAAATCAGAGAACATTGCGAGTAGTATGCATCGGGGCATATCCTGAGAAAATTTAAGAACTTGAAATTTGTTAATTTTTACTTTTATCTTTTAACAGTTAATAGACTCTACCCATATTCATAAACTGGCCCTCCAATAACAGCAAATGTTGATTAATGCTTCTCCATAAATTTGAACCCAAAATCACTCATCACTCACTCAACTAATGGATCCTACTACTCGACCTTTATTTTTACATCATATCACGAGTTTCTTTTAGGGTTTGTTAAGACTTGACTATTGACTTGTAACAAACTAACCACTAATTTTGCTACAAACAAATACTAATTTGAAGTCAAAAGATCCTTTTGGGGTCACGAGATAATGAAATTTAATCCTTCAAAAAGGGCAAGTGAGCTCCAAAACCGAAATGTGCATGTGCACTGGAAAATGTGAACCCTTCGAGGACTAGAATTTTATTAAATTATTTATAAATTCGATGGATTGGTTTCTGATTCACCCAGCCCAAAGTATTGGGCCAATTTCCATGTTCAATTCTACCAATGCGCTCATAATTAATGAGAGCCAGAGATATCTCCCGCCTATGATTGCGTGGAGTGATGGGAATACCCATGAAGGTAGCTAAAATGCAAAATGGCTGACAAAAAAAAAAATGGAGAAAAAAAGAAAAAAATATATATATATATATGAGAAAGACAATGCTTGGCTACACACGTCACAAAAGTGGCTGCTTCCATGTAAGCAAGTTCTCTAATCTGACACATATCATATCTCTCCGTTCCTATTTAAATAGCTTATTTTTCTTTTTGAGATGTTTCAAAATAATTGTCTCATTCAAAAAGTTAATAATTCTTATCATTTGTTTTCCTAAAATACCTTCTTTTTTTTATTCATGTGTGTTTTATCTTTTTCCAATGTTTAGTACTCTTGAGGGCAAAATTGGAATGTTAAAATATATATGTTGATTTGAAAATTGAAAGCAATTAATAGGGTTTCTTTAAAAAATGTGTTTTTTTTTTTTTCAAATGATACAGTTAATTAGGAACGGGGGAGTAAAAGTTTCATGTTGCCCCTGTGATTTTTATAAAGGCGGAGTGCCTCTCTTTCTTCCCTTTTCTTGCAGGGACCAAAATGCCCCGGTCTCTACTATAATATACCCACTCTGCACCTTGCCTTCTTCGTCGTTCTCCACTCTCTCTCCCCCCAATTTCCTTTATCGGCGATCAATTTCGGAACTCCCTCCTTCCAATTCTACCAAAAAAAACAGTGATGGAAAGTATATAAAATATAATATGATTGCATTTTTCATTGATGATTTGCATATAAAATATAATATGATATATATATATATATATATATATATATATATAGATATAGATATATAGTAGATATGGCCATAAGGGCGCACGTGCAATGCACATAAATAATATTTTAATAATAAAATATATATTAACACATTCAAGAATATGTAAATATAATTATTTATTATTTATTGTTGAAAATATAAATCCTATTTCAGAGACATGTATATATATTATGTTTTTCATATATATGTAACTTATGTCGTTAAAATAGACGTTCAACGTATTTCACTTTCTTCCATGGTTAGGAGTCATGATAGGTATAGGAAGTTGGTTAGGAGACATGCATAATAATAGAGGTTGTATAGAATTCATAAAGTGGATATCATTATCTTTCTTCAATTGTTTAATTAAATATAAGGGACAAATAAATTTTTAAAATTTAAAATAAGGGTGTAATGGTAAATCAAAAGTTTTTCTAATATATAGATTTTTATAAGTAGTATAGATAGATAGATATAAATATAGAGAAAGTTTCATTCTTATGAATTTAACTTAACCTAACTTCGCGTTAGATCACTTTCCAAAACTTTGCTTGTGACAAATATTTTAGGAAATCGAATGTCAAAAATCAAGTTGATTTGAGGCTGGTTACTATTCAACTCAAAACTTATATTTTTTAATCAATGACAATTGCTTGTTTTAGGTATTTATGAATGAAACAACTCTTAATCTTGATCAACTTATTTTTGTTATATATATACACGGTTATATTCCCATCAACACGTGTTGATATAAGTTATATCAGTACCATGCATTGGGGGTTGTACCCCTTGCATTGGGGGTTGTACCACTTGCATTGGTCTAATGTACCTCATAGCCCATTAATATATAAAGTACAACTCCCAATACGAGTATTGATGTAAGTTATGTAAACACGTGCTTACTTGATCATCATCCTATATATATATATATATATATATATAATATGTCAGTGGATTATACCTGTGCATTGGTGGATTATGGAGTATATGGGGCCAATTAATGCACAGGTACAAATCCCAATACAGTGTGCTAATATGATTTTTATAAGCACATCATTATCTCTAGGACTGTATGTCGACCACTATTAACCTATCACAAAGGGATATAAAAATAGGTCAAACAATGAGATTACCTCGAGTGCCAATTTCATTGAGTCTGTATCCTACATGTTAAGCTAGCTTGTCCATCGTATTGCTCAAGCTTCTCCACAATTTTAACAAAATAAATGTTTCGATGGGCTTTTCAATAATTCTTTACATTAATAAATCAAAACTAAATATTCTTATTTTTAATATATATATATATATAGGATGATAATCAGGTAAGCACGTGTTGATATAACTTATATCAATATTTACATTGGGAGTTGTACCTCGTCCATTAATTGGATAAGAGATACATTCGACCAATGCAAGGGGTACAACCCCCAATGCATGGTACTGATATAACTCATATCAACACGTGCTGATAGGAACATAACCGTCCACCTCATATCTCACTAATGCAATAGGTACAACTCCCAATGCAAGTGTTAATATAAGTTATATCAACACGTGCTTACCTGATGATCATCCTGTATAATATATATATCTATATATATGTTAGAGATATTGGCCATTTATTAATATGGGTCCCATGTGTAATTTAAGGTGGGTCCATATTGGAATTAGTTAATCTCTATGTGGAGATTTAATTCGTATAATTAATTGACCAAAATCATTAATAGTTGAATGAGAAATTATTCTATAAAGTCACCCTTGAATAGTTAGTTGAAGAATAGTAATAAGGCATGTCTTACATTGGAAAATTATGAATTCCTGAATGAATTCATATACACATACTTTGGACTTATGGTTTGGGCCAAAAGGCACCCAAGTTTTGTGAGGGGGGAGGACCTAGCCAACATTGGGTTTGGACCCAAAAACCACACACATGCGCCCGCACCGAACCGAGCTGGGCCAGGTTAGGTCGGGTGGGGTGGGGTCAAGAAGACCGACCCATGTGTGTTACTTTTTAAGCAAAATTTATTTTTGCTAATTCAAATAATTACCATTTAAGTCATGTCTGTCTGTTAACCCAGAACAGTCATGAACAAAAGGCACACTTGATTATGTGCCTTTTGGACTATTCTGGAGAGTCACTTCTAGGTTGTTTATTTAAACTGCATTTTCGCAATCAATTAGAAGTTAATAAAGAGTTTAATTTTCGTATTATTTGAAAGAGAGTAAGTACATAGTGGGTTCGTCAGACACACAGATTATAGTGCTTCTTCTGTGTGGCAGATCATTGTATCCTAGGAGACAAACGTCTGAGGTACTCAAAGCACCAAGTGAAGGGCGAAATCTGTCTTAAGGATATAGCGTCAAACGCTAGCCTTGATCAATCTGATTCTGTTTTTATTATCTTCTGTATTCTGTAAGTTTGTGAATCTCCAGAATTTATTGCGTGTTATTTCTGTTTTATATGCTTATTGTTTTAACAGAATTATAAAAGTAATACAATATTTTCCAACAATCTTAAGACATATTTTCGTTTCTATTTACTTTGTAAATTTTGTTAATTATCGTTTGTATTTATCAGTTTATATATTGTTTTATAATTCTGTGTAATATAGAATATATTCTGTATTATATATTCTGTATTATAAATTCTGTATTATTTATTATATTCATTCTGAGTTGTGTTTCTGTTTAACAAAAATGGCAAGTGAGGGTACCAATGTTGTGCCACTTATTGTGGTAGTGGCCCCTGCTCCTGCACATGGAGAGAAACCAGAAAAATTCAATGGTTCTGATTTTAAGAGATGGCAACAGAAAATGCTGTTTAGCTTACTATATTGAATTTGGCTAAGTTTCTGTATAAAATTGCTCCTACTCTCAAAGTTGGTCAGACCGACAGGATTACTATCGCGGCGGTGGAGGCATGGAAACATTCTGATTTCTTGTGCAAGAATTATATCCTTAATGCGTTGGACAACATATTATACAATGTGTATAGTCCAATAAAGACTACAAAGGTATTATGGGACTCTTTGGACAAAAAGTACAAAATGGAAGATGCTGGAATGAAGAAATTCGTTGTGGGTAGATTCCTAGACTATAAAATGATAGATTTCAAGACTATTATAAGTCAAGTGCAAAAGTTTCAATTAATTTTACATGAAATACATGCTTAAGGTATGTCGGTTAGTGAATCCTTTTAAGTGGCTGCAATTATTGAAAAATTACCATTGTCGTGAAAGGACTTTAAAAATTATTTAAAGCACAAGCGCAAAGAGATGAGCCTTAATGACTTAATCGTAAGGTTAAATATTGAAGAAGACAATCGAAATTCTGGAAAGAATAGCGGTAAAAATCCTATGGAGTCTAAGGCTAATATAGTGGAAGTGCAGAAAAATAACAATAAAAAGAGGAAGCACTCAAGCCAAGGATCATCCCAAAATTTCAAGGGTGGTGACTCAAAGAGGTTCGAAGGCAATTGCTATGTGTGTGACAAACCAGGACATCGTGCAAAGGATTGTCGCAAGCGAAAGAACTAAGGAACCAACAAGAAGGCTCAAGCAAATGTGACCGAAATGGACAATATTTCGGATTCAATCAATGATATACAACTTTCTGCGATCGTTTCTGAAGTGAATTTGGCGGGCAGCAATCCCAAAGAATGGTGGGTGGATACTGGTGCAACTCGCCATGTTTGTTCGGACAAGAAGATGTTCTCTACTTATCAACTGGTCGACAATGAAGAACAACTTTTCATGGGCAACTTCTCAATTTCCAAAATTGAAGGACATGGAAAGGTGATCTTGAAGATGACTTCAGGGAAAGAGCCTACTCTTAATGATGTGCTGCATGTGCCCGATATTTGCAAGAATCTTGTTTCGAGGTCATTATTGAGTATAAATATTTTCAAATTAGTCTTTAAATCGGATAAGTTTGTACTTACTAAGAGTGGGATGTATACGGGAAAGGGTACATAAGCAATGGGCTCTTTAAAATGAATGTAATGACTATTGTTTCTAAGATCAATAAAAACACAGAATCTGTTTATATTTTTGAGTTATTTAATGTATGGCATGGTAGGCTAGGACACGTAAATTATGGTTCTTTGTGTAGATTAATGAACTTGGAATATTTTCCTAAGTTTAATATTGATCCTAATCATAAATGTGAAGTATGTGTGGAATCAAAATTAACTAGGACATCCTTTCATTCTATTGAAAGAAGTACTAAACCTCTAGAATTGATTCATACGGATCTTTGTGATTTGAAATTTGTTCAAACTAGAGGAAGCAAAAAGTATTTTATTACTTTTATTGATGATTACACGAGATATTGTTATGTGTACTTGCTAAAGAGCAAGGATGAGGCCTTGAAAATGTTTATACATTACAAAAATGAGGTTGAGAATCAACTTAGCAAAAATATTGAGGTTCCAAGAAATTATAGAAGTGGTGAATATGAATCCGATCCATTTGGTGAATTTTGTTCAAACCATGGCATTATACACCAAACCACTACACCTTATTCACCACAACAAAACGGAATTGACAAACGCAAAAAAAAAACCTTAAAAGAAATTATGAATGCTATGTTAATAAGTTTGGGTTTACCCCAGAACTTATGGGGGGAAGCAATGCTTTCTGCGAATTATATACTTAATAAAATACCTTGCAAAATTATAAACAAAACACCCTATGAATTATGGAAAGGTCGAGAACCTTCATATAAATTCATGAAAGTGTGGGGGTGTTTGGCCAAGGTAGCGGTTCCTATTCCTAAAAGAGTTAAGATAGGACCAAAAACAATTGATTGTGTATTTATTGGTTATGCTAGTAATAGAAGTGCATATCGAATCCTTGTTCATAAATCTAAAATTTCTAATATACATATGAATACCATAATTGAATCTAGGAATACATCAATTTTTGAAAATATATTTTCATGCAATCCTACACATGAGACAAGTTCTCTTAAAAGAACTTATGATACTACGACTAGTAACGATCAAGACCAAAAGTCTACAGAAGAAGATCATGAAGATGAGCCTAGACGTAGTAAAAGGCTAGGACATCAAAATCTTATGGCCCAAATTTTCTAACTTATTTGTTAGAAAATGAACCTCAAAGCTTCAAGTAAGCCATGTCTACTCCAGAAGCACCCCTTTGGAAAGAAGCTGTAAATAGCGAAATTGAATCCATTATGCAAAATCATACATGGGAATTGGTGGACCTTCCACCAGGGAATAAACCACTTGGATATAAATGGATATTCAAGAGAAAGATGAAAGCAGATGGATCAATTGATAAATACAAGGCGAGACTTGTAGCCAAAGGATTTAGACAAAAAGAAGGAGTAGACTATTTTGATACACATTCACCAGTTTCAAGAATAATGTCTATTAGGATGTTATTAGCTATTACAGCTGTGCATAAGCTTGAGATAAATCAACTGGATGTTAAAATGGCATTCTTAAATGGTGAATTAAATGAGAAAATTTATATGGAACAACCAGAAGGGTTCATTGTTCCAGGACAAGAAAAGAAAGTTTGCATGCTTGTTAAATCATTATATGGTTTAAAGCAAACACCTAAGCAATGACACAAAAAATTTGACAAAGTAATAATGTCAAATGGATTTAGAATCAATGAATGTGACAAGTGTGTGTATATCAAAGAGACTACAAATGGCTATGTCATTATTTGTCTATATATGGATGATATGCTAATTATGGGTAGCAATAATAATATCATTAAAGCTACCAAGAAGATGTTGACTAGCAAGTTTGACATGAAAGATATGGGTATTGTGGATGTCATAATCAATTTGATTGTAATCCAGCAAGAACACCTATGGACATAAATCTTCATTTAAAAATGTATATCTCAATTAGAGTATTCTCAAATTATTGGGAGTCTAATGTACGTCATGAACTGTACATGACCTGACATAGCATACTCAGTTAGTAAATTGAGTAGATACACAAGTAACCCTGGGCTAGACCATTGGAAGGCAATAGTGAGAGTACTTAGATATTTGAAATATACTCTAAACTATGGATTACATTACAATGGATATCTAGCTGTACTAGAAGGATATAGTGATGCAAACTGGATATCTTATACAAAAGATTCTAAATCAACAAGCGGATATGTCTTCACACTTAGAGGTGGAGCGGTGTTTTCCGAATCTTCCAAACAAACATGCATTGCAAGATCCACGATGGAATATGAATTTATAGCTTTAGATAAAGCTGGCAAAGAAGCTGAGTGGCTTCATCATTTCCTAGAAGATATTCCATTGTGGTCAAAACCTGTGCCAGCAATTTGTATACATTGTGATAACCAATCGGCTATTGGAAAGGCACAGAATAATATGTATAATGGTAAGTCTCAACACATTCATCGAAGACACAATACCGTTAGACAATTGCTCTCAAGTGGAGTTATATCTATTGACTATATAAAGTCAAATGATAACATCGGGGATCCGTTAACGAAAGGTTTAACTAGAGAGCAAGTATATAGTTCATCGAGGGGAATGGGCTTAAAGTCTACTATATTTTAAAAGTTACCATAATTGCAACCCAACCTAGCTGACTGGAGATCTAAAGATCTAGGTTCAAAGGGACAACTGAATTGTGTGTGACTTAGTGGAATCACTTAGGAGATAACTCTTCTACCTATTCCTATGATGAAAAAGTGATGCCTGTAGAGTGTACCAAGATTAGCTAAGCTTTTAATGATTCTTATATCTTGGAAATCCAAGTGGGGTATAGCAGGATACTCTTAATAAGAATCATCTATATGAGTGTAGAAGGGGCCGCTTCTATGAGAATTATAAGGCTATATCTCTAGAGCACTCATAGAAACCAAGAATTATTCAAGGCCAAAATGAACACAATCACGAGAACCAAACTGTATTCGAGAAGGTACTGTGTGAATTCTATTGTCTTGGTTTGCACAAACAGCTGAATAGTTCAAGACATCATGTTCACTAATCAGCTAGCAAATCCGATAGTCTTTCACAAGGGAAGGTTCAAAGCCACAAGCCAACTATCCTATGCAGGGACTTTCCATACTTACTCTCTTTCGTGTCAACATTTTCATTTGCATAGATATCCAACCAATTTCCATTCATGTGGGGGATTGTTAGAGATATTGGCCATTTATTAGTATAGGTCCCATGTGTAATTTGAGGTAGGTCCATATTAGAATTAATTAATCCCTATGTTGAGATTTAATTCGTATAATTAATTGGCCAAAATCATTAATGGTTAAATGAGAAATTGTTATCTAAAGTCACCCTTAAATAGTTGGTTGAAGAATGATAATAAGGCTTGTCTCGCCGCATTGGAAAACTATGAATTCTTGAATGAATTCATATACACATACTTTGGACCTATGGTTTGGGCCCAAAGGGCACCTAAGTTTTGTGAGGGGAAAGAACCTAGCCAACATTGGGTTTAAACCCAAAAACACACGCGCGCGCCCGCCCGCACCATACCTAATCGAGCCGAGCTATGCCAGACCGGACCGAGTCAAGTGGGGTAGGGTCAAGAAGACCGACCCATGTGTGTTACTTTTTAAGCAAAATTTATTTTTGCTAATTCGAATAATTACCATTTAAGTCATGCCTGTCTGTTAAACCAGAACAGTCATGAACAAAAGACACACTTGATCAATGTGCCTTTTGGACTGTTCTAGAGAGTCATTTTTCGGTTGTTTATTTAAACTGCATTTTCGCAGTCAATTAGAGATTAATAAAGAGTTTAATTTTCATATTATTTAAGAGAGAGTAGTGCTTCTTCTATGTGGCAGATCATT
This sequence comes from Liquidambar formosana, assembly GCA_039720395.1. Lineage (NCBI taxonomy): Eukaryota > Viridiplantae > Streptophyta > Magnoliopsida > Saxifragales > Altingiaceae > Liquidambar > Liquidambar formosana. Next base: position 22,810,933 of record CM077823.1, read on the forward strand.
GTATTTTGGGAAGCAAACATCTAAGATACTCAAAACACCAAGTGAGGGGCGAAATCTGTCTTAAGGACATAGTGTCAAACGCTAGCCTTCATCAATCCGGTTATGTTTTTATTATCTTCTATATTCTATAAGGTTGTGAATTTCCAAAATTTTTTGCGTGTTATTTCTGTTTTATATGCTTATTGTTTTAATAGAATTATAAAAGTAATACAATATTTTCCAACAAAATATATATATATATATATATATATATATATAGATATATATTGGTTTGAAACGATTTCATTCACTTGACTTGACTTTTCTATAGCTATCTGCACTAACACCTAAAAGAAATGCATTGGATTTGGTTACGGCATCAATCGACTCACCACTTCCCAATAATGTACACACAATGGCTTACAATTCCCTTTGGCTTTCCCTCTTAAATTAATGGTGAGTAATGAAGTAGTACAAATTGCAAACTGTTTGTGATTAACGAGGAAAAGATTAAAAGAATGCAAAGCACATGCAATCGCCAGAGTCTATAATCGCACTGTGATTGGTGTGTTTGTGATACGCAACAAGAACATAAGCTAGCTCCACGAATTACAACAGAACGCTCTAACCATTAGACTGTTGTGATTGTATTTAACATCTTTTAATAAAAATAATCTAGTTAGTAATCTTTCTTTATCTCTCACATATAAATCATCACTCGATCGACAACACAACTTTGGGTCTGTTGATATGTCCCATCCTAATAGGAGTATAAGGTTTATGGAAAGTTTTGATTTTGATTCTGTGTGAGTGCGTGTGTGAGTATGTGTTCTTCTATCGTTTTGCCTAAAAATATAAATAAATAAAAATAAAAAGAAAGAAAGAAGAAAAAAGACACAACTTTCAAAAAGGTGGTGATCAATGGGTTTGTTCAAAACTTGTTACCTATTAATGCATTCATAGCCAGTCATCTTACATAGCTGGTCATTTAGTGTCACACCCTATTTTTGCCACCTTAGCTAAGGTTTGTCATTTCATGTGTCTTTTTGTTTCCTTTTTGAGTTTAGTCTTTTGCATTGAGTTTCTAGGGTCTTGAGGATGATGTGTATGAATATTGGTTCGATTTGGAGTTGATCTTGAGGGTTAATAAGAACTTTTGTGACTTGAGAGGCATAATCGTCTTTTAGGTCACAAACTTTCCATTTGACCTTGAAATGATCTCCAAGTTGCCAATTGGAGTTCATATGGATGCATTTGAGGTATTTATGGGTTCAATTTGATGAATTGATGGTTCGGGATTAAAATGGTTCAATACGGCTCAGGTTGGTTAAGAGACCTATTTCGGGTTAGCTCGAATTGGCTCATGATTTTCACTCCATTCCTATTCATTTGACTTTAATTAGTCTTAATTTCATCCCCAAATATGTTTAAAGAGGTTGAATTTCGAATTGAAAGACATTCAGTGCGACCTTTGTAGGACCTAAACATGCAGCCATGGCTAGGGTTTTTTGCCCTAAAGTGACTTAAATTACATTCCCCTTCGAAACACGGTTGTTTTGGCTTTCATTTCGTCAAAATCGGAGTTGATTTGAGCCCTGAAACACATTTGGAAGCCGAAAGGGTCAGATTAAGGCAAGAGACGACAAGGCCTCGGGTGACCACCCAGGCCTGGGCGGCTAGCCGCCTGGGCCCAGGCTGCTAGCCGCCCAGGGATAGGTGGTCACCCGAGCCTCTTTCCTTTTTTGAGTGCTGAAGCGGATCCCTCCCTATTCTCTCTGATTTGTCCGCCTCTAGCCACCATTCCACCCTATTTTCAACCTTAATTGACCTACTTGAGCCCCAAGGGAGTCTCTAAGAACCCTTGGATCAATATCTAGGGTTTTAATCCCAACCATTGAGGGATTTCCCTCAAACTCTATAAATACCCCCTTATACTTCAGCATTAGGGGAGACTGGGAGACACTTAGAGAGACTTAGAGGCAATTACAGCCATCCTTAGGATTAGTTTAACCTAATTTCTAAGTGAGAGAGTGAGAGAGAGAGCTTGAAGAAGGGCTGGAGCTTTGCTTGAAGGCTTGAAGGAAGGAGTTTCCAATAGTTCATAGTAGGAGAAGGACTCTCTACAGTAGCAAAAAGGACTTCACCATAGGTATACCTTCCCCTCTCCTTTCTCTCTTTTAAATTAGGGTTCATGCCTAGAATAGCATTATTTCATGTTCAAGGTTGAGTTTTTATCATTTGTTGATACTTCTACTGGTTAATATATATGATAAAAATGTCATTCATGGACAGTTATGCATATTGTAGTGTTGTTCCATGTGATTTTATGTGAGTTTGTGATTCTAGGGTTTCCATGGTGTTGAAATTAGTTTTCTGCATGAAATAACTCTTTTGCATATTAAAGCATATATTTTTATCATGTTTTGCTACTTCTATTAGCTAATATGCATGATTAGGATGATGTTCATGGGCTGTTTTGCATGCTAGAGGGTTGTTTCATGTGATTTAATGCATAGTTGGGATTCTAGGGTTTCTCGTGCTGAAATTGAGTTTATGTTTAGAATAGCTGTATTTCATATGCAAGCCTATGTTTTTATCATGTATTGATCATTCTATTGGTTAATATGCATGGTTAGAATGCTGTTCATATTCGATTTTGCATGATTTAGAGTTATTTCATATGATTTTATACACAATTGTGATTCTAGGGTTTCATTCATCCTTGTTTTAGGGAAGTGGCATATAGCATGGTAGCTTAGGGATTTTCTCTGTTTTTTCTTCATAGTTGCTATATATGTGTTGCATATTAGATAACTATGATATTTTCAGCATTCATGTAATGGATTTTAGGGTTTTTTTTTATGCATGCCATGGTTCTAGGATTGAATTAGGGTTTATGATTGTTCACTGTTTATGTTGTTTGCATGTTTAGTGGATGAATATAGGCCTTAATACTATTCTGTCCAAATTTTTTTATTGTCCTAAATATGATATTTTGAGCATTCATATAGTTGATTTTAGGGTTTTTTGCATGTTATTGCATATAGGGCTGAATTAGGGTTTACTTTATTTCATGATTCGTGTTATTTACATGACTTATGGGTGATTTTAAGCCTTATTTCAATTCTGTCCAGATCTGTGATTTATCCTTAATGACATATTTTGAGTATGTGTTAGCCTATGTTTAAGCATGATAATTGCTTGGTTAGAAACTAGGTTGGTTTGTTGGTGTATTTAGTATGTTTTGCATGCAAATTGCAGGTACATAACAGGTACAAACCCATAGAAAGTGGGATATGACAGGTGCAATTACCCCACCAATGTGGGCTGATTATTTTGGCTATTGCAACATGAAATCTTGCAAATAAAGTAATTACCTTATGCAATAGGGTGGTTATTTTGACAGGTTGCTTTTGCTCAAGGTAAGTTGGGTATGAAGGTGCCCTAATTGACCTTTCTTTCCTTTCCTTGAAACTTTCCCTTTCTCCCTCCTAGGGTTGTTTCCTAATAGGGGAACATGGTAGATTCTATAGTTTCCATTCATAAAAAAATTCATTTTCAAATGAAACTTTCTATCTTTATTGAAATTCTATACTTTCTAAAGAGCTTTTGAGAATCCTTTATTTTTGGAAACTTACCATATTTCTTATGAAAGGAAACTTAGGGTTTACCATAGGCCTTTATTAGGTTATAACCCTATTCTTTTTGAACTACGTAGACTTTGATCCATGTATTTCCATACATGGTACGTAGGCGCTCTTCATGAGGTTCAAGTCCGCCCTAGGATACTAAGTATCCTAGGTTTTCTATCCCCTCTTTCTCTTCTCTATTTTTCTTTGATTTATGTGGATGAATGAATGGATGATATGTATGCTGTCTTATGATGATAATTGTTAATTCCTGTGTGTTTAAGACTTTGATTTAGCCCAATTAAATTAAGAGACCATTTAGGGCGATATGGGTGCCTATAGGCTTTGCCTAAAACCTTCCCATATCGTAACTTAGCCTCCGAATCCACAATCTTTGATTTCCAAAAGATCTTTTGCCTTACCATTTTAAGCATGGAGTCACTTGTTTTGGAAAATAAAACATTTTAGGGTTTTCCTCTTTTCTCTTAAAAAATGAGGTGGCGACTCCCTTTTCAACCTCCACGTGGGCCGTCCTCTTTTCCGGGGTCCACACTTAGTCAGAGTCTATTCTTTACATATGGGTTTAGACTCCAATTTGTCTTTTTTTTCTTGCTCTTTTAATTATTTGATGAGATGTGGCAAAAGTTGCGATACACTCCACATTTCACTTACCCATTCATTGGATGTCATTGAATCCAAAACCGATGAATGTGGGATTGTGCCTTGTGTGAATATGGGCAGTGCATTCAATACCACTGATTGTTCGATCCCTTGGTATCCCAATAGCCGCCTAGCTAGGTTGAGTTTAAGCATGAGGCTCAATATCGCTCTTAAGTAGGGATGTACGAAGGTCGGTTTAGAATGGTTTAAGGGTAAAATACCAACCAACCCACCAATGGCGGGTTACAAAATTTTCAACTCACTGCTAAACCGTATGTGCTAAAAACCAATGGGTTGGTTGATTTTTTAGATGGTTTATCACCAGTGGTTTGGATGGGTTTGTCAGTTTCTATTATGCTATTTTTAATTGAGTATTTTCTAATATATATTAGGTCTTAATTAATGAGTTGTAAATAAATTTAAAAAATTTAATCATTTTAGTTGGTTATGTAAAGCTTGATACATACTTTCACAATATCTTAATATCAAAGAAGTAAATTATGACTTTGTGAGAATAGACACCCAATCAATGTAAATGAAATTGGAGATAATTAATGTTAAATTAATTTCGAATCTTGCTAAAAAAACCCAAAATATAACAACCTAACAAAGTAGCAATAAGAAATAGCAAAATACACTAATATGCAACCTAATTCCGTGTTTTAGAATATATGGAGACTTGGGTATGTGAATCGTGTCATATCTTAATGAGTTGATGTGCATTGTTTGGGGACTTAGGAATCTATATAAGGCCTAAGGTATCCATTTGATTATCAATAATTGTTATAAGAAGATTTCTATATTTGATTTTTATAATTTTATACATATCTTGTTAAAGGCGGTTCGGTTTGGTTTATTGGCGGTTTGACAACGTTTAACCTGCTAACCAACCCAAATCACTAATTTTATTGTTCAATCCACCCAAACCGCACCACCTAACTTCTCAAACTACTTGGATTGATGCGGTATGAAGCAGATTGGTTTGATTTAACAAATTGAATGGTTTTTTGCACATTCCTAATCTCAAGTGTCCTTTAGCTGATTTATGAGATGAAATCTTATTTTATTTCATGAGGATGAGATGAAATCTTATATTAAATTAAATACATCATATTAAATACTATTTTTTGGGTAGTCGTCAAGCTTGGGGCTTAATGTCATTTTCAAGGTGGTTTTTGACACATGAGAATATGTAGAGTCGTAGAGATATGTATCCCTATAAAGGGAAAATTATATATTAATTTATTGAACTTCGAGTGAAAATCACTTTTCACCCTTAGAGTTCAAAATCGGACAACTTGCTTCTTCCTATAATTTGAGAAAATTTCAAGTTACACCACTCGGTTGTCAAGGGTGGAATTTTGACGGAAAAAAGTCATGGATGATTTACAGTATAATAAGTGATTATAAAAAGATTATTATTGAAAATAATATAGATATTAAACTTAATCATATGTATAGATAAGCAAATAAAACTGCTAATACTATTACAAAGTTAGGATATAATATAAAATGTAATCATTTATGAGAATTTAGTTTTCCTTCAGAAATATTAATTGTTATTTGAGAAGATTTGATAGGTAAAATTAGTTTGAGGGTAAATTGGTTTTCATCTAACATGAAAAGGAAAATAAAATAAAATAAAATAAATAAATAAATAAAGAAATAAATTATTGATGAAATGGCATCCCAAATTTTGATCAAGTAGTACCTTCAAATGTTTTTCTCCTTCTATATATATATATATATATATATATATATATATATATATATTGTGTGTGTGTATGTTTTGGCGTAACCTTCCTGTATAAGTTTTCAGACTTTGTTTTCCCCAATCATATCTCCGTTTTTGGTGTTGGCAGCGGCGGTGGCACTAGCGAAGACGGGTAGTTGGAGCCTTGGAGGTTTTGGTTCTATGGTTTCTCTATTAAAATAAAAATAAAGACACGGTGAGAGAGGTGGGTTCATCCCTTATAAAATCATTTTGACTTTTCGTACAAAGAAATACGGAGTAAGAAATAAACAAAGTGAGGGTAAATAAATAATTTCGCGTTTTCAGGGCCTGTTTGGCAATATCCAACTTGGGTTCAGCCTAATTCAGAACGGATTGGTTCATGGCAAAGCAGATTTGTATATGAACCGTTTAAGTTTATATCTTGTTTGGCAAAATTTAGGTTCTGATTAGGTTCTTAATTTCGTGTTGTTTGGTTTAAAAATCAGAAGTCCCACTTCAACCACCGTGAAGCATTGGCATATATATATACACAACATAAAAAGATTGAACTTTCTAACAATGATAGATATATTGAATGAGTTTTACTCTTTGTTTAACAATTAGGAGCCAAATAGGGCATCTCACACAGACCGTTAGGAGAATAATCTGAACCGAAACCTCGGCGGGAGTAAGACCTAACATACCTCTAATAGTTAATCAAAAGACAAAAAAAAAAAACAATTAGGAACCATGGATTTGATTACACTCTAATTGTGAGCGTGCCTATATATGTATGTATATATATATATATATATATATAGTTGGAATGGAGGAGAAGAAAGGGCAAAGAAGAAAGAAGAAAAACTGGAGGATGAAACATGGTATTCTTGACATGAAGTCTGGAAAATTTTACAGTTTTTAAAATCCCAAATATAAACCCATAGCCCAAGAAAATCACATTTCAAGCGGAATTTTCCAAATTGAAACTCAAATCCCACAATTCCACATCAAATCAAAATGGTCAAAACCCTAAAGAATCTCAATATCTTCCATTGGTAGAAGAAGAAGATCCTGTGGTGATGTATAACACCATAGTATGCTTTGATGATGATCCATCTTGACGACTAGGTGAGACGTTTGTGTAGGTGACTGGAACATCATCTTCATGTTGTTAGATTAGAGCACCGTCTCCATGTTTGACGTTTTGCCTTTCACTTGTTTTATCAGGTTTTTATAAAAACCAACTAAACATTGGAATCATGTTGACCCGATTTCCACCTCATTTTAGGTCAAGCAAAAACCGACTATCTTGCTTCACTGGGTTTACCAAATACTCGCGCGGAAAAATTGGACCAATATTGTCTTTAGTAAAACCGGTTTGGTCGATTGCCTAACACCCCCTCAGTTAACGGTGCTAGTCCAATTAATATTTTCAAAACTATAGGGGTCAATTTGTCCGATTTCTGATTTGAGGGATGAAAAGTGATTTTCACTTAAAGTGGGGGATCAATTTGTAATTTTTCATATCTAATTATACAGTCTTAATCAAGTAAGCACGTGTTCAACTTACCCATTAACGCACGAGATAACGCACGAGATACAACCTCTAATGCGAGGCTGAAAACTTAATTTTGATCGCTTCCATGTATAAAGCTGAATCCATTGATTAATTTATTCTAGGTGCCTAATTGGTTAGATGGTCGATGATTTGTTTGTGCTTGATTTTTAATACATAAGTAAATAGTACTTAATTTATTAAATAAGCTCATTGGAGTTCAAAGATGGCTCATTATTTGAGTCTTATGTCCTACTAAATTCATGGCTGATTAAATTAAATTTGTCGAACGTGATTCCACCGACTGTGTCAAAAACTCAAACTCTTGAAGCCTGAATTGAAACAATTAAGCAAAGGGGAAACTTGGCAAGCAATGAACTTCACTTCCAAAAATCAAACCGAGAAGACCAAAAAATATAAATATAAGATATATATATATATATATATATATATAATTATAATTATATATTACGTATTAAAGTTTTAGTTTGTAAATTTCCTGTTCAAACAAGAATAAAATAGGTAATACTGTAGTAAGAATATAAAACCAATTAATAGTCAAGCCAAAGTTTGCTACTTTACTCTTAGTCTCTCGCTCTCTCTGCCTCTCACTCTCTGTTTCCATTTTGATATAATGTTTAATACGTTTTTTTTAGTTGCTAATATAATGCTTTTATTTTAAACTGTTTTTATTTAGAGTTTGGGCTATCATTTTTTCCATTTTATTAGGGGTAAATAATTATCCATAGTGATTTGTCGTTACATGATAGATTAAAACCAAAACCGAACCGAATCGAACCAAATCGAAATTTTTTTATTTAATTTGATTTTTTTATAGAATGATTTGGTTTTGGTATAGTAAAAACAAAAGCGAAATATAATAGTTTGATTTGATTCGAATTTGAAATCTAGTTTAAAATGGAATCAAATCCGACCACGAAGACCTAAAACTATTCGTTTTAGCTTTAATAGGATTAAAATAGGAATTTTCAATTGACTTTGGCATGATATCAGCAAAAGACGTTAAGACCCATAACAGATACTTAGACAGAAGGGAGGTAAGTGGACATCTTTGTTTTTTTTAAGTAAGGAAAGGTAGAGTAATTTCAAAAACAAAAAAATAAAATAAAATAAAATCAGTGATTTGTGTATTTGTCAGATAACAGAGATATAGATATAATTTACCCAAAATTAAATAGTTGAAACTCAGCCAGATGTCATGTGTATGCCACTGACGGACGTATTATTTAATGCTCTGGATCTCTAGGCAATGCACACTAATTTGTAGAGCCATGCATCTTCATCGTAGAACATGCCTGATTGTGTCAAGCCAGGACGGCCTCGTGCTTGCAGAATTGCAGTATGAAATTTATTTTTTATTACATACGCTTGCCCCAATTTAATTGCTCTTAGTCAAACTTATTCGCTCAAAGTCATTTTTATATTTTTATATTTTTGTTTTACCCAACGAATTGAAAGGCTGTGACTCTAGCCAGTTAGCCGATGCGCGCTTAGCTAGTTGGCACAAATTTATTTAACAGAAAAAGAAAAGAGAACATATTATTATAAACCGAGAAAATAAATTATGGTGCACGTACACACATTCTTTTATCTTTCACATGCCAATTTTTGATTACTATATGTTCCTACTACCTTCAAGTACAGTATAGAAGAAAGCATAATCTAAAAGGAAAACACTACTACAATGCCCAAGATTTTATACCCAAATTTGCTTATAGACAATTGCTTATATTGTTATAATGATATTTTTTGCACTTTCTTGACATTTTTCATAGAGTACATCTGTTTGTTTGCCACTTACCACTTAAAAGAAGAAGAAACTGTATAGATCGAGTAGAGGGAAAGCTCTTGTGTAGTCGCATATATAATATCATGTCCTATATTTCTAAGGGGTTATTGAAGGTAAGTATGGACAACTTTGACTTCACACTATTTGATAAATATATTTTTTTTACTAATCAATTCAACTTTCTTTTAAATCGGCAGACCTAATTTGATCCAATTTTTTCAAACCAATTATGAGTTGGTCTAGATAATAGTTCTGAACTAACCTTTATCTAATTTTTAAAGTTTCCAAATAGACCCTAAAAATAACAAGAATAAGCAAAAAATATCAATAAACTCTCTGAGAAACAAAGCTAGAAATGGGGCTCTGACTAGTAGAATCATTTCCCAAACTAATACCAAAAGAAAGGTTTTGGCAAAGGTTGCTGATGTTTAATCAAAATGGCTTTGGTGAGCTCTCCTCAAAACTAATACCAAAACAAAAAATTTGATAATCAATTTGTAGCAACTTAGATAGTCAAAATGATACTTTAGTATTTGTTGGGAAAGCACTCACCAAAAGTATTATTTTGCCTATAATAATAATAATAATAATAATCAAACGTAAAGACAATCATGTGAATTGAATTAGAAATCAAGATAAGATTAGGCTACCGAGAAGATTGGGATCCTGTCTAACCCATGTGGGCCCCACGTGTCCAGCGTCTCTTAATCTGATACATGCAGAGAAGACACTTATCAAAATAATAATAATAATAATAATAAAAATCATACACCCACAGATATCTACTACCTACTACCTATAATAAAAGAGAAGGTTTTTGTATTGTAGCTTCTTTCGTTCAACCGCAAAAGGACAAAGATCAAAATATATCTATTTAAAACATGGGAAATTACCGTTTGATGACCACTTATCAGAGTAATACTAAAAAGGACGCTATCTGTCAACTTAGAACATATTAATTGTAAATTTACTATAAATTGCCTAGGGGTGTTCATGGTTTAGGTTAAAACCGAAAACCAAGCCGAACCAAACCAAACCGGTCGGTTTGGTTTGGTTTTTTTGTCCTTAGGTTTGGTTTTAGTTCTAATTTTAGAAAACCGAATTAAATTGGTTTGGTTTTGGTTTTCATGTTTAAAAAACTAAAAAAACCGAAAAAAACCAAAAAAATATAATATAAATATATATAATTTTATATATTATATATTAAACTTAGTTTGTAAATTTTCTATTCTAATAAGGGCATAATAGGTAATAGATTGTAAATTTTCTTAATGTTTTTTCTTTATTAGATTGGCATGTATTAAATTAGCTATTATTGTTGTGTGACATACTGACACGTATTAGATTGGAGATTTAAACTTGGATTGACATAAGTTAATACTTTTCCATTTTGATACAATGTTTAATGTTTTTTTTAGTTGCTAATGTAATGATTTTATTAAAAATGTTTTTATTTAGAGTTTGCCTTGTCATTTTTCTATTTTTAATTATTTGTTGCTATTGGATAGGATAAAACCGAAACCGAAACCGAAACCGAACCGAACCAAACCGAAATTTTATGGTTTGGTTTGATTTGGTTTTTTTACTAGTATGGTTTGGTTTTGGTTTGAGAAAGCAAAAACCGAAATATAATGGTTTGATTCAAAATCTACCCTAAAACCGAACCAAACAGAACCACGAACACCCCTAAAATTGCCTATCTAGATTTCCTGTTTTCGTATATACTGAAAAGTTGTCACCAAAAGATAATTTTTTTTCAAATATGTACACAAGGTACTCCTATCTCAATGCAGTCAGTGGAGTGGGTGGGAGTGGGTGGGACCTGTGGACATCTGGCTTTTTGGCTTATTTGTCCACCTCTTTTCTCTAATCCCTTTTTTTTTTTTAATAAAAAAACCCTTCTATTTAAAACATGGGAAATTACCGTTTGATGACCACTTATCAGAGTAATACTAAAAAGGACGCTGTCTGTCAACTTAGAACATATTAATTGTAAACTTACTATAAATTGCCTATCTAGATTTTCTGTTTTGGTATATACTGAAAAGTTGTCACCAAAAGGTAATTTTTTTTTCAAATATGTACACAAGGTACTCCTATCTCAATGCAGTCAGTGGAGTGGGTGGAGTGGGTGGGACCTGTGGACATCTGGCTTTTTGGCTTATTTGTCTACCACTTTTCTCTAACCCCCTTTTTTTTTGTTTTTTTAATAAAAAAACCCTTCTCTTTTTTTATTAAAAAAAAAAAAAAAAAAAAAAAAGAAAAGAAAGAAAGAGATTCTCACCCATACCATCCGTTTCTAATCGAAAGTTAAACATGGAGAAGTATCTCAAAAACTCAACTATGTTTGCAATGAAAGGATTACAACATTTCAATAAACAGCTTACATTAAAGATAAAATGTAGAATTGAAACATACAACAAAAATATAAACAATAAATTGAAAATTAAGCAAATAAAAAAAACCTACCCAAGGTCTGGAACTGCATATATGAAACCAAGAAAAAAATTAAAAAATAAAGTACCAAAAGAATAACTCAAATGCAAGCCATATCCGCAATAATAATATTAAAAAATAAAAATGTAGGATACTCGACTCACTGGGTTATAGAGAAACAAATAATCTGAGATGGGTTTGGCTGTGGAGACCTGTTTTAAAATAGAAGAATTAACCTGTTTTAAAATAATATAAACAAAGAACCCGTCAAATACCTCAACATCAAATATGAACATAAATAAATAAAATAAAATAAAATAATAAAAAAAATGAAAAACAAACAAAATATATGGCTAGATTCCAAAGAACCCATCAAACACCTCAACCATGAATATGAACAAAAATATGAAAAGAATTAAATAAAATAAGGAAAAAAATGGAAAGTAGCCCCAACAAAGAACCCATCAAATGGGACTTGGATTCAGTGCTGAGTTTAAAAAACTCAGCACGGTGCTGAGTTCATTTCAACCGTTCATCTCGGTTTTAGACGGTTGAGATTGAAAGATGAAAAAGTTACTCCTATAAGGGCATTTTGATAACTTTCTCATCTTTCAATCTCAACCGTCCAAAACCGAGATGGACGATTGAAATGAGCTCGGCACCGTGCTGAGTTTTTTAAACTCAGCACTGAATCCTCTCCCCATCAGATGCCTCAACCTTAAAAATGAAAAACAAAAGGGAAAAAAAAAAAAAAAAATTCCCACCAAAAGTAGCCCAACCCTAGAACCCTACAAAACAAAACCAAAACTGAAAAAATGCCGCTTCAACATGCTGACCAGAACGCACAAAAAAAATTACGTAGGTAGGCCCAATACGCAGCCGCTAAGGAATTGCGAGAGCCTAAGCATGGTTCTAGATATTACTGATGCCATCTCTTATTTATTGTTCATTATTTCATACAAGCTTTGTTGTTTATATGATTTTATCAAATAAACTTGCAGAGGATTCAACCTTGAAACTAATTCATGAAGAAAAACTCTGGCGTAAACGAGAGGCTTATGCTAGGAATAAGCAAAATCTTACCACTGCACGGAATCAACATACTGGGAGTTATACAAGCTAGTCATCCTCTCAGCTACAGGCTGTTTTATTATAACTGGCATTTTGGGCTTTTCCCCTCCATTTTTCTTTTATATTGTGAGACTGAATTATTTTTCCTTTTATGGTTGCTTACTTTCTTAGCGAGATTGATATGATTTTTTTTCCATTTTTGGAAGTTCTGTTCGTAATTTGCTTTTTTTTTTTTTTTTTTTTTTCATTAGACTCTATTTGGTTTGTGGATTTTTTCAAGGAAGAAAACTAAAATATAAGGAATTTTACTTATCTTTATTTGGTTGCAATAAAAAATTAGAAGAAAAAAAAGAATTTAAATAATTTTGGCTTGAAATGATTTTATCTTTTCCTTTTATTTTCTTTCCTCCTCATTTTTTTTCCTTTCCTGTTTTTTTTTCCTTGGTAGAATCCATGAACCAAATAGAGGGTTAATATTGCAACAGGTTGCAGGGAAAAGATGTCATTTTTGTGGGTTAAAAGGATTTATACTTAATGGTTTATATCCACCCAACTAACATCTTCCAAGTAGTTTATCCATCCACCACTGAGGAGGAAAATATGTCAAGACCGAAAACTTGAAAGATTTTTCAATTCTGGATGAAGATAGCTTCAATTATTCCGGCAACTTCTGTTCATCTCAATGGAAAAAGTGTATTCGAATTGCTAAAATGTATAATTCGTTGTTCAATTATGTAATAATTTTCTTTGGATTGAATCAACAACCTTCTAAATTGAAGCTCTTTACCTGCTTAGTACTGCCCCGTGCATAGCACGGGCACCTCCCCTAGTATAGATATAAAGCCGGTGGGAGCATAACCCAAAAATAGCCATGCCTGTAATGGAGATGCCGGCTAACAAGTAGTGGTGAAACCAGAAATTTACCCTTTATTTACATTTTTTTTCCTTTCAAAGTTTTGTTTAATTGATAGTATTTTATGCTAGAATATATACAACAATATTGGAATAACAAACTTATTACATTCTATTAGTTTATTTGCTCATTACATTCAAGTAAACTAATAGACATGATTGGGAGGGTTTGGGATGTTAGACTTCTTTTTAATGCTCAAGCTCTTTTATTTAAATAATAATAATAATTAAATTAAATTAAATTTAAAAAAAAAAAAGAGAGAGAAAAAAAACAGCAATGCAATTGTTAATTTTCAAATTGTCCAAATTTTGGAAGTATCAAAAAAAAAAAAAAAAAAAAAAAAACTAATAGACATGTATGTGCCCTTATGAGAGAGGGAGATGTGTATACAAATTAAATTTTTATAGAAACTTTTGTGGTGGAACAAAAATGATAAAATTGATATGGATGGAGTATTAAGGAGGAAATATAAATAAATAAATAAAAATAGTGGAGGCCAATATGTAAATAATCTAAATTTCATATACAAAACTGAAATAAAATTTTTTTAAAAAAATTGTGTGGAGATCGTGGCCCCACTTGCCCCATGTCCACCACTACTAGTGAGTATTGTCGAGGTATAATCAGGAATTTAGATTTTCTATAGATTTTTTTACTATAGGAATCTTGTAAGTTTTTAATAGTCATTACATCGTTTGATTTGTAAATCAATTTAAAAAAATAAAAAGGTATCGATTATCAAACCTTCTTATATGACATGAAAAGTAGAACCTTATATATAAAGCCAAGCAAGGAGGACAGATCTAATTCATTCGTCCATTTCCAACCTCAGTACATTGGCTGCGCAATCCATTGAATTACAAGTCTTCTCTTATCATGCAGATTCATATCCTATCAAGAAAACTCATAAAACCATCCTCTCCAACTCCACGTGACCGCGAAAACTTGAAGTTATCCTTCATCGACGAGCTCTCTCCTCCAGTGTATCCAACCATAATCTACTACTACCCCGCCAACAGCAGGAAATGCAGAGCCAAAAACGTCGACAGACGCCACCGGTTAGAGAAGTCATTGTCGGACACATTGACGCTGTTTTATCCTTTTGCCGGCAGATTTATAAAAGACAAACTCTTGGTTGATTGTAGTGACCAAGGCGTGGAGTATTTGGAAGCCCAAGTTGACGGCCAGCTCGCTGAGATCCTCGAAGGCGAACCCAACACCGAGCTGCTGAATCATTTGGCTCCATTTGTCGCCGAATCGGACACTAGTCCGTTGGTGGTAATTCAAATCAACGTGTTTGATTGCGGTGGACTAGTCATCGGTGTGCGCGTATCGCACAGGGTGGCCGATGGAATTTCGATATTGGGATTCATTAAGGAATGGGCAACGGTGAGCCGAGTGGGAATAAATGAAGCTATTAGGCCGAGTTTTGACGCGGCTTCTTTGTTGCCGGTGGGAGATATATCTTTGGTCAAGCCACAGATCACTAAGAACAAAGGGGCTAAGTTTGTTACAAGGAGATTCATTTTCGATGGCACCGCGATATCATCCCTGAAAGCCAAGGCCAAAGCGAAAGCTTCACGGGTGGATGTAGTGATGGCGTGTATATGGAGGGCTCTCATCTGTATAGCTCAGGTGAAAAACGGGCACTTGAGGCCTTCTCTACTGAACCACCCGGTGAACTTGCGGGGAAAAATGTTTTCACCTCTATCGGAGAATTGTTATGGAAACCTCTATAGGCGCTGCATGGTCCGATTTATGGGGGACGAGAACAGGATGGAGTTTCATGACTTGGTGAGTCTCCTACAGGACGCGAAACGAAATGCCATTACGGAGTGTGAAAAAACGTTAAAGGATGGTGATTGTGGACTCATGTTGGTGATCAATTCCTTCAAAGAGCTACACGAAGAACTCTACAACGACGAGGTAGATCTTTACCCTATGTCTAGTGTGTGTAACTTCCCTATTTATGAAGCTGATTTTGGTTGGGGAAAGCCGAGTTGGGTAAGTAGGGTAAGTGTACCGTTGGAACTTGTTGTTTTGATGGACACCAAATATGGTAATGGAATTGAAGCATGGGTGAGCCTGGAAGAAAAGGACATGCTTCAATTTCAGCAAGATCCCAACATTGTGGCCTACGTTTCCTTGTCCCATCCGACCATTGACAATGGGCAAAGCTCCTACAACGCACTACGTTCTTCCCTATGATCTCTCTCTCTCTCTCTCTCTCTCTCTCTAGATCGGTGTTGTTGTTTTAGTTTTCAAATGGTGTTTCTTGCTAGTAGGTTTGTATTATTTTGCATCTGCTCTCTCTCTAGATCGGTGTTGATGTTTTAGTTTTCGAATGGTGTTTCTTGCTAATAATTTATGAGAGCATCTTCAGTTGTTTGCGTTATTTTGCATCTGCTCTTTATATATTAACACATTTTAGAGTGTCACAAATGCCATAATTTGACAAAACGTGCTCTTATTGTGCAAATGATAGGCCACGATTAATTAGTTAATCTGGATGTATTCAAACCTGGTTTTATTTGATGATTCTGACATGTGATTTCAATCAAATATTTCATAACAGAAGGTTAGAATGCTTACAACTTTATTGATAAACAAACATATCTGAGAGCATAAAATATAATTAATCTGCTGGGATTGCGGGCCAACCAATTGATACCTAAAGAACCCTAGCTCCTATCTTAGCTCAAATTACAACAAACATGAAATACAGAACTCTCCCTCCTTCCCTCTTCTTTATTTTTATTTTTATTTTTATTTTTAATGAAAAATATTCTACAAAAAAATCTTTTGTATAACATCAAAACTTGAAATACATGCAAAATTCTCTGGTGAATATTCTCGATTAGCTCAAATTACAACAAACTTCAAATACTAAGTGGGCGTTTGGCACACTATTTGGGAGGCCTTAAAAGGAATTTTGAAAGGTAAAAGTTATTTGCATTATTTTACAAGCGTTTGGTAAGTCACTCAAATTGCCGTCTAAAAAAAGTCATTTACTCCAAAAGGCAATTTAGGAAAAACTATTAGGGATAGTTTTTCAAAATAACGTTTGCGGAAAGGCACGCAAAAAAGTATAATGTTAGGATAATGTTACTTCAGTCATCTTTTGCCACTCATCTTTGCCACTCATCTTATGTGTCAAAAACGTCTAGGTGAAAGCAATCTTGTAAAGCCCAACATGGAATAAGAGAAGAAACTTGCACATATAAATGAGTGGAAGAATGTAGGTGAAATAGACATTCCATAATTTTATAAGCAATAAAACTAAAAAATCTTGATATTTATCTATTTTTTACACACAAAAAAACTTTTAAAATGTATGTTCACCAAACATTCATTTTTTTCGAAATGCCTTTTTTAAAAATAACGTTTTGAAAATGGAAAAAGGCCTTTTTATTTTTAAATAGTACACCAAATGCATACTAAATCTTATAAGAAAAGGCTGAAAGGGCCGAGTTCCAATATATATATGGATGAAGCGATTCTTAATCTCATATCAACTTGATTTCTGGTATGTAGGCTCTATATGGAAAGATCATCTAACTGAATGGTAGGTTTCCGAAAAAAAAAAAAAAAGAATCACAAATAAAGTTACAAAATAAAATGTGTGTCAAAATTTGTGTAAAAACTTGTACCCATTGATCCTCACCATAAGAATTTGAGTTGTAATGGGAAATGCATGAATAATGGATAATGCATGTGTGATAATTTAAATTTGAGAAATCCTAATTGATTTTGGAATTGTAATTTAAATTAATTTTTTGAATCAATGTGAAAGTGTCATATCAATTTAAAGTGGAGCCATAATTAATGAGAGAAAAAAATAAGAGACAGAAGGACATAGATGCATGCATGGTACATTAACCGACTACTCTTTATATAATGCTATATAATATATACTCCTTTCATTTCACTTTGTTTGATCACTTTGACCAAACACACATATTAAGGCAATGCATGCCATGTCATTAAAATTTCTTATATTTCCAATTATACATTGTTATGATAAAGTGTTACTTGATGTGATAGTTAATATAATAATAGTAATTTTAAATATTATAAAGGATATTTTGGGAATGTTAAGTAACGACTCGCTTTGAAATTTGAAAGTGATCAAAAATTTTGAAATATCACAAAATGGAAAAAGAGATCAAAAAAGTAATTTAAAACAATTTCCATAAGATTGAGAGTATATATATATATATTAGATGGTTTAGAGGTTTAATTTGTTGCCAGTCTTCTCTCAGCCATGTAAATTGGTTGAGATGTTAGAACATTTTTCAAATATCTTAATTTCAAGTCTGAGCACGGACCCTCCAAGTGATCCACCCCCCCCCCCCCCAAAAAAAAAAGAGGGTTTATTCGTTCGGTTTTAAACTTTAAATTGTTTCATGAAGCAAAATTATAGTTCAGGAGAATTTAATGTAATATAAATTCACCTAATTTAGAAAGGATTATATATATAGCACTCAGCGTGAATAAAATATAAAATATAAATATAAAAAGGATCATAAAGACGAATAATTGAGCCTCTTATCGGTAGGTTAATTAGTGCGTAGCTCAAAAATCAAATCGTTTACGGAGCAATAGTTATTTTTGTCTGCTTTAGATTTAAAATTATAAAACCCGTCCCTTTTGAGTGTAGCTCAGGAAAACCATGAGCACTTGAAAAGCCTTTTCTACCAAGCCAACCAATGAACTTGCATGGGAAAATTTTTTCACCTATACCGGAGAATTGTTGTTTATTAAATAAATTTTACTTGGACAAAAATAAAATTATTCGGACCTAATATAAAGTTTTAAATGGTAGATTTGATAGCTAGTGCACCAGAAGGTCGGCTAATTAGGACAGCTGATATTATAGAATATCAGTGAGTGACATTTGATTACTTAAGAAAGGTCAAGACGGGAAACCAATTAGCCTTTTTTTCTTATTGAACAAAGATTTGTAGTCTAAGGGCACCTCTTTCTCTTTTTGAACAAAGATTTGAGATTCAAACTTTGACCCCGCTTCGAAAAAATTGGGTTGTGTGTTAGATTGTGTTTGTGATTTGTTACACTATTTGTTAAGCTCAAATTCGGTGTTGGGATTCTAAAACCAAGCACCGTGTTGGGCTAATCCAAATCATCAGTTTCAATCCTTTTTTACGGCTAGCTTGAATCAAAAGATCAACAGGTCTCACTAAAATTATCAAAATGACTTGAATGGGGGCATCTTGATCTTTTAATTTGAGTTGTTAAAAACTAAATTGACACGGACGGCTCGGATTAGCCCAAAACAGTGCTGGGTTTTGGGGTCGCAACACCGAATCTGGTATCTTAGTTGTGTCTCATTAGGGACCATGAAAACTAGTCATCTTTCTTTCACTATTTCCCTCCCTCCTTTGGTTGTGTAACATTCCAAAGAGAAGAAAGTCCTTGGCAATGGAGTTTGGATTCAATGTTGAATTGATAAAACAAAAATTAGCATCGTGCCAAATTCATCCACCCCATCGATTGATGGGTTGGATGGTTCAGAATAAAAATTTAAAAAAAAAATTGTTATTGAAATGACCAAAATGATCTCAATAGGATAACTTTTTCAATCGAATACCTTTGTGTGCCATTAAGATCATTTTGATCATTTTATATTAATCTAAAAATATAAATTTAATTGCCTCCATGAAAAAATTGCAGTGGCCTCATGTGGAAGCTTCATTAACAAAAACTAATGGTAATCCAAGGACAGGCACATAGACAACTAACTAGGACAAAAGATTTCCATCTAAGTAGATTGGCCAAAAATAAATGGTATGTAAAATGTACCGGCCCATTAAATTGAGAGCTATACCAAATTGGGTGTGAGCACCGTGTCCTTTCACCACGTCGGCTTAGGAGTACGCCACTAACCATGGATGATTAGGGCGGAGAGGGAGTCGCCACCCGATTTTGGCATCGGGAACCGATTGACCCCTAGCAAGGGCCCAACTCGTCATTACCAAAGGAATCAAGGTTCGGAGCTAGGGTACGCGAACGGGAAGGTGTTAGGCACCCGTCTACGCCCGGCTAAAATCCGACCTCACATACACTTATTGGCTTTAATTAAAAAGGACTTAATCAAACTTGACCGCTATACAAACACTTATGTAAAATCAATTAATGGCATGCAATAATGAGAAAGAAAAATAGGGATTAAACAAGATATATTAACAGATATATACGATACAGAATATTCAAAAGGTTGCAAGGGATTCCTATATTGCCTGCAAAAGGAAAGAAGGGATTGAGCTGTAAAAAAACGTGGCTCATGCACGTACGTGCATATGAGATGCACGTACGTGCATACCATACGTACGTACGTACATGCTCATCAAACCTCATCCAATGCTTACCATGCTATGCCCGAACAGATCTGTGACTCAAATGTATGCAGAAAAATGACTACAATGCGATTTAAAGATGACAAAATGACCTAAACCTAGATGGCGAAATGACAGTAGATGCTAATAAAGATGCAACAGATACTTGTGGGCCTAAACCGTGCGGATTAAATGCCAAGAGTTAACGGAGAGATATATCATGTGTAGAAAAATGCAGGGAACCTATTTTAGATCTACAAGTGCAGAAATGAATTAATGGTCAGGTTATACCAAAATGCGGCATTCATTCAGGTCTTGAATGAGGAGATCCACAAAACCGATATTGCAAACATTTCACGCGATATTATAAATAGTCATAACAAACTATTGAAAGGAAATGAAATTGGGGATTAAGAACCGTTACCCTTAGGCTCGGGCAGCAGCAATTCCTTTATAAGCGTGCCTTCCGGGCCTCTCGTAGACACAGCCGCTAGTCTCAGGGTTTCTAGAATGGTCGTTTGGTAGCCAAAATTCGGATCCCTTCTCTTGAATGAAAGCGGGGTATTTATAGGCAGTGATTAGGGTTTGATTCGAGGGTTTCTAGGGTTTCCCAGCCGCCACTGAGCAGCTGTCAGCGTGGGAGCTGCATAAGGTAAGAAACAATTTTGGGGGGAAGCGATGGAATTCAAAAAAGGAGGGCATGATCGTACGTGCATGGGGTATCAAACTAAGGCCAAAGGCCTGCTGTGTCTCCATGAGTGCTTCGGGCGTGCTTGTGATGGTCCGTCGGCTACTGCCCTTCATCATTGGGTCTTAGAAAGTGACTTGAGGTGTCAAGTGGTACAAAATGGGGTGTTAACAGTTTGCCCCTTCTTTTGATTTTGCTCGTACAATGAACAAAATTAAAAGACCCGGAAACACTCATTTTGGACCAATTGGCTCCTATAAATCTTAAATGATACAAATGCATGTATGAAAGGTCGGATCGGGGAGGTCCCCTACTTCCTACGTACCTCTTAATGAGGATCAGACCTACCGTAGTTCATGATGTATGGTGATACCTTTCCGGGGCAATCGGAGGGTAATGCGTGGCCTTCGGGGAATCCAACATTTTGAAATTCGCGGGGTAAATTCCAATTACATCCGGGTTGATTAAATTCCGAATTGAAATTCGCGGGGTAAATTCCAATTAAATCCGGGTTGATTAAATTTGATTAAATTTCGAATTGAAATTCGCGGGGTGAATTCCAATTAAATCCGGGTTGATTAAATTCCGAATTGAAATTCGGGGGTAAATTCCAATTAAATCCAGGTTGATTAAATTCTGAATTGAAATTCGCGGGGTAAATTCCAATTAAATCCGAGTTGATTAAATTTCGAATTATATCCGGGTTGATTAAATTTCGAATTGAAATTCGCGGGGTGAATTCCAATTAAATCCGGGTTGATTAAATTCCGAATTGAAATTCGCGGGGTGAATTCTAATTAAATCCGGGTTGATTAAATTCCGAATTGAAATTCGCGGGGTGAATTCCAATTAAATCCGGGTTGATTAAATTCCAAATTGAAATTCGCGGGGTGAATTCCAATTAAATCCGGGTTGATTAGATTTGAAATTCGCGGGGTGAATTTCAATTGAATCCGGGTTGATTAAATTCCGAATTGAAATTCGCAGGGTGAATTCCAATTAAATCCGGGTTGATTAAATGGATATTTTAAAACGAATTGGGATTGGTTGATTACCAGAACCACTAAACCGAATCGAACCGCAAATAAATCTACGATTGAAGTCCATGATCGCACGTGCCTTGGTCACACTCGCACGATCAAGCCTTATGCACGTACGTGCATCCGGTTTTCGTGGGTCATGGGTATTCAAAAAGACTCCACTAAACGGCGTCGTTTCCAATGCATGGTTGTGGGGTAGTTCAAAAGGCGCGAAAATGCCTATAAACTTGCATCCACCTCCCATAACTCTCACGTACACTCCTACAACCCAAGAGACCTTACATCTCCCACTCCATTTCCTACTCCATTTCTCCTCGACCTCGTCCTACACTCGAGCGTACTCATGGCGCCCAAACGTCAGCGTACGTCGGCGAAGGCGAGCACATCAGGTGCCGCACCGGCGAGGGACCCCGACGAGCTAGGGAGGCCTGCGATTCAGAGGTAGCGCTCCCAGCCCCGTCTCCGACGTAGTGAGGATGGCATTCTTCTTCGTCCCACCGAGCACGCTTCCCATCTCGTCGCGTTAGGCCGAGTAAGTGATTATTTCTGCAATTTTTATTTCATTTTCGGCCATTAAAATGAAACCTTGACTTTGGGTTATTACGAAAACGAATGTGAGGAGGCAAAATCTGGGGATTTGATGGGATATCACCGAAACGGAGGAGGAACTGGGAAAAAATCCGGCTAAAGGCACGTACGTACATATCGAACGCGCGTACGTTCGTCTTATGCGTACGCACGTGTCTTTATCTGGATTCAACCCATTCTTTTCCAATTAATCGCGGAATGAAACACACTTAAGCCTTTCCGAGGTCCGAAAGGGTGTGGGGGTTTGAAACCCCACGGGTTCACATGGGTGTAACGGGGGACGGAAGAGGCAACAACCCGATGCACGTACGCGCCTGCCTGATGCACGTACGTGCTTACGGCATGCACGTACGTGCTTGGCCAAATTTTTCCCTTTTCTTTTTTTTTTTTTTTTTTTTTTTTTTTTTTTTTTTTTTGTGCAATAGGACATATCCAAGCTTTACCGGGGTCCGAAATGAATGTGAGGTGGGGATTCATGTGGGTATAACAGGCAAGAATGGTCATAGGCACGTACGTGCCTGCCTGATGCACGTACGTGCTTAAGGCATGAACGTACGTGCTTGGCTAATATTTTCCACCCTTTTCCGGATTTTTTCCTTTTTATTCCGCTGCAAATATACATACCTGTGCTGTGCTCACCTGGTTTCACCTTATGCAACAGTTGCCCAAGCTGCCCGTTACTCGTGGAGGCGTGGTGAACGCGAAGGCGTGGTAGGCTCGCCTTACAGCGGAGACGAGGGCCCTGGTTACCGACGCTGGTTTCGGGACGGTGATCTCAGGACTGGTGGATGACAGCGACCGGGCTTTCGTTCACTTTATGGCTGAGAGGTGGTGGGACACCACCCATACTTTCCACATTGCCGACCAGGAGCTGACCTTGACCCCCTACGACTTCTACCGCCTCACCGGTTTGCGTATGGATGGCCTTCCGCTTCTTTTCGACCATGAGGAGAGTGAGAGGGAGAGACTCTCCCAGGAGCTTTTGGGGATTGAGTACGACAGTGCCTCAATCTTCATCTTGGACGTATATGACCGTATGTCCACCCAGTGGCAGGGTATAGCCGCCCATCGGATCCGGATGGCACGCGGGTATTTGCTGTTTCTGATAGGGAGCTATCTAGTCCCGAATGCAACGCAGACAGTCCCTTTTGGCTGGTTGTTGGCCTTGAGGGACTTAGGGAAGGCCTGCGAGTTCAGCTGGGGTGCGGCGGTGTGCGGCCATGTGATCTCGACTATGGACTCGCTGAGTCGGATGGCTGTTCAGTCCATGGTTAGCCACTGGCGGGTCTGGGCGGTATATATCCCTTCCTTTTCCTTCTTTTTTTTTTTTTTTTTTTTTTCTTAACTGTCATTCCATATTGGTTTCTTATCATATCTACTTGTGCAGCTTTGGGCAGGTCGGTACTTTCGTGAGGATCCGGATTCCCCCGTCGACAAGCACGACTATTGGAGCTCCCGTCGCTTCCTAGACGAGCTGACCGTCGATCGGGTATGTCCTATTTCATTTTAAGGTACGGTTTGTAGCATTATACTCCTGTATTCACCATGTTACTGCTTTTCCACAGATCATCCCACGCCCCTGGGAGGGCACCCCTGCACGCGCCCTTGCTGAGTGGGATACTGCTGCCTTGACTCTCTCTACCCTGTCCACGGTGTTTGAGTGCCTTGGGGTCCGCTCTTTCTATCTTGCGGAGAGGGTGGTATGGCATATTGCGGACGTGGGTGTGGGTGGTCCTCCGGTCCTAGTGGATCCTCCCCGTTTTGTCGCTATCCCTGCTGAGGCGACCTTGAGTGACCTGGCTGCCTGGCGGGCCATGATCCCTTACACGGATCGCCTATTTGCCGAAGAGATTGACTACGCCTCCTTTGCGCGGGAGCAGTTGATGGGCAGCATCTTTGTTGCGCCGGTATGTATACCCTTTCCTGAGTCTTGTTAATTTCCCATCTCTGCTTTCTTTTTAACACCTGCGCTTGACTTCTTTCCGCAGGCTGCTCCTGCTGCAGATGCGCCTGTTGGGCTGGCCCCCATTATGCTGGGGTAGAGCGTGCCCTTCCATGTCACACTTGATTTAGCCATGGAGGAGGATATCCCCAGGCTAAACAGGTGCATTGGGTACCCGATGGCTGAGGGTACTAGGCCGGTGAGTTTCCAAGTCCCTGTATTTGTTAGTTTTCACACATATACAAGTAAAACATGCATGTCCTAACGATTGCCCTTTGTTTTTCTACTTGCAACTCACCCGTGAGGAGTCCTCGACACTTTTACGGATGGTGGGGAGCCTGAAGGTCATGGTCACGTCTCTCTCGCGTAGGCTAGCGATCGCGGAGCAGGCTCCTGTTGGAGAGGACTGGGATGGCTTCGGGGCCGATGATGATGGCGGCGATGGCGACGGCGGTGATGGTGGCAATGATGATGATAGCGGTGATGGTGATGGTGGTGATGGTGGTGACGATAGCCCGCCAGCCTCTCCTACCCAGACACCTTTATATGTTCCGCGTTGATGTATTTGTTTTGGACATTTGGGGATACTTATTTATTTTTTGGACATGTACTCATTTCTCCTTTCCTTTCTGTAGATTTGGACATGACTGTTACTCTTCTTTATGGCTGTGATATATCAAACGTGGCTTGTTCTTCTCTTTTTTTTTTTTTTGCTTGTACACCACGATGTACACCATTTTTCTTTTCTTGTTTTTCCATTGCGCTAGGATAAGTAGCAAGCCGTTTAATATAGGGAGAACACCCAAAAAGGCCTCATATGACAGCAAAAAGGTCGTAAAATCGAGAAAAGGGGACGAAAACACGCGAAGAGAAGTCTGGGCACGTACGTGCATAGGCCATGCTCGTACGTTCACAAACCATGCTCGTACGTGCATGGCTTATGCTCGTACGATCATGGGGCCTTCACTTTCCTTTTTCTTGAACTTCGTCGAATTGGAAACTTTTTCTGCATAAAAACGAGCCCCTCCTCGTTCTTCTCCACTGAACCCTACAATGGAAGACCCTAAGTTTGTCAAGGACATAGAACGGTGGCTCTTGTCCTTTGATAACCGAGCTCGGGATGATTTCAAAGAAGCTTTCGGCTTCCCATGCTTGTTTGACTACTGTCGGGTGAAAATCAACTACACCTTCCTTCTCGTTGCTTCAGAATATTGGAAACCAACCCGCCACGTCTTCCGATTCAATCTGAATGAGTTGTGCCCCACACTTGAAGATTTTGGCGGTATCATAGGGCGGACTAGCTTCAATGGCTTGCTTCTTCCCCCTGTTGACAAGGTCCCTACTGCAGAAGTGGCCCAGTTCCTAGGCCTTTCTATGCGAATGGTGCAAGGGTGGACTTCGAGCTTTAAGGTGGACGTGGCTAAACTTGCTGAATATTTCATGTCCCATCCTATACCTCCCGCTGGCCAGGCTTGGGTCTATTACCTGCGTGCGGCGTGCTTCTTTGCTCTTGCCGCCCTCTTTTTCAGAGATGAGTCATCGAGTCTGGAGACTTTTATTGTGCGCATGATTCCGGAGATCAAAGATTTCAACCCCAGCATGGTTATCTTGGCAGATACTTTGAACGGGTTCGATCGTGTGGCGCGGAGCGATAATTTCTCCTTTGGTGGCAGCCCCCTTCTTCTACAGGTTTCTCTTTCTTCTTTTTTCTTTTTTCGGATTTTTTTTTTTTTTTTTTTTTGCTGGCATGATCGTACGTGCATGGTGTATGCACGTACGTGCATAGTTCATGTACGTACGTGCATGGGCTGTTGAGAATTCTGACTTTCCTCCTTTGTGACACAGATTTGGCTGTTCGAACGCCTAAAATTGGTCAAAGACCCTGCTATGAGTATCTGGACATACCACCCGCAGCATTATCGTCACAGGAAGGTCACCAAACCTTTCCCAAATGTCGAGCAAGCCCGGGATTTGCTGGAATCCATATCTTGCCACAACATTTGCTGGCTCTGTCCTTGGTGGAGGACCTCTTATGCTGTTCGAAATCTGATCCTTCCTCATAGCATCATACTGATTAGTCTCAAGGAGGTTTCTTTCTATTCCCCCATACGCATCCTTCGTCAGCAAGGGCTACGCTAGGATCTGATCAAATGGGGTCACCTTGGCTACACCTGCCCCTGGAAACCCAACCATGTGGATCATGTGGAAAATGACTTGTACAACAAGGCAGTGTATTAGGCCGTCACCCCTTCTGAAGTGATTAGCCCCCGTGGGTCTTACTATAACTGGCTGTTTACTGACATGGAGAGAGAGGAAAAAGAAGAAGAAGAACACAAGAGGAAAAGGGAAACAGAAGTCGAAACAGAGGCGAGGAAGAAGTGAACTTGACTATCCCCCCGTACCCCTATCAACTATTGTACCCATGCATTTGCTTTTAATCCCCTATGAGTTAATGAATAAACATCAGAAAGATGTGATGATTTTTCCCCAATCAATAAAAAGCTATTATTATTAATTTGAGCACTTAGTACTTTGCCAAATTGTCACTACTCTACCTATACATAATATTTACGGAGTCTGTCCATGTTAACTGGATTCATCAACTCATTCCCATCACCATCCATTAACTTGGCTGCACTACCTGGGTAAATTGTCTTGACGACGTAGGGCCCCACCCAATTTGGCTTGAACTTCCCTCGAGGGTTAAACACAGGCGCCCTAAATTCTTTAAGAACCAAATCCCCTTCCTTCAAGTTCTGCGGCCTGACCCTTTTATTGAAAGCCCGAGCTATTCGTCATTGATAACCTTGCACATGGTACAATGCCTTGAGCCTTCTTTCCTCCAATAGTGCCAGCTGTTCATATCGCTCTTTCGCCCATTCTACCTCCGGAAACTGACTTTCCAATGCAACTTTAAGGGACTGCACTTCCAGCTCTACGGGTAACACGGCTTCCATTCTGTATACCAATGAATAGGGCGTAGCGCCTGTGGAAGTTCTCACGGACATCCGGTATCCCTATAATGCATAAGGAAGCTTCTCCACCCAATCCTTGTAAGTTACTGCCGTTTTATTGAGGATTGTTTTGACGTTCTTGTTGGCAGCCTCCACAGCTCCATTAGTCTGGGGCCTGTAGGGTGAGGATTTGTGATGCTGGATACTAAATTTTGTGAATAACTTCTTGACCTCATCTTCGAAGTGCGTTCCATTATCTGAAATAATCTCATGGGGTACTCCATACCGGCAGATTATGTTGGTTTCGATGAACTTGGCCACATGTTTCGATTTCAACTCTACATATGCTGCCGCTTCTACCCATTTGGTAAAATAATCGATTGCTACCAGAATATATTTATACCCACCAGTTGCATATGGCTTAATTTCTCCGATGATGTCTATTCCCCATACTGAAAATGTCCAAGGAGATGCCAGTTGATGCAACTCCACCGGCAGTATGTAGTTTGCACTAGCGTACACTTGGCATTGATGGCACTTTCTGACGTACTGCACGCAGTTAGTTTCCATAGTTGTCCAGTAATATCCCAACCTTAGTAGCTTCTTGACCAACATCCTTCTATTCATGTGTGACCCACACTCCCCTTCATGCACCTCCCTCATGAGTGTTTCTCCCATGCTACGGTCTACGCAGAGGAGGTGTATCCCATCATAGGACCTTTTGAATAATTTCCCTCCGCAGATGATAAATTGTGTAGCGAACAGCCTTAATGCCCTACGATCCTTCTTATTGGCATTTTCCGGGTACTCCCCTTTTTCCAAGAGGTTCCAAACGTCAAAATACCAAGGGTGCCCATCATCTGGTTCTCCGTCAATTACCAAGATCCCTTCTTCATGTGCGGGTCTAAACATTTGTTGGACGGTCAAAGGCTTTATCTGGGTTCCAGAAGGCATTTGAATCATGAAAGCCAAGGTAGCCAAAGCGTCGGCGAATTGGTTGTGAGCTCGGGGTAAGGGAGTGAAAGTTATTTTTCAGAATTTTTGGGTCAGTTTCTCTAGGTAGCTTTGGTAAGGCTTCAGGTGTTCTTCTCTGGTTCTCCATATTCTCTGTACTTGAGATATCACTAAGGCTGAATCCCCATATACCTCTACTTTTTCGACTCCCAACGCCAACAGGGCTTCTAGTCCGGCGACGCATGCCTCATATTCTGCCGTGTTGTTGGAATTCTGAAAGTTCAACTTTATCGATAGCGGCATGTGAGAACCGTCGGGAGCTATTAGCAGAACCCCTACCCCATCTCCATACTGGTTCGAAGCCCCATCGAAATACATTTTCCACGCCTCGTCACACTCGACAACTAGAAGGTTCTCATCGATAAATTCATCGTTTAGTCCATATCCCAGGATTAGGTGTTCAGTGCAATACTCGGCGACAGCTCCTCCTTTAATAGACTTTTGTGTCACATATACAAGTTCAAATTCTACCAATAGAATCAACCACCGAGATAGACGACCATTCAAAGCCGGTTTCTCAAACAAGTATTTAAGCGGATCCATTCTCGCCACTATCCACACTTCGAAATTTAGTAGAATGTGCCTCAGCTTCTGCACAGCCCAAACCAAAGCGAAACAGGACTTCTCTATCGCATTGTACTTCACCTCGTAGCCTTGTAGCTTCTTGCTTAGGTAATAGATTGCATGTTCAATACCACGATCATCCTCTTGTGCCAACATGCTTCCTAAAGCTTCCTCAAAGATGGACAGGTAGAGTAACAAAGGTTTACCAAGGCGTGGAGGAACTAATATCGGGGGATTCAGGAGATATCTTTTAATGGCTTCGAAAGCTTGTTGACATTGCTCATTCCATTCCTTAGGTTCCCCTTTCCTAAGCAGTTTGAAAATGGGCTCACAGGTGGGGGTTAACTTGGCTATGAAACGGCTAATGTACGTACTGTAATCGCCCCAGAAACCCCCTGATCTCCTTCTCTGTTCTTGGCGGTGGCATTTCCAAAATTGCTTTGACTTTCGTTGGATCTACTTCGATGCCCCTACTACTCACAATGTACCCCAACAACTTCCCTGACGTGACCCCGAATGTGCACTTCTGCGGATTCAACCTTAAACTGTACTCCCGAATTCATCCAAAGAACTTCCTCAAATTCTCTAAATGCCCTTCTCGAGTTTTTGCCTTGACAATTATATCATCGACATACACTTCCACTTCCTGATGCATCATATCGTGAAGTAGCGTGGTAGCCATCCTCTGATATGTAACTCCGGCGTTTTTAAGTCCAAATGGCATTACCGTGTAACAATACGTCCCCCACCCAGTTGTGAAGGTGGTCTTAGTCATATCTGTCGGTGCCATCCGTATCTGGTTATATCCCGAAAATCCATCCATGAATGACATTAGAGCGCTCCCTGCTGTGTTATCCACTAATACATCGATGTGAGGTAGGGGGAAGTCGTCTTTAGGGCAAGCCTTGTTAAGATCCCTATAGTCGATGCACACTGTCACACCCCATTTTTGTCACCTTAGCTAGGACGTATCATTTCATGTAGGATTTTGAGTCCTTTTTTAGTCTAGTCTTTTGCATTGAGTTTTTATGGCGTTGAATATCATGTGTATGAATTTTGAAGTGATTTGGAGTTCATCTCGATAGTCAATAAGAACTTTTGCGACTTTAAGGGTATAATCATCTTTTAAACCGTATATTTTCCATTTGACTTTGGAATGAATCCCGAGTCATTCCATCAAGTTCATATGAGTATATAGAGTCCATATATAGGTTCAATTTCATGAATTAATGGTTTAAGATCAATTCAGCTCGTAATGGTTCGGGTTGGCTAAAAGACCCTTTCTTGGTTTGCTCAAATTGACTCATAAGACCCAATCAATTTTCTCTCATTTAACTTCAATTGGGCTTTATTTATGTCCTAAACATGTTTAGAAAGATCAATTTTCGATTGGGAAAGCATTCGGTTCGACCTTGTGTACAAACCCAGCTTAGCGACGGTGAAGCACCATGGTTAACCACCTTTGTAAAACCTAACCATGCACCCATGGTTGAGGAGTTTTGTCCTAAAATTCCTAAAAATGTGTTCCCCTTCGAAACACGGTCGTTTTTGGCTTTTATTTCGTCAAAATCGGACTTAATTTGAAGATTTTAGGACTTCTACAGCAAGTGGGAGTCAAAACCGGAGTAAAATTAGGGGGACCCTCGAGTAACCATCTGGGGCTGGATGGTCAGCCGTCCAAGCCCAGATGGTTAACCGTCTAGGCCTAGTTGGTCACCCGAGGAATCCTACTTTAAGTCAACTTCTGACTCTTCTTTCCCTCTTTTGACGGTTTCCTCCGCCAAAACAACTTGTCTGAGCTTAGGAGTGTGTAGGTTTGAGTTGTTTGAGCACCAAGAGAGTCTCTAATAGCCCTAGGATCATTATTTAATGAATTAATCCTAGCCATTGGTTTAGGGGGTCAGTTCTCTATATGAAAGACATGATATTCAGCACATGGGGGGAGATTAATTGCACTTTACACTTAGAGAGAGAGGGAGCTACGAGTTTGGAGAGTTAGAAGGACTTCAAGAGGAGGCTCTTCAACCCCAATCAAGGAAGGAAACAAGAGGTTTGAAGACAAGGAAGAGTCTACAAGAGGTAAGCATGTCCTTTTAATGCTGAACATGATTTTCCTGCTTCTCCTTCTTCTCTTTCTTCTTCTTCTTTTAAGATAGTTATGGTGCATGAGATTGTTCTTCTTATGGATGGAATTCAATGTTTATGTGATGTTATATGAATGATTTTAGGATAGTTTATGGCTTTATATGCTTAATAATCCCTGGTTTACCAAGGATTTGATAGCCTTATTCGTTCTATCTTCTTGAATCATGCATAATTCACATGTTTAGGTTGCTGTGATTATTATCATGTGTGGATGTTCCTGTTAGTCAATATATGCTATATGAATGATATTCATGATAATTTGAGCATGTCTTAGAGTTGTTTCATAGGTTTTAATGCATAGTTGTGAGATTAGGGTTTCGATAACCCTGAAATCGCATAGGTCTTATACAACATGCTTAGCTTAGCTTTTTGAGTTGTTGCTCATCATAGTCATTCTATATATGCTGCATATAGTTGAATCATGTTAGGTTTGCATTCATGTAGTGGGTTTTATAGGGTTTTTGGAGACATTATCCTTTTCTAAGGATAATTATCCTTTTCGTTGAGTGAGGTTTTGTATGAGAGTCTTCTGTGATGTGTTTAAGCATGAAATCTCTTCTGTTGTGTTCTAGGGTATATATTTTACGTAGGATATGCTGATTGCACCTCCCCATAACGACTTTCTTACGTGGAATTATCTTAGGATAGTTTCGCTTAAGAAAGCTCGCCGTAGGAAGGTTTATTTTCATATTTTACATGAAATATCATCTTTTTGGTTAGAATGTGCTTTGTTATCATGTTTATTGATATTATTGGAGTCTCTTATGCTTATTAGTGTGTCTTTGGTAGGTCTTTATGCATGTTAGTCGAGTCATTGCATGTAGGATTGAGTTAGGGTCCTTAGTTATTCATTATTCTTGTTGTTTGCATGATTAATGGATGATTTTAGGCCTTGTCATGGTTCTGTCCAGATTAGTATTTTGCTTTCTTTGCATGATTTTGTGCACTTGTAAGGGTGCAAACAGGTACAATGCTTGTCCTATTGCAAAGAGGGCTGCAATGGTCTGAAATGGCTAATGCTAGGAGCTTGTGTGCTCAGGTAAGTAGGGTTTGAAGGTGCCCCAATTCACCTTTCTTTTTCTTTCTTTTCTCTTCTCCCTCCTAGGGTTACTTCTTAATACAAGCTTATGGTAATTATCCAAGGTTTCCTTCAATAATAAATTATGTTTTTTTATCAAGGTTTCCATTTTGTGGAAGTTTTCCTAAATTCAAACTTGTTTATTCAATTCTCTTTCAAATAAGGAAACCTAGGGTTTTTACCATAGGTTTGTATTAGGTTGTAACCCTATTCTCTTCGAACTACGTGGACTTTGATCTATGTATTTCGCTGCATGGTACGTAGGCGCTCTTCGTGAGGCTCAAGTCCGTTCTAGGATCCAAGTATCCTAGGCTTTTCTTTTCTTTTCTTCTTTTTTCTGTTTTGTTTTATTTGAGTGATTGTGCATGAGATGATTGGATGAAATATATGATATGCATGCTGCCTTGTGATGATATATGATGATATTTGAGTGGAAAAGATCTTAAGTTAGCCCAATTAAATTAAGAGACCAACTCGGGTGATGTGGGTGCCTATGGGCTTTTGCCCAGAACCTTCCCACGTCGTAACTTAGCCCCCGAATCCAATTTTCTGGTTTCAAAGACTTTGCTTTTCCTTTAATGGAGTCATGTGGTTTTGAAAATAAAACATTTTTGTGGTTTTCCTCTTTTCCCTAAAAAATGAGGTGGCGACTCCTTTGCGTTTGTTGTCTTTCACACCTATCATTTTGCCAAACCCTTGTGGGCCGTTTTCCGGGGTTCACAGTTTGGCGACTCCACTGGGGATGTCGAGGGCTAGACTCATTTAATTTGATTGGGCTAAATTAATTTCTTATTGTTAATTAAAATCAATCACATTGCATCTGCTTGATTGTGTGCTTTCATTTATTGCATTGTGTGCGCTACTGTTGCATGATCACTGGATTGTCCCTCGATGTATCCTTGCCAACTAATAGCCTAGTTCGACCTTGGTTTTCCTGATTCCATGTGTTGGGCGAAGCTATCAAACCTCTCTTGCCAAGTACCCTTGGGCTTGGCCTTAGGTATATCAAATGGATCAATCACGTACTGCTGGACCCACGCGACATTCCTAATGTCACATGTGGTTAGGTATAAAGATTGGTACAAGCAAAGTTGAGGACCCTAGCCTACCCTCTTAAAAGAAAGAATTGCATGTAATGGGCCTTCTAGGACACCGTTGGATCACCTATATGCACACACGTTGTTGTGATGATATGCTGCCGTGTTTGTGATGTGTTGCCATGCTTTGTTGATTGAGTGGGTAATTAAAGGAAACTTTACATCCTACATCCTTAATACGTACCCTTCCCCATGACCCCCGCAAGGGTAATTGGTTAAGAGAACTAATTAAGGGTGTACGTTATAAAGATTTTGAGATAATTATGGAAGCTTAGGATGGACCCTTAGGCTAAAAAATTGAGTATTTGCCCTATGTTAGAGGGAGAGACGTGCTAGCTTGGATCCGCAATCAACAAGGGCACCTAGTCAGTGCTGATTCCGTCACTGAGTCGAATATGGTTGAGGAAAGAACTAGCAACCGGGGTTTCAACCTTGAGGCCGCTTTGAAAGCTATCATGGAAAAGCTTGATCACACTACCCAGGTATCGGAGACCGCACTCAAGTTAGCTCAAGACCTTCAACAGAAGAACTCTGAACCTGAATCTAGGGCCCGTGCCACTGATAACAATCAAGGATCCAATGATTCCGAATCTGTTGAGGAACCATTAGGAGAAGGGGGAGAACCACCCAAGACCAAGGAAGGGGAAACCAAAGCCACATCAAGGGAGAGCTCAACCGTCCTGGCAAACAAGGTCGAGGCCTTAGAATGAACTCTGAAGGGAATCCGCAGGTCTGATGATATGGTGGACATCCGCACTTTGTCCTTGTTCCCAAAGGCTCGCATCCTGTTACAATTCAAGATGCCGGAGTTGGAAAAATTCAATGGGATAGGCTGTCCTAAGACCCACCTCAAGATGTATGTGCGAGCTATGCACCCTCGAGGGGCGAACGATGAGTTATTGGCTCAAATGTTTCATGAGTCATTAGCGAGTTCCGCCTTGAAATGGTTTTTGTCATTAGAGGAGAATAGAACCAAGACTTGGGAGGATGTGTGCAATGCATTCACGGACCATTACAAGTATAACACTGAAGTGGATGTCACGCGAAGGGACTTGAAAACCACTAAGCAAGGGGTTAATGAGACTTTCTCCGCCTTCATCACTAGGTGGAGACAAAAGGCTTCCAAAATGACAGACAGACCGAATGAGGAAGACCAGATTCAGTTGGTGGTGAAGAACTTGCTGCCCGTATATCATAAGCATCTCTTTGCTCACTACTTTCCGAACTTCAAAGCTCTTGTTGGGGCTGGCACACAAGTTGAAGATGCGATCGCCGATGGGACAATCAAAACGAAGGAGATCCAAAGGAGTTGAAGGACAAACTTTGGAGGAAAACCTAATGCTGAGGTCAATACCATTACCCAACCCGCTCGCTCTTTCTCCCTCAATGACTCCCACCTCGCCAATTCACCGAGCTATACATGCCACTCGAAAGAGTCTTTGAAAAGCTCAGAAGCCGTGATCCCCTGAAACCCCTCGACCCAAGGCCTCCACCAAACCCATTACCCAAAAGCTACAATGAAAATGAATATTGCAAGTTCCACCAAGCCAAAGGCCATCTAACCAACCGTTGTTACCGCCTCCGCCATGAAATCTAAGATTTGCTCGACAAGCAGATCATTTCACCACCTACCGCACCAAATCGCCCAAATGTCACTTGAAATCCCCTCCCTACCCACAATGTGCCTCCTCCCAACAACATAAATGCCATCGAGCTTGGCTCGTCCCAATCCCGTCAACCCATAAGGCAATACACGCCACTTCCCATGACCTTGACTCAAGTTTTCCACCAATATTGTAATAAAGGGCTCATATTGCCATGCCATTCAAAGCCAAGGCCTTCGACTCCTCACCAATTCTGTTTGTACCATCAGGCGCCCGGACATGATACGGAGGACTGTGTTATACTGAAAAAGGTAGTTCAAGACCTTATTGATCAAAAGGTTTTGGTATTGCCAAAGAAGTCCATGCAGCGACAATTGAAAGAAAGGTTCGAGGCAGGAAATCCTAAAGTGGGTTTGTTGGGAGAGTCGTCCGGAAAGTTTGATTACTATGTACTCTACCCCGACCCCATCCCTGATGAACCTATAATCCCCACAGGTTGGGATGAGTTACCAAAGGAAGTCCAAATGGAAGAGATCGACACAATCACATGGGATGACCTCATGGGTGACGTAGGTGAGATTGATGATATGTGGATGAGCGATGACGAGGTGGAGCACATAACTAGAGGAGGTCACCATTTCAAGCCTCCGCATCTAGAATCTGACAACCTATTGGGGGACTTGGAAGGTAATTGCCACCTCGACCTGCAAGAAGAGGAGGACGAAGTGCTTAGGCAATTAAGAAAGACTAATGCCAACATCACTATATGGGGTTTGCTCAGGGCCTCTTACAAGCACAGGTAGACAGTCTTGAAGTTGCTCAACCAAATACAGGTTCCCATTGACACATTGTCACACCCCATTTTTGCACCACCTTACTAGGGCTCATCATTTCATGCATGTTTTTGTTTTGTTTTTGAGTCTAGTCACTTGCATTAGTTTTCTAGAGTCACAAGGACAATGGATATGAATTTTGGTTCAAATTGGAGTTGATCTTGAGGGATAATAAGAGCTTTTGTGACTTGAGGGGCATAATCGTCTTTTAAGTCCCAAACTTTTCATTTGACCTTGAAATGATCTCCAAATTGTCAATTGGAGTTCATATGGATGCATAAGAGGTATTTCTAGGTTCAATTTGGTAAGTCAATGGCTCGGGATTAAAATGGCTCGATGTAGTTCAAGTTGGTTAATTGACCCTTCCTTGGGTTAGCTCTAATTGACTCACAATTACCAACCAAATCTTTTCAAATTGATTTTCATTAGTCATCATTTTACCCTCAAAAGTGTTTCATGAAGTTCAATTTTGATATGGCCTGATGATGAGTTTAGTGTGGTTATTTACGGATTATCCTTAGAGAATTAGTGCGAATCACAGCATGAGATTTTTGGTTAAAATGAAAAGAAAATTATTTTATTAAATTAGCCATTTTTATCATGACACTAACACGTGTACATATGTGATGAGTGTGTGTACGCACATACGATACATGTGCATGCGTGTTAGCGGTCAGTCTCCCAATTTTTATAAAAGACAATTTCCTTTTCCTATTCAGATTAGAAGTCTTTTATCATTATAAAATACCTTTTGATTATTCTCCAAAGAAACCTAGTCCAGGAAGGAAAGGGAAACTCCAGATTTCAGCTATAAATACTCTCTTAATGTCTTTAAACAAGAGAGAGGAGAAGAGGGTTTGGAGGGAGTGAAATTCGTCATAATTCAGCAGCAGATTTTCTGAAAACCAGCAGTTGTATTTTAATCATAACTTTTTCATCCGAAGTCCGAATTTGATGAAATCAGTCTTGTTAGAAAGATAATTCAATTCTCTACAACTTTGTATTTCACAAGCTTTGTCCAACTCCAACGTTTTCATACCCAAAAACGCAATTGAAGTTGCTGCTGCTGCAAAGTGACGAAAATCACTTTTCTTTTCTCTTGTTCTCTTTTTGTTTTCTATTTCTTTTCAAAGTTGAGTGAGTTTTGATCTCTTTGCTGTGATACCACTTTGACAAAGAGGAGGATTCGTGTTGGTTTGATTCACTCTAAAGACCTGATGAGCCACGAACAATTACAAACACAAGGGGAGCCACTTTATGCATTAATACTTGAGTGTTTGAGAGAGAATAAGGTATTCTCCTTCTCTATTCAAGCTTAAACTAGGTTTTCATATGGGTTAGGCTTATTGCATGTTAAAGGTAGCCTTTTTATCATGTATTAACACTCTAGCTAGTTAATATACATGGAATATCTATTTTTTTATCTACTGTTTAGCATGCTTTAGGGCTGTCCTTTAGGTTTTTAATGCATAGTTATGATTCTTGTGCTCCTGTTTGTCCTTGTGCTAGGATTAGTGTCATTGCATGTTAGAGTTAGGATTTTCATCATGTTATATTGCTTTAGTTAGTTAATATGCATGATTTAATTTCTGTTTAGTTTGGTTTTAGCATGATTAAAGTATGTTTTGTATGTTTTTAAGCATATTTGTGAGTTTAGGGTTTTAGAGTCATTGTTTCGTGTTTGTTTTCATATAGCATGATAAAGTAGACTTTTTTATTGGTTTTTCTTCGTGTTTGCTGTATATGTTTTTCATATGGAGTAAACATGATAGTTTTGCATGCATGTTAGTATGTTTTAGGGTTTTTATGCATGATATGGTTCTAGGAATATGTTAGGACTTATTATTGTTCGCTGTTTTTGCTATTGGCATGCTTAGTGGATGATTTTAGGTCACAATACTATTCTGTCCAGATTTGCATGTTAGTGTTTTCGCATGGTTTTGAGCACTTGTAAGGGTGCAAATAGGTGTGGTATTTGTCCTATGGCAAATAGGGCTACTCAGGTCTGAAATAGCTAATGCTTGGAGCTAATTGCGCTCAGGTAAGTGGGTGTGAAGGTGCCCCAATTCACCTTTCTTCCTTATCCCTTCTCTTCTCCCTATCTAAGGTTAATTTTTAATATGATCCTATGGTTTAATCAAAGGTTTCCTTCATAAATAAAATTTTGGTTTTTATTAAAGTTTCCATTTTGTGGATTTCTTTCCTAAAATCAAACTTTCTATCATATTCAACTCTTTTGATTCAAATAAGGAAACCTAGGGTTTTTACCATAGGTTTATATTAGGATTCAACCCTAATTCTAATCGAACTACGTGGACTTTGATCCATGTATTTCGTTGCATGGTACGTAGGCGCTCTTCGTGAGGCTCAAGTCCGTTCTAGGATCCAAGCATCCTAGGTTTATTTTTGTTTTCTTTTCTTCTTTTTCTTTTTCTGTTTTTATGTGCTTATTATGCATGGATGGATGAATGAAATATATGATATGCATGCAATTCTTGTGATGATATACTTGCTGATTTTTGTATGGAAAGATCTTAATTTAGCCCAAATGAACTGAGAGACCGAAAGGGTGACATGGGTGCCTATAGGCTTTGCCTAGAACCTTCCCATGTCATAACTTAGCCTCCGAATCCCCGATTTCTTTGGTTTTCAAAAGATTGGTTTTTGCCTTTCCTTTTTTTATGGAGTCATTCAAATTGTTTTCTTAAAACAAACTATTTTTAGGGTTTTCCTTGTTTCCTTTAAAAAATAAGGTGGCGACTTCTTTCCTTTTTCTTTTTCAAACCCATTTTCTTTCAATCCCTTGTGGGCCCAATTTCCGGGGTTCACACACATCTCCAGAAAATTTGATGAACTTGGTGAATCCAACCTCGAAGAACTCAACCATTGTGTTCTCAGAGGCAGACCTACCTAAAAGTGGACCTAGCCATTCGCAAGCCATGTACATCACTGTCGACACCATGGGAAAGAGAGTTCCAACAGTCCTGATTGATAATGGTTCTGCTCTTAATGTGTGCCCTCTCAGAACTGCCACCGTTTTGGGGTTGGATCCAATAGACTTCGTGCCATCTGGGCAAACAGTGAGAGCCTATGATAACACCCGTAGAGAGGTGATTGGAGTGGTCACTTTGCAGCTGATTATGGGGCCTACAGAATTCAGAGTGGAGTTCCAAGTGCTGGATGTCCCGTCGTGCTTCAATCTCTTGTTGAGAAGACCTTGGATTCATCCTACAGGGGCTGTTCCTTCTTTATTGCACCAAAAAGTCAAGTTCCCTTATAAAGGGGCCATCGTCACACTTCAAGGTGATTATGACTTGAAGTCGTCGGGGGTACCCATTTGCGAGATCAAGCCCGAGCCCGTTGGAGCACCATTGTCTGGGTTTGAGTATGTTCAATGCATAGAAAAAGAGCCGGAACAGAGAGAGTTGATACCTCTCGACTTTTGCCCTCATGGCAATTTGCATGTGGGGAACATAATGAAGAAAATGAGTTTCTTCTCAGGCATAGGACTAGGACGCCGTCAGCAAAGCATACCGGTATCCGTTCAGAGCCGCATTGTCACCTACACCTTCGGATTGGGGTATGAGCCTTCCAAGAAGGACCATATGGAGATGTTGCAGAGAAGCAGAGAAAGGGTAAAAGCAAAAGCAGAAGGGAGGGTGCCAGATATTAGAATCTCGCCATACCGACCTACCTTGAATGGTTACTTTGTTAAGGAGGGGGAGGATTTCCTATTCTGTGGATTCCCCGAACCATCCATTGACAAAGCAACCAAGGCGAGAGTTCCAGGGTTCGAGATATTCTTTACTGAGTGGTATCCCATTACTGCTACAATGGTTGATGATGAAGCAATCAATGATGACTATTGGGAAAAGAAGAGCGAGGATTGGGCAGAACAGATGGATTCGGAAGCCATGGTTACAATGTTTCAAGATACGATTCTTGCTGTGGAGGAATCGGATCTCGAGTGTTCTTCAATTCACCATGCAGCCGTACCGCTCCTTAATTGGTATCTTGAAGAGGGTGCCATTGCAGAAGTTCGTGAGGGCGAGGATCTCGACTTACCTGATAGTAGCTTGTAGGTTCCTTAGTAGCTTGTCTTAGTTTTCCTTTCAAATAAAGTGTGTCCGCCTAGCCCACCTTGTGGAGTTAGGAGTTGTTCCCTAGTTCTGGCACATGTGTTTCCTTTTCTTTGTTCTGTTTTGTTAGTTCAGTCAATAAAGTGTGTTTCTTTTCATTATTTGCAGTGTTTCCTTTCTCTCTTCTATGGATATCTATGGCATGGATATAGATCCTAGGAATGACGTCCCCCCGGAGCTCGTCGAGCAAAGGAAAAGGGGCGTTACCGAACCTAACATGGATGAATTGGAATCAATCAATCTAGGGACAGATGAATTGCCAAGGATAATTAAAATTGGGATAACTCTCTCGCCTGCTGAAAAAGAAAAATTGATAATACTTCTAAAAGCCAATGTAGAGGCCTTCGCATGGTCTTATGACGATATGCCGGGCATTGATCCTGATATTGTGCAACATTACATCCCCACTAATCCCACTAAAAAGCCTATAAAGCAAAAATTAAGAAGATTAAAACCAGAATGGGCTTTGAAAGTAAAAGAAGAGGTAACTAAATAATTAGATGCCGGGTTTCTCCAAGTTGTGGAGTACCCTAAATGGCTGTCTAACATAGTGCCTGTGCCTAAAAAAGATGGGAAAGTGCGAATGTGTGTTGACTTCCGCGACCTTAATGCTGCGAGCCCAAAGGATGATTTCCCTCTACCACATATCGATGTGTTGGTGGATAGTATAGCAGGCCATGCTCTTCTTTCCTTCATGGATGGGTTCTTCGGTTACAACCAGATAAAGATGGCGCCTCGAGACATGGAAAAGACGTCTTTTATCACGCAGTGGGGCACGTATTGCTACAAGGTAATGCCTTTTGGCTTGAGAAATGCTGGGGCTACTTACCAAAGAGCTGCTACAACCCTATTGCATGATATGATCCATAAAGAAGTAGAGGTGTATGTGGACGACATGATAGTCAAATCTGTAGACCGGGAAGGACATTTCGCGGCGTTGGGGAAATTCCTAGAACCGGCAAAGAAGTACAACCTCTGACTGAATCCTCAGAAGTGTGCCTTCGGAGTCACCGTAGGGAAGCTGTTGGGTTTCATGATCACTCACAGGGGAATTGAAGTTGATCCAGGGAAGATAAAAGCTATCACGGAGATGGAGCCACCAAGAACGGAAAAGCAGATCCAGGGTTTTCTGGGGAGAATTCAATACATAAGTCGTTTTATCACTAATCTAACCATGGTATGCAAGCCAATTTTCAAGCTACTTAAAAAGGGCGTTTCCAAGGAATGGAATGAGGATTGTCAAGAAGCCTTTGAAACCATTAAAAGGTATCTGAGCAACCCCCCAATCTTGGTTCCCCCGCGACAAGGTGAACTATTACTGTTATACTTAACGGTTACCGAAACCGCGACGGGAGCTATGTTAGCTCAATACCTTGAAGGGTCAAAAAAGGAAAATGCCATCTACTACTTGAGCAAGAAAATGATAGATTATGAAGTAAAGTACAATGCGCTAGAAAAGGCTTGCGTAGCATTGGTGTGGGCCACCCAGAAACTCCGTCATTACATGATGTCTTTCGAAAGCCTGTTAATAAGTCGATTGGATCCTTTGAAGTATTTGCTAGAAAAACCAGTCCTATCATACAAGACCGCTCGTTGGTCGCTTCTTCTCAATGAATTCGATATAAAGTACCTAGCGTAGAAGTCCGTTAAAGGAAGTGTCATTGCAGACCATTTGGCAAATTACCCTGTGTCATCATCAACCCAATTCAATGACGAGTTCCCCGACGAAGATATCCTGGAAATCAAGAAGAGGGTTTAGAGAGTCTACTTCGACGGAGCTGCAAACAGAAGGGGATATGGAATAGGAGTGCTACTAGTCTTGCCCGAGGAAGCCTTCACGCCTTTAGCAGTCAAATTGGGGTTCGAAGCCACCAACAACATAGCAGAGTATGAGGCCTGCATCCTAGCATTGGAAGCTGCGTTAGAGTTGGGGATAAAAGAACTAGAGGTGTTCGGCGATTCAGCATTGATAATCTGTTAGATAAAAGGGGAGTGGAAAACTCGCGATGAGAAGCTGTTGCCCTATCATGCCTATTTGGAAGCACTGACTAAAGAGTTTGCGGAGATCGAGTTCAATTACTTGTCGAGAAACAAGAATCAGTTCGCTGATACCTTAGCAACTCTAGCGTCAATGGTGGAAATACCAGAAGGGGGAAGCGTGAAACCGCTCGTAATCGAATGCAGAGAGAAACCTGTTTATTACTATTCCATTCGAGAAGGAGAGGTAACAGATAACCACCCTTGGTTTTATGACATAAGAAGGCTTATTGAGGAAAGGGAATATCCAGAGGGAGCATCTCGTGTCGATAGGCGAACCCTGAGAAGATTGGCAAGTCATTATGTGGTATGTGGAGGAAAACTGTATCGGAGATCTTACGACAGAATCCACTTGCTGTGTGTCGCGGAGGAAGAAGCCAGAAAACTCATCGAAGAAATCCATGAAGGAGTGGGAGCTCCGCATATGAATGGATGCATGTTGGCTAAGAAGATCATGAGACTAAGGTATTACTGGTCTACAATGGAAAGGGATTGCTATGCCCACGTCAAGAAGTGCCATAAGTGTCAACTCTTTGCCAACGGACAACACTTGCCCTCTATGCCCCTAACAAGCATGTCAACTCCATGGCCGTTTGCAGTATGGGGAATAGATATCATCGGACAGATTAAGCCGAAGGCATCCAATGGTCATGAATACATCTTGGTAGCCATCGATTACTTTACCAAGTGGGTGGAAGCAGCTTCCTTCAAAGTTTTGAATGCTAAAAAGGTGGCGCCGTTCATACAGCTCAACATTATCTACCGATAGGGGGTACCGCATGAGGTCATTTCAGATAACGGTCAGCATTTCCAGAAGGAGACTAAAGAACTCTTGCAGAAGTACAAGATCGTTCACCACTTGTCGTCCCCGTATCGCCCACAGACAAACGGCGTAGTGGAAGCCGCCAACAAGAACATCAAGAAGATATTACAGAAAATGGCTGACACGTACACTGATTGGCATGAGAAGCTACCATTAGCATTGTAGGGGTACAGAACGTCAGTCAGATTGTCAACAGGGGCTACACCGTATGCTTTGGTGTATGGAATGGAGGCAGTTCTGCCAGTGGAATTAGAAGTTCCTTCGTTAAGGATTGCTGTGGAAAGTCAGCTGGCAGAGGTAGACTGGATCAAAGGTCGTTATGATGAGTTGGCATTGCTAGATGAAAGGCGATTGAGGGCTCTCTACCATGTGCAAGGATACCAGAGAAGAGTCGCAAGGGCGTTCAACAAACATGTCAAAGATAGAGGCTTGAAGAAAGGGGATTTAGTGTTGAAAGAGATCCGAGCTCCAATTTTCGATCCACGAGGAAAGTTCAAACCAAGTTGGGGAGGACCGTACGTCATCAAGGAGATATTGCCAGCAAGGGCTGTTTGACTTATGGATTTGGATGGGATCGAGTTCGCTCGTCCTACCAATTTGGATCAATTAAAGAAGTATTATGTATAAGGCCTGCTAGGTTGAAAACCTGTAAAGGCGGCCTAGGCAAAAGTTAAGGCATTTGAACTACGAGGACCTGATTCCCCAAAAGAAAAAAAAGAAAAGAAAAAAGAAAAAGAAAACGGGGATACGTAGGCAGCCCATAAAGTTACATTGGGTGCGGTCCAAACAACACAATCACAGCAAAAAATCTCAAAAGTAGATTATTATTGGCAATTCATTTGAAACTAATTGTTTGACATAACAATTTATTGGTGTTAAGTAAAAGAACTATCGACATGCCATAGATATTCTATTCCTTGAGTCTTTAAGTCCTCTTGAGTTTCTTCAGAGTCATTTTGTTTGTCTTCTGTCTTTCTCTATCAAGTCTTCTTTTCTTTCGCAAGTCATGGTCATGGGATGCCTCCACTGCTTCAAGAATGTCTTCTCTGCAAAGTCCAAGTCTTGTGTCCTTGATAAGGTCATAAATTCTTTCTCGGCGAGAAGCCTCCCTTTCGCCTAAATCATCCTTTAACCATTGCTTGTATTCTTTACTCATCTCGAAAGGTCCTTCAGTGTTGGCAATCCGAGTCAATTTCAGGTCTGTAGGCCAGTGAGTCCTCGCCCACTTGATTATAGTAGGACCGACAGGTTGCACAGAGCAACAAGGTCCTGTTAAGGACGGTATGGTTTGCATGGCGCCCATCTGGCGAAGAATTCTCGAAGTCCAATAGAAGGAAGTCGATCTCAGTCCTATGAGTTTAACAAAAGCACACCCCGAGGTTTGAAAAAGTACCTGCTCTTTACACCCCCATGTGAAGACGTACCATTTGATGTTTCGCCACGACAGTGTGTGGAAGTAACCTAACCAATCTCTTAAAGAGAATGGCCCAGGGAGTTCAACTCGGCGCAGACAGAAGTGTTGGGGCTTGTATGGATTGATAGTGGTGGGAGATAGAAAATTCAAGTGCTCGAGCAGCCACATTTGCAGTAAAAAGGGGCTACCTTCTAAAGGCGCTTTGGGGTTGCCATGAACTTTATCTAAACCATTCAAGGTTTCAGCTAATACCAAGGGAATGATGTTATGTCGCTTGAGAAGAGGGGCAACCAACTCACATATTTGAACAGGGGCTTGAAGAGTGCCGGTGGAGATGAGAAAGCGACCAATTAAACAGAAAGCGAGTGCACGTTGAATTTGAGGGGTGAAAGTCAGAGTACCTTCGCTATCATGAGCCAAGAATGAGGTTGCTAACTTCATTAAGTCCACCATATGGTCCTTGACGAAGATCGTTGCGTCCCTTTAGGGAATGCCAAGAAAATCCGAGAAGGAAGCAAGGTAATCAGAGCGAGGTGTAGGAAGAATGAATGGCCCTGCGGGTGAAACTCCAAATAAAGCACAGAATTCCTCCATGGTTGGGCATAATTCTTCATAATTGAATCGAAAAACATGGAGTTGAGGATCCCAGAAGTATGTAGCCGCAGTGAGAAGAGTCGTCCCGAGCCTCATGTGCCTTATGGAGAGCAATGGTTCCAAGCTGAAGCGCTTAAACTCAGTT
The DNA here is from genome assembly GCA_039720395.1 of Liquidambar formosana. NCBI lineage: Eukaryota > Viridiplantae > Streptophyta > Magnoliopsida > Saxifragales > Altingiaceae > Liquidambar > Liquidambar formosana. The sequence goes on from CM077823.1 coordinate 22,855,752, forward strand.
TTGTCTTTGGCAGCCATGACTGCCAAAAACCCTCTTAAGAACCCATCCAAGGCTTCCATAATTATTGTCAATGAAAATAGGTGAGTTAGAAGGCTCCCCTCATGTGTTTTTATAGGGAAAGGGTCACAAATTCGAGTCCTAAAGGGAGTAGAACCATCAAAATAGCAAAATTCCTGAAAAATCGTGAAAAAGCACATCGACCTCGGGTAACCGTCTGGGGCCAGATGGTCACCCGAGGCCTCCGCCTTGTTTTGCCTTGTTTCGCCCGGTTTTGCCTATTTTCGCGTTCGGATGGCCTTTTTAGGCCATTTTCACTCCTATGAACTTACATTGACTCAAATTTTCATGAGAAAGGCACCATAACATCATCATAATAGATTCAAACAAGCACAACAAGTATCCATAGCAAGGGATAAGAAAGTTGGTTTTAGGTGGCAATTACAAAACACAAACATGAAATGCAAAAAGATAGCCATAGTCTCATTGTTTTTACAAGCCCAACAAGAAAGTAAATGAACTCAGCAGTTCCTAGAGCTTCTTTTGCGGCTCGGCCCAGCTCCATCACGACCCCCACGAGGTGCTCTAGGAGGGCGCATTGCTGGTGGTGGCTGCATATACAAAATCCATTGCAAAGAAGTCAAGTATGAGAATAGGGTTGGTTGAAAACCACAAATAGGAACTTTAAAGTGGGTTGAACACTTACCATGACATCCAAACGAGCCTCCGCCATGGATTTGGCTAAGCTCATCCTTACAAGGTCACGCCTCAAGCCCTCACTCAGGTCAATAAACTCTTGGGCATATGCCGCAGGCACCTAGGATAATCAATAAGGATAAAATTGAAGGTAATGTTCAAAGAAAGAAAGAAATACCCATAAAGAGAACTCACCTGTTCTCGATTTGGGTCGATCCTGGGGGATTCATCAAAGGCAGGATGGGTGATGGTGGTCTTGACAAAGTCTGACCCACTGCACAAATTAATGAACCAATTAGGCTGAGGCAAGGGTAGTGACCTATCCCCCTCCATCTCATCATCCTCAGAGCCAGGAACCACGCCTGAGCCCACTGTTGAGCTATGCCCTCGTGCTCGTCGACCCTGCAAGTGTTCACCTATTAAATAGAGTCTCTATCAAAAGAAAAGGCTAGGAGAATGTTAAAGACTTACCCCTGAGGAGGAAGGCCTGTCACCCTGGGCCTCATCAAATATTGGAGACAAAAAGTGTTATATGCACTGTCAGGAGAAGTGAACTCCTCCGCATCCCAGCCTCTCAAGGCATCCCACAACTCCTCCCCCTCCATTAAGTTAGCATGCCTCATGTTAAGTGGTGGAGGCATCGGAGCCATGGCGGCATTCACATCACCCATGACTTGTCGTAAGACATGCTCCCCTAGGTACCAGTACCTACCCACGGGGCCTTCCAAGAGCACCCTCTTGCCCGTCAACATCAAGCTAGGAATGCATCGTTTGGGTAGCATTGGTACCCATATCTTCCATGGATTCCATTCAATCTGTTCAAAAATCTAAAATGAGAAATTGGGAGTAAAAAGAAAAGGAAAAGAATAGGGAAAGAATTTCACCATATCAGCAGTGAGGCTTGCTAGGTGAGCTCTAGCAAAGGCGTAATCATGACGATTCGCCGCCCGGATGGACACATAACTAGGAGAGTAATTCTTGAGGGTAGGCCATTCGATGGTCTCCTCAGCAAGGGATGGGCAACATAGGTTGAGGTACTCATAGCACCAAACCTGTCAAAAAGTTGAGAAAAGAATAAAAAAGAGAAGATAATGTAAGAAAAAAAATAAAAAAAAGAAATGAAAGGGAAGTAACATTACCTCCCAAACAAAGGGCATCCCGCCGAAGTCCTTAGTCACACCACGTGACATGTCACACATTGTGCGATACATGGTGGCTAGAGCAGCCCCTCCCCAGTTGAATTTCCTGATCTTGTCAACATCCTCCATGCTTGCAAGAAGACCCAAAGGGGCTAGGTCGCCCGTCCCGGCAAAGAATGTGCATGAGATCATGTACAGAAGGAATGCCCTTGTAATACAATCGGGGCTCGCACCTTCGCTCTCCCTTTGTTTGGCAAACTTGTTGAAAAGCCAAGTACGGCGCACTGCTTTCTTGATTACCTCAACTTCCATCCCAAGGTAAGCTAAGAGATAATCCTCATCCGTGTGAGCCTCCTCATAGAACTCCAAGCTTTTGCCCTTAATGCTTAAGCCCGTGATCATGGTGAAGTCCTTGGGGGTTAGTGTCATCTCCCCGAAGCCAAAATGGAATGTATTGGTGGTGTCCCACCATAGCTCAGACAAGGCTAGCAAAGCTTGCCTATCACATTGGTCATTCCACAAAGAGTCTAGGAATGGACCAAAACCAGCCTTTTCGACATAGCCCTTGGTAATGGGTTGGAAGTTTTCCATGTTCCGCCACCATTCAATGAGTCCTTTGACAGAGGACCGAGTGCGCATGTCTTGAAAGTTGGGCTATAGCCATTGAAAATACCTTGAGAGTTAGTTGAAAGAACATGGAAATAATAAGCTTACACTAGCAATTGGTTTCAAATTGTTTTCTAAAAGATGTCAAAAGTTTGTTTTTATTCATAAAATGAATTGCTAATGGATGTTTATGAGTTTACTTGTTCATGTGCCTTAATTTGGCAAGGATTGAACACTCTTTTATCACTTGGGCATTTTATCGAGCACTTGGTGGGTGACACCTCCCAAGCCCTGAAACAAAAGAATTTTGTATGGTCAATCCTTGCTAAATCATAGCATATTACTCACTTGAGGGTTTACTTGTTGATATACATTGATTTGGTGAAGATTGAACATCTTTATTTCACTTGGGAATTTTATCGAACACTTAGCGGGTGCCATTTTTCAAGCTTTCAAATGAAAAGAATTTGTGTGTTCAATCCTTGCCAAATCAAGGGATATCACTCAACAACCCAAGGGGTATTCAAAAGAAGTAGAAGGGAATGCAATTTCATCAAAAGAATCGAAAGATTCAAAAGAAAAGTGTTAAGTTGGGTAAACTTACTTCTTGTTGGGAATGGATGAATGAGAGATGCTTGTCAGGTTCAAGCAACACCCTAGCTTGTGAAGCATCATAGAGTGGTGCCTTGTACGTGCTTTTGACCCCATAGAATGGATACTTGGTGCTTGAGTCCTTGCTTAATGACATTCTTGATGATGGAGTTGGGTTTGTGAAAAATGGGTTTGATTTGGTTTGATTTCCAAAGATGATGTGAATTGGTTGTTTTGATTGTTAAATGGGCTTGATTTTTTGTTGTTTGATGTGCATTTGATGTTAGGATTGAATGTTTTTGAAGTAGGAATGAGAGAATGAGAGTTGGAGAAGATGGGATGAGAGTTTAGAGAGAGAAACTCTCTAATTTTCGGGTTGGGAGAGTGTGAGGATGTGTGTGCAAACAAGGGTTTAAAAACCCAGAATTTTTTTGATGAGGGCCTCGGGTAACCGTCCCACCCTGGACGGTCAGCCGTCTTGCCCTAGACGGTTGACCATCTGAGGGCAGATGGTCACCCTAGCCCGCTTTGCCCGTTTGCCCCGTTTCGCGCGCTTACGACCTCTAAACTTCTCCAAATTGACTTTTTGTGCAATCCTTGAGTTATGGGATGAATAGATCCCTCATGTTTATCAAGTTTCAATGAAATTTTTGAATCTTGGGTGATTGTATTCACCCGCATAACGAGGAATTGTAATAGCCATGATAAATGGCTTTCTCATGAAATGAGCTTGGTGTTGAATTGATTGACTTTCAAGTCTTGGAATTCAATTCTCTAGGAGATGATAGTGATATCATATCATGTGATAAAGATAATTTCACATGAAATGACTTGCTAATCATGTGATAAAGATAACTTCACATGAAATGATGATTCATAAGCTATGCTAGTTACGAAGTAACTTGCTACCTTTGTGAAGAGGGCATGAAATGCACTTTGTTTTTCAATCAATTGACTTTCAAAATCAATGTTGTATCATGTGATAAAGATAATTTCACATGAAATGACATGAAATAAGCTTGATTTCCAATCAATTAACTCTCAATTCAATGTCATTTCATGTGATAAAGATAATTTCACATGAAACGATAAGTAATGAACTTAATTTCGAGTTGAATAACTCTCAATACATTATCATTTCATGTGATAAAGACAATTTCACATAAAATGAACTTGATTTTGAGTTGAATGACTCCCAGTGCACTGTCATTCCATGTGATAAGGATAATTTCACATGAAATGATGAGAAATGAGCTTGATTTTGAATCAATTGACTTGAAATTGGGTCTCATATCATGTGATAAAGACAATTTCACATGAAATGACGATTCATGAGTTATGAAATAAGTCCCTGTCTTTGTTACTTCCACAGAAAGTGGCATGAAATGATCCATGAGTTATGCAATAACTCCTTGTCTTTGTTGCTCCCACAGAAAGTGGCATAATTTCACATGAAATGATGATTCCAGAGTTATGAAATAATTCCCCATCTTTGTTATTTCCACTGAAAATGGCAAGAAATCATAATTTCACATGAAGTGATGAGTCATGAGTTATGAAATAACTCACTACCTTTGTTGTCCCCAGTGAGACTGGCATGAAATGCACTTGGTTCTGAATTGATGGACATTCAATTCAAATTCACATAAAATGATGATTTATAAGTTATGAAATAACTCGTTTTGAGAATTACCAATGAAATTGGTAGGATACCTTGTGATGCACTAGTGCAACTAGCTTTGCATCATGAGAAGACTATGTGGATATCACTAATGCAATTAGTGCATGGTAAAGGCATTTGCATGAGCGCACCAACGAAGTTGGCATGCATAGAAATGCATTCAATTCTTTGCTTCAATGAAATCGTCGCATGCTTGGATATGACAAAGTCTATCCTTATGGTTCCATTTGAGTTTGTTGGTATTAATGAGATTAATCCATCAAACAAAAATGTGTTGTTATATCACTAATGCAATTAGTGCAGGCATTTGCATGAGCGCACCAACGAAGTTGGCATGCATAGAAATGCATTCAATTCTTTGCTTCGATGAAATCGTTGCATGCTCGGATATGACGAAGTCTATCCTTTTGGTTCTATTTGAGTTTGTTGGTATTAATGAGATTAATCCATCAAACAAAAATGGGTTGTTCTTTGATCATTGGCTCACAAGTGAAACTCGGCTCACAAGTGAAACTTGTTCACCAATGAGGAGCTTCTGTCACACCCCATTTTTGTCACCTTAGCTAGGACGTATCATTTCATGTAGGATTTTGAGTCCTTTTTGAGTCTAGTCTTTTGCATTGAGTTTCTATGGCGTTGAATATCATGTGTATGAATTTTGAAGTGATTTGGAGTTCATCTCGATAGTCAATAAGAACTTTTGCGACTTTAAGGGCATAATCGTCTTTTAAGCCGTATATTTTCCATTTGACATTGGAATGAATCCCGAGTCATTCCATCAAGTTCATATGAGTATATAGAGTCCATATATAGGTTCAATTTCATGAATTAATGGTTTAAGATCAATTCGGCTCGTAATGGTTCGAGTTGGCTAAAAGACCCTTTCTTGGTTTGCTCAAATTGACTCATAAGACCCAATCAATTTTCTCTCATTTAACTTCAATTGGGCTTTATTTATGTCCTAAACATGTTTAGAAAGATCAATTTTCGATTGGGAAAGCATTCGGTTCGACCTCGTGTACAAACCCAGCTTAGCGACGGTGAAGCACCATGGTTAACCACCTTTGTAAAACCTAACCATGCACCCATGGTTGAGGATTTTTGTCCTAAAATGCCTAAAAATGTGTTCCCCTTCGAAACACGGTTGTTTTGGCTTTTATTTCGTCAAAATCGGACTTAATTTGAAGATTTTAGGACTTCTACAGCAAGTGGGAGTCAAAACCGGAGTAAAATTAGGGGGACCCTCGGGTAACCATCCGGGGCTGGATGGTCAGCCATCCAAGCCCAGACGGCTAACCGTCCAGGCCTAGTTGGTCACCGGAGGAATCCTACTTTAAGTCAACTTCTGACTCTTCTTTCCCTCTTTTGACGGTTTCCTCCGCCAAAACAACTTCTCTGAGCTTAGGAGTGTGTAGGTTTGAGTTGTTTGAGCACCAAGAGAGTCTCTAATAGCCCTAGGATCATTATTTAATGAATTAATCCTAGCCATTGGTTTAGGGGGTCAGTTCTCTATATGAAGGACATGATATTCAGCACATGGGGGGAAGTTAATTGCACTTTACACTTAGAGAGAGAGGGAGCTACGAGTTTGGAGAGTTAGAAGGACTTCAAGAGGAGGCTCTTCAACCCCAAGCAAGGAAGGAAACAAGAGGTTTGAAGACAAGGAAGAGTCTACAAGAGGTAAGTATGTCCTTTTAATGCTGAACATGATTTTCCTGCTTCTCCTTCTTCTCTTTCTTCTTCTTCTTTTAAGATAGTTATGGTGCATGAGATTGTTCTTCTTATGGATGGAATTCAATGTTTATGTGATGTTATATGAATGATTTTAGGATAGTTTATGGCTTTATATGCTTGATAATCCCTGGTTTACCAAGGATTTGATAGCCTTATTCGTTCTATCTTCTTGAATCATGCATAATTCACATGTTTAGGTTGCTGTGATTATTATCATGTGTGGATGTTCCTGTTAGTCAATATATGCTATATGAATGATATTCATGATAATTTGAGCATGTCTTAGAGTTGTTTCATAGGTTTTAATGCATAGTTGTGAGATTAGGGTTTCGATAACCCTGAAATCGCATAGGTCTTATACAGCATGCTTAGCTTAGCTTTTTGAGTTGGTGCTCATCATAGTCATTCTATATATGCTGCATATAGTTGAATCATGTTAGGTTTGCATTCATGTAGTGGGTTTTATAGGGTTTTTGGAGACATTATCCTTTTCTAAGGATAATTATCCTTTTCGTTGAGTGAGGTTTTGTATGAGAGTCTTCTATGATGTGTTTAAGCATGAAATCTCTTCTGTTGTGTTCTAGGGTATATATTTTACGTAGGATATGCTGATTGCACCTCCCCATAACGACTTTCTTACGTGAAATTATCTTAGGATAGTTTCGCTTAAGAAAGCTCGCCGTAGGAAGGTTTATTTTCATATTTTACATGAAATATCATCTTTTTGGTTAGAATGTGCTTTATTATCATGTTTATTGATATTATTGGAGTCTCTTATGCTTGTTAGTGTGTCTTTGGTAGGTCTTTATGCATGTTAGTCGAGTCATTGCATGTAGGATTGAGTTAGGGTCCTTAGTTATTCATTATTCTTGTTGTTTGCATGATTAATGGATGATTTTAGGCCTTGTCATGGTTCTGTCCAGATTAGTATTTTGCTTTATTTGCATGATTTTGTGCACTTGTAAGGGTGCAAACAGGTACAATGCTTGTCCTATTGCAAATAGGGCTGCAATGGTCTGAAATGGCTAATGCTAGGAGCTTGTGCGCTCAGGTAAGTAGGGTTTGAAGGTGCCCCAATTCACCTTTCTTTTTCTTTCTTTTCTCTTCTCTCTCCTAGGGTTACTTCTTAATACAAGCTTATGGTAATTATCAAAAGTTTCCTTCAATAATAAATTCTGTTTTTTTATCAAGGTTTCCATTTTGTGGAAGTTTTCCTAAATTCAAACTTGTTTATTCAATTCTCTTTCAAATAAAGAAACCTAGGGTTTTTACCATAGGTTTGTATTAGGTTGTAACCCTATTCTCTTCGAACTACGTGGACTTTGATCCATGTATTTCGCTGTATGGTACGTAGGCGCTCTTCGTAAGGCTCAAGTCCGTTCTAGGATCCAAGTATCCTAGGCTTTTCTTTTCTTTTCTTCTTTTTTCTGTTTTGTTTTATTTGAGTGATTGTGCATGAGATGATTGGATGAAATATATGATATGCATGCTGCCTTGTGATGATATATGATGATATTTGAGTGGAAAAGATCTTAAGTTAGCCCAATTAAATTAAGAGACCAACTCGGGCGATGTGGGTGCCTATGGGCTTTTGCCCAGAACCTTCCCACGTCGTAACTTAGCCCCCGAATCCAATTTTCTGGTTTCAAAGACTTTGCTTTTCCTTTAATGGAGTCATGTGGTTTTGAAAATAAAACATTTTTGTGGTTTTCCTCTTTTCCCTAAAAAATGAGGTGGCGACTCTTATGCGTTTGTTGTCTTTCACACCTATCATTTTGCCAAACCCTTGTGGGCTGTTTTCCGGGGTTCACACACACCCGTACCTTTCCATCCTTCTTTGGTACCGGAACGATGTTGGCTATCCAATCTGCCTGATCTACCGTCTTGATGAACCCCACTTTTAATAACTTGGTTACTTCTTCCTTGACCTTTAACGACCATTCTGGTGCCATTCTTCTTAGTTTTTGTTTGACAGGCCTTGCTCCCTCCCTAATAGGAATGTGATGCTGTGCTATAGCGGGGTCGATTCCAGGCATGTCCTCGTAAGACCAAGCGAACACATCAGAAAACTCCTGCAGTAAAGTTGTAAGATCCGTACGTTCTTGCATGGATAGAGTAGAGCCAATTTGGATTTCCTTAATTTTCTCATCAGTGCTTATATTAATAATGATAGTTTCTTCTTTAATAGGTTCGATTTTCACATCTTGATTTTTATTAATTAGCTCATTTGGGTCTAAAAGATCGTGCATTTGTGAAATTTGATTGTTAGGGGACACAGCAGAGTAAGTAGAATCAAATTTCTTTGAATTATTGGAAATTACATCAGTGGATAACTCAAACCCATACCCTGACTTGGACTCAGATTTAGACCCGACCCTAGACTTCTCCTGAATTGCTTTGACACCATACGTGACTTTAGCTGCACGTTCCCAAATCCAGGTGCTAGTGTCCCCATCAGCCACAACAATAAGCTTGGTAGGGATAGTCTCATCAGTCAGAGAGAACACTTCTTTCGCCGTACTTGGATGACAATAAAACCTTCCAGCTTGTCTGATCCACATTTTCTGCCCAGTCTCGCTCTTCACTTTCTTCTTCTAGGGTCCCTTTATCTGTATCTTCCAGGTTCAGTTTTTCACTAAAGAATACTTCCAACCCAGGCTTCCTTTCTCCACTCCTTTGGTCTATCCATAGCTCAGGAAATCCACAATAGGGGAAGTTTTCTCCCTCTTTCACAAAATTACCATTGAGAGTTTTTTCATTCTTGGGGATGCATTTGTCGTCTTCTTCAGTGTACCCTAGCCCTCGCCGGTCGGTTTGCATGAGGAAATCCGGGAACTCAGCTATCCCTTCCCCTCTTTGGCCCAGCCCCATCCCAGGAATATACCCGAGCTTCCTCATGATATGAGTCACGATATAGCTAACCCCCTCCCCAAAGTCGGGAGATACCTTCTCTCTTCCAGTTTCCTTCCTTTCAATCACCTGTACCAGCTCAAAACCTCTCTATTCCAACTCTCCGCTTCCTTCTTTTACTCCTGATATTTGCCCAGTTATTTCTCCGTCCCCATGGATCACTAGAACTCCTTCATCCCAAGGCAATTTTATTTTCTGGTGCACGGTCGAGGGAACAGCTTGCAAAGGGTGCAACCAAGTTCTCCCCAACAGCAGGTTGTAGTTGGCGGGAATGTCCATGACGCAGAATTCCACCATTGACTCAACGGGCCCTATTTTACAAGCGGCCTTGAAAGTTCCCATCACACTCCGACAATTGTTGTCATAACCCCTTACCGTCACAACAGAAGGTGTCAAATCCTCCTTGGCAATCCCTAGCTTAGTCGCGATGCGCATCGGGCAAACATTCAATGCGGACCCATTGTCGACCAGAACTACGGGTATTTTTAAATCCCTACATTCCACCGTGACATAGAGTGGCTTGGCATGCCCGGCCCCTTCAAGTGGCAAATCTACATGGGAAATGGTCATCACAGCCTTGCTCACCGAGCTTACCCCCATAAGTGATAGAACTTGCTCTGGTGTGGTTTCTATCGGTACTTATTTCCTTGCTAACGCATCCAGTAAAGCCTGGCGATGTTTCTTTGAGGCGATCAGCAAGCCCTAAATGCTTATACTTGCTTGTGTTTTCTTTAACTGCTTCAGTATCCTGTCCTCCTCCTTCTTGTTTTGCTGCTCAATCCTCTCTCTTACTTCTTGCTTCAATTCTCTTCCGGGATGATCCCCTTCCAGATAATTAGGCTTGTAATGCTTCCCCGAACGGGTTAAATGCATGGAATCCTTCTTCATTTCTGCCCAAATATCTTCCTCCCCACTATTATAATCTTCCCATGGAGCCTTTTTCATGCTGATTATGAGAATAAATTGTGACGGATCCTCCATTTCCTTCGTATCACTAACCATATTCATGTAGGCAGGGGGCAGTGCATTTCGATAATTGGGAAGAGGGTTGTTCTGAATATTGGGCTTGTCGCTGCCTGGTGGAGGTAACTTACCTGAATCAATCAGGTCTTGGATTTCATTCTTTAAGCGCATGCAATTGTCTGTCTTGTGACCGATCTGCTGGTGGAAGTCGCAAAATTCATTCTGCCTCCAATATGAAGGGATCGGGTTAGGTAATGCTCTTGGTTCCAAAGGCTTCAGATAATCCCTTTTGCTCAAGTTGGCCAAGGCTTTGGACAACGGGACTCCCAAGTCATGGTATACCTTTGGCGCTTTTGGTGCTGCTTGCGTCTGCTGGATGGCTCCCACCGTAGCTTGTGGCTGGGTTCCCCCGCTAACCCTAGCATTTCCACTTCCACCACTACTACCAGAACCGTATACCTTCTTCTGCCTATCCATCTGACCGCGGTGAATAGCATCTTCGATACGGGTTCCACACTGGTATAATTGCTCGAAATTCATGACGGAGGAGGTCAACATCCGATCAAAGTACACGGGCGTTAGATTCCTCAAAATGATGTTTATCTGGTCAATTTCGGTCGGCCTGTTCACCATCTTGACAACTTTAGCCCTCTAGCGAGTCAGAAATTCTGAGAACGTCTCATCCGTCTTTTGCCTTGTCATCTCCAAGTCCCGTAGAGTGACATCCAACATAGTGTTGTACGCGTACTTATCTGTAAATTCTGAAGGCAGTAGTTCCCAAGAGTCCGTGACTTTCGAATCGAGTGCATAGTACCATTTTGAAGCATCCGCCGAGAGAGATAAAGGGAAGGCATATAACACTTGATCGGCAGTCAATCCCCTCATCCAGGCGATGCTCAAGTACTGGCGCAGATGCTATTTGGGGTCACTAGTGCCATCGAACTTTTCATAGTCGGCTATTTTGAATTTTGGAGGGAGTTGCACCTTGGAGTCGGACGTAATCCCTGCCATAGAATACATGTAATCATCCATGCCTTGTGATTTCTGCCACGCTGTTTGCATTCGGTCCATCCGAGCTTTCATCTCAGCGTTCTCTACTGCCAGCTTTTCTACTTTGGTATCTTTTTCCTTGGTTTCTTTCCTTTTCAAGTAGTCCTCATAGTCATCATCTTCCCACTTCGGGTGCTCCTCCTCATTAACCTTGGGCTCTCCTTTCTCCTCAGTTTCGGGTGGCTCTTCTATTCTCCCTTTCCCTTTCTCGAGCCTGGTAACTCGGTCCCGCATTTCATTCATAAAGCCTTTCATTTCGGTCCTATCGCTCCTCATCTGTTCAAGGATATCAGCCAAAGTCACCTGTTCTGCCATTCTTCCAGCCGGGGTTCTTCTTAATCTATTAGTGGTCAGAGATCGGGCCCAAACACAACTCGGTACTCCTCCCCCTAGTGAATCAATCTTGCTGAAACAGGAGTTGAGCGTAATGAGCACATATCCGTTAAACTTTCTCCCCTAGCCCAATCCAAGTATTTTCAGACCCTTATCTAACCCCATTGCTAGAACCTTGTCATGTTCACTAGATCTTCCAATTGTCTATGATGGGCAGATATTAATTTACAAAGTCGAACATCATTCTACCTTTGGCCCGTTACAAGTTCGCACATATCTCACATGCTCACTTTGGATCCAAGCCCATTTCATTATTTTCATTTGGATAGGCTTAGTCCAATTACAAGATCACACTTTATTTTACCTCTCACTCATCAAGCCTTAGGTAGAATGATATTGGACTTCGATGTTCAATTTTAGATGGGTTGTCTTTATTCATCACAGTGGTCTATTCCTAACTCTCAGCAGGTCTACATGGTTCATTAGCTTTCTTTGTTTGAGCCCATCATGCACACACCTCACACCTCATTTGGATTCTAGGCCCATTTCATTTTGGTTATCATCATTTTTTCTTTTTTCCTTTTTAATGGGCCTAGGTCCAGTTACAGCATCACTCAATTTCCCCTCAATTGGGCTCAAACTAGAAAGCTTATGTACAACATGGGCCTCGTCCCATACCCGCGCTACACAAATGAACATGGGTGCAACATGACATGCGATATAGCATACATTCAAGCAAGGCTATGCAAAGGTCTCGGGGGACACTAGTGTGGTCGGTCAATTGGGAATACTTCTTCTTCAAGGGTCACCTAGGCTAGAGTGCTCAAAGAGCGACCCGTTAACGTACTCACTAGCTTATTACAGGCTAGTGGCATAGGCCGTGGGTTGATGGTGCTGAATCGAGTTGCCCATAGGAACTAAATGGAACCCGGGTCTCTAATCAGACTGCCATCGAGGGATAACAAGTGCCAAATGTCGTGCGCGTGTGTGCAATTTCGGTCTTATTCAATTAAGTTTCCTAATTAATTAAAGCCAATAAATGTTTCAGAATCTAACTCTCTATCCCCAGTGGAGTCGCCATTGTGAGCGCCGTGTCCTTTCACCACATCGGCTCGGGAGTACGCCACTAACCACGGATGATTAGGGCGGAAAGGGAGTCGCCACCCAATTTTGGCCTCGGGAACCGATTGACCCCTAGCAAGGGCCCAACTCGTCATTACCAAAGGAATCAAGGTTCGGAGCTAGGGTATGCGGACGGGAAGGTGTTAGGCACCTGTCTGCGCCTGGCTAAAATCTGGCCTCACATACACTTATTGGCTTTAATTAAAAAGGACTTAATCAAACTTGACCGCTATACAAACACTTATGTAAAATCAATTAATGGCATGCAATAATGAGAAAGAAAAATAGGGATTAAACAAGATATATTAACAGATATATACGATACAGAATATTCAAAAGGTTGCAAGGGATTCCTATATTGCCTGCAAAAGGAGAGAATGGATTAAGCTATAAAAAAACGTGGCTCATGCACGTACGTGCATATGAGATGCACGTACGTGCATACCATACGTACGTATGTACATGCTTATCAAACCTCATCCAATGCTTACCATGCTATGCCCGAACAGATCTGTGACTCAAATGTATGCAGAAAAATGGCTACAATGCGATTTAAAGATGACAAAATGACCTAAACCTAGATGGCAAAATGACAGTAGATGCTAATAAAGATGCAACAGATACTTGTGGGCCTAAACCGTGCGGATTAAATGCCAAGAGTTAACGGAGAGATATATCATGTTCAGAAAAATGCAGGGAACCTATTTCAGATCTACAAGTGCAGAAATGAATTAATGGTCAGGTTATACCTAAATGTGGCATTCATTCAGGTCTTGAATGAGGAGATGCACAAAACCGATATTGCAAACATTTCACGCGATATTGTAAATAGTCATAACAAACTATTGAAAGGAAATGAAATTGGGGATTAAGAACCGTTACCCTCAGGCTCGGGCAGCAGCAATTCCTTCACAAGCGTGCCTTCCGGGCCTCTCGTAGACACAGCCGCCAGTCTCAGGGTTTCTAGAATGGTGGTTTGGTAGCCAAAATTCGGATCCCTTCTCTTGAATGAAAGCGGGGTATTTATAGGCAGTGATTAGGGTTTGATTCGAGGGTTTCTAGGGTTTCCCAGCCGCCACTGAGCAGCTGTCAGCGTGGGAGTTGCATAAGATAAGAAAAAATTTCGGGGGAAGCGATGGAATTCAAAAAAGGAGGGCATGATCGTACGTGCATGGGCTATGCACGTACGTACATGGGGTATCAGACTAAAGCCAAAGGCCTGCTGTGTCTCCGTGAGTCCTTCGGGCGTGCTTGTGATAATCCGTCGGCTACTGCCCTTCGTCATTGGGTCTTAGAAAGTGACTTGAGGTGTCAAGTGGTACAAAATGGGGTGTTAACATTGGGTCTTTTTTTTTTTTTTTGAATGAAATCCTTAACAACATTATGAGGTCTCCATCATATTAGAAGTTGAGGGACCACTTTAAAGATTTCATGTAAGAAAAACTTATATGTAATTGTGTGATATATATATATATATATATATGGTGTCACTAGTTAATAAAAGTAAATCATAGTGATATTATCAAAATACTTTTTGATTCTATAATCTTAATTTGTTTTATTCTCATTAACATGTGACACCATGTGACTGTTATAATTACATGGAAGACTCACTCAATTTCATGTTGATGGAGGCCTGCCAGTGTTTTGACATGATGTACGTTTGCAATAATTGACAGTATTATCGGCTTAATGCATATTGATGCACAAGAATGGGATGATGACTAGAATTTTTTCTCCAATTTGGTGCATGGTTTTCTACTTCCTCCAATTCATCCAAATACATTGCAACATGAGCATGGAGGTCAGATCCTCCATTCTTCTCTTCTTTCATCCTTGTGTTGTCATTATGCAAATCTAGCTAATAGTTTCGACATACTTTCTCCGCTTTTCGTTTTCTTCTTTTTTTTTCTTCTTTTTTTTTTTAATGTAACAATTGAAGGGGTTAGAAGTTCTAACTTATCCTAGTTCTAATCCTTAATTTACCCCATCCTTCATCACCATTAAACTAACTCTGATCATGACTTAGTTTAATCAAACTTTAATTTAGCCTACTTGAAACTGGCTTAGATTGTTTTGTCTTGAACTAGATGATCTTTTGGGCCTAGTGCACTTCTCTCGATGTGGAGGGTTATAGGTTATGGTCTAAAAAATAGTTATATTCAATGTTACGAGTATAATAGTATAATGAATTTATAACTCATGTTTTATTATTATTATTATTATTATTTTTATATGAATCGGCAAAATAAAACTTCATTAATACATAATGAATTTATAATTCATGTTACTAAGAAAAAATAAATAAATAAAAAGATTTATATGTTTTGAACTATATTGAGATCCAACAAAAGAGTAAGTCTTTAGTATAACTGTGGTATGGTCACGTGGTATCATGAGCCAAAGAAAATAAAACAAAATGGCATTGTGAGATCAAAAACTGTTTTAATAATCCCATTTTACTTCATTTTCATTGATTAATGATACCACCATACCAACCGAGTCACGGTTTCATATAAATAATTCTCCGAAGATGACTGGTTTGGCCTGAAGTCGGAAAGACTATACATGAACCCAAAATGATGAAATACAAAGGCACCATTTAGACGAAAAGAGGGGTAGGGCTCACATGATATATAATGCAAGGGTGGCTAGGTGGGATGCACTTACCCTTGTGTCGTGGTGGGCATCCACAGCACAACGGGGGTGGGCAAAGTACCAAAGCTCATAATAATGAACATTATTCGTGGCAGCACAGCCACAAATAAGACCAATACTTTTTGCCAAAATATCAGCCACCTGTTGTAAATGAAAGTAATTAATGGACTGATGAGGAGAATGAAAGGTAAAGATGATGGAAAGGTACCAATAAAAAATGCCATTAATTGCCACCTGATCAATGCCTTATGCATTTCTCTTGAAATATAAATCATCCATTGAATTACAAAAGAGAGTAGGCTAGGGTACTGTTTCCGCCAATTTTGAATTTTTGGCAGGAAGAGCTCATTGGTTGGAGGTTTTGACCAACAACATGAATTCATGTGGCAGAATGCAAATTCTTGCACCTGTTGCTGCACAAGGAGGTTACAAAACGTGGAGAAAAAAAGAAGGGAAAGTGGGGCATGAAGCATCATGGGTAGTTGTTGCAGCATGGGACCAAAAGTGGAGTTCAAAGAAGTTACAATCGTGCAAAGAAACAAAGATGATCGTGTATAGATGGAGGCTGGTTTTTCTGCAAAAATGGAGTAACCGCTGTAGCAGTTGGGAAGAAATAACTTCCAAACGGTTAAAGAGAAGGCAGCCCACTATAAATTACAGATTTGAAGATGAAGCAGGGGTTCCTCAACCACCAATCCTTCTCAGGATCCTTTATCTCTAGGAGTAGATTAATTTAGTCTAGCTTTCACACTTTTCCAACAAACAATCTCTTTCCAATTTCGTGTAATTGCTTTCGGTTCGAGTTTGAGTTCAAGCACTTGGGAATTTGCATTTTCAGACTATGTTTGGTAATGTAATTTCAATTCAGTTCATTTTAGTTCAATGCTTACAAGTTCTTTTGGTTCTTTTTGTCATTCACACCTGGACCTTGGAGGGAATCACCCCTTCCTCTCATACAATTACTTGACATTTCAATCACAATTTGTGAGGGGTTGTGATCGCACACACTCATTTGGGTTGAGACATACCCTGGCACACTCGCGCAAAATCCATGGGCCTCAGAATACCACTTTTACTACGAACACCATTTTGGCACGCCCGATGGGACCGTAGGTGTTAATGTCAAAAAGAAACACTCATGCAACTGGAAGCGCCTTGGAAGGGCAACAACCTTCTGAGGAGGAAGCCTCACTTGACGATGTCCCTGTTAGGGAGTTCTCTATGTTAGAAAAGTTGGATAATTCCGTCAAGGATATGTCCGAGGCCATACAAGGCCTTGTGATTTCAGTTAAAGAATCTGCTAAAAGAAGTGAAGTTTCAGTGACTAAAACTGAATTGGCACTTGGTTTGCTGACCAATGCTATTCAAGCACTCTTAGACAAAGAAAAACCAAGCAAGAGTCCTACAGACTCAAGCCAAGAAAAGGCGAGTGGGGTGAATGTTATCGGTCCTTCTTCAGGGTCACTACTTCCTCGGCCTGATGAAGTTTATGTGCCTCCACCTTTTAGGACTGGTCAAGTAGACCAACCTGCAACTAAGACCTCCCAGGGAGGAGGGAGCAAGAAGATTGGTAATTCAAATGGCCAGGAAGTTTCAGGCCGTAGCAATTTTCATGACGATGTTATTGTTCAGACTCTTGAAAAAGAAGAAGTTAAAGGAGTTGTAAATCCTTTGTTTGAGGCAAAATCAAGGCCGAGTGATCAATTCACTCAAGAGCCAGTTTCACCACAACTTGAAACACAGCCCCAAGGAGTTAGGACTCCAATCAAGTCGCAAATTGTTCTACACAGGCCGTTGGAATTTAATAACGGCCTAGATTTATTGCCACCGGCCTTACATAATGTCATTGGCTAGGGAAATGGCATGGGTTATAAACCTTCAATCTTTAATCAAAGTGATGAGAAAAATATGTATAATGAGGTGGCGTTTGGGGAGCAATACTCATTCCTACTTCTCATCTTTGAGTATATTCGACTAAAACATCCTCCAGTTTCTTTAGACCGAGGACAAATTTTCAATATGGTTAGAGGAACTTTTGAGTGTGAATTTAATTTGAAGTTCAACCGTTTATCTCTTATGATCTTGCATCTTGAATGGACTTCTAGAGGCCATCAAGATATGATAAAAATGAGATGGTTGATTCAGAAGTCAGAATATTATCGACCCACAGAAATGGCCAAAACGGTCATTTTGACTGAATAATTCTGTTTAAAAAAGGGAATCGCAAAGGCCTGAGAGAAACCAAAAATGTTACTTTGGTCTTTAAGACCGAAGAGTTATCAGAAACAATCTCTGGCCAAAGGAAGTGGGCATAATGTATCTTTGTAGAGACTGAAGGATTCATTATAGTATCTTTGTTTTTATAGGCCAACGAAAATGATTCTAATTTATTGTTGTCAGGCCACGCACCAGGGGGTTTTCATCATCTATCTTTTCAAACGTTTTTCAAAAATAGATTATGAGGGGGCAAAGTGTTTCCGCTAATTTTGAATTTTTGGCAGGAGGAGCTCATTGGTTGGAGGTTTTGACCAACAACATGAATCCATGTGGTAGAATGCAAATTCTTGCACCTGTTGCTGCACAAGGAGGTTACAAAACGTGGAGAAAAAAACAAGGGAAAGTGGGGCATGAAGCATCATGGGTAGTTGTTGCATCATGGGACCAAAAGTGGAGTTCAAAGAAGTTACAATCATGCAAAGAAACAAGGATGATCGTGCATAGATGGAGGCTGGTTTTTCTGCAAAAATGGAGTAACCGCTGTAGCAATTAGGAAGAAATAACTTCCAAACAATTAAAGAGAAGGCAGCCCACTATAAATTACAGATTTGAAGATGAAGCAGGGGTTCCTCAACCACCAATCCTTCTCAAGATCCTTTATCTCTAGGAGTAGATTAATTTAGTCTAGCTTTCACACTTTTCCAACAAACAATCTCTTTCCAATTTCGTGTAATTGCTTTCGGTTCGAGTTTGAGTTCAAGCACTTGGGAATTTGCATTTTCAGACTATGTTTGGTAATGTAATTTCAACTTAGTTCATTTTAGTTCAATGCTTACAAGTTCCTTTGGTTCTTTTTGTCATTCACGCCTGGACCTTGGAAGGAATCACCCCTTCCTCTCATACAATCGCTTGATATTTCAATCACAATTCGTGAGGGGTTGTGATCACACACACTCATTTGGGTTGAGACATACCCTGGCACGCCCGCGCAAAATCCATCAGCCTTAGAATACCACTTTTAGTGCGAACAGGTACCATAAAGACTCAAATCCTATCTAGAAAACTCATAAAACCGTCATCTCCAACTCCACATGATCGGTAATTTTTGAAGTTGTCATTCATTGATCAGCTCGCTCATTCAATGTATCCGGCCATGATCTATTATTACCCCGCTGATGACAGCGAATGCAGAGCCAAAAATGTTAAAAGGTGCAACCGGTTGGAGAAGTCACTATCAGAAAAATTGACGCTGTTTTACCCTCTAGCCGGCAGATTTGTAAAAGACAAGCTCTTGTTTGATTGTAATTACTAAGGCGTAGAGTATTTGGAAGCCCAAGTGGAGGGCCAGCTCGCTGAATTTCTCTATGGCGAACCAAAAACCGAGCTGTTGAATCATTTCGTTCCGTTTTTCACTGAAACCAAGTTTTGATCGAGACGATTTCTTTCTTGCCTGCAAGAGATGTATCTTGGGTCAAGCCTCAGCCCTCCAAGGATAAAGAAGAGGGGGGGGGGGGGGAGGAAAGTTTCTTACAAAGAGATTCAAGTTCGATGCCACAGCGATACTTTCTCTCAAATCCAAAGCTAAAGACGGGGTCAGTGATTCGGGAGTCCAATGCGAACCTTCACGGGTCGATGTAGTGATGGCACTTATTTGGAGGGCGCTTATTGGTGTGGCTTAAACGAAACATGGGCACTTGAGGCCTTCTATGCTTAGTTAACCGATAAACTTGCGGGGAAGGATATTTTCACCATTATCGAACAATTGTTATAGAAATCTCTATAGGCAATGTAACGCCCGATTTATGGCGGATGACAGCAAAGTGGGGTTTTGCATGAGTCTCCTACAGGATGCAAAAAGAAATGCCATTTTGGAGTGTGAAAAAACAGTGGATGGTGATTGTGGACTCATGCTGGTGATTAATTCCTTCAAAGAGCTACATGAAGAACTGTACAACGACGAGATAGATGTTTATTCTATTGCTAGTATGTGTAGATTCCCTCTTTATGAAGTTGATTTTGGTTGGGGAAAGCCTAGTTGGGTAAGTCAGGTAAGTAGACCAGTGGAACTTGTTATTTTGATGGACACCAGATGTGGTAATGGAATTGAAGCATGGGTGAGTCTGGAAGAAAAGGAAATGTTTCAATTTCAACAAAATCCCAACATTGGAGCCTTCATTTTTGAGATCCCCATCGACAATTCACACTCATCATAGCTGCTACAAGACACTATATTTCCTTCTTATGATATCTTTGTTTCCTTTAATTTATGGTCAATGTTCATGTGTTTTGGTGCAAGTAATTAATCTGCTGTCAAACCGCCTGATTTCGATGTCAATATTCATGTTTCTTGCTAGTATCTCAAGAGGGGCTTTTTCCTTAGATATGGGGATTGGAGGTATAGTGGGCGTTTGTAGCAGCTGCGGGTGCCTCTGGTGGCCTAATATCGATCAGGAAAGCAAAAAATAAATAAATAAATAAATAGTATGTGTTCTTAGTTGGTGATTTCAAATAGATCAATTGAGCAATAAGGGGTGCATACTAAAAAGATCTTGGATTAAGGTTTTTGCGGTTTGTGGTTTGTGGTTGGGCTCTTCTACTGTTTTTTATTGTCCTTGGGGATTTATTGATTTATTATTATTATTATTGGGGTTATTGGTGTTACTATTATGTTGGGGGGCATTTTGGTTGATTATAGGGGTGTTTTCATGCTTAGTACCTTTCTGAGTTTTTGAATTTTTTGGATATTTCTAGGGTGTTTTTTTTTGTTTTTTTAAACGGTTTTTGGGTATCTGTTTTGCAGTTCTTTGTTTTGGTGGGCTGAGGTGTGGGGCCATTGGTGTTTGTTAATATGGGCATCCCTTTCAAAGTGGATTAAATTGAATTTTAAACAAAAATGTTAATTGTCCTCAGACATAATATATTATTCAATTTTTTATTATGTGGTTCACATGGGTGAAGCACTATTGATTATATGTTTCTGCTATGGGCATCCCTTAATAGTCAGTAGTTAATAAGTTGTGCCTTCTACATGAATATGTGAAACACATCGATTTGCATGTTTGAAGAAGAGAAAATGTAATTAAAAAAAAAAACAAAAAAGAAGACATAATCAGAGGAAAGAAGCCGAGAAAGAAAAGTACATCTAACATTGTTATAAGTTGTGCATTATGCGGTTCACATGGGTGAAGCACTATTGATTATATGTTTCTACTATGGGCGCCCCTTAGTAGTCAGTAGTTGATAAGTTGTGTCTTCTCCATGAATATGTGAAACACATCGATTTGCATGTTTGAAGGAGAGAAAATGTAATAAAAAAAATTAAACAAAAAAACAAAAAAAAAGACATAATCAGAGGAGAGAAACCAAGAAAGAAAAGTATCTCTAACATTGTTATAGGTTGTGCATTATGTGCAGATGACGCTTATAAAATTTAAAAAGATGACTGTTTTTAAAAAACCTATCATCTTTTGATTTTTAAGATGAAAAGATGACTAGTATTTAAGATCAATAATAAAGTAGTCATCTTTTAAAAAATAAAGATGACTAGTTTTTAAAAATAGTATGGCAAAAGATGACTAGTTATAGAAAACCAATCATCAGTTCACTTTGTAAAAGCTTTCTTCCCGTGTCAACCCATGATCCCCTTTAAGACAAACTATTTTTTTTTTTTTTTTACTCTCTCAATCTCCTCTTTCTCTCTCTCTCTCTCCAATCTCCATCCCTCGTCACAGAGCCCTCAGTCACCACAGCCCTCACCCTCAGCGTCGTCATCACCCAAGGCTGTCGTCACTATTGCCGTCACCCAACGCCTCCCTCACCGTTGCCATCGCCCAAGGCCGCCCTCACCTTTTTCCCCTGCTATCATCGTCGTCTCCATAGCCAGGTGAGTTTAAGTTGTGGTTTTCTCTTTTGTTTGTTTATTTTGCAACGAAATTTCTCTTTGTGTCTTTGTCAGGTGTGTAAATTTGTAGGGATTCTAGGATTCAATTTTTAGGGTTTTAGGATTTAGGATTCAATTTTAGGATTTCTCAGTTGGAACAAAGATGTGTTTGGTGATATTGATTCTAAAATTAATTCTATTTGCTCTGAGCTAGATTCATTTCATATACTCCAAGAATCCAGAGACTTAACAGAAATCGAGATCTGTTTTCATTGAATTAACTGTTAATGGTAAATTTTTATTTGAATGATGTGGTCTGAAGAGAATATTGTGTATGGAGAGATGCACAATGCATTAATGTAGTAAGGGCGGGGTGTTATTCCAATATTCTGATGATGGAGCCATTAGTCATTCTGCCTAGGTGTTTGAATCACGGGAACGGCTATTGCAACCCCCCATTCTTATCACCCCACCCCCCTATCCTTTAGGTTTTTAAGGTTTTATGCAAAATATAAAAGGTTTTTATGAAAACTGGCCATGATGTCCACTAGAAAACATCATTTTGAACAACTTTGTGGAAGAAAGTTTTTCCTAAATCTATCGTTTAAATATACTTTTTAGCCATTTATAGCCTTTCTTTCATTTTTTGCCAAAAAGTCTACCTAAATGATAGATTTTGGAACAACTTTCTTCTACAAAGTTGTTCAAAATGATGTTTTCTAATGGACTAAATGATCGCTTTTTGCAAAAACCTTTTATATTTTTCATGAAATCTTAAAAACCAAAAGAAAAGGGGTGGGCTTATAAAAATGGGGGGTTGCAATAGCCATTCCCTTAAATCACTGAAGTGAATAGGAAAAGACTACGCGTTAGGCCTGGCAATTCCAGCCCAAACCCATGAACCGCCCAAATCCACCTGCGATAAATGGGTTTAGGTTTATAAAGTTTTTAAATGGGTTGTTAATGGGTTACCCAAAACGAACCCAATTCTAAATGGGTTGGATATGGGTTACATGACCGGACCCGTTGGGTTTCCCAACTTAACAAACACAAGGTTTGGCTGTCCGGCAATTCGCGTTCTCTGCCTCCAAACTCCGGCAAAGTCCAGCGTTCCATTCTCTTTGCGAAGAAGAGACCATCGGCGGTGATAAGAGCTCCGTGCGAAGACGACGTCTCCATGGCTGAGAGAGCTCGTTCTCACTGTGTGAAGAAGACGACTCCTCGTCGACAATTCTTGTAATCGAAGAGGAAGACTCATTTTCCATTTCAAATCAAAGACAAAGACTGTTAAAATCACCATTTTCATACAAGGTAAGCTCTCTCTCTACTAATTATCTACATTTCATCACTCAGTAAAGTAAAATCACCAATTTTTTTTTTTCAATCTTTGTTTTGTAAATCTAGAGTTTGTAATTTTGGGGTTTTGCTATGTGGGTGTATCAGTTTAATTTCTCTTTGGGTGTCTGGATTTCTCTTTATCTATGCAATCACGGTACAAAACCCTCACCCCATTCTCTCACTGCTGATTGTTATTGCTTGGGGACGACGTTCAAGTATCTTCATTACCCACCGTTTGGGTGCTGAGAAAACTGAGGAAAACGAAAGAAAATAACTGTTAGGCACGTTCAGGTATCTTCATTCTCGTTCCAGTTTCTTCCCCCGAGCTTTGTGGATGTTAAGTTTCTAACTTATAAGCCTAAACTTATAAGTAGAGGGCCCAAACATATATATGAAGCTATGTCAAACCCAATATTTGGGCGATGTGGGATGTAGTATATTTCCAACACTCCCCCTCATGTGTAGGCTTAACATAGGCTGTCACGTGGGCAATGCGGGCTCAATAGACCCAATAACAACATGCTCTAATATCATGTTAAGTTTCCAACTTAAAAGCCTAAGCTTGTAAGTGGTTAAGTTTCCAACTTAAAAGCCTAAGGTTGTAAGTGGAGGGCCCAAACAGGCATATGAAGACATGTTTAACTCGATATTTAATCGATGTGGGATGTGGCATATTTCCAACACTCCACTCACGTATTGGCCTAACAAGATTTAAATTGCCTATCACGTGGACAATAAAGACGAGCGAAATGGGCCCAGGAACGACATACTCTGATACCATGTTAAGTTTCCTACTTATAAGCCTAAACTTATAAGTGGAGGGTCCAAACATATATATGAAGCTATGTTAAACCCAATATTTGGGTGATGTGGGATGTGGCATATTTCCAACAGTGGGAAAATCGCAAATTATAGGTATATACTCGTCGTTCTTCATGTGAACAACTTAGTGGTGGCCTAATTCTTCTGAGCTTAACAAACAGATTAGTGGTGATTTTGACTTTGTATGCACTCAATAGTATAGAGTTTCCTTAAACATTAGATGGGTTTAAAATTTATTCTATTGGTTTTGTGAAATCCGATGTTCTGCTGTTTTTTTTTTTTTTTTTTTTTTTTTTTTTTTTTTTTGAAACAATGATGTTCTGCTATTATTGTTAAACTAGCACTATAGGTGGAGAATTTTCTGCATCCTACTGCATTACATTTTTATGATGATTAGACAGTGTTCTGACGATTTTCTAATTTCTTTTGGTTCAAAAAATTGTACCAAGTGGTATTGGTAATGTGAATTACAGATGTTCAATATGTAATTCAATGTTCTGATGTGCAATATTTTGTATGAGAACATCTTCTTGACTGTATAGGAATAAGTTTGAGGTCTTTATTTTTTATCCGTTGAATTGCTACTCATGGGCATAGGAAAACTTGAATGGACATGAAGTTATACTGAGGGAAAGTTTAGGGGTTTTAGCAAGTTCTGTTTATACTCTTTTGCTTCATGAAATCACAATTTCATTGTATGTTATTGCCAGCATAGGAAGCATCGGGATACTCTTGAGGTCATAACCATTAGTGAATCTCTCATGAGTACATGAATTGACATGTTATGAATATTAGTCATGTAATCTGATTTCTTCATTTTTGGTTATGTAGTGATTTGGGTATATCTTTGATCTTCATATCTTAGACTTTTCTGCCTTAACTGAATCAAGGGCTTTGATTACAGTTGATCTTAGCTTTGGTACTTGTTTCCTTTTTGCCAGATTCTTGTATATATTGAGTGAATATCATGGCCACAATTTATTGTTGGTAACTATCCTACAGAATGAATTTTGAAAGCACTTAAATCTTAGCCAGAAAAAGGCAGATTTGATTGTTTGAATGTTGTGGCAAAATTTGTAAAAATATAAAAGAATTAGATAAAGTGAGTTGGTGATAAGTTTTCACCTGTTCAAGTTTTCACTTTTCACTGCTGTAGAAAAATGTGATATGTTATCTGTATAATTTTATATAAAAATTAGATTAGTTATGGTCTGTTTTTTTCTTTTGTTTTGTGATAATTGGTTTTTGATATAAACTACTTATAAGTTAGCTCAAATCTTTACTTCTTGTTTTGGTGGAAGCAAAGCAAGTTCTGTTTAGTATTCTTCATCTTCTTTCATGGTATAGAATCTATAGATTGGTTATTATGGTCCCTATTTTGTTAATTTGAAGTTTGATCAGAACCTATATATTT
The DNA here is from genome assembly GCA_039720395.1 of Liquidambar formosana. Classification (NCBI taxonomy): domain Eukaryota; kingdom Viridiplantae; phylum Streptophyta; class Magnoliopsida; order Saxifragales; family Altingiaceae; genus Liquidambar; species Liquidambar formosana. The sequence goes on from CM077823.1 coordinate 22,880,903, forward strand.
TTTCTTTAAACTAGCTATTTCTCTCTGTTGGAAGTAGTACAAGATCTATTTGTGTACCCTATGTCTTGAATTTATGTGGTTCATGCAAAGCATTTCAGGATATTGCACTTTGTAATTGTTTAACGTGTGTCTCATATGCTGATTTTGATGTATTTTTCCTCTTTTAGATGACCACAGCCATTACCGTATTGGAATGCATTTTGTAATTTGAAGTTCGCTATATTGGAATGCACCACCTCCTCCTCCTCCTGCACCAATACTCAAACCTGGTCCTTTTTTTTTTTCTTTTTTCTTTTTTCTTTTTTCTTTTTTCTTTCTTAATCTTCAGAATTTTTTAATAGCTACTCTTTCTTCAATCTGGAATTTTTTGTTCATCCTCAAAATTGTAAAATTGTATGAGGTCTCTGGAATATCTTTGAATTTTTTCATGTTGCTTTTCCATTTAATTGTATGAGCTCCATTTGATTTTTTTCATGTTGTTTTTAAGAGATGGTACCGCCTACTCATGGGAAACTTCTTTTATTCTCTTTGCAAGAGAGAGCGTTTTGAGAAAGAGAGAGAGAGAGAGAGAGAGAGAGGAAAAAAAAAAATAGGGCACAAAATGGGTCGGGTCAGAAAATGGGTCGGGTTAGAATGTGGATTGGGTTTATAAGTGCTGTGATTCCAGTTGAATTTAATATTTTGGGTTGGTTGCGGGTTGGTTTTGGGTTTGCACAGTAATTGGGTTGGGCATAACCCAACCCATTAATAGCACAAATTACATAACCCATTAATAACCCAACCCAACCCATTTATCCTAAACCCAAACCCACCCAACCCGCCCAAATTGCCAGGCCTACAAGGCGTCTATGTATTGGTGGTGAATTTTAAATCAATGAGGTGTTGGAGCAGAGCATGAAACCAATCTCTTTAGTTTCTGCATAGCACTTTTAATTAAGTCGATTTAGTTTACATAGCATTTCGATATTCTTTCTGTAACAATTTCAAACTAGACTCCTATTGGGGAAATTTAAAAATTTATATTATTTCTAATTTTATCTTCATTTTGATGATTTCAATGGTGACTTCATTTGACATGAGACATTGAAATGCTTTAGAAACCATTGATTCATTACATTTCCATGTGTCGGAATATAAGTGCTGTGATTCCAGTTGAATTTAATATTTTGGATGCTATCATGTGCTATGAGTTTCTATAAACTTGCCTCACCAAAGTTATCCTGTTTATTTGCAGATAAGAATGGAGGTTTTGTGCCCCTGAAACTGAATTCAAGGTAACTACTAGTACTTTGATGTGCGTACAAGCTGAATTTTTAATGTCTCTTGCTTCTTCTTTGAATATTTTATAAATTTTTTAACATTTAAATCTTTCCATTTTTGTGTCTTTTGCAGTGCAGGTGGTTTGGCCTTCTTCATGCAATGGTTCAATGTTATTTTCTTCATTTTTACATTTGGGCACAAATGTGAGATGTTAGAATGGAAAACTGATACCACTTTAAGCCTATATTTTGCTTTTACGTAAGCAGGACTAGCAGGTGGGGTCATTGCTGGCATATCTGTAGCAGCTGTGGCTGGGGTTCTGTTATTGGCAGTTTGTATATATATTGGATGTTTCAGGAAGCAGAAGAAGGGGGCAATATTGCTCTCAGCAACCTTTGAAAATTCCTCTGGTCAAGCTGGGCGTGGTATTTTATACTCCATATTTGTTTCCATTTTCCTTTTCTGTTTTTTTTTTTCTTTTTTTTTTTCATTTTTTCTAATTTTCTGTGATTGAAAGAGTGCTCTACAGATGTTCCTTCTTTTTTGACAAGGCTCTTTAAACTAATTGTACCTCTTTGTGTAAGAACCAGAGATCCAGTTTATACAAGCTGGTAAAATTTTGAAAAAAAAAAAAAACATTTATAACAAAATAGAGAGACAACCATTGGTCACATTGCCATTACTGTATAGTCAATTTTCATGTCAACTTTTTGGCTTATGAGGTACATCTTTTTGAATTCTGTGACGATTTTATCTTTAATGGAATGACTGTCCTGATTTTTTATGGAAAATCTGCAATTTTACATGCAGACTGGGAGTCAGTCCTGCTATCTTTTTTTCCTTTCTTCTACATAATGTGTCAGATTGAACTTGGTGAATCCACTTAACCTGTTCCAGTAAATTCTTTGACGTTGTTTAATATTGTGAATTTGTGACTCATCGGACCATTCTGTATTTTCATTTCTTTGTTGCTTATATTGAAACAAAATCATTATGGTTATTTCAGTTGTTCTTTCTCTCTCTCTTTCCAATCGAAAGGCACCAAATAGATGAATATAAATGATTTTACTGATTGACTTTTCCATCTATTTTGGGTTTAGCTCCAGAAGTACTTTGGATAAACCTGTGGAATCAACTGGTCTTGCTGGTGGTGCTTCTCCGGGCCTTGCAGGCATAACTTTGGACAAATCAGTGGAATTTTCCTATGAAGAACTTGCCCAGGCTACTGATAACTTCAGTTTGGCCAATAAGATTGGTCAAGGTGGCTCCGGGGCTGTTTACTATGCAGAGCTGAGAGTCGAGGTTTGTGACCATATCTTGTTCAAACTCTGCCTTTTATAATATTGTTAACTTTACCTTCACACACACATACACGACTTTGTATCACATTTTGTGTTTGCTAATTTCTTCAATTGAAGGATATGCAAGCAGCAGCATTTCTTGGTTCAGATATATTTCCCCATACACTTAATGGATTATAAAGTACTTTTGCTTTATAAGTAAACTCATCTTAGATATTTATTTATTATTTATTTTTTTCGCATATAGTAATTATATTGTAAGACTTTATGGTAAAGGAAAAAAAATATTACTGTTTATAATTCTTCTAAGGGAGCTATCCCAACTGAAAATTACTGGCTCCGCCCTTGACGAAGTGTTATTTAAAATAGGACTTTCAATGAAACATTTGTTTCCCCTTTTGTGCGGAACTATCCAATCAATGTCGTGAGGTGACCATCCAGCATAATATTACATCATCAATTCCAAGCGTTGGTTTGCAGGTAATATATGGTTTCTCTGTTACTCATCATTCTTTTTGTTTGTTTCATGTGCCATATTTAATCTCTTTCCAGTCTGTACCTTTCAGGTATGGAGAGCAGAACTGATATTAGCTGATTTTGTGTTGCATAAGATATTTACGTCAACTTAATTTGATGAAATTGTTTCATTAGAGCTGGGTGCCGGAACAGGTATTTTGAACATCTGTGCCAATTTATGTATTTTGTTATCTGTTATGCTATTTTGAAAAATATATAAATAATCTTAACTCTTACAAAGATTAACTTTGTCTATTTGCTTCAATTGGCATGAACTCTTTAAAGCTAACCCAAGTCCTCATTGAGAGAGATTTTTCAGAATTGATATGACTATACCCTCTGACCCAAATAAATAAATAAATAATAGAATAAAGAATAGAAAAAAAGATTTGACTATACCAACATTGATTTGGTTCATCGCGAATCATGACCAGAATATTTGATGACAATGTGTTTCTGAGCATTCCATTGTTTAAGAATTTGTAGGAACTTGACAAGAGATTGTAAAGATAATAGCAATGACTTAGTTTTAAATGAGTATGCCTTTAATATCATTATAATTTATAAGTACTTATACTAATCATGAACGACAACTCCACTATCACCAACTTATTATGAGGTTTTCATTGGATGTGTATGTTTATAATATAATAAATAAATGATGTCATATTCTAAAATTTTTAATCACTACAAGCATTGAGTTCTGGCTGATGCTCAGGCAACTCAACACAAAGCAAGTTGCAACAATTTAGATACATTTAGTGAACAAATCCCACTGCCCTTGGTTGTTGATCACCTCCCATGTTTTTCAAGCATCAGAGACAATCTTCGAAAAAGTTTGGTGGGATGCACAAGATTATTGCTGAACCCTTCTCATTCCTTGAACCTATGTGATCTGATGATTTTGTGAAGCATGAGCTTTATAACTAGGTGCTGAACTATATATTAAACTATAAGTTGTAAATATACCCCACCCAACAACTTTCGACTTAATTTTTAATAATAATAATGATGATGATGATGATGGAGTCAATTGAAGGGAAGATAAATGTACACACACACACATGTATGTATGGGTTTGATAGATAGCATAAGTGAAGGGTTTAAATGGTTTTCTGTTTTTTGGTGAACTCTTAAAGCTGGGTTTAGTTTATTGGTTGTAATGTTTACCAGAGGCAGAGGGATGTTCCCCGTGGTAGGTTGGAGCTTTGGTATTTGTTTTGATAAGGAGTATTGTGCTCGCATGACTTATTTTGTACTGGGATTCAATGAATTTGTGTTTTTTTATCATCTATAGTAAAGAATTTTGTGTTATAGGAGGAAGTTAGTTGGATTCATTCATAATGGATAAAACTTGGATGTCCATGGATCAACTATCAAGGGAATATGATGAGGGGGTTGAGCAATTCCTACAATTCGCAATACGTCATGTGAGTAATCCTAATTCCATACGTTGTCCATGCTCAAATTGTGGGAATGTGAAGAGCCATATTCCTAATGAGATAAAATTTCATCTATTTTCCAATGGTGTTGATAAAAGTTACCGCACACATATCTGGCATGGAGAAGCAGCTCATAGTGGGGCACTGCCAAGTATAAATGCACAATTTGAAGAGTGTAATTCAGACGATGTATTTAGTACTGTACGTAGAAATGGTGACTTTTGAAAGCATGGTATTCTAATCCAATGAAATGATTTATAATTAATATGAGTGATTTAATTTCCTTTATTATTTTATTTGTCTCTTTTTTTATTTGTCTTAGTTTCGTTCATTTCATATTGAGAATTTAATTATTGAGTAATTTGTATAAACAGTTTGATGTATCAAATTTAATAACAGTTTTTTTTTTTTTTTTTTTTTTTTTTTTTTGATGAAGAAATTTAATAACAGGTTTATAGGGTGTTAAATAGTATATGAAAATTTTTTTGTATATATTCACCCAAAAAAAAAAAAGGATCTGTAGATAAGATGATTGTTTTTTATTGTCATCTTTCAATAGATAAGATGATTGGCTTTAATAAAAAAAAAAAAGCGTCACTTTTAAGAACATAAGATGACTGTGAAAAACAGTCATCTTATGTAGTAATGTATGACTGCTTTTAAAAACATAAGATGACTGTGAAAAACAGACCGGTCATGTTTTGGTGAATACATGACCGTTTTTAATGATCATCTATAGAACAAAAAGATGACCATGTTAATGAATAAAAGATCTTCTTTCTTTAACTCAAACATGACTATTTTTAAAAAACAAACATCTATTACTCTCAAAGATGACCATTAAAAACGGTCATCTTTTTTTATGATAAAAGATGACGAGTGAAGAGATGACCGTTATTACTAAAAATAAAGATGACTGTTTTGGTAAAAGATGACTGGCTATTAAACACAGTCATCTATCAATGTTTTTTGTAGTAGTGGTGGTTCACATGGGTGAAGCACTATTGACTATGTGTTTCTGCTATGGGCATCCATTAGTAGTCAGTAGTTGATAAGTTGTGCCTTCTCCATGAATATGTGAAACACATCGATTTGCATGTTTGAAGGAAAAAAAAAAAAAAAAAAGAAAGAAAGAAAAAAAGAAAGAAAGAAAGAAGAAAGACATGATCAGAGGAGAGAAACCAAGAAAGAAGGTACCTTTAACATCGTCACACCACTAGGAAGAGACTGCAGCACCGCTGTTGGGAAGAGATCGTTGCACCGCTACTGGGAAGAGCTGTTGTTGCTGGAAAAGAGATCAAATCGAAGGGAAGCAGGAGATATGGAATGAGTTTGTGGGAGATATGGAAAGGTCATCGGTTGTGATATGGAAAGAGTTTGTGGGAGGGTGGGAGATATGGAAAGGTTAATTGCCGTGATTTAATTTTTAAATTTTGAAATCAAATTAATGATTTTATAATTTTAGCCAATGATATAATGTCACGTAAAGCTCAAGAGTAAGGCGGCGAAATGAATCTTAGAAGAATATTTAGGAGGCAGCATAAAGAGCTATGCCACGTCATCAAACTAGGATTTATAATATAGTATAGAGGGTTAGGATAAACATACACACTTTTTTATACAAATTCTTATACAAAATTTTAGACAACCTATCTCCAATTCACATTTTGTGCAACCTACCGTTGGATTAGATAGTCTTCCCACATAGGTCATGCACACAAAAAATCAAGTTGATTCGAGATTTGTTACCATTCGATCCAAAAATTCTTCTTTTTAATCACTAAAAATCACATATTTATGGATGAAGCGACTCTTAATTTCAGATGAACTTGATTTTTTGCAGACATGACCTATGTGGGAAGACTATCTAATCCAACGGTGGGTTTTGTAAAATATGAATTGGAGATGTGTTATCTAAAATTTTGTGTAAAAATTTGTGTAAAAAAGTGTGTATGTTGATCCTAACCCTAGTATAGATATAAATATAGATCACCAATGAAGAGAGGAAAAGGACAAAGTAGAACTAGTTCTGCTGTGCACCAACTCATGAACTAGTTCCCTTAGGGGACTGTGTTATCTCCTTCTGACCAAAGCTCCATCTCTATCGCTGGAGTCTACAACATCCTCCCCTGTTCATAGAAAACTTCTAGACACAAGATTCTCTTCAATCATCATCAAACACCTCTTGGACTATCTTATTCCCTTCTTCATTTCCAAACCCTCCTCTCTACACTCCCTCCGCAAATCTAACAGCCTCATCACTTCTTCATGTCCAAATCCTTCGAACTATGGCTGCAAAAACTTCAGTTAGTACCATTAAATCGCTAAATGTTCCACATACTTATAAAACTTTCAAAGTTAAGTCCCTTTCACCTTTTTTTTTTTTTTTTTTTTTATGAGCAAACTGAGAATATTACTAAGAGAATTGGTAGGTACAAAAGAGCAGGGGAGAAAAATAGGGGAGAAAACAACCCCAACCCCTACACTGATTGAAAAATAGAGGAGAAGACAACGCCAACCCCAACACCAACAAATAACGAGAAGATAAAAAAGCAAAACAATCGCAACCCAAGATGAGACAAAAAGAATATGTATGAGCAAAGCTCAGCAACATCATCCAGAATCTCCCTTACTAACCAGGTTACAGCCAAACTACAAAAAGAACTAATCTGCCAACGCCATCTTTAGCAAGCCAATCCGCCATGTTGTTTACCTCCTTTAGTTTGTGCTTTACAACAACTGAATAAAGATGCTCAATGAGTGAGAAGATTTCGTTGAGAATGAAGTTATATTTCTAGATTCTAGAGGTCCTATTAATCCATGAAACAATTACTGCAGAGTTCGATTCAATAATGAGGTTTTTGATTCCCACCCAAGAAGATGAGCAAAAAATTCTTAATGCCTCTCTAACCGCAAGAAGCTTTGCCAAATTAGAGTCAATAACACCAGCAGGGCAAGAAAAGAAGCATAGCACAACACCACTCTCATCCCTTAGAACACCACCAATACCACTTAGCTATGGCTTACCTCTAGCTGACCCATCTACATTGAATTTTAGGGAGCCAATAGGAGTGGGAGGGGGCTGCCAAACCTTAAGTTGTCTAACTTTCGGGTTTCTAATGCGGAACGATCTAACACCATCAATTGGTCGAAGGAAGTCATCAATAGAGAAACCAAATTCAGATCTAAGTGCTTTCACCCAAAAAGCAGTTCTGACATGGAAAGGCGAGCTACATTGGACCAGTGCAATCTTATACCCTTGAAGACCAACTCATTTCTGGCTAGCTAAATAGACCATACAATGGCATAAAATAATGTGTCCCAAATGGTCTTGTAAACCCCACCCTTATGGGGGATGATCCAACTGGGGAAAATATCTCTAACAGAAATAGGCAACACCACTCCCAACCCCACCACTTCAGGCATTCTAACCAGACAGACCAAAACCAACTACAGTGGGCAAAAAAATGATTAACATTTTCTTCTTCAACACCATAGAAGGGACAAGAAAGTCAGCATTTGTGGGAAGAATATATCTTTCCCTGAGTTGGGACTTAATTGGAATTCTGCTGTTAAGTAAAAGTCAGCAAAAAATCTCAACCTTAGGAGGTACCAAACCTTTCCAAACAGAGTAGCTTAATTGATAAAAAATTTGGGAAGATTTTTCTTCAATAGTGGCATAGCAGGACTTCATTAAATAAAGACCAGAGGGTGTGAATTTCCAGATATATTTATCCTGCAGTTCTTTACACAATCTAACACCATCTAACCTTGCAAGAAGAGCATGAAATAACTCAAATTCCCAGTCAAACAATGATCTTCGAAATTTGATATCCCAGCACCAAATGAGCCCATTCCAAGACCCCATATCAATCACTTTGGCATTTTGATTAGGTGCTAATCTAAACAATCGAGGAAAAGCTTCTTTAAGAGAAACATCATAGGCCCACTTATTGCCCAAAAACTGACTTTACCTCCATTTCCAAGCATAGTGCAAACTCCACCATCCAAATGAATGCCAAAGAATGACTCAGAAGACCATATCTTAAATATGTCATTCCATAAAATGGAATTCTTACTAGAATTGGTAGAACTTGGAAGCCTAAAACCATCACTAGCACCATATTTTTCACTAACAACTGATTTCCATAAAGAGTTATCTTCAGCCATGAATCTCCACCACCATTTGAAGAGGAGAGCATCGTTCTTTAGGCATAAGGAGCATAAGCTTAGCCCCCCTTTTTTCTTGCTAGCAATCAATCTGTCCCAACAAACCCAGTGAATCTTCCTTTTATTGCTATTTCCCTCCTAGAGGAAACTTCTCATCAATTTTTCCAATTCAAGCATAACATTCTTTGGCATCTTAAACAAGGACATATAAAAAATAGGGAGATTACACAACGCAAATTTGATAAGGGTAATTCTACCACTAAGAGAGAGATAACCCCTCTGCCAACCCATAATTTTTCTTTTAAAATTCTCAATCACCGATTTCCATGTACTATACCTTCGTGGATTCGCCCCAAGAGGAAGTCCCACATACTTTATGGGAAGGCTGTCAGATTTACATTTTAGGACGCATGAGAAAGACTACAATGCATCCTCCTGAACATTCACACCAACAATACTGCTTTTTAAAAAATTAACTTTCAAGCCTTGAGACTAATTCAAAACCTTGCAATAGTATCTTAATAGCAAGCAATTCATCAATGTCCACTTCACAAAAAATTAACGCATCGTCTACAAATTGCAAATGGGTTAGGCTAAAGTTGCTATTCCAAAACTGAACACCACCTATAATGCCTTCTTCTTTAGCTTTGGTAAAAAGAGCGTGAAAACCTTCTGCTGCAATGTCAAAAAGAAATGGGGAGAGAGGTCCCTGCCTAAGGCCTCTACCCATTGAAAACTCCTCCGAGGTTGAGCCATTAACCAGAACAGACACACGAGCAGAGGAGAGACACTCAAGAATCCAATTGGACCACTTATTCCCAAAGCCCATCTTATGAAGAGTAGTAATTAGGTAACCCCATTCAACACAATCAAAAGCTTTCTCAAAATCAACTTTAAAGACACAGCCAGCTCCTCTTCTCCTTTTTAACAAGATCAATCACCTCATTAGCAATGAGAACCCCATCTAAAATTTGTCGCCCACTAATAAATGCACTTTGAACATCACTGATGACTTTTCCAATCACCACTTTTAATCTATCAGCAAGAGATTTTGCCAAAATTTTGTAGAAACAACTCACCAAACTAATGGGCCTGAAATCCTTAAAGCAAGTAGGGGAGCTACATTTGGGTTTCAAAGTAATAAATGAAGAATTTAGGCCCTTGACCAGCTTCCCGTGAGTATGGAAATCTGACAAAAACTCTAGAACATCTTGACTTAGAATATGCTAGCATTTCTTGATAAAATTGAAATTAAAGCCGTCTGGACCAGGAGCTTTACCACCATCGACTGAAGAGATAACATGAAAAATTTCTATTTTAGAGAAAGGACGAGTAATCCAGCTGCGATCTTTAATGGAGGAAAAAAGATCTTTAAAGTATGCAGCAGACTCTTTTTTAATAGTCACTAGATTATCACACATGACACTATTAAACCTTAAGCATCCTATAAAATTGGATTTCCTTCTGCTTCTGGCAACTGCATGGAAAAACTTAGTATTTTTATTACCCTCTTTTAACCGTTACACCCTTGACTTATGCTTCCAAATGCTCTAAAGATCCCTGTTAGCAACCCAAAATTCATGCATGAGTTTAGACTTGTGCTCGCTTTCGACATTGAAGAGATCCCTCTGCTCCTGGATTTTATCAAGCTGATCAATATGCTTCTCTAAATATTTTATTTTATGTTCTACAATTCCAAAAATATTTCTATTCCAATCCACAAGAGCTTTTCTAAGTAATTTGAGTTTCATGTGGGGCCTAAAGCCTGCCCAACCATCGATCTGTGAGGAGGACCAGCAAGACTCAACCAAAGGAAGGAATAAGGGGTGAGAAAGCCAGCAATCCAAACATTTAAACGGTTTAGGACCCCAATTGACTTCTTCATATGCTAATAAGATGGAAGAATGATCAGATACACTCTGGGGAGACCCCATTGCTGGGCAAGAGGGAAGGCGTCCAACCACGATTGAGAAATAAGGAATCTATCCAACCTGCTAAAGCTTGTTGAAGCTTGGTTATTCGACCATATATACTTTCTCCCCACCAATGGCAAATCTACCAGTTCCAAATCCTCAATGAAGGAGTTGAAATCGTTCATGCCCCTGGGACTTCTCAGACACCCTCTTCTTTCATTACTAGATCACACTTCGTTGAAGTCTCTACAGAAGCACCACGGATTCGGGAAAGAGGACATCTGAGTTCTCAACACAGCCCACAGAAGAGCTATTTCTGATTCATCATTTGGAGCATAAATATTACAGATAACGCCAATATGATCATTCTCAATAATTTTACCCCTAAGAATAATGAAATGGTCAGAGATCATAGAGTCATGTTTCATAAATAAATTCGAGTCCCAACAAATACAAAGACCCCCAGCTGAATTTGAAGCCTTAGCCCATTCAAAACCAATATTCTCAACTCCCCAAATTTGTCTAATGGAACGAGAGTCAAAAAATTCCATTTTAGTTTCTTGCAGGCAAATGATAGCCACTTTTTTTTATCAATGATTAGGCATTTAACGGCCTTTCTTTTGATACTGGAGCCCAAGCCCCTAATATTCCAATAGATGATATTCAACATATCGATAAGAAACCAGAAAAACAACTAAAAGAACTACAACCCACCACCCATGAAGTGGTCTTCTTTACTATCTGCTTCACCTCTCTCTTTCATATTTATTTTATTTTATTTTTATATTTATAGACCCTTCTTGCCCTCAAAAAGATCCCAGTTTTTTCTTTCCATCTCTGCCAGCCTATTCAATATTTCTACATCATTACCCAAACTATCAATTCCTACACGATGTAATGTGTCCCATGTATACTCTATAACATTCTGTATCTTTCTTGTCATAACGTTCTGTATCTTTCTGTAAGAATAGTGACTTTGATGGTAATTCACAGTGGTTTTGCCAGCTGTGTGTTATGTCATTATATAGAGAGCTTTTCCCTGTACAATAGTTGACATTTGTGGCCAGAGTATTTACATAGATATTTTATAATATTAAATACATGTGATGGAAATCTTTGTATATCTTTGTTGAGCCGAACAGCAGTCTTAAGCAGTCTCTAGTGGACTTTCTTGTCTTTGCATTTATTGCATTCAGCTATGCTTGTGGAGAAGAGTAGACTTGAGATCATGATGTAGTATCCTATAGAATATCTTTACTAACACCCTCCCTCAAACTCAAGGGTGAAGGGACCACATTGAGTTTGTCTCTTAGCCATTTAAAACGTGAAGTGGAAAGGCCCTTAGTAAAGCCATCAGCAACTTGATTTACATTGGTGACAAATTGAACAGATAGACAACCACGGGCAGCCCGTTCATGTACGAAATGGTAGTCAATTTCAATGTGTTTTGTACGAGCGTGAAGAACCGGGTTAGCGACTAGGTATGTGGCACTAATGTTGTCACAAAGAAGAAGGGGTGGCTTTGAGAGATAAAGGCCAATATCACAAAGAAGTTGTTGAAGCCAACAAAGGTCTGTCGTAGTCACTGCAAGAGCTCGATATTCGGCTTCTGCGCTTGAGCGTAAGACTGTAGGTTGCTTGCGAGAACACCACATAATAAGATTAGGCCCAAAAAAAATGCAGCTACCTGTGGTAGATCTTCTTTCATCTGGGGAACCAGCCCAATCAGCATCAGAATAAGCTACAAGGGAATGCCCAGTGGAGGCGCAAAAGCGTAGGCCATAATGCACAGTGCCTTTTAAGTAACGTAAAATCCGTTTCACAGCATTAAAGTGTGTAGTTGTGGGATGATGCATAAATTGGCAGACTTGGTTCACGGCATATGAGATATCTGGTCTGGTGATGGTTAAATATTGAAGAGCACCAATGATACTGCGATACGTTAGGACATCTGAGAGGGGATCACCATCATGAGCAGACAACTTTAAGCCAGGTTGAACCGGAGTAGAAACGGGTTTAGCACCAAGCATATCTGTACGCTGTAGGAATTCTAAGGCATATTTTTGTTGGGTAAGAAGCAAAGAATCATGAGAGCAATGGACTTCCATGCCAAGGAAGAAATGAAGCGGTCCAAGATCTTTCATGTCAAAACAAGTGGCAAGGTGGCGTATGAGATTGGAAATGCCAATGTTGTCACTGCCTGTGATGATCATATCATCAACATATAGTAACAAGAATATACTCCCACTTGAGGTGTGTCGAAAAAAGAGAGAAGTGTCAACCTTACTACAAAAGAAACCATGTTCTTGAAGAGCAGTACTGAAACGGAAATACCAAGCACGTGGTGCTTGTTTCAAACCGTATATAGCTTTTTGAAGTCGACAAACATGATTAGGATTGGAAGGATCCACAAAGCCAGGAGGTTTATGCATATATACAGTCTTAGTAAGTTGACCATGTAAGAAAGCATTAGGAACATCAAGTTGGTGAAGGGGCCAATGAGAAGGACAGGCTAGGGAAAGAATTAATCGAATAGTTGAAGCTTTAACCACAAGACTGAAGGTTTCTTCAAAATCAAGTCCAGATTGTTGATGAAACCCCTTAGCCACAAGACGGGCTTTGAAGCACTCAATTGAACCATTGGGTTTACGTTTTGTTTTAAAGACCCATTTACAACCAACAATGTTGGCATTAGAGGGAGGAGGAGTGAGAACCCAAGTTTGATTGCGAAGAAGTGCATTAAATTCTTCTTCCATGGCGGATCGCCATTGAGGTTCTTTTATGGCTTGAGAATAACATGTTGGATCCGGTGGTTGATTGGAATTTAGAATGACATTAAAACAGGAAGGCAATGGGTGCTTAGTAGCTATCCATGCCTTGGGTTTTCGAATGCCGGCTTTTGATCGAGTTATCATGGGATGGGAGGAGGTGGTTGTGGGAGACTGAACTAAGTTATGGGAGGGGAGAGAATTGGAGGTGGGGTTGGGTGGGTTAGAAAGAATATCTTGGAAGCAATTGTGGGGTTCAACAGATCCAGAGGAAGCAATTGGAAGGGAAGTATCTTGGGGAAAAGAAGAAGGGGAATTGGGAGTAGAGTCAACAAGGGTGGTTGATGAAGGTGGCAAGAATATGGTAGGGGATGTCGTTGAAGGACTTTGTGAAAGGGAATGATCAAACTCAGGGAGCAGCCACTAAAGTACTGTAGAAGAGTCATGAGATGGTGGTGGAACAGTATAGGAGGCTGCAAAGGGAAATAATGTCTCATCAAAAATAACAAGACGTGAGATATAGATGCGCCCAGTGTGAGGGTCAAGACATTTGTAACCTTTGTGTTGAACACCATAACCAAGAAAAATACATTGCCGAGTCCGGGTATCAAGCTTGGTTTTATTGTAAGGGACCAAGTAAGGGTAACAAGCACATCCAAATACTCGAAGTTGGTGATAATTTGGAAGGTTTCCAAATAGAACTTCATATGGGGATTTACCACCAAGAACTGGAGTTGGTAGACGGTTTATGAGGTAGACACTAGTTTGGAATTCTTCTACCCAAAAGTTTTTCGTAAGTCTAGCTTGATCAAGAAGTGCTAAACCCATTTCAACAACATGGCGATGCTTGCGCTCAGCGACACCGTTTTGTTGAGGTGTGTGAGGGCAAGAGAAGCGATGAACTATACCATGAGAATCAAGTAGAGATGCAAATGGGATGCTTGAGTATTCTCCGCCACCATCAGATTGAAAATATTTTATTTTGGTAGAGAATATGTTCTCAACCATACGTTTAAAGTGAAGGAAACAGGTTAAAGCATCACTTTTACGCACAAGAGGATATAACCAAGTAAAGCGAGAATGGTCATCCACAAACAACAAGTAATATTTGAAACCAGCATCTGATACAACTGGAGAAGGACCCCATAAGTCAGAATGTAACAACTCAAAACACGAAGATGTCTTAGAAGTGGAAACACTAAAAGGCAGCTTGCTATGCTTTCCAGCTAAGCAGCTAGGACAAACATGTTTATTTTTCACAGAACCATCAACAAAGACAAATTTGTTGTGGACTAAGGAGTGCAAAGCTTGTCTATTGGGATGACCAAGCCGCATATGCCATACATCATTACTAGCACGAGCTCCAAAAAAGGATTGAGGAACAGGTAGAGAACCAGAACCAAGATTGTGAGTGATTAGATAAAGCCCTCCCTTACTCAGTCCGGTGTACAGAGTTTTCCCCGAGATTCGATCCTTGATTAAGAAACCATGAGCATGAAAAACAAAGACACAATCAATATCCTTAGTTAATTGAGCAACAGAGAGGAGATTTTTTTTAATGTTAGGAACACACAAAACATTACGAAGGGGTAATGAAGAGAAAGAAGTATGAAGAGTAGAGTTACCCGTGTGGGAGATTGAGAGTTGAGAACCATTTCCCACCAGAATGTGATCATTGCCCTTGTAGTTGGAAGAGGATGCTAGGTTATTAAGATCAGCAGTCATATGATTAGTAGCACCAGTATCAGGATACCACTGTTGGTCAAATCCAGAAAGGCTCATAGCAGCAAAGGATTGGGGAAGGTCGTCAGCCTGAAGAGCTTAGTTAAAGCGTTGATAACATTGCAGAGCAAGGTGACCTCTTTTATTGCAAATTTGGCAAGTAGGCAAGGATCTTTCAGCATCTGTGGGTGCTGATCCGAGAAGACCAGATTGACGACTAGGAAAGCGCCCACGACCTCGATTATCTGAACAAAAGGAATTCGTGCGGCCACGGCCACGGCCACGTCCACGAGATCGAGAGGACTGAGCAACAAAAGCGGTGTTGTGAACAACAGATTGTGCAACCTGGGAAAGTTGTTCTAACCGCAATTCATGATTGAGGAGCAGAGAGAAGAGTTCAGAAAACGATGGGGTTTCTTGTCGAACTGTGATGGCAGTAACAAAGGACTCATAGTCCGGGGTTAGACCAGTCATGGCGTAAAGCACAAGATCAACTTCTGTGACAAGTTGACGAATGGCAGCCAAAGCATCAGAAATATTTTTAATTTTCTCAAAGTAGTCAGTGATGGAAAGAGTCCCTTTACGGATGGTTTGCAACTGTGATCGCAAATGAACTGCCCGCGCAGCAGATTGAGCAGCAAAAGAGTTTTCTAATGCAGTCCAGACAGCATGAGAAGTTTCAAGACCTACAACATGAGAAAGAACCAAGGGAGTTAATGTAGCATTTATCCAACTAAGAAGCATTTGATCAAGACGCACCCAAGTCACATAATCAGGATTGAGGCGAGAAGAAGGCTCTCCTTTGTCATTGGTGGAGGAAATGTATTCAGAAGGTATTGGGAAAGAGCCATCAACATATTTTAAAAGGTCTTGATTGCGAAGAATTGGAACAAGCTGGCTACGCCATAACAAGAAGTTGGTGCAGTCTAATTTGATGGAGACAAGGTGAGCAATATTTTGAAGATTGTTGCCTTGAGGAAGAATAGAAGAGGTCAGAGCAGCAGAAGGGGATGCCATTAGAAAAGGAAGCAAGAGTAGAGCGAGCGGAAGAGGGAAAAGGATCAGACGGACGGTGAAGACCGGACGTCCTCTGATACCATGTAAGAATAGTGACTTTGATGGTAATTCACAGTGGTTTTGCCAGCTGTGTGTTATGTCATTATATAGAGAGCTTTTCCCTGTACAATAGTTGACATTTGTGGCCAGAGTATTTACATAGATATTTTATAATATTAAATACATGTGATAGAAATCTTTGTATATCTTTGTTGAGCCGAACAGCAGTCTTAAGTAGTCTCTAGTGGACTTTCTTGTCTTTGCATTTATTGCATTCAGCTATGATTGTGGAGAAAAGTATACTTGAGATCATGATGTAGTATCCTGTAGAATATCTTTACTAACACTTTCCTCCAAAGTTCGTATGCTCTATGAGTATCCCTTAAATGTGATATCTAAATTGATTGAGCAAAAATCCAGTTTTTAAATCAGAAGAAAAATTAATCCAGGAGTGGGAAAATTTAAGGAAATGGGGGGAAAAAGAAAATACCTGGTTGGTGTGAAATAGGGGTTGAATAAGAGATTTGGCATGGGGATGGTCCCATTGTAGCTTATCCCACCACTCTTGTTCTCCCGTGATTTTTTTGAGAGCAAACTGGGTCGGTGGAGTTTGTGGATCATCATTCAAGTGCAGAGAAAGTGGAAGCCTCTTGAGCATTAGACAATTTCTTACTCTAATTTGCTGGAGAGACTGACCGATCAATGTACCCTTCCATATGCTTTCTAATTTCCGCAGATTATCCAACTCCAAACTTCGTAAATTTGGACATTGTGATGATGGCATTATTTTTTTCATCATCTTTTGCTTCTACTATTTTTCCTTGTTTTTCTTCCTCATCTGCTACTATTATATTCTCCATTTCAGAGCACTGAGAGACATGGATTACTTCAAGGTTTTGGAGGTGGTGCTGCACCAACCCACTCCTGAACACATACTTGAGTTTTGAACAACAACCAACGATAAACAGCTTGAGATTGGAAAAGGTTCCATATCTTGGTGGTGCTCCTCCAACTCCGACTCCCTTGAAATTGAAGAGAACACTTAAATTTGGCAAGTCATAAAGCCACAATATCCTTGGGCTCTGTAATAATGAGGTGTTGGTGCAAGTGCAAGCAACACTCTGACACTTCTTCTACTGAGGGGATGGACCACGACCACAAGTTCTCTAACCCTCGACAGCAATCAATCCAACATCTCTCCAATTTTCTCGCATTCTTCAGAGAAGATGAAATATCCGATAGGCTACTAAGATCGTGGCAAGCCCAAATGATCAATTCCTGGGCATTAGTAGGGAGAACAAGGGGGTCGTCCCCTCCAATAAGGTTGTATTCACTCCATTCTACTTTTCTGCAATGAAGATCAGCAAACACCAGTGCACGCTGACCCACTGTTTTAAGACAGTAGCGACTCAACCTCTGCCAATGTTGAGTTCTGAGTAGCTATTAAGCATGTGCATTTTATAGAAACAGATTTCAAGAACCTCCAGCTGTGTCAGGCTAATGATTTCATCCACGTGTACATCAGTCATGGAGAGCGTAGTACTTAGGCTCTGGAGATGGGAAAGTTTAAGTAGTACCCCACTTGGAAACACCTCGCCCATCCACGAGAGGTCAAAGCGTTTTTTTTCATAGCATTTGAAATTGTCACATTGCTAATTTGCACTCATGCATATAATTTCAATTAGTGACTACAATGCTATTTTTTGTTTTTATAATTTATAATTTAGTTTTTATAATTTATAATTTTGTTTTTTTGATCATGTTTGAAGTGATGTTTACTGTCTTAGTATTTTCTGTGAGGTTCATTTGTTAATAATATTTAGAACTGATAGCACATGATTGAGAGGTCTTAGAGTGCCAACCTGGTTGGGATTCTAATCTCTTCTTTGATGTTTAAGTTCTTTCTTGAAAAATAAAAAAATATTAAAAAAATATTAAAAAAAATAAGTAAATAAATATCTGTGAGGTTTGTTGTTTTTGGTAATCTTCGACTGACTTCTTCCTTATCTCAGTAAAATTATTTTATCATTTTACCATAGTCCTCTTTTGCAAATGTGGAAGCATAATCTTTCTGTTCTGACAAATGTGGGAATAAGAGTAAAGACTCTGGTGTTTCTTAGGTTATCAGTTTTCCCTGGGTAGCGCCCTTCCTAGTTTTTTTTTTTTTTTTTTTTTTTTTTTTTTTTGTTTCAAGAGACAATTTTTGAGAAATCATTCTCCCTTTGATTTATACATTTTAGATAGAATCTCCCCACATGCATTAGGTTCTGCCTAAGCTGTATATCTTCATCATTTGCTGCATATGTTGAACAAAATATTTGGGAAGAAATAAGAGCGAGAGTTTCTGAATCATTTTCCAAGTGTTTTACACCTGCGCCGAACCTGCCCCAGTTTTGCCTTAGAATAATTATATATAAACCCGTTCTCCCTACACATTATTTAAATTGGCTT
The DNA here is from genome assembly GCA_039720395.1 of Liquidambar formosana. Taxonomy (NCBI): domain Eukaryota; kingdom Viridiplantae; phylum Streptophyta; class Magnoliopsida; order Saxifragales; family Altingiaceae; genus Liquidambar; species Liquidambar formosana. The sequence continues at coordinate 22,899,502 of CM077823.1, forward strand.
TGCACATAGACCACATTGTAATCTTGCCAAACACATTCAACAGTAAAGTGCCTATGGTTTCTGCTGCCACGCCCCTGCCGCTCGTTCATGGTCTCTGTGTTGTTGCTATTGGCCATTACCACCTCTCCGTTGCCGTCACGGTTACAATTGTCGTCCCCTGTAGAAGAATGAACTTGATGATGAACATGGTCTGCTGCTAGAGCCTCATAATGAACTCGATCATGAATATGGCTTGATGCTAGAAAGGGATAGGAAAACAGTAATTGATGTAAGACCCATCTGTCGATCTCATCCAAAATTAACCCAGACTAGCATTCCAATGAGCATTGGCTGTCTAAATTTCCTATATAAATTTAGATATTTGCTATAACTGTATATTATCATAATGTAATTTAAATTATTAATTACATTATGATAAATTGAATTCAATCCACCATTTGGATTGAGGCATCACCTGTATGTTCTTAACACAAAAGCAACCATAAAAGAGCTAAATACTTATTTAAATTTCCCATTAATGTATAAACTAGGGGTGTTAATGGTTTTGGTTAAAACCGAGAACCAAACCGAACCAAACCGAACCGGACGGTTTGGTTTGGTTTTTTTGTCATTAGGTTCGGTTATGGTTTTAATTTTAGAAAACCGAACTTAATTGGTTTGGTTTTGGTTTTCAATTTTAAAAAACCGAACCAAACCGAAAAACCGAAAAAACCGAAAAATATAATATATGTATATATATATATAAACTTAAAGTTTGTAAATTCCCAATTCTAATAAGGATAAAATAGGTAATGGGCTTGTTTTTGTTGATTTAAGTTTCTTATTGTTTTCCCTTTTTTAGATTGGCATGTATTAAACTAGCTATTAATGTTGTGTGTATTAATATTGTGTGTGATATTAACATATTAATATATGTCAATATGTTTCTATTTTAATACAATGTTTGTTTTTTTTAGTTGCTAATGTAATGCTTTTATTAAAAATGTTTTTATTTGGAGTTTGGCACATCATTTTTTTCATTTTCAATTATTTGTTGTTACTTGATAGGTTAAAACCGAAACCGAACTGAACCAAACCGAAATATAATGGTTTGGTTTGGTTTGGTTTTTTTATAATATGGTTTGGTTTTGGTTTGGGAGGAACAAAACCGAAGTATAATGGTTTGGTTTGAAATCTCCCCTAAAACCGAACCAAACCGAACCATTAACACCCCTAGTATAAACCACAATCCCAAAAAAAAAAAAAAAAAAAAAAAAAAAAAAAAAAAAGGAGGAGGAAGGAAAGGCAAACACAATTCGATGCCCATGCAACGTGCCATCTAGCTCCCTTCGTTTGTCATCGGTCTATTGCTGCTGATCAGAATCACTGTTCCACAGCAAAGAGCTAAATTTACGCCCTTAAAAACATAACGCAAAGGACAAAACTTGGCTCCTCCAAGTTAACGTGGCCTATTTCTTTGATCAACACCTGTCCACCACATGACAATCACCAGTGGAGAGAAAAAAAAAAAGACAAAATAGAACTCGTTCTACTGCGACTCATGAACTAGCTCTACAAGGGGACTGTTTTATCTCCTTCTGAAAAAAGCTCCATCTCCACCGCCGGAGTCTGCAACGTCCTCCCCTGTTCATAGAAAAACTCTAGACACAACATTCTCTTCAATCATTTCATCAAACACCTCATAAAACTTTCAAAGTTGAGTCCCGGCCTTTCACTTCTCATAATGTTCTGCATCTTTCTTCCAAAGTTCATATGCTCTAAAATTATCCGTTAAATGTGATATCTACATTGATCGAGCAAAATTCCAGTTTTAATTCAGAAGAAAAATTAATCCAAGAGAGCGAAAATTTAATGAAAATAAATGGGGAAAAAGAAAATACCTCCTCGGTGTCAAATAGGGGTTGAAGAACAAATTTGTCATCGGGATGGTCCCATTGTAGCTTTTTCCACCACATTAGTTCTCCCGTTATTTTTTTGAGAGCAAGCTGGGTCGGTGGAGTTCTTGGATCATCATTCAAGTGCAGAGAAAGTGGAAGCCTCTTGAGCATTGGACAATTTCTTACTCTAATTTGCTGGAGAGAATGACTAATCAATGTACCCTTCCATATGCTTTCTAATTTCGACAGATTATACAACTCCAAACTTCGTAAATTTGGACATGTGATGATGGCATTATTGTCTTCTTCTTTTGCTTGTACTATTTCTCTTTGTTTTTCTTCCTCTACTATTATATTCTCCATTTCAGGGCAATTATAGACATGGATCACTGTAAGGTTTTGGAGGTGGTGCTGCACCAACCCACGCGTGAAAACATACTTGAGTTTCCAACATTGACCAACGATAAACAGCTTGAGATTGGAAAAGGTTCCACATCTTGGCGGTGCTCCTCCAACTCCGACTCCTTTGAAATTGAAGAGAACACTTAAATTTAGCAAAGAAAGCCACAACGTCCCTAGGCTCTGTAATAATGAGGTGTCGGTGTAAGTGCACGACTCTGACTCTTCTTCTAGTGAGGGGATGGACCACAAGTTCTCTAATCCTCGACAGCACTCAATCCAACATCTCTCCAATTCTCTCGCATTCTTTAGAGAAGATGAAATATCCGATGGGCTTCTGAGATCGTGGCAAGAATAAATGATCAATTCCTGGGTATTGGTAGGGAGAACAAGGGAGTCGTCCCCTCCAATAAGGTTGTGGTGATCACCCCATTCTACTTTTCTGCAATAAAGATCATCAAACACCGGTCTAGTCTGACCTACTGTTTTGAGACAATAGCGACACAACCTCTGCCAATGTTGAGTTTTGATGTAGCTATTAAGCATGGGCATTTTATGGAAACAGATTTCAAGAACCTCCAGCTGTGTCAGGCTAATGATCTCATCCACATGTTCATCAGTCATGTAGTGCATAATACTTAGGCTCTGGAGATGGGAAAGTTTAAGTAGTACCCCACTTGGAAACACCTCACCCGTGCATGCACAGGAGAGATCAAAGCGTCTAAGGTTAACCAAATTTTCGATCCCATGAGGTAATTTCTTGATTGCAGTACGCTTAAGGTCCAACTCCCTCAGCTCTGTAAGCTTTACCAATGAGGGAACATATGTCAAGAAGGAACAGTCGCGGAGTAGTAGCGCTCGGATATTCTCCAAGTTGGAGTAGATTCTGGAAGACACCTAATATAATGGATTTGTGATAAATCTAGAACTCTGAGGTTTTGCATATGCTCAAACAAGGAATTAGGGATCTCCTGTATACGGTTGTTGAATTGCATCATCAAGGTGGAGAGTCTGGGGCACTTGGGTGATATGCAAGAGAGCTGTCCTCTTATGTCATTTTTCATCAAGGAAACCCTTTCTAAATTTTCCGACCAATCTCTTTCATTGGGTAGTTCAGTTAGTTGTACAGCAGCTTTCACCATGAATTGAGGGTTCACCATTGTCAAATTGAGAGCCATGTCCCTAATAACATCATGCATTTTTACACAAATTTCACCATTACCGACTGTAGTACGTTCCAACAGGCACGCGTTTTCAAGTTTGTTCAACAAAGAATGCCCCCTATCAAATTCTGCTTGTCTTGTTTTCATTTCATTAATCAGTCCCTCAGCAAGCCAACACATTATCAAATATTCTCTTTGAATCTGGTGGTCTTCAGGAAACAATGCGCAATACAAGAGACATTGTTGGAGTGTTTCATCATTCAAGCGATCGTAACTGAATTTCAGTGGTTTAAATACCTCACTTTCCATGTCAATAAGCCCCTTCGATGGTTCTCTCAATTCTTTCAATGCATTCCTCCACTCATGAATGTTGTGCACACCCCTCATGCTTCTTGCAGTTGTGATGATTGCAAGGGGTAAACCAGCACATTCCTTTGAAATAGACTTTGCAATTTCTTCCACTTTTGGAGTAAGCCTCGTCTCAGGCCCGAGTTTTTCCATGAATAGGTCCCATGCTTCCTCCACCAGAAGAGGCTCCACTTTGATATTATGTTGGCAATCCATCCCTCGACAGACATCCAATGATCGAGTAGTCACAACTAATTTTCCTGCATTAACTCCAACAAGAATTCCTACCTGCTCTGGCGAAAAAGCTTTCCACATATCATCCAAAAAAAGAATAAATCTTTTTTTTTTTCCTAGATCTTTCATTAACTCAGCCCTCCTTTTTATATCATCTTTCGGATATGAAAATGTCAGCCCCAATACCTTTGCAATGTTGTCTTGTAATTTCTGAATGTAAGATTCTTGTGATACAGTTACCCAATAAACATGATCAAAGGTACGAGGACTTTGGAAGAGTTCATCATGAATATGAGTTACAATGGTCGTTTTTCCAATCCCCCCCATTCCATAAACTCCAATGCTTGCAATATCATCATTCTTCAGACACTCCCTAATTTTGCTCAAGTATCTTTCCTTCACAGATTGACCCACTAATGGTGTTGCCAATAACACCGCTTCTTGATCCTCATGTACGTCAGTAAGAAGTCCCTCAGAAAATCTACCCTTCTCAATAAGCTCAGCTACTTCTCGAGTATTCTTTTCGACAATTCTTAAGAACCACGATCGTGAGAAATATCTTCTTTGGCCAACTTTCTGTTCTATGTGTTGATGCACTTCCCTTTTTTTATGTTGTACATTTTTCAACCAAGTTTCAACTTCTTTCTTCCGCTTCTTTCCACCCAAATGCTGTGCCTTTGTTAATTCTGCATCGATGTCCTCTTCACGACTTCTCAGCTCTTCCATTTTCCTTTTCAAAGTTTCAATATTTTCATCTAGGATTCTCTTATAGTTTAAGCACTCGCCCATATTGCATGACCAAATATTCTTCAATATTTCAATGCTTGTCAATACTGCCTGCACGAACTCCATGCCCAAGCACTACCTAATTCCAAAAGTTTGTTGCTTGATACTTCAATTAGCTCTTCAAGCGATATAAGCTTAAGCAGACAGTTCCGTAAACTGGTGGCAACTTTAGGAAGGGGAAAAGAGACAAAATAAAAAATAACTAATATCCCTAAGAAATTATTTCTTGCTAATAGAAAATTAAACTAGTCTAGTCATTGAATCAAGATATCAGAATTCTACAAAGGTCAAATGCTGACGTTAAAAATAATAATCATGTATTAATTTAATCTATCGACAATTTTATTGAATTTGTGTTCTTAAATTTTGTTCAATTTCATAATAATTTCTTAATTTAATCTCCATGCATGGTAAGTCCAAATATGGTGCGTACCCTATGATTTATTTTGTTGCACAAAACGGCTATAACTATAAATTTGGCTCTTCCTCGATCGCCTAAAAAATTTGGACCCACATACACCTGGTGACGGATTCGGATTGTCAATTTTCAGCCTTCCACTAAGATATTAAAACTGCTTACTGTACAAATTTTCGGAAAGCTTGGCCTCCTCTTATCTGCACTTTTATATAAGACCACTTTACTAGCAAAAAAAATAAGAGTAATAAATAAAGAGGACTTGATTTTTCTAACTAATATTTTACCAATAATTTTAAAACTTAATTAGTTAAAAATATTTTAAATTTGCTTGTAGTATGAAAAAACCAAAAACTTCCAAGGTTATGTTTTGGATGTTTAAAGTTGAAGTTAGGAATTGGAAAATGAAATTGTAATTGAACGCAGCACATACTGAAGTCATCCTCTATATATTGTTATATGAAAAGCGCTTTTTTTTTTCTCTTTTTTTATTATTTTTTTATTTTTTATTTTTTTAAGAGCAAAAAAGGGTAGAAAGGATGAGTTTTAGCGACTCTATTTGGATATTACTATAGTAATTCTCTTTTCCCTGCCTCTGAGATTCAAACGTACGTTCAAACCTACATGACCTCCTACACTTTTACCACTAGACAATCACCATTGGTGGTTATATAAACTTGCTCACACATGAGAAAATAAATGCGAAGGTGGCACATGGGGGGGGCCTAGTGGGGTAGTGGCTCCCACTCATTTTTTTTGTAATTTAAATTTTTTATATAACATTTCACTATTTGTAAATTGTGCTTCATTATTATTATTATTATTATTATTTTGTCTCCCTTCTTGATTCCTATTTTATTAATTTTTCTCACTGCAAAACTATTTTCTTTGAAATACAATAGCCTCATATCATCTAACTCATTTGCCCAAATGCCCAAAGCCCCTCTAACTCAAAAAATTTGTTATTAATTTAAGAAAATTTCTTCAAGGATATTGTTATTGTCAATTAAAGAAAATAAATAAAATTAAAAAAGATTGTAGTTAATTAATTTCTTTGTTTTATATAGTTACGATTAAACTCTAATAATCAACTAAAAGTGGTCTAATTACAGTAAACCCTTGACTCCACCACTCGTATGACTCTCATCATTGCGCCCTAACTGCGCATATAGGGTAGCATGGGCTATGCTTGCCCCTTCACTTGCTCTAAACTGTCTCAATTTTTAATTTCTTAGTATCCTTAAGAAAGAGAAATGCTTGCATGACAGATTGACATTGTCCAGTCAAATCATAATCACAAAAAAAAATAATAATAATAAATCATAATTTTTTTTTTAAAATGATTTGAGTGTCATTGCTATCACCACCCTTTAAGAAAAGAAATATTACACACGTACTGACATATTAAGTGGGGATTAAATTACACTTGGTGTAAGAATTGTAATTCTTTACAACATAAGCTGATGGTTTCACTTACCCAAAAAAAAAAAAAAACACACTAATGGGTTTTAGAGAATTGATCTGACATTTTTATAAGAAAAGAAATAGTACACACATATTGACATTTTTTTTTTTATTTGACAATTGATAGAATTTACCTATACCCTTAACCCCACAATATCAATTATTGGGTATCAATGCTTCTCCATAAATTTGAACCCTAGATCGCTCATTCAACAAATGAGGAGAATAACACTAAGTTATCATATATGCGATGGTCACACGTGTAATGATCTGTATCTATATATATATATATATATAGGGGAGGGTTCTATTGACACCTGGTGTAAGAGTTAAACTCTTACACCTGTTTTGAGCGATTAATTTCTTTTGATCCAACGACTCTATATTTTTTAATTTTTTTTAAATTTTAACAATAGATATGGATTAGGTTAAGAGGTAACCCAAGATCCATTTTATTCAACTAAATCTTTGTAAGTCTCTAGTTCTTCGGTTGTTTCTATTAGTTCTTACGACTCTCTCTTCTTCACCTCTCTACACACCTCCATATCCTTGTTAATTATTTGATTTTTATTTTTCCTTTTATTCCATCCCTTTAACTTTTGATTCACTTACATCCATTGGTACAAAACTCAGAAGCATCCAACGAGTAGACACCGCCAATAGCCTTGTCCACAACGAGACTCACTTGTGCCGTTATGAGAATGTCCATGGGTTGGCATGAGATGGGGAAGAGGAATTAGAAAATCTGGGGTTAAAGAATGCTATTCTGGTTATGGGGTGAAATTTCCCAGCCAAAACTCCCAACACTTGTGGGTCCAAGTGTTTTCCTCACACATGACACCTCCGGCTTCTCTATTGATACTCACATAGTTAAAAGCAAAATCTCCTCCATTGATGCTCACGGAGCTTAAACAAATAGAGTACTAATTACATATTATATTTTAAAAAATTACAATCACATGTTGGTAATTATATATCTGTGAGACCATGATGGTATTGGCAAAGATCAGCAATTTGAAAATTATAAAATTTTGAGAAAATATCATTATTCACAATAGTAATCTCTTTTATCTCATATATGATTTGCAGATTAATAAATACATGACCCAAAACAAAAGGGATAAAAAAAGGAAAAAAAGAAAAAAGAAAAAAGGTACGTTACTTAATACTTGGATTACTACATTTACAAAATTGAAACATGATTTTTGAAACTCGATCACAAAAGTGAAGCTCTCATGTTAACAACTAGAATAAGGATTTAAGACCTATTTGAGTGTCCGATTCAAAATTAAACAATTCAATAAATTTTATATGATATTGAAGACACAAATCCATCATTTTGAATTGGAAAATTCAAGAAACTGAGGGATGGACAAAGGGGATTGGGGTAAGTTGTCGACTCTAATAGTTGGTGGGGGCAAAGTGTTTACTTTTATTGCCAACCCTAACAGAGCAGAGCAATCAAAGTATGGGAAAACTTCCATATCCTTGTATTAATTTGATTAATTGATCAAAACAAAGTAGATTGAAAAACCAAAAGAGAATTCAAAACATAAGTGGAGAGCCAAAGCTACTATAATTAAGAAAGGAAAGTAATATACCTTGTCTGGTTGGCTACTACCTCAAAGATCTTGATTAAAACCAAAAGAAGCACAGAGAAACCTCCTTGCTAAAGGCAAATTCTTTGTGGGAGGAGAAGTGCAATGTAGAGATCGAAGAAGAATTATTAAGCAAAAGTATCCAATGTGTATAGCATAGCTAAAAGATAAGGCGAAGAAAAGGAAGCAAGTCTATGAAATGATATTAGTTGGTTGACTTGGGTCAAGACTTAATTAAGTGGCCTATATTTCTGCAAGGTGCTGGGAAAGGACAAGTCATCTGCCATTTTGCTTTATGAATGGCAAAACGCAATACAAACGTGTGAAGTTTCCAACCTACAAGCATGTTAAGTTTCCAACGTACAAGAAATCTAAGCTGATAAGTGGAGGATTTAGACAAATATATGAAAACATATTTAATTCAATATTTAATCAATATGGGATGGAGAACTTCCCAACAAAACATACTCGTTGAGCTGGATTCCATGATTCCAATGCTAGTTGATTTTGATCTGAATGGCCTTTGGGCTTAATGGTATTTTTCTTTTCCTTTAAAAGGGAGGTTCCCTTTTTGATCTTTAGTGTTATATGTATGATGTCAAAAAAAAAAAAAAAAAGTACATTTTGATTTGTATCTTTGGTTCACTTTTGTAATTTCTTATGTGCACTCGTGATGATTTTTGGTTCGCTAAACTAAGAGGTGACAGAAAGTACACAGTCAAAACGAAACTCATCAAAAACAAGCAAACATCCACCAATTTATTGATTGTCGCAAGAACAATGCTAGATAGTAGGTAACCACGATCAATATTCACTCAAAAAAACAAAGGTAGGAAATAAAAAAGAAACTCTTTTTCTCGATATTATTAATTTCAAAATAATCAATCATCCTCACTATTTGCCATAAGGCTTACATCTCTTTATATAAAAAACAAGTCCTACGGAATAAGAAAACTTAGTTCTACTAAAACAAGTAAATATTAAACTACCTAGGAAACTAATTAAATTAAAAGCAATAATTAAATAAAAATAAAATAATAAGATAAACTAGAATCCCGGATCAACAGCAACAGTAAAAGGGCTCGTGGTGCATATGCATATTCTAATTATACGTACGCCTAAAAAGATCATGCGTACGCCGGTGCAATTTACATCATTCTCCTCTATTTGGAGAGAATTCGCCCTCAAATTCGTAGCTTCGTTCTCGGAGCTATCTTTATGATAAGGAACCAAGTGCTTGACGTTGAAAACTTAGACTGTTCGGTTCCTAATAAAACTATCATCATGCTTCCAACTACTGATATTGTGGATTCATTGCTTGATCCACAAGGGTTCAGTTGCACAAAAGTGACCCTTTTGCACCTTACATTATTCTCCCTATTCTCCTTGTTTGGAGAAAATTCGTCCCTGAACTCTACGGGTTGGCTTCACAAAAGTAGTATTGATGTCAACTAATCCAGCTGAATAAATACTTTGAGAACTTTTTTTGTTTTATTTCAATTGCCTCCAAAATTTATTTTCCCTAAATTTCACAACAAAATTTTTTTTTTCTACACTCATCTCATTTAAAATTTTCAGTAGTACAGGATTAACAACATAACAAATATTTTCAATTCCAATAAAATCATGATACTTCAACTCTTCAATAACAAAAACTCCATCCTCTTGAAAATCACCAAGTAGTTTAATACGGCAACAAAAATTATTGATTGAATAATTTTTATTACATGTCTCACAGGTTATAGTCTCTTCTTACCCATTCAAATTTTCAATAATATTTGGCTCAATATCACCATCATCATATTCATCAAAAATAGGCAAAGAATTAAAATCTACTAAATTTTTAGCTTCAGCATCACCAAAATTATTAAGAGAAAATTTATCCATGAATTCAAAATTCATTATCGCTTCAATTTCATCCAAATTTTCATTCTCCTTGTTTGGAGAAAATTCGTCCCTGAACTCTACGGGTTGGCTTCACAAAAGTAGTATTGATGTCAACTAATCCAGCTGAATAAATACTTTGAGAACTTTTTTTGTTTCATTTCAATTGCCTCCAAAATTTATTTTCCCTAAATTTCACAACAAAATTTTTTTTTCTACACTCATCTCATTTAAAATTTTCAGTAGTACAGGATTAACAACATAACAAATATTTTCAATTCCAATAAAATCATGATACTTCAACTCTTCAATAACAAAAACTTCATCCTCTTGAAAATCACCAAGTAGTTTGATACGACAACAAAAATTATTGATTGAATAATTTTTATTACGTGTCTCACAGGTTATAGTCTCTTCTTACCCATTCAAATTTTCAATAATATTTGGCTCAATATCACCATCATCATATTCATCAAAAATAGGCAAAGAATTAAAATCTACTAAATTTTTAGCTTCAGCATCACCAAAATTATTAAGAGAAAATTTATCCATGAATTCAAAATTCTTTCTTGCTTCAATTTCATCCAAATTTTCATTCTCCACAAAAACATCCTCAACAAAAACATCCTCAACACTCTTATTGTTCATAGAACACGGAGACAGAAATCAACAACTACAACACCGCTCAAGATGATAACTCTCATATAGGGCTCGTACCACGTCTATGAATTCTTCTTGCATTCGAGCCTTGTCCTACACGTCTCCCAAATTGACTTCATGACCATTGGCACGTCCTCCTCCTTGTCTTGGCATGACGGCAAGAATGAACTAGATTATGCAACGAAAATACATGGTCAAGACGAAGCTTACCAAAAATAATCAAGCATCCACCAATCTATTGATTGTCGCAAGAACAATACCAGGTAGTAGACAACCACGATCGATATTCACTCAAGAACACGAAAGTAGGAAATAAAGGAGAAACTTTTTCTCTCGATATTATTAATCTCAAAATAATCAATCATCCTCACTATTTGCCATAAGGCTTACATCCCTTTATATAAGAGAACAAGTCCTAAAGAATAAGAAAGCCTAGTTCCACTAGAACAAGTAAATATTAAACTACTTAGGAAACTAATTAAATTAAAAGCAATAATTAAATAATAATAAAATAAACTAGAATCCCCGATTAGTAGAAAACCTTGTAGTGCATATGCATATTCCAATTATGCGTATGCCTAAAATAAATGATCATGTGTATGTCGATGGAATCTGCATCAATATGGTTGATCATCCCATGGGATTTCACTATTTGAGTGTGTTTGGTATGTGATTTTGTGATAGGAAAATTAAGAGGATGGCAATCATCATCACAAATCATAGTAAAATTAAAAACAAAGGAATTTTATGAATTTCTATAAATTGATCCTATGACACCAATTATAACGATGATTCTAATTTATGTAAATGGTCCTATTCACGAAGATGGAATATCATCAAAAACAAGTAGTAAATTGCAATGAATTTCTCAATTTTCTAACATTTGTTGAATTTTTAAAATATTTCATCACATCTTTTGGTAAAATAAAAAGTAATGACCCTAGTTAGTAAATACTCATACTATACCCGTATAATACGTGTACGTACATATTTTTAAAAAAAACTCCCATTTGCTGTATAAAGTTCAAACATAATTAAAAATACTCGTTTTTTTGGTAGCAAACATATAGTTAGCATATTTGATGTACTCCGTATTATACTTATGTTAAAATACTCTTCATTGTAATTGACAATTTGACTACAATAATATTGACAATTCGACTCTTATTATAATCATCAACAATATTACTGTCAATATTTAAAATATATTGATTCTTATCTCTTTTTGTTAAATCAAGATTTAATTTATAATTTTTATATTATAATTTCATATCTCTTGATATATTTTTTTTTGGGTTTGTTAAAGATTAGATGATGATATCTATTCTTTTGCTATATAGACCACATTTCATATGATTTTAGGACAAAACCTATAAAATAATTTAGGAGATGAAAATGTGAAAATATATATATAGATCAAGACTTATATATTTATTAATTTTTAGTCATCTTCTTAGTCAAATTCTTGCTTCTTTCTATATAAATGTAAAAATAAATAAATAAATAAAACAAAACAAAATAATAAAATAGATTATTATTTTATACGTGATTGATTTTTTAATAATATTTTATGAATGTTTAAATAAAATAATATAAAAATAATGATTAATAGTGATATACTAAATGAAATAACATAACATACTCGCGTATTTTATATCTCAAATTTTTAATTAAGATTCATATTATACCCGTATATGCACATATCCGTATTATTTCCGTTTCTGTTTTTTTATGCCAAATTTTTCATCATATTTTTGTTAAGAAAAAATAAATTATACTCCATACGTATGCCGTCCCGTATTCTCCTATACCGTATTTTACTAACTATGGTAATGACATATTCATATGGCCGATTTTTCCAGATATCTTCCCAAATTTTTGGTTTTCTTGGCAGCGTTATTTTCAACTGCGTTTAAAATTATCTTGATTCCTCAAATTCAACCGACAAGCCAAATTTTGAAACCCTTTGTGCACGACTGAATTTACTGTCAAACTAGGTATAGATATAGGAGGAAAAAGGCCTAGCCAAACACAGATCACAATTGGACTTCCTCACATCTCAGAAACTTTGTAGGAAGCCTCTCAGAAATTTATAGGAAAGAAATATGAAGTTGTACTTTTGGTGAGGAATGTACGTACGTTGCTGAAATGTTGAGAAACAACCATTGTCCCTGTAATCTATACATTTCATAAAATTTAGATAGAATCTCCTCACATGCATTAGGTTGCTTTGAATGCCCTCCTATCCATTCAACTGGTGTTCCAAATCATTAATGTAATAAACCCTAGCAGAATCTGCCCAATACAAATCATTAAACCCGCGTTGAATCTACCCCAATACTAATCCCTTTGGACACATGCAGTCCCCCCATCCCCGGGGTCACATGCACAAGGAAATTATAGGACAAAGTCCAGGGGTTGGCCTTGAGGGAGAGTGGTGAGAGTTGAACCCAAAACCTTACTTGGAAAGAGGCCCTAAGACTACTCGGTCCACCCCTCAAGATTTAAACATGATTTATTTAAATTGCCTTTTGAACATAAACCACATTCTATTATTGCCAAACACATTCCACATCTTACTAAAGAGAAAGAAAGCAGTAAAGTGCCTATGGTTTCTGCCTCCGTGTCCCTGCCGCTCGTTCTTGGTCCGTCGATCTGTTGTTGCCACTGGTCATTACCATCCCTCCATCGCTGTCACAGTAACAATTGCTGTCCCCTGTTGAACAAGGGCCAGGAGCCATCCGGAAAATTGGGTAGAACCACGTAAAATACTTGATCATGCGTATGCCTGCTGCTAGAAATGGAGAGGAAAACAGTGATTGGCTTAAGACTCACCTGTGTGATACAAAATTAACCAGACTAGCGTTTCGCTGGGCATTGGTTGTCTAAATTTCATGTAAATTATACAGACATTATGATATAATGTGCTTAATCCACCAATTGATCAAATATGGATTGAGGCATTAATTATCCGTACGGTTTTAACACAAAAGCCCATAAAAGAGCAAAACACTATTATTTAAAATTCCGGTTAATGTATAAACCAGAATCCTCGCAAAACATGCAAACACAATTCAACGCCCCACCCAAAGTTCTCATGCATAACGTTCTGCATCTTTCTTCCAAAGTTCATCTACTCTAAAATCACGCCAAAAAGGTGATATCTACATTGATCAGCAAAAATCCCGTTTTAAATCAAAAGAAAAATTGTTAAGATTACTAACCAATTAATAAAAAGATCCTGGAGTGATTTTAGCTATTTGCATTGTTCACAGATGGTAGGGTTCCATAAGAAGAATCTGTCCCCGAATATGAGTGTTAGATTCATGGAGGCCAATAAAGAATTGAGTAGGGCACTCTTACTACGGGTAAGCATGGAGGGCCTTTGAGGTACCACAGGTGCAAGGGGGGAGTGTTGTGAAAGAAGAAAGCTTATCCCATAAAGTTTTTATTTTGGTATAGTAAGCAGCAATACTCAAATTATCAAATTATCTTGAACACAAAGAATGATGTCACGAATCTGAAAAATAGCGGGACCATTGCTTTGCGCAAAACGCTCTTGTAAATCAATCCAAATCTCACGGGCAATGGAAGCATAAATAATGCTATCAGAAATTTCAGCAGAAACTAAATTTAAAAGCCATGACTTGACCATATCATTGCACCTTCTCCAACTGGAATAGGATGCAGAGTCAATAGATGGAATCGTCATGGAATCATCAACAAGAGACAATTTATTTTTGGTACTAAGAGCAGTGCTCATGGCTCGAAACCAAGTGGGAAAATTATCTCCATTTAAGGATTGAGAAACCAAAATGGATCCAGGTTGATCTGAATGATGTAAATAGAAAGGACTGGAAACATCAGTTTTAAGATCAGGAACAACATTTCTCGTAGTACCTAATTGATTGTGGTTGTTGTGTTCAACATTTGAGTGCTCCGATTGGTCTGTAGTAGCCATAGTTGGATACGAGAATGCATCTAAATGAGAAGATGTTGAAAGCAGAAAAGAAAACAGAGAAGAAAACGCTTTGATACCAAGTTAAAAAATTAAACTGTTGTGTTTTTTTCATTAACATTGCTGGTAAATATATACACGTTACAATGGAATATAATCCCTTGATTGTCGGGATCTGATGAAAATCTTATGCCAAAATTAATATAAACAAGAAAGGCTAATAGCCAAAATCACTCTAGGACCTTTTGATTGATTAGCAATCTTAACATTTAGCATTAATCCAAGAGCTAGAAATTTAATGAGAGAAGAGGAAAAAAATACCGGGTGGGTGTCAAATAGGGGTTGAATAATAGATTTGGCATCGGGATGGTCCCATTCTGGCGGATCCCACCACTGTTTATAGGCAATGCAATGCCCGATTTATGGCGGACAAGAGCAAGATGGAGTTGCATGTATAACTTGGTGAGAATCCCTACAGGCCGGTCACAAAAAGAAGTGCCAATGGGGAGTGTGAAAAATCACTGGATGATTATGGACTCATGTCGGCGATCAATTTCTTCAGAGAGCTAGTTACATGAAGAACTGTACAACGAAGAGGAAGATGTTTATTCGTTTTCTAATGTGTGTAAGTTTTCAATTTACGACGTTGATTTTGGCAGGGGAAAGCCTTGTTGGGTTAGTAGATTAAGTGTACGAACGGAACTCGTTATTTTAATGGACACCAAATGTGGTAATGGGATTGGAGCATGGGTGAGCTTGGAAGAAAAGGATATGCTTCTATTTCAACAAGATCCCGACATTGTAGCCCACATTTCCTTGTCCCCACCGTGTTAGGATTATGCCCTAGAACCAATCACAGAGATGATTATTTAGGGATTAGGAACAATCATTTTATTTCATTTATGTATGTCACATTTATTATTGATTTAATAGAAGGGCTTATTCTATTATGTTTATATGCATCATTTATATTTACATAATATGTCTATGGAGTTAGAGTTGAGAATATGGAATTACAAAGAGTTGTAATTTTGAGACTATATATATATATCTCTGTACTAAACTCCTAAAGCATTCCTAGTTGAAGGTTCATTATGATGGACAGTAATGAACCATAGGACTAGCACTTGTTAGGTTCACTCTGTAGGAGGATAGCTAGTCTCAAGCTATTTGTGTGGAGACACTACAACCAACAAGTGGGTGCCTATTACGAGAATAGATACACTGAATGTGACCAAAGATATGAGATAAACTGAATGGAGTTTTATCCTGCCTGTCAATCAGTTTCTCATTGTTATAGTGGTACAAGTAATCCGTAAACCTGAGACACCATAGTTGTCTTATGCATGTAGCTTTAGAAGTTTGATAACACTAAGTGCAGATCCTATTCAGGGGTCTACAAAGGTATTCATTGGCCCTACTGCTATGTGTATGAAGGCATGTGAGTGATCAACAAGAGATCCATCACTCTCAGGAAAAAGAGAGAGAATGTCTCATATAGCATTCATAATATAACTCATTAAATCCATGGCCATGGTAGGATGAATATGAAAAGACTTTCATGAGTTCATCAATGAGTTGATATCTATGAATGAGTATAAAGTAATTGAATTAGGGACTTGACAGACTTCCATGTCCTATTAGTTCAATTGGAGACATTGTGTTGAAGGAAGGATGCAATTGTAACCTATAAACTATAACAGAAGGGTTCTTTGTAATGACTATCCACCTCATTAAGGACCACACCATGAGCCATATGCTAGGTGTTACTCATAGCTAGTAGAAGCCCTAATTGATATAAGTGAGTTATAATCAATTAGGGAATTGGAAGGAATTCCAATTAGACCCTAAATAGAAAGAGTTCCATTGTGCACACCTCGTGCTATTCCTACTGCTTGATGATGTGAACTCAATGGGTCATTCACTGATCATGCAAGATGAGCTTTAAAGTCTATGAGAGAAAGGGTATGAGTGCATAAAGAATAGTTCTTTAAGGCCAAATTTATATATGATATAATTAAGAGGGGTTATTGTGTAATTAATAGTAATTACACAAAACCCTAAGTGGGTTCTCCGTTATGGCCGGCCCCCCCTTGGTGGGCTATATATATGTAGTGTGATGTGATGACATTATAACAAGTTTAACTCCCTGAAGGGCTGGCTGAAAATTCCAGCCTCCCTCTCTCTCTCTCTCTCCTCTCTTCTCCTGCACTAGCAACAACAAGGAAAATGAGGAAAAGACTTGAAGCTCTAGCTAGGTGTGGATACCGTTGGAGGCAGCACACTTGAGCTATTCACTCACCGCTGTCCGAAATCAAAGCTTAGAGCAAAAAGGAGAAGACAAAAATTTTGTAAGTGTTCTAACCCTCTTTGTAGTTAGGGTTTGATTTTGTGTTATGCATAGTTAGATTCATGGGCTGTGGAATCGTAGGAAAAATTTTTATATTCCGCACTTCTATTTTTCCCTCTTGTTCGATTCCCAATAGTGGTATCAGAGCCATGATAATGCATAATACAAAATACATATGGGCTGGTAATTACGGTGAAGTTAAATGATTTAAAAATCTGGAAATTTTTCTGCATAATTGGTTTTCCTCCATGGCTGAACCTAAGGTTTGAAACCCTAGGTCAATTCTCTTCTACTCCTCTTCTTATTGATGGTTAAGTGTAGCCATGGATGCAATAGGTTGCATAGGGTTTGAGTTTGGAGAAGAAGAATAAGGAAACTAAGGTTTTATAAAATTGTTATGAACAGTTTTCATGGTAGCCATGGAAAACCGTCATCTTGTTTTGCATGCCAAATTCAGAGTTCTTCTCCAAAATTTTCGAGCCATATATGGTTAGAAAGCTCTTCGAATAAGCTTTCCAACCCAACAAACGGTGCGTCAATCCGAGTTCTGTAGTGAAAGTTATGAATTTTTTACTACAGGCTGTCTGGAAAGACAATTTTGCTCGGGAATGATGCAATAGCCACAACTTTGAGTTATTGATGGAGATCAAAGGCATGGCAATGGTTACCACCACTTGGGTTATGTTTTAGACATGGTAGGGAAAGGTTCCCAAGCATTTAGATGCATCATAATTGGATTAAGATGCTATAACAGAAGGAAGAAGGAGAAGAACACCATGGAGGCTAAGGTTCTCGCAATTAATTCTAATTAAAGCTGCTGTATTTATGATGGCAAATCATTGTAGGATCATTATATATCATGTGTATATGATTTTCTTTAAGTTTCAAAAAGGTTTTGATGGAAAAGGATTCAAAAAGTTTGAAAATTTTTCATAAACAGCATAGCAGAATTTTTCTGCAGAAAAATCATCAATGGAGTTTTGATTAGAACTTGAGTTAGGGAACTCCAAATTGCATGAAACCAATTGCATTAGTTTCCTAAGACATGTGGGATACTGGGAAAATTCGTTTGGTAGCCTAATTCATTATCTTGCTGGGTTTTAAATCAATTTCTGACAATGGACAGTATGCTGAAAATTTCTGGGCAGCCTACTGTTGTTTTAATTGTCTAGAACAATTAGTGATGATTTGATCATCCAAACCTCTTCTATTAGCTTAGTATTTCATGTAGGGACATGATACAAAAGCTGATTTCAATGGAGGAGTCGAATTGATAAGGTTTTAGAAGCTATTGTGACCTTGAAGGTCTGCAACAATGGCTCCAGCAATGGGTTTTGGAAACCCTAATTGTTCTTGATGATGGCAGCCACTTCCACCATTTCTCACATGTCCAAGGGCTTGTCCCATACTCCTGTAGTCCTCTCCCTTGGCTGGCCATGGCCTCCCACAGCCGTTGGTGGCCATGGCAGCCTAGCCAAGCTCAGGCAGCCCCCTGGTAGTGACGGCTGCATAGAGTTAAGAATGAAACCCTAATTTTGAGTTAATGATGAAACCCTAATTTCATTATGGCATTAATTAAAACCCTAATTGGAATATTAATTACCTTAATTAAGAGTTAATGATTGGTCATTAAATGACCAATCATGGTTATTAATTGTTAGGGCATAATTAATACCATTAATGATGTCTAGGGTTAGGGTTTTGATAACCCTAATTAGTGTAATTAATTAAGGGTAATAAATACCCTATTTGGCAAATTAAACCCTAATCCCTTTTATTAAATACCATATGAACCTAGGGTTTTAATGATTGGTCATTAAATGACCAATCATAAGGGCTTGCATTTAGGGTTTAGGGTTATGCATTTAGGGTTTAGGGTTTTAGGAAACCCTAATACACTAATTCATCATTTAATTGATTTTATTTAATTCCCATGTTAATTATTTAATTAATATTGATTAATTTTATAATGTTTTAAATGGTTTAAAATACAATTGGGGATTAAATTAAAATCTGGAAATTCTTAATTAAATGAAATTGTTTTGTTTAAATAAGGAAACCCTAATATTGGATATTAGAGTTATTTTAGGAAACTTTATATGTTTCTATTAATTTGATTAATTGAAACTAAATTTCTTAAATGTTAAGACTTTATTTAATTATGGATATTTTTGTTTAAACCTAATAAGATTAGGATGCATTAATGAGATTAATGTAAATCATTCAAGAGAATTACCATAATGCCCATATGTTTTAATGCTTACAGTTTTTCTTTACATTATGCAATGAGATTGTATGTATGTGTTTGGATGATGATTATAGACTATACCCCTTAAAATAATTGTGATTGGCCATCTTATGAATGGGTTGTAATAATTTTTCAAGAGTTGTAATTTAATTATGGTGATGTAATTTATTATTTGGCGCTTGCATGCCACCTTCCCTCTCTCTCTATCATTCTCTTATGTACCCCACATTCCCTTTATGTATCCCTTTCTATATATTATGTAAATATTATATAATCGAGAGCGCACTAAGGAGCATGGTGGACCCAAAGGAGTATGATGGAGCCCAACAAGCCAATGGTGGAGACCATCAAGCCAAGGGAGCAGATTGAAGGACTTGAAAGCTTAGAGAAGTTTTTCAAGAAAGCATGCATGTTACAAATGGTTTATTTTACGATCACCTACACCCACCATAGACCTAGGATTCAATCTATTGGCTTGGATTGAATCTTCTTAAAGTCCATAATCATCATAGTGGGAGCTTTAATTTATGAGATAATTGTTTTAACTCCAATACCATAGTTTGGTATATGTTACCTATTCACTTAGGGACTAATATCAAAATATGGTACTTTATATATATTGATATATAATAGCATGCGATGTATGATTTTATAATAGCCTGAGATGTATGATTATAAATAGCATAATTTATAAGTTTAAATTTTGATACATGGGATGCATGTTAATTTGATGAGACCCTTAAAACCCCTATCTTTTAATATTAAGTTGAAAATGAAGAAATCATAAGGAATGAATTCTTCATTGCCTTCTATCATTATAGGATCATCTAACGTCCCTTAATGTGGGTACCTGGCTGCAGACATGTAGGAGCTACCCATGTTAAAGACATTACTTGAAACTATCACATATGAGATATCATGGGGTGCCTAAACTGGTATAGACCAAGAAACTATAATGTGAGGTATATATTTGGCGAAACATACTTTGTGAATGATGGGCTTAACTAAACTAAGGAAGTATTCCAAGAAACTATAATGTGAGGAGTATGTACCCTAGAGGCAAAATGGTTGGAACTTGCTTATGAAGCAATAGACAAAGAGTTGTCTTCTCATTGTGGGTTAGAAGTCAAGAAACAATAATGTGAGGCTTCTAAGTCACAGTGGGACCCCAATCCCCATTAGGAATGAGATTCCCGAATTCCATTAGAGGGTGTATGGAATTTGATAAAATAGTGGGAGGTACCATATGATTAAAGACCCAATCATTATGAATAAAAATGAAATCTAATTCTCTGTTTATGTAGATTACCTAATTACTTACCTCAAAACCCCTGTTTCCTAATATAGGATATTGATAGTTTGACTAAACCCGATTTCTTTGATTGACTTAGGAAATTGAGAATTGTTCTCAATTTCAAAAGATTGTTTATATGCTATTAGGCCTTTTATTAAAGGCCCTCCATAAAACATCCTAAGAAGAAAAAGACACTATGCGCAATTGGCATCTTGTTGCCATGCTATATGATAGTATTGATGACTAATGAACTTCAGAAGAAAAATTAGTCAATGCAAGTGCCTTTGATGTCCTACATCACATACAAAGGTTGTATTGTGAGTAAAATAATACTATAAAGTATAGTACTTGTAAAGGACTTCTTCTGGACTAGGATGTAATAAAAGTTGTTTATTAATAATCATTCTTTTGAAAAATGATTAATCACATAGAATAGCTTGAAAAACTAGATGTGATTTAAAATGGAAGCATAGAGGAAAGCAAGTCTTGAAAAGTCAAAGACAAAGAAATATAATAATTTTGTAGTAAACATAAGGTATTGTAAAGGGAACTTGATAAAGTATCAGTCTTCCTAGAAGAACCAAACTTTTGAAGTTTTGGTTCATGCTCTAAACTAAATTGTTGGTTAGTTCTGCTTCTTGGTTTTTGGATTCTAGTGTAATCTAATTCGAAGCAGAAAGTTAAGTAGATAACAAGTTATCTTTTAAAATTTTAATAGAGCAAGAGTTGCTAGATTAATTTTGGGAACTTATTTCTTAACTAGGTCATTTAAGACATTCTAAAAATTTGACTTCTAAATTTAAATGACTAATTAGAGTGAATGCAACGTATTCCGAGAATACAAGAGATGTAGAGACTCTCATTTAAATGTAACGATTATGACTTGGTTATGAGATAACCAAACCCATCTTTTACTTGGTGAAGTGAAAGAGTTACATTTATAATTTGACTAATACATTGTGATGTATATAGTCATGTAGAGCATGCATTCAATTACAGTAGACTCATCTTAGAATACCATAACTCAATGGTGAATCTAAGAGAACGAATTGAACCCTATTAAGATATGGTTTGATCCATGATGAGTTTTACTAATGTATCCATCTAGGATATACCTTAAAATTGCTACATATTGATAATTTAGGGTTCACTCCAGTTTTGTCCCAATTATATCAGATATGATATGGGAAGAAGCCCAACTTAAAGAAGTTAAGGCTTGGGCTTGTACTACGTTTGTCTGGAAACATAATGTAGACAATCTGGAAATAAGGTCAAGTAAGTGTTTAATTGTGGTATATCCCAAAAGTGGTTGGGATAGTATTTCTATTACTCTAATGAATAAAAGTTGTCCATTAGGATGTTTGCTGGATTTTCTTGAGAAATAGTTCATTCAAGAAAGATGCAAAAGTAGATAGAATTTATAGAATTGTCTGTAAAGCCACAAACGAACAAAGATCCAACCCTTGTCTCTGTTGAGACAAAACCCTTAACTATACTACAATCTTTTCATAGATCAAATTGGATATTTCTTAACATAAGAGAGATATTGTATCTCTATTAGAATGTGAAAGAATTGTTCTTTGGTGATAAAGATCACCAAGATAATCCTATTGATTATGACTAGACGATGTTTCACATCAACTCGAGAAATGACTAAGAGTCATTAAATCCAATATGGATAGGTAAAGACCTAAAAGGTTTGGCTATTTAAGAATGTTTTCAACATAGGCAAAAAGTTGTCTATAAAGAAACTTGTTTAATAATAGTTATGCTGAAATCCATTTGGATCTTGTTATCTATAAACACACATTTTGAATATGAGATATGTTAAAAAGGATATAAAGATGTTATATCAAATGGTGAAAAAGCATAAAAGTGTGCAAGTTATAGAAGTCTATTAATAGACTACAAGGTTCTCATAATTAGAACATCTATAAAGTTGAAGTAATCAAATTGTTTGATTTCTCTCATTGTATAGATGGACCATGAGTGTATAAAAGGTTAGTGGGAGTGCGATCGTTTTTCTTTATCATAAATATAGATGACATCCTAATCATTATGAATGATATATGAATGTTATCTAATTTAAAGTTTTGGTTTTTGGAGAAAAACTAATTCATAAAAGATTTGGCAGAAGCATCCAATAAGATCTATAGAGATAGATCATATAGATTGCTAAGTATCTTCAAATCATTAAACATAGTTGAAATGTTGAAGGAGTTCACATGGAGAATTCTAAGGGAGGTCTGATTTACTTCAGATAAGAATTCATTATTCAAGGGCATGTGCCCTAGGATAATACAAGTAAGGTTTTTAAAGTGTTAAGAAGCCTTATTCTACACTATGTATTGAACCTGATATCTATTATGTTGTAATTGTTACAAATAGTTATCAGTCAATTCAAATTTGGAATATTGGATTGTATATGGAAATTGTAAACTCATAGTAGATAGGTATATGGATTTGGATATGATCCATATGGGGTATATTTTATATTAACTTTAGTTGATGAAATACTTAATGGAAGAACTGTATGAAAGATACAGTAGATTCCATTATTGAGGATGAATTAATTGTCGTATTGTCTAAGAGACTGTTTGGATCTATAAATTCATTTAGAACTTGGAGTTGTTCCTTCCATTGAGTTGCCCATACTTTGTTTTGTGACAACAATGGGTCTATAGCTCAAGCATAGGAATCATGGTCTCATCAAAAGTCCAAACACATAGAGCGGCAATTCCAAGTGATTAGAGGAATCATTGGAAGATGTAATAGATACATTACAGAAGATATTATCTACATAAGTTTTTGTAGACCTACTGACTAAAGTTTTAAAACATAATTGGTTATGTCTAAGACCAACATCTTGAGAAAATAGGTATGCGATACATAGTCGATTAACTTTAATGCAAGTGGGAGATTGTTAGGATTATGCCCTAAAGCCAATTATAGAGATGATTGTTTAGGAATTAGGAACAATCATTTGATTTCATTTATGTATGTCACATTTATTATTGATTTAATAAAAGGGCTTATTCTATTATGTTTATATGCATCATTTATATTTACATAATATGTCTATGGAGTTAGAGTTGAGAATATGGAATTACAAAGAGTTGTAATTTTGAGACTATATATATATATCTCTGTACTAAACTCCTAAAGCATTCCTAGTTGAAGGTTCATTATGATGGACAGTAATGAACCATAGGACTAGCACTTGTTAGGTTGACTCTGTAGGAGGATAGCTAGTCTCAAGCTATTTGTGTGGAGACACTACAACCAACAAGTGGGTGCCTATTACGAGAATAGATACACTGAATGTGACCAAAGATATGAGATAAACTGAATAGAGTTTTATCCTGCCTGTCAATCAGTTTCTCATTGTTATAGTGGTACAAGTAATCCGTAAACCTGAGACACCATAGTTGTCTTATGCATGTAGCTTTAGAAGTTTGATAACACTAAGTGCAGATCCTATTCAGGGATCTACAAAGGTATTCATTGGCCCTACTGCTATGTGTATGAAGGCATGTGAGTGATCAACAAGAGATCCATCACTCTCAGGAAAAAGAGAGAGAATGTCTCATATAGCATTCATAATATAATTCATTAAATCCATGGCGATGGTAGGATGAATATGAAAAGAGTTTCATGAGTTCATCAATGAGTTGATATCTATGAATGAGTATAAAGTAATTGAACTAGGGACTTGACAGACTTCCATGTCCTATTAGTTCAATTGGAGACATTGTGTTGAAGGAAGGATGCAATTGTAACTTATAAACTATAACAGAAAGGTTCTTTGTAAATGACTATTCACCTCATTAAGGACCACACCATGAGCCATATGCTAGGTGTTACTCATGGTTAGTAGAAACCCTAATTGATATAAGTGAGTTATAATCAATTAGGAAATTTGAAGAAGTTCCAATTAGACCCTAAATGGAAAGAGTTCCATTGTGCACACCTCGTGCTATTCTTACTACTTGATGATGTGAACCCAATGAGTCACACACTGATCATGCAAGATGAGCTTTAAAGTCTATGAGAGAAAGGGTATGAGTGCATAAAGAATAGTTCTTTAAGGCCAAATTTATATATGATATAATTAAGAGGGGTTATTGTGTAATTAATAGTAATTACACAAAACCCTAAGTGGGTTCTCCATCATGGCCTGCCCCCCCCCCCTTGGTGGGCTATATATATGTAGTGTGATGTGATGACATCATAACAAGTTCAACTCCCCAAAGGGCTGGCTGAAAATTCCAGCCTCCCTCTTTCTATCTCCTCTCTTCTCCTACACTAGCAACAACAAGGAAAAGGAGGAAAGGACTTGAAGCTCTAGCTAGGTGTGGATACCGTTTGAGGCAGCACACTTGGTCTGCTCACTCACCGCTATCCGGAATCAAAGCTTGGAGCAAAAAGGAAAAGACAAAAATTCTGTAAGTGTTCTAACCCTTTTTGTAGTTAGGGTTTGATTTTGTGTTATGCATAGTTAGATTCATAGGCTGTGAAATCGTAGGAAAAATTTTTATATTCCGCACTTCTATTTTTCCCTCTTGTTCGATTCCCAACACACCGACCATTCACAATCGCCACAGCTGCAACAAGACACTACGTTCTTTCCTGTGATCTCTCTCTCTTTTCGTACATGTGCCATTTCTCGATCTTTCCCTTTTGGCGTTTTTGTGATATGGTTTCTTGAGCTTGATAGTTCTGTTTGTGTTCTTGTTTATGGTGATTGATCTGGTGTATTTTGTTTTAGTTTTAATTAGGTGGGTGTCTTTGAATGAAATTGCACTAGCTGATGTTGTCCCTATTTATCTTGTTTGGATCGGAGCTTCTTTCCTATATATGGTGTCCTCTTTTAGTAGTTCATATTCATTAAATAAAATCAACTTTTGCTGATTTAACAAATATATATACTCTCTTTCCCTCTCTAGCTAAATCATTGCTGATGTTTTAGTTTTCAAATAAATTATTGTTGGATATTTAAATAATTATATTATTATTTTATTACACATAAATATTACTAATGGTTGTCTTTGGCCGGTTTGGTGTGAAGGTGCTTTATGCACCCTTTGGGTTTCAATATTTAAATAATAAACTATATAACTGTTTCATGGTTATGTTTGTCTCCATTCTGAAAAGGTACTTTTATACCTTTTGACATCCTTTTGATTTAAAGATTATTTTATTACTAATAACCTTAAAGGTTGTATTGTTAGCTGGTTTTGTGTACAGGTGCTTTAGGCACCTTCTGACTTGTATGGAAATGGTGCTTGGCATTTTTTCGGTTTAAGCATGTGGGTACCATTAGCACCCATTCCCGTCTATATATAGCCACCCCATTCGTGGGTATTGAAGATAGTAATAAATAATTTTTATTTTCTTTTTTTTGTGTGGCAGTAATCTTGTAGCATTCTTTTATTCTTGTTTTAAAAGTTCAGGCTATTTCAAGGTTGTACAAATCCTTTAAATAGTAATAGGTGAATCTAGGTCCATTGTATCCTGGGGACAATTTGCCATATAACCTTTTTTGTACTCGCAATTATATTGGAAGGGCGGTAAATTTGTCTTAAAGATAGCGATATAATCGTGCCTTAGATTTTGGATTTCACCTTTTGTCTCTATTAATTAGTGTATACTTCCAACAATTATACTGTAAAACTGATTTCGCTACCAATCTTGATGATTCTTGATACTAACTTGTGAGGAGCTTTGGGTGAAATAATGCCTAGTGTCATGGGTCGAGTCTCCAACCCAAAAGACTAGCCCATTAAGTGGAGTTGCCCTCCCAACTTATATGCCCAAGAGTCTCCCAGTGCCTATCCGATGTGGGACAGAGATCCATGACATTCTCCCCCACCCAACCCGCACGACGCCCTCGTCGTGGTTGGGCCCACCCTGCCTACCTGTCCGCACCCCGTACCCCTCGCGAGTCACATACGCCGTCGGTACCCCGTGGGCCCAGGCGCTTGGCGTGACATTGGATAAGGAACCGGGTTAGCTCTGATACCACTTGTCACGGGTCGGGTCTCCAATGTCACGCCAAGCGCCTGGGCTCACGGGGTACTGAGGGCGTATATGACTCGCGAGGGGTACGGGGTGTGGACAGGTAGGCAGGGTGGGCCCAACCACGACGAGGGCGTCGTGCAGGTTGGGTGGGAGAGAATGTCATGGATCTCTGTCCCACATCGGATAGGCACTAGGAGAATCTTGGGCATATAAGTGGGGAGGGCAACTCCACCTATTGGGCTAGCCTTTTGGGTTGGAGACCTGACTCGTGACAAGTGGTATCAAAGCCAACCCGGTCCCTTATCCAATGTCACGCCAAGCGCCTGGGCCCACGGGGTACTGAGGGCGTATATGACTCGCAAGGGGTACAGGGTGTGGACAGGTAGGCAGGGTGGGCCCAACCACGACGAGGGCGTCGTGCGGGTTGGGTGGGAGAAAATGTCATGGATCTCTATCCCACATCGGATAGGCACTGGGAGAATCTTGGGCATATAAGTGGGGAAGGCAACTCCACCTATTGGGCTAGCCTTTTGGGTTGGAAACCCGACCCGTGACAAGTGGTATCAAAGCCAACCCGGTCCCTTATCCAATGTCACGCCAAGCGCCTGGGCCCACAGGGTACTGAGGGCGTATATAACTCGCGAGGGGTACGGGGTGTGGACAGGTAAGCAGAGTGGGCCCAACCACGACGAGGGCGTCGTGCGGGTTGGGTGGGAGAGAATGTCATGAATCTCTGTCCCACATCGGATAGGCACTGGGAGAATCTTGGGCATATAAGTGGGGAGGGCAACTCCACCTATTGGGCTAGCCTTTTGGGTTGGAGACCCGACCCGTGACAAGTGGTATCAGAGCCAACCCGGTCCCTTATCCAATGTCATGCCAAGCGCCTGGGCCCACGGGGTACTGAGGGCATATATGACTCGCGAGGGGTACGGGGTGTGGACAGGTAGGCAGGGTGGGCCCAACCACGACGAGGGCGTCGTGCGGGTTGGGTGGGAGAAAATGTCATGAATCTCTGTCCTACATCGGATAGGCACTGGGGGAGTCTTAGGCATATAAGTGGGGAGGGCAACTCCACCTATTGGGCTAGCCTTTTGGGTTGGAGACCCGACCCGTGACACTAGGCAAACCGGAAGGGTGCATTGTTCAGCACTATATTCTATTTGGATTTCGCCACTCGACGGTAATCTGACCATATGGCACGTACAACTCTACAATTAATATGATAGGCTTAGTTAATGTGCCTCTACTGAAAGCTTATTTGATTTATGTGGTTCTTGCCTCACACGAGAGATAGTGGGGGTTCCTCTCTCTAAGGGTGCCCACTAATATTTACCCAAGGACTAGACCAACTTGTTGGGGAAATTTGTAGATTTGTGAATTTCGGCACAAAATATTTATTAAAATTAAATAAGAAAATAAATTACAACACAAACTAAAAATCACAAATACAATGAAATTGAACAAAGACAAATAAAATAATAATCACAACTTGAATTAATAAAATCCAACACAATAAATATTTTAATTAAAATAAAATAAAGAGAGTAAAAAAAGTTGGCCTGTGAGCAAGCACATGAAAACATGTTGTCATAAAAGAACTATCACCTCCCTATGTAAAAGTGTTCATAGACAAAATGACTTTCAATATACAACCCAAAAGCTCGTAATTCCATCTTCTATAGGTACGTTGGTGAACTCATCCACGATTATACACTCGTAAAAAAATATATATATAAAATAAATAAATAAAGATTTTAGAGAAGTGCAGTAAAAAAATAGATAGAAAAGATAAAACGAATATTTGTTGTCCATATATGGCCCACTATTTATAATAATATATAGCTGAAATTAGTTTGAGCTAATAAAACCCAAAATAAATGTCTTAATAATTCTTTTTTTGTAGCAGCCCAATCAATAACTTGAAATAAAAGTACGTCCAACAATGGATACCATAAATCATAGAAATTAAGACTCAACGGTTAGCGTGCGCACATTTGTGTGATCTAAAGTTTTGAAGCTTTAAAAAAAAAAAATCACATATTTTCTAACTTAACTCTCTAAACTAAATTAATCTCACAATTGGAAATAAAAGCAGGCATGGAAATTGAAAGTACTTCATTGCATGAAATGTAAACATACTTACAAACTAAAGAGAAACAAGTCTTACTATGCAAGCTCCAAAATTACAGTACTATATAATTGAAGGATTGAGAAACATAGCAGCTTAAAGAAGAAAAAAAATATATATTGGAAGTGATGAGTGAGTCTTCCATGTAACTGTGACATGGCCAAGTGATGTCACAAGGCAAAAGAGGCTAAGCAAAGTGGAATTGTAGGGCCAAAAAGGATACTAATAATCCCACTTTGCTTGGTTATCATTGGCTTGTGACACCACCTAGTCATATCACAATTACATGGAAGTTTTTTTCATGGGACTACTCATACAAAATTGACTCCTTGCATGGGAATACTCGCACAAAGTTTCATTATCCTCATGTGCCTTCGACTTATCTAGTTTATATAGGTTATTACTTTTAAGCTCTTATATATATCAATCTGGGGTTTCCTTGTTATCAAATCAATAATTAAAAATAAATAAATAAATACATAGCAATTTCAACAAGATCCCTACACTGTAGCCTACATTTCCTTGTCCCCACCTACCATTCACAATCGTCACAGCTGCTAACACTATGTCCTTCCCTATGATCTCTCTCTTTCCCACTCTAGATAAGTGTTGATGTTTTAGTTTCCAAATAAATTCTGTTGTAAATTAAACTGATTTCGTTGCCACTATTAATGAATAATTAATGATTCTTCGTAATAGCTTATGAGAGGCTTTAGCTGAAATAATGCTTGGGCAGGCCAGAACGGTGCATCGTTCAGCACTAATAATTGGATTTTGCTACTCCTCAGTCAATTGCATTTGTCTAAATATTCCGTAATCTGGCCACGAGGCACAACTCTTATATCTTTGCTATGATAGGCCACACTTAATTAGTTAATCTGGCTGTTTTAAAAGCTGATTTGGTTTGACTCATTTGGTCTGCTCTCCAAATGAGTCTGAATCAGATTAGAAATGATCCAAAAATTAAATAAATAAAAAATGAGTCCCAATATGCAAAGAGTCGATGAAAATGATATTAGGATTACCATTATCACATACACCATAAGAAATATAAGGGATTTAAAATGATGAGTTTTTTTTAAAAAAATCCATTGTGGCTGTTTCGTTTTTCTTTTTTCTTTTTTTTTCTTTTTTTTTAATGGTGGCTTTATTAATAAATTATAGTTTTTGCCTATCCCCAAAAAATAAATAAATAAATAAATAAATAATTGAAGAAAAGAAAAGAAACAAAAAGCTGACGTATAGAAACCTGGTGCTTAAACTTAGGATTCAAGTGGAGCCTTAGCTAGGTCACCACAAAGCCAATTAAATCAATTTTAATCTTATTTAATTAGGTGCCAGTGCAAGCTAGAAAAGCACTCCCAATTTTAATGAAATGAGTGTTTAAATTGTTTTTCATTAAAAAAAAAAAAAAAAAATGACTCGGATACTAAAAGTATCAGGATTCAATGTTTTTAAATGTTGTCCCATTGGACTAATTAAACTGGTTTGGTCAAAACTCAAAGCACTCTATTAAAATTGTAGTTAAATTTTCATTTTGAAAAAAAAAAAAAAAAAAAATGAGAATACATATTGTATATGTAAATAAAAAGATTACATGTTTTGAACTATATCGAGATCCAACAAAAGAATAAGTCTTCAGTGTAAATGTGGTACCGTTACGTGCATAGTATCAAGAGTTAAGCGAAATAAAGCAAAATGAGATTATAAGATCAAAAAATAACTTGACAATCCTACTTCATATGAGTTCATCTCCCGAGAGGGACTGCTTTGGCCTGAATACGGCATACTAGTTGAACCGAAAATGATGAAATACAAAGGCACCATTCAGACAAAAAGAGGGGTAGGGCTCGCATGATATTTAAAACAAGGGTGGCTGGATGGGATGTACGGGCCATTCTGTCCAGGTAGGCATGGACAGCAATCTATTATATATATCTAAAATGGAGGATTGGCACCCCTTTGTGTGTCAAGTGTCAAAATGAGAAATTTTTTCATTTTTTTTTCTTTTTTTTCCTTTCACATGCTGAAACAGGGATGTAATTGCATTTTTGGTAAAATTACTTTTTAGTAACCATTTTCTAATCTAATACCCAAAAAGGATATTTTCTATCAACTTGCTACAAATTGACTACAAATGTGTGCTAAAATGACAATTAACTTCCATTGTTTCATATTAATTTTAGAAGTAGTCACTAAAATGTAATTTTGCCAAAAAGTCATCACTTTCCAATTTAATACCAAACAAAGGATATTGTTTGTCAACTTACCACAAATTGACTTGATAGGTGCTTCAAAAGGACTACTAACTTTCTTTCTTTGGTATTAAGCTAGGAAATGGTCACCAAAAGATAAATTCCCCAAAAGATAAATTTCTTACCCTTTTTTTCTTTTTCCTCTTTTTTTTTTTTCTTTTTTTTTTTTTTTTTGGTGTTACTTGCTCTTTCTCATGCGGTAGAAGTAAGTTGACGTTTAGTATTCACTGCATCTCTCTTTGTTTTTATGTGTGAGGATTAAAAAACCCATATTATATAATGTTCAACCCAAACTTAATAAATTGTATCATATTTTTTTATTTTCTTTATACCTATTCATTTTCCCTTCTAAAAATTGAACATATAAAATTATAAATAATCATTATTAAAAAGAGAGACAAATAAAGGAAATGAGGATTAAAAAAGAAAACGCGATCCGTCGAAATTTTCAAATTCTCCTAATTTGCTTCTGACACCAAAAAAAAAAAAAAAAAAAGTAAGAAAAAATCTATTTTAATCAAAATTCTTCCATATGGTTAATTACATAAAGTTGAAAAGATTTATACTTTCTCTTATTTTCTTTTCCCTCTGACTTTTTCTCCTATTCTCTTTCTCAGTCTAGATTTTTCTTTCATCTTTTTATACTCTAATCTCAAACAAATTTTTAATATTTTTCCCCATAGTTTTTCACTCTTTATGAAACCCATTAAAAACCCCATGAAAGACTAAGATTCATCATTGTCATGCATTATAAAATCTGCACTGTTGGATTTTGAGATACTTTCTCATTGTCATGCATTATAAAATCTGCACTGTTGGATTTTGAGATACTTTCAACGGCTATACTTGCTTTAGTATATACCAACATGTTAAAACTATGATTGTGAGATGGGTTAAGCTCTAGAGAATTTTAATATTTTCCCACCAAATATCATAACGTGTCAGTTCCTTTATTTTTTACAAGTTTCTACCATTAAATTAATTGTTTTTCAAAATAATTTTTTTTTCGAGAGTATAATTAAATTTTGTGTGATACATTATGCTAACATCATACCAAAAATAATCTTTGATAAAAATAATTTTGATTGAGCATCAAAGATTATTTTTGTCTGTATCTTTTAAATTTAATTGACGTATTATATTAATAAATATATTTTACTATTTTAGAGAATAAATATTCTGTTAAAATTCTAATTTGCTAATAATATTTTTTTTTTTATAAATTAATCCGTGCATCGCACTGGATTCGAAGCTAGCAGCAATAGCAATAATAGTACCCGTTAGTAAGTGCAATAATACTATAAATTGGGAAATGAACTTTTGTTGACCACTCGCCAATACTTTTTGCTTTTGCTTTGTCTTTTGCTTGTAAATGAACTCTTGGGGATAAGGGAAGGTGGGGATAATGGAAGGTAAAGGTTGAAGAAAGTAGAAGAGAATAGAGTAAGGATTAAGGACAGCTACCAGTCAAATTGCGGTTAGGTGCCAACTGATGCCTTCTGCATCTCTCTTAGAATATAATCATCCATTTTCTGGGTCTGCCAAGAAGATTAGAAGGGAGGGCTACCATGAAGACTCAAATCCTGTCTAGAAAACTCGTAAATCCATCCTCTCCAACTCCACATGACCGGCAATTTTTAAAGTTGTCATTCATCGATCAGCTCGCTCCTTCAGTGTATCCGCCCATGATCTACTACTACCCCGCCGACGACAGCCAATGCAGAGCCAAAAATGTTGAAAAGCGCAACCGGTTAGAGAAGTCACTGTCGGACACATTGACTCTGTTTTACCCTCTAGCAGGCAGATTTGTAAAAGACAAGCTCTTGGTTCATTGTAATGACCAAGGCGTAGAGTATTTGGAAGCCCAAGTGGAGGGACAGCTCGCTGAATTTCTCCATGGCGAACCCAAGACCGAGCTGCTGAATCATTTCGTTCCATTTGTCACCGAATCGGACATGAGTCCGTTGGTGGTGATTCAAATCAACTTCTTTGATTGCGGTGGACTAGTCATCGGTCTTCGCGTTTCACACAGGATATCCGATGGATTTACGTTACTCGGATTCATTAACGGATGGGCAAGTGCGAGCCGAGTGGGAATAAATGAAGTGATTAGGCCAAGTTTTGAGGCGACTTCTTTCTTGCCTGCAAGAGATGTATCTTGGGTCAAGCCTCGGCCCTCCAAGTATGAAGGAGCCAAGTTTCTTACAAGGAGATTCATGTTCGATGCCACAGCCATATTATCTCTCAAAGCCAAAGCCAAAGCCGGAGTCAGCGGTTCCGGCGTCCAGCGCGAACCTTCACGGGTCGATGTAGCGATGGCGCTTATTTGGAGGGCGCTTATTGGTGTGGCTCAAATGAAACATGGACCCTTGAGGCCTTCTATGCTTAGTCAACCGATGAACTTGCGGGGAAGGATATTTTCACCTTTATCAGACAATTGTTATGGAAACCTCTATAGGCAATGCAATGCCCGATTTATAGCGGATGAGAGCAAGGTGGAGTTGCATGACTTGGTGAGTCTCCTGCAGGATGCGAAAAAAAATGCCATTGCAGAATGCCAAAAAACAGTAGTGGATGGTGATTGTGGACTCATGTTGGTGATTAGTTCCTTCGAGGAGTTGCATGAAGAACTGTACAAGGACGAGGTAGATGTTTATTCAATTGCGAGTTTGTGTAGGTTCCCTATTTATGAAGCTGATTTTGGCTGGGGAAAGCCCAGTTGGGTAAGCAGGGTAAGTGTACCAACGGAGCTAATTATTTTAATGGACACCAAATGTGGCAATGGAATTGAAGCATGGGTGAGCCTAGAAGAAAATGAAATGGTTCAATTTCAACAAGATCCCAACATTGTAGCCTACATTTCCTAGATCCCCGCCGGCAATTCACACTCGTCGTAGCTGCTACATGACGATTTCCTTTCTTATGGTCTCTCTGTTTCCCTCTCTAGTTCAATGTTGATGTTTTGGGTCTCAAATAATTTTGCTGTCAAACTGCCTGATTTCGTTGTCGGCAATTTGCCTGTTCAAGTTTGTGTAGGTTCTCTCTGTTTCTTGCTAGTAGCTTATGTGAAGGCCAGAATGGTGCATCGTTCAGCAATCAGCACTACTAATTGTATTTCGCTACTTTAGCTTCGGTCGATTGGATTTGCTAGTAGCCAATTTGATTTGATGATTTTGGGCTTTTTTTTTTTTGGTAACTGATTTTGGGCATTTGATTTCAATCAAATCTTTCAATGGTTTATAAGACCTCATGAATGTATCAGTAAAAACAAGGAATGAACTCACCCCAAAAGAAAAAAAAGGAATGAAATTTATGTGGTTAAATCTGCTAATTGCCCTACTTATATATGTTACATGCACTAGTGAGAACCTCGGGCGACATCCGGGAAGTGAATAATTGCTTCATCTACATGACTATATTGGCTCAAGATCCTGTCTAGCCATAAAAATTAAGTGGTTTTGAAACTTCTTAAGATAAAACTAATAAGACGTCAACTACAATGGGCTGAAATTAAAAACAAATAAAATGTGCTATATCTATATATACACTTCTAGGATCTTGGGATGTTGTGCACATGATGTTATTTTGCAAAGTCTATTACTTCAAAGCCATTCTGGCAGACCAAGTAAGGCAACTTGAGTGCCTTTATGATTGCTGCCACCCATTGGTTCATCGCTAAGGAGTGGTTCTTTTAACTCATCCATATTACTCTCACAATGCTGCACTTGTCCTCAAAATCTGCTGCAAGCGTTGCGATTTCATAGAACTTCTGTTGCATCTTGTCATGTCGCTGTGCATTTGGGTTGACACTGAAATCATAATAGCTACTCTTAATATAATTGTATCTCCACTTTATGTCCTTCCTCCATCGGGAAAAAATGTGTTTTGGTGGAACTTATTGTACTCTCCTGTGGGTGAGCACCGAAAGAGAGTGCCTGCATATAATCCCTCTGAACTCAAGTAAATGACACATGCAATTCACTTCACATTCTACATCATTAAAATAAACATCAAAAACCACATCCTTCCTCCTCGTATTTCCAATTTCTACATCTTCAGTGACTTGTTAGATAGAAATTGAGCCTTCCACTTGAACAAGAGAGGGATAACAATATATCTTTCCCCTCAACTCCTCTTGAAACTCTCTAAATTTTTCATTGGTGTAAACTTCCCGAAATTGTTTCTCAATAGGAAAATTAGTTACACATGCATACATTGAAGAGAAAGAATGATAATCCGCTTGGCTCTCCTTTTCAACCTTACTTTTTAAAGCATGGTCATATTGTTCAATGAATTGCCTTAAAGTGGTATTCAAATGCACACATCCATCAAAAAATGCATTGATACTTTCACTATGTTGGGTAGTTGACATTCCGGCCCAAAAGGTGTCTTTCACATAAATTGGAAACCAACGATATCGTTCTTCATACAATCCTCCTAACCATTCATTGTCATGAAGATCATATTTATCAATCATTCTTCTCCACCCTTCTTCAAACTCCACTTTGGTGAAAGAATCATAAACAATGTCTTGCAAAGTTGCCGCCATACCTTCATATTGAGAATATCCTTCCAATTTTTCTGGAATTTTTTTCATTATGTGCTACAAACACCACTGATGTCTAGTATTTGGAAACACCTTTTCAATAGCCCTCTTCATTGCTTTGCATTGGTCAGTGATTATGGCTTTTGGAGGACATTGTGACATACATGCTAACCAAGACTAAAATAGCCAAACAAATGTCTCGATATTCTCATTTGATAACAACCCACAACCCAACAACACTGATTGCCCATGATGATTCACTCCTACAAAAGGAGCAAAAGGCATATCATACTTACTCATGAGATATGTCGTGTCAAATGTGATAACATCTCCAAAAACTTCATATGAACTTCATATGTAGCCCTACTCCTTGAATCGGCCCAAAATAAATTCCTTAAACGACAATCCTCATCTAAATCCATTACATAGAAAAAGTTGAATTTTTATCTTGCATTGTAACAAAATAATTACGGATTGCTTCGCCATCTCTCACTCCAAGCCTTGACTCTCTCGCTTTTGCAATAAAATTTCGACAATCTTTCTCAATAAATGGTAGATTCTCATAACCCCTCGCTTCAACAACAAGAGAAAATATAATTTCTTTTTAAACGTAGCCCAGCTTGATCATTTAATTCAAGTCTTCTTTTCACATTCTGACCCAACTTCTTATTACATCTAAAACACCGAGTTTTTCCTGGACTCAGTCGTCAATTTGAACCTCCCATCAGGTTGCATTGTTAATCTTATCTTAGCAGGGCATTGTGTTTTTGTTATGAGGTGTGGTTGAAAGGAACTTTTTACAGATTTTGCCTTCCCTGTTCTAAAACATGCAAATGTAAAGTATCTCATTATCCCATCATTTCCAACTCTTGAGGATCTTTTCGTCACAGCAAACCCTTCTTGTTGAGAAAATTTTTTATAATAATCATAACACTCATCTTGGGAGCTAAACTCCATCCTAACCTTGGGTTCTTCAATTTTTTTTGTTGGGATTTACTTCATTCTCATCATACCTATTCTCATCTGAAGAACTATCATTTACTTCGTTCTCCTCACAAATATCCTCCATTTACAAGTGGAAGATACAAACATAGATAAGTAGACAATATTTTAAGAATACAAAACTGTCAAAAAATTTAAGAAACCCACTGTTAAGCAACAATATTTAGCATTTTTTGTATCTATATTTTTCTCAAACAAAGGAAGCTAATAAAGATCTGACACACTTGCCTACATTAAAGAATAATACATGCACTAAAAAAATAAAAAAATAAAAACAAAACAAAACAAAAAAAAAAAACCCCAAACAAGCAAATTTTGGAGCATCATGTCTTATAAGTATTAAAATATAAATACACATATATCTCTGAGTTTCAGCACCTTGAATATCAAACATTGGTCCATATAGCGTGAATTTGGAAGGAAAAAACAACCTCCAAAAACAAGAACGACTTTCAGATTTTTTAAGGTACCGAAAATATATAATAAAGCACCAAAAAAAAAAGGTACTAGTTGAGATTTTTTTCATTAGTTTCTTAGAAACCCAACAGGGATAATAAAAAATAAAATAAATAAATAAAACTCCAGTTGAGAACTGTCAGATTTTCTAGGCAAGCAAGCAAACAAATATTAAAGCCGAAAATAAAATAAAATAGAAACGCACCTTGAAAGAGAGCTCTGCCAAAGACACACCAAGAGGATTGATTGCAACACGGGATGAGAGAGATTGACGGAAAAAAAAAAAGACAGAAGGGGTGAGAGATGAAATCCTTAATTTGGGTTTGGGCTTGGGTTTGTGTTTGGGTTTGGGAGTGAGAGAGATGATTTGGCGCTAGGTCGGGATTTAAGCTTAATTTTTATTGGGCAGAGAGCTGCCCACTTGCCTTTGGAGTGCCACGTCATCCATCCACCCCAGATGGGATCTACTTTACGGGAAACACTACAGTGTCCGTAGCATTGTCTTTTTTCCATAAGCGAACAGTACAACCCCCGGCAGGTAAAGATCGTGAAGAATCCTAGAGCTACCAGTCAAATTTCCAAATGATGCCTATTGCATTATAAGCAAAGGAGGTTGAAGAGATGCGATCATCCATTTCCTGCTGATTGGTAGTAAATTGAATTAGAAGAAGCTTTTGATTAATTTGCTACAATGAAGATTCAAATATTGTCTAGGAAACTTGTAAAACCATCCTCTCCAACTCCACATTACGGCAAGAACATGAACATATCGCTCATCGATCAGCTCGCCCCCCCTGTGTGTACGCCAATGATTTACTACTACCCCGCCAATGGCAGCCAATGCAGAGCCCAAAATGTTGAAAGACGTGATGGGTTAGAGAAGTCACTGTCGAAACATTGACGCCGTTTTACCCTCTCGCGGGCAGATTTATAAAAGACAAGCTCTTGGTTGATTGTAATGACCAAGAAGCTGAATATTTGGAAGCCCAAGTGGACGGCCAGCGCTCTGAGGTTCTCCACGGAGAAACCAAGGCCGACCTGCTGAATCATCTCATTCCATTTGCTGCAGAATCGGACACGAGTCCGTTGGTGGCAATTCAAATCAACGAGTTTGATTGTGGAGGACTAGTCATTGGCGTGCGCGTTTCACACAGGATCGCCGATGGACTTACGTTCGTGGGATTCATTAATGGGTGGGCGACGGCAAGCCGAGTAGGAATAAATGGAGTAATTAGGCCAAGTTTTGACGCGGCTTCTTCCTTGCCGGTGAGAGATTTACCAGGGGTCAATTACAAGCCTCTGCCTCCGACTCTAGAGAATAAAGGGGCTAAGTTTGTTACAAGGAGATTCATGTTTGATGGCACAACAATAGCACCCCTTAAAGCGAGAGCGAAAGCCATGGCCCAAGCTAGGGCCAGTGCTTCGGATGTCCAGGGCGAACCTTCACGGCTGGATGTAGTGATAGCACTTCTATGGAGGGCTCTCATCGGTGTGGCTCAGGCGAAACATGGGCACTTGAGGCCTTCTCTACTCAGCCAACCGATGAGCTTGCGGGGAAGAATGTCTTCACCTTTATCAGAGAATTGTTATGGAAATCTCTTTAGGCAATGCAATGACCGATTTGTGGGCCGGGGGACGAGACGAAGATGGAGTGGGATAACTTGGTGAGTCTCCTACAGGATGCAAAAAGAAACGCCATCGTGGAGTGTGAAAAAACACTGCAGGATGGCGATGATGGACTCATGTTGGTGATTAATTCCTTCAAAGAGTTGCATGAGGAATCCGGCAACGACATGGTAGATGTTTAATCGTTTGCTAATTTCTGTAAGTTCCCTATTTGTGAAGCTGATTTTGGTTGGGGAAAGCCCAGTTGGGTAAGTCAGGTAAGTATACCAGTGCAGCTTTTTATTTTAATAGACACCAAATGTGGTGATGGAATTGAAGCATGGGTGAGCCTGGAAGAAAAGGAAATGCTTCAATTTCAACAAGATCCCAACATTGTAGCCTTCGTTTCCTAGTCTCCATCGGCCATTCACAATCGCTCCACAGCGGCTTTAAGACACTGTCCGTCTGTCCGTCTGGCCTATCTTATATATATGATGCATCTCTTTCCCTCTCTGGTTCAATGTTGATGTTCAGGTAGTTCAAATAAATTCTGTTGCTGATCGAACTAGTTTTGTTTGCCATTAATTATTGGGTAAAATACATTCACACCCCCTGTGTTTACTGACTATTACACTTCCTCCCTGTTCTTTCTGAAATTACACTACCCTCCCCTACTTTAGAAAATAATATACAAATTCCTCCATCCGTTAACCAGCCGTTTAGAGGGTTAACGGCTATGGCTGACGTCATGTAAAAAAAGGGGCTAAAATACCCATTTTACCCTTATTCAAACCAAAACGCTGCGTTTGGCGTGAAGGCAAACCTCTTACAGGGAAGAAGGAAGGAGACCAAAACGGCGTCGAACACTCCTCTCACCGCCAAAGGTTTGCTCACCTTCGTCGCCGCTGTGCTCACCTCCTTTCACGGCCACTCGCACCAGTGAGGCCAGATTTAACACCACCCGTAAGATGTGTCGGTCGAATCTCACCGCTTGTCTATCTCAAATCTGAAATCGCGAACAGCCACTCACACCAGATCTGAAATTGTGAAGCTCACCTCATCCCAAGCTAGATCTGAAATCGCGAACAGCTACCCTCGTCATTGAATATCATGGTTATGGGAGATGAGGACAATCTGAGATGTGTTTTTGGGAGGGGGATTTGCTGCGATGGGGTTTGGGTCACATGGTGTGAGGGGTTTGGGTCACATGATGTGAGGGGTTTGGCGAGTGGCTGTGCGAGCCTCACAGTGGCTGTGCGAGCTTCACGGGGTTAGGGAGGAGAACGCCAACAAAACAGGGGAAAGTGACGAGCTTTCCTCGTTGCAGAGGTTTCAAGGGTTGATTAATGCGGCTGTGAAGTCGAAGTCGAATGCTGATGGGGTCGCCGGCGAGGATGAGAATGGGGGTAATAAGGACGGTGGTGATGAATCTGCGACGAGGGGGCTGATGGGGAGGGAATCGATGGGTACCAATCGTGCTTCGATCCGACAGAGACGAGAAGAGAGGAAGCCGGCAGCCATGGGATGGGGGAACGGAAAAAATGGATGTGGGATCTCCGACGGGTTGACGCGGGCAGCCATCGACCCCTGTTCTTCTTCCTTCTTCCTCACCGTCGACGCACTCCCTCCCCGTCGACGACCCCTGTTCTTCTTCTTTCTTCCTCTTCCCTCGCCTTTCTTTCTTTCTTTTTTTCCTTTTTTTTTTTTTCTTTTTCTTTGCAGACCAACTCCCCACTTTGTCCCAGCGAAACGACGCTGTTTTGGTGTAAAACAAACGCAGCGTTTTGGTTTAGAGGATGGGCAATTCAGTCATTTCATCATTCTGTTTACTCTGTTAGTTAAGCCGTTATGATAAGGGGAGGTCAGTGTAATTTCAGAAAGTATAAGGATGGTCAGTGTAATAGTCAATAAATATAGGGGGTGTAGATGTATTTTACCCTTAATTATTTGATGCTTTGAAAATAATAAACAGTGAATGATCAAACCCCAAAAAGGAGTTTAGCAAAACCAATTTCTTGGGGGAAGTTTCGGCCCAATAGTCCAAAACCCAAAGCACCAAGAAAGCGTTAATTGCAAAGGAAAGTAATTAAGAAGGCAACCATAAACTCAAGGCCTTTTGCCACGTCCAATTCGAAATTAAACAATTCAAAAACTTTAGATATGGTTAAAGGCATAAATCCATCACTTTGAATTAAAATATTTTAAAATGTTGGAGTTATTACTATAATTAATGTTAATTCAAGATGTTAGATTATGTTTTCAAAATTATCTAAATTTTTTTAAATCGTTTAATTTCGAATTGGACGTCGAAATACACCCTCAATTAGGGTAAAGTGGGATCAGAAAATTGGGCTACTAATATACGAGATATGTTTTACTAAGTTGGACTCATCAAAGATTGGTCCATGTCCTTGACAATGGTTTTGTATCACACCCTCACCACCATAAAAATAAATAAACAAATAAAGAGTGCAATGTGATGGAAAACTAGAAATTACCACCGCCAAGGCATCCGATAATAAAAAAGCAGAATCTTGAACTCGAGACCCTGGTGACAATAGGTCATTGTGTTACATTGTTACCTTAGCGTCAAATTTGTAATATATTATTACCTTTATAGATGACAATATTAAATCACATATATTTGAATGGTGACGGTAGGAGTATTATTATGTGGAACTCCAACTAGAGAATTTGTCTTACTACTTGTGTTATTGCTTTCATAGAGAATGATACCATGGCTTATGAACCGGAAATCCCAAGCGTGAGCATCCAATCCCCCACTATTGAATGCATGGACCTGTGAAAGATCAATGATTTGAACACCAAGCCCAAAGATTTAGTATACCTCTCGTTGACATATGCGTGAATGGTCACGATTGATCACAGGGCGAAGATAGGATTTGAAAATAGCTTGGGCTAGGTAAAAAAACTACCCACTTTTAATTCCATTTTGTTTGATAACCTTTTACCAAGCACATATATTAGGAGGGGTATTAATTGCATTGTCATGTCATTCATTTAACTTTAATTTTCTCATTTTTCCCTTCAAAAAACTTTTCAAAAAAAAAAAAAAAGTGAGGTTATTTTTGGAAAGTAAAATTATTTTTGGCTTTGCCTTTTTTGGCTTTAACTTTTGACAATGATCAAACATTTTGGAACTTCACAAAATAGAAAATGTGATCATACAAAGTATGTATGATAAACAAAAGATTGATTTGGGTTTGGGCAAATGTTATGGATTAAGTTTGGATGGGCTAAAGGGTAAAGGTTAGAGGCTCAATGACTCTTGGCTTCTTTCTTTTTGGGCTACAGCCCAAGGCAGAGCCTTCTTAATTAGCTCCACCCTTGATCACTACTAGATCATTTATTTAACATCATAGTAAATGTTGGCAGCTCCATCTCACGTAGGGTATTCTCGCGAGCAACGGCGAAGCCAATGTGTAATTTAAAAAATAATGATAATTTCTTAAAATTTTGCTCTTTTGATGATCATTTCTTAATTTAATACCAAATAAAGGACACTAGTAGTCATTTTGAAATACATATACAATCAATTTATAATAAGTTAACAAACAATACCCTTCATTTGGTATTATGTTCAAAAGCGATCACTAAAACATAATAAGTTGCTTCACTTGAAGTAATTTCTTGGCTTCGCCATGTTAGAGGCGATTAGGGGGATACGGGATACCCATCTTTCATACAAATTTTTTAATTATTGAGAACTATTTGACATCCAATGATGCGAGTAAAATAAAAGCAGGTAGACTATGATATTGTTGGGGAAAAAAAACAATGTTTTGTAAGTTTACATACTTACACACAACCTCTACTACTATGCATGTTCTACTAGTCAATTTCATATTCCTACCATGACTCCTTGTCATAAGAGGAAGTTTAACCTATTGTGTTTAATATTCATTCTAATAAGCTTTTTATTTTATTATTATTTTTTTTTTAAAGTCCAAAAAAAGAGCAAAAAATAATAAAGAATCTTAACTAGGTTGACACCCTAAGCACTCATCATCATTTGCCTTGAGCTCCAAATTTTATTAGAAAAAGAAAACTAAAGTAAATAAGAAAGCATACGATGAGATAAGGAAACAAAAATCAAACCGTCTAGTCTTAGTGGCTTATAATGGAGCTCATAGAAAGAAATAAAATAAAAAGGCATTCGGAGACTTTTTAACAACAAGGAAACTAGCTTCAAAAAAAAAGCTTAAGAAACAAATCTATAAAAAAGAAATTCCAACATATTTCTATCAAGTTAAAAAAGAACAACATCAGAATCTGCATACCAC
Source organism: Liquidambar formosana (assembly GCA_039720395.1). NCBI lineage: Eukaryota > Viridiplantae > Streptophyta > Magnoliopsida > Saxifragales > Altingiaceae > Liquidambar > Liquidambar formosana. The sequence continues at coordinate 22,942,500 of CM077823.1, forward strand.
TAAGTAAGATTAGTAAAATTGAAAGTCAAATTTGTCTGCAACAGAGTTACCTTCTCTGTAAATGTGAGAAAAAACTACATTCATCTTCTTAATGAAAGAAAGACATTTGTGACATATTAAGAATATTATATATGTATATATTTCATATATCTTTTATTTAAATATTATTCACGTGCAATGCACATGTGCCCATATCTAGTGTGTATATATATATATATATATAGATATAAAATAACAATACGGATTATCAAGTTAATTTAACTTGAATTTTTTAAAAATTGAATTAAGTTGAAATTTTTTAAGACAAGTTTGCTTGGATTTCATTTCCTATGAACTGTACTCATTTTCAGTGATTTACAAATGCTAAAATGGTTTGTCCTCAATGAAATTCTCACCTAATATCCCGTAATTTCTGAAAATGCGATATGGACAATCACATAAATTACGATCTTGATTCTCCCCCATGATTGACGGAGTTTTTTAAAGTAAACCAATGGTGTGTATGTTTTTTTTTCTTTTTTCTTTTTTTTTTTTTAATTATTATAAAGGCCACCATTGTTATATTACTCTCCATCTGTACTTTTTTGCCCTTTACTTCCCTTTTTTTTTTCTTTTTTTTTTTTTTTGCTAATTCTTCTTCATTTGTACTTTGTTGTCGCCTTGGATGTCCGCCACGTGAAAGAAAGTTTTGATACATGACTAACAAAGAAACAGCAGGGCATAAGGACTGGGCATTCCTCTCAGGAAAGGCCCACTTGGTCCTTGGTCAAAGAAAGGATGGACTCCCATCTGGGACCACCCGGGAGAACCGCTTTGCCTTTTTTGTTTTTTTAAATTCCAACTTAAGCTTCACAAAAGGGTCCGTTACAGATTCTCAATTCCACAAAAATTTTATGGAACATTTTTAAAAAAATATAATAATTATAATTATAATGGTTAAACATATAACTTTTAAATAAATAAATTATAAATTGTGCTACTTCATCTCTCTTCTAATTTACAAGAAACACCTAATATTTAGTATTTTTTCATGAAACTTTTTATAAAAAAACAATGAGTACAACCCTATAAATCCCCCCTTATCAGGTTTTAGATAAAAATTTGAGGTTATTATCACCACATAATGTACTTAAACCCTTCCATTAGTTTACACTTTTTGAGGTTTTATGAAAAATATAAAAGGTTTTTATGAAAACTAATAGTATTGTTCATTAAAAAACATTATTTGATCAACTTTGTAAAAAAAAAATTTTCCACAAATCTATAATTTAAGCAGACTTTTTGGCAATTTACAATCTCTATTTCATTTTCCATAAAAAATTACTAAAAAATTTACTTAAATGACAGAATTTTGGAAAACTCTCTTCTACAAAGTTGTCCAAAATGATGTTTTCTAATAGACAATATGATTAGTTTTCATAAATTTCTTTTATATTTTTCATAAAATCTTTAAAATATAAATTAAATAAAAGTTTAGAATATTTTATGTAGTGGTAATAGCCTGCCCTCAAAGATAAATATTGAGCACGAGAAGAATATAATGTTTTCACGAGAGGAATAGTGTTTTTTCATCTAATTTTTACTTAGATTTTTCACCTCAAAACCTAACCGAGGAAGACATTGAACCATTTTTTCTTAGAGTTACATGAAATGGAACCAAACATCGAGAGATTTCTCTTGTAATTTACCCCCCAAAAAAAAAATTGTATTTATCAAGTTTAATAAGTGATAATAATCAACAGCACCAGGCAAACAAAAAGGAAAAAAAATTAAAACCAACACGTGTAACTGAAAAAATAAACACAAGAACACAATTTCCAGGCACTGGAACGGAAAGCCACTGACGAACAAAGAAATCACATAAATAATTAATAGTAATAGTAATAATCAGAAGAATGAGATCAAAGCGATGAAACCAACAGAAACAGGCCCATCACACTGATCACACTCAGTTTAACAACACCATTAACCAAACCAGTATGGTATAACTCCCCCTCCAAAAATTAAAATTAAAAATTAAATAAAAATTAAACCACACTAATAATGACGATTCACTCAGTTAAGAGAAAGAGCGCTCCGATCACGTCTACATCATCAAAACGGCGGCGAAGACGACGGCGGCCGCAGATCCGGTCACGGCGAGTCTGTTCAAAACGGCGCCGCTGGCAGGGGCTTCGGCGGGAGGAGAAGAGATCGATGAGGGAGGGGTCGCCGGAGCAGAAGAAGCATGAGGAGGGGACGGAGGAGACTTGACGGTCGACGGAGCAGGTGTTGACGACGGTGGAGTCGCTGTTGGAGCTGAGACTGGTGCTTTCACCACCGGAGAAGGCGTCGGAGAGGCAGCAGCATGGGTTGGAGGAGTAGCCGAAGGCGGCGACTTGACCGGCGAAGATGCCGGTGCTGATGCGGGCGACTGAGCGAACGCGGAGCCCAAGAACAATGCCGCTAGAACCAGAACCATAACGCTTGTGTAGGCCATTTTAGAGAGAGAGTACACAGACAAAGAAGAGAGAGAGAGAGAGAGAGAGGCGGTTATAGAGAGAAAGTATTCAGAAAGCAGAGAGGGATTGGTTTGAGGAGAGAGAAGGGGGAGTGGGAATATATATAGAGAGAACTGTCTGTGAAGACTCCAGGTGAGAAGAGAGGAGTACAATTGTCTCCTTTCAATCACCGCCGTTGGATTAATTGAAACGTTCATGAAGGGAATCAACGGTCAAAACTGAGCCAGGTAATGATCTCATGCTTAGTGGCCAACTAACCAGGCAAAAACACGGCTTTTGTAGAGGAGAGACCAAGCTGGTGAAGGCATCTTAGTCTTTGTGCTGGTCCACTAAGGTACAGTTGTAATTGAATCTTGAACGTACACGTTGATTATAATTTGAATTTGTGCAGTCTCGGCCGTGGGATTGGGATGCCGTATTTGGTAAAATTATAAAGGGTATTATATCAGGGAATCTGACGGTTGTGGTCATCTACCCTGTACAAGGTGGGCCCATATATGGAAACATTATTGCTGCCCACGTTCGTCCTGGTTGTTTTAAGCAGTAGTCCAGCCCAAATTAATCATTTTTTCTTTTTAATATACTTTCGTCTGATTTTCTAAAATTCTACTCAATTTTTCATGTCGACTCAAGAATTTTTTAGACTGTTGACAGTATAATAGTTTAGTGGTATTTATTTTATTTTTTAAAAAAAATTATTTTAGATTTAAATTTATAAAGAAAGATTGATATTTATTTGTCCCTTAACTTTAAAGAATTAAGGGTAATGATAGTTTCTACCTGTTGTTTATATAAACATTAAAAAAAAAAATTTAAAATAGAAGAGGGAAGTTTTTTAGCCTTCTTTTCTCCCAAGAATTTAGGGCAGTTTGTGTCATCTTTTCTTTGTATATTTTTTCCTCTTTGAACAAATTCTGAAATGAGCACTGTTTTTTGCCCTACATTACAAAGAATTCTACTTTATATAGGGATGAAAGAGAAAAACTTATATGTAAGTGTGAATGTGTGATATGATTGACGTGATATCACACTAGCTAATGAGAGGAAAGTATAATGAAATTGTCAAATATATTCTTCCCCTACAATTCTTCTTTACATTTCTTTCATTGAGTTGTGATACCCATGTGACGGTATCACAATTACATTGAAAACTTACTTAAGGATGAGATCCACCCTCGTGTTAGAGTTAGGTCTACAATTCTTTATGGGAGTGAAATTCTCATAGTACTAGATACACAACGGAAGTAGATTTGATGCATTTAGTCATTTTAAATGTACCGTAAAATTACCGTGCAATGAGCGACACGTGGAGAGAGTTGAGATTGAAGGACTGAGATTGGAGACAACCATTTCATGCTCAACCAATCTTAGCCTTCCAATCTCAATTCTCTCCACGTGTCGCTCATCGCACAGTAACTTTACGGTACATTTAAAGTAACTAAATGTACCAAATATAAATCCATAAACAATCCCTACCCAATTGAAGTTTTGTTTTTTTATTTTTTTAAATAAAATCCTATTGTACCTGAGTGTAAGACGGTACTAATCCCCCGTCTCGAGCAAGGCCACCACCCAACTCGTCTTCCGAGCGTGAACGTTTTGACCTTTTATCTTCTTGCGTCTATGCTGAGTGCAACCTTAGCTGGTTGAACAGGTCCGTCAATCCAAGCTCAACCAGAGAGGTTGAAGTGTTGAGCTTACAACCTAGTCCTGGGTTACCAAACCCCATGCCCAGTCCAAGTTTATTTTTGAATAAAAGTTGGATTCAGTCTAGACATGGGTTGGGCAGGTTGGAAGGATTGGTTTCTTTTGCTTTTTTAATTTCTTTCACTTTTTATACTTTTCCATTTTTTTTTTAATTCAAAGTAGCCTCTAATTATAGTTAAATAAGTTTAAGCTAAGTTAGGTTAAATTTTTTTTAAATTTCAGTGTTGTTGAATAATATTATTAGTAGATACTATATATACAATTTTTTTTTTTTCATTTTTTATGAAAATATACTATATGTACAAATTTCGATTACACGATCGATCCAAAACATACATCTGCCCAAGCGCAAACCGAAATAAATTTGGATTGGCATTTTACAATCCAAGCCTATCCTGTTTACTAAAGATTGTTGTCCAAACCTACCCAATTTAAAATTGCATCCCAACTTGTGTGTTTTTATAAAAATAAAATAGAACAAAAATTCCATTTATCTCTTGCGTTTAACTTTCCAATTCTAGAAGAGGAAACGTCCCCATCAGAGTTGGAGTTCAAAAGCCAACTTTATTTGGATATCAACACTTTGTGGAGTTCCAATTTTTTTTTTTTTTTTTAGGCAAGAAACTTATCTTTTTAATCACCAAAAATCTTACAAGTTGATCCAATATTTTTAGCCATTCGATCCAAAAATTTATCTTTTTAATCATTAAGAATATCACATTTATGGATATATGAAGCAACTCTTAATCTCATATGAACTTGATTTTTTGCGTGCATAACCTATGTATGAAGATTATCTAATTCAACGGTAGATTTTGTAAAATACGAATTGGAGATAGGTTATTTAAAAATTTGTGTAAAAAATTATATATATATATATATATATATATATATATATATATATTATCGCAATCATCATTGGAAGCCTTAAGCATGGAACCTTTTATTTTATTTAATACACTATTAATTTGTTACCAAAACTTTGATATTAATTTTTTTGGAATTCAAATACTATAACTTCGATCCAATGTGAGTCTCAATATTTGAGATCGTGTGGAGACGTTTAGATGATGATTCGATTATTAAAATTTACAAGGAAGTTTGCTTAAAACTTCAAACTTAATTTGGTGTGTTACCTCCCCAAACAAGTTTACTTAATTTTAAACGGATCGGAATGGTAGGTTTTTAGGAAAGGATATCTGGTAAAGAACTCTATAGTCACATGAGTGTGGGACTCATAGGGGATCATTTACTACATAAATTTATGACAAAATCAGTATTTTCTTCTTCTCTCTTGAAAAGAACAAGGAAAGGAAAAAAAAAATTCAGTTTGAAGCATTTTTGTAAACATTTTTAATGGAAAATGGTATCAGCACTCTTAAAGAAGCCTCCCACGCTCCTTGAGTACAAGAGTGACCTTTTTTTTGGAGTGCTAATGGCGTCTCCCTTTTTATTTCTTTCGTATTTGACGAGTTCCATATGTAACCAAAGTATCTATTCTATAGCCATTATCTGTTTTAATAATACCATTTCACCAACTCTAACCTACCGTAAACAATTATAAAATACAAAATTAAAAAAATTAAAAAAAAACGCACATACAAAAAGAACTTTTTAGGCGATATTTGAATTTCTGAATTTGGAATTTTAGATGAGTCGGGTCACGGGAAAATAATTACAATTCAACACAAATTACTACTAACTTTTTAGAAAATGACTACTAACTTAACTATTGATTTTTTGATGTATGATTTTGAAAGAGCACGCCCGTAGACACAATGGAGATAAATCATTACTATAGAAAATGTTAAACATAAGAAAATACGAATCAGTCATGCGTTGGTTCTCATTGCATCAATCACACTGTCATCGTATTATTTTCCTTTTTCGAAATTTGAAGTCTACAAGTTTAAAAAATTTGGCTATTTGAGTATCTAATATTAGTAAATGATCATGATGCAATGGACATAGTGGCCTAGTGGGGTACGCCAAAAATATGAAAGACGACACAAGTCTTCGGATATTTTCTAACTTGCAGATTTTGGATTTATTTTTTATTTGCTCATCTGAAATTTTGAAATCTACACTTTTAAAAATTTTCTACTTTTGTAGTTGTTATCTGATGGGGCTGCGGTGGACATAAAGTGGCGATAGTGGTAAAGGCAGAAGAATGGTGGGGTGGTCCAAGTGGTGATGGTAGCTTTGGTAGTGTATTGGCACTTGCAGTGACACAAATCTTTGTTAATAATATGAGACTAAAATAAAATAATGGGGAAAAAACCAAAAAAAAAAAGGGAAGAGTTGACCGTTATTGCTTGAACTGGGGCCATTTTAAAAAATTTAGAACCTTTAAGGATTGGTCCTCCAACAGTCGTTTTTTTTCTTCGAGTAACTAAGAATGCTAAAGTCAATGACATGATAGTTTAGTAACACTTTTCTTATTTTTTGAATGGGTGGCATTTTTTTTACTTTTTGAGTGAGCGATCTCGGGTTCAAACTTATAAGGAAGCATTGATACCCATTTGTTGATTTTGGACGTAAGGGATATGGGGAAATTATATCGATTGTCCAAAAAATAAAAAAATAAAAAACAAGAATGCTAGAAGTAAATGTTACAGAGTAGAAGCCAGATATGCCTTCAAACTTCAGCATAGTAGAAGTTTTGAGAGTTTTTCCATTGAAATAAAACAGTTGTGACCTCTTTGGTGAGCCATGGTACAGAAACTCAAGAAGCTATCAAGGAGAAGCTAAATTCCATTAATGGGATTTCCTCTTCTGTCTAATTTACACTTTGTGGAGAAAAAGAATGAAGGACATCAAGAAGTACACTAAACGGGAATTTCACCAGAAACTACAGCTAAACCTGCACTCTGGTTTTGAATTTCGGCTCAGTATCATTATATAAAAATTAAAATTTAATCTTATTTCTGTTAAAAACTAGGGCATGCAAGTTAGAATGCCAACTTTTCTGTCACAACGGGGAGTCTATCTCGATCTTGTACTTGAATGACGCCTCTGGAACGAGCAGGCAAGCAGGCTTATGAGTCAATCACAGCATCAGATGGACTATTGGCGCTTGGTTTTCCATTTCCACTGATAAAACCACTTAGAGGGCCATTGAATTCTACACCATAGACGTGGCCCATTTTAGCACGTTTTGTCTCCAAATATCTCTTGTTCTCCTTTGTAATGGGCGTTAAAAGAGGGACTCTGCCGGAAACTGCCAAACCATAACCCTTGAGCCCAATATACTTTGCCGGATTGTTGGTCATCAGCTTCATTGTCCGAACACCCAGATCCCGTAACATCTGCAATGTTTAGGCGATAAATCAAACTTCATAATTCTTCTCTCAATAGAACAGGTGAACTTAAATGTATTGAAGTATTTGGGCGTTCATTTTACTAACATAGAAAATATGGGGAAGGTGTGGGGTGTGGATTTGGGTTTGACTGGTGGTTGTAAGTTTCCAAATTTCATTTTCTTTTCCCATTTTGTAGGGGCCAGTAAATAATGGATTAAGTGTCATTCTACTATTAAAATAGAAAATAGGGGGAAGGGGATTTTTTTCTTTCTTTTTTTCATTGCGCGGGGGGGGGGGGGGTGATTTGGTGGACTGGCTGTTGTTTCCAAATTTTCTTTTCTTTTCACCATTTTGTAGGCCACTAAACAATGCATTAGTTATGGAACCACTTGGACTTCTAAACAAAGCAAATATTCAATTAACTCTGTACAGCAAACTGATTCTATTGTAAATTATAGCAGATGATTAAGGTGGCATTTCGACACCACGTGGAAATAAAGTCTTCCATCTCGAATTTAAAGGCATTTAAGAGCAATCAAAGAAATTAAATAAAAGAAGAGTTATTCTGCATGTGAAATAAGGGGGGGCAAAAAAAATTAAAATGCTCTATTTCAAGGTATATGACGCAATACCTGTGCACCAATGCCATACTCGCGTGAATCAACAGGCAATCCCAGCTCCTCGTTGGCTTCTACTGTGTCACGTCCATCGTCTTGTAGGTTATACGCACGAAGCTTGTGGCCCAAACCAATGCCCCTTCCTTCGTGCCCACGAAGATACACCAATATACCCCTCCCTGCAGCCTCAATCTGCTGCATTGCAAGTGCCAGCTGGTTTCCACAGTCGCATCTGGCTGAACCAAATATGTCTCCTGTGAGGCATTCTGAGTGTACCCTCACGAGAATATCTTGCCCATCCCCTATCTCACCCTGTTTTCATTACAAGCTTTTTGTTAATACTTTCTTTAAAATATTTAAAACAAAATAAAAAATAAACTAAAATTCTTTTAGACTTCTCCAAAGGGATATTGCAAAATGGTTTCCCCTATACTTTTAAATTCGATAAATACACTTAGGCTTTTGTACACACACTTTTATCATCAAATAATCGTAAAAATTATGCAATAATATAAAGTGTGTCCCCCCCCCCCCCCCCCTTTTTTTCTTTTTGTTTTTCTGTTTTATTTTTTTCCCTGAAGACCAGAAGATGACAATAAGCTTATATTGCAGGCTATCCATCCAGGATCTCTGGCCTTGATCTGGAAAGGAACTCATGTTTCTCATCACTTTTCCTATTTAGAGATACCTTATACAGTTACACCACAAACATTTATTATACCCCATCCTTTGTTTGATGCAAAATGGGGCATTAAAATGCAGTTTGACATGGTATCAAAAAATAAGCCATGCACGCAGGTGATTTCATCATGATGAGGTCAATCAACATCCCAGCTGTGTTAGAAAGTAGGATTTAAACTCTAAAACTATCCCATCTGCATGATCAATCCTGAAACAAATATATCATAAAATTTGGTTCTGGTAAAGGCCTAAGCAGTCTGACCAAAAAAACATATTCAAACAGAACACTTTTTCCAAAATCCAACATCTGGGTCAATGAAGAGAGAGAGAGAGAGAGAGAGAGAGAGAGATTCAAGTAATAATAAAAGAACGTGAGAATTTGCACTAAAATTTGGTCTCTCTTTAATGGCAGCTTGAGAATTTGTATCAGGTCCAGCCATGACAAGAAAATTTTATGGCCCCCTCCCCTTAGTGAAATAGACCTCCTGAATTCCTTGTTTTATCACTCCTATGTATTCATTTGGTTAATATGAGAACGCTTGGTCTTTAAGGGTTTCATACCTAAAGAGGACCATATATGGCAAAACAATATCAAGGGACAATTTGAGATAGAATGTATGAGCATAAGAGCAACTACAATAATGGGAACTTAAGTCAAATATTAACTGTAACCATAGTTCATTTTATCACGGCGTTGCATTGCAGTGAAATAAAAAGGATAACTTTAAAGTGTTTTGCGTATTGAAACATCAAATATTGCTCACCTTGACCATTGCAATATGCTCGATCCCATCTAAAATTGACCTATAACAGTGGGCTGTGAATGGCCCCCACATTGTAGGTATCCGTGCAGCAGCAGCACGATCCACTAATTTATCTCTCTTCCTCCTATATCTGCCAATTATAATCCATATTAGAACAGCCCTTTCTTCCATGTGTAATGTAAACACGATGCCATTATGAACAACTAGGCCAAACAGTTACATTACCAATAAATAAAAAAGGGGAGAAAATATGCCTTGACGCAGGAAACAGAAATATTTCTGACCCAAATTGGGTTCTATGATAACTATGAGCCAATGAATGCTGGCCCGAAATTAATGGACTATAAAAATAGTTATTTGCTACCAAGGAAAACCTAAATGAGTAATTAATACAATCCATCCAAATATATACATATACAAAATGTTCACAAGCACACAAAAATTTCAGACCCGTGTTGGTGCATTGACCAGTCCAATACCCTTCAACCCAGCCCGTAAAAGTCTCGGACCTCTGAGTAAACTAATGGACCAATTAAGCTTAATAACCTGCTTGACCTGGTTGACCCAGACAGGTTTTAAGCAAACTATGCAACCCAGATGGGTTAAAGCAACCCAAAAAGCTGGGCTTCTCCTATATAAGTAGCAAAGAATTTATCTGCAACTATTGTAGCGAATTCTTTTGAACTGGAATTTAATGTTATATATGCATATAAAATAAACTCCCTCTGTCCCATTTTGTTCGAGTATATTGACAAAACACATATAAAGGAGTTGCAATTAACGCATTGACAACGCAATTGATTATTATTAACTTTCAATACAACCCTTCTAATGCAATTAATGCATTGACACTTTCACTAGTATTTTAATTGTCATTTTTTAATATGGCAAAGGGTATTATATAGAAGTAAAATGATTGTATGCTTTAAAATTTTACAATGAACAAACATTTTGGGACATCCAAAAACATAGACATGCATAAAGACACTCAGAAACATATATACACATAAACATATAATATTTATATACAATAGATACATACAGATTTAGGCAGGTAGCAAGGCACGCACATGATCATATAGGATTTCAATAAACACAGAAACACATGATTAAATGTTTTATGATCTTTGAACTTTTTAAATTTGCTAGTAAAATAAGAAATGTACTATGTTATAGACTTTTCTTAGTTCATAAACTTTTCTTAATTATCTAAAAGTTACAACGCACCACAACCTAGGAGTGTGACCCAAAGGTCAAACCACTAACCCAATGACCCAACGCTTAAAAGGACTGATGTACCATTGAGGAAGTGTGAAATAATATGATGCCCTATGTCTTCGAAAAGACAGTCCCAGCACATTGGCAGAACAGCATTCACTTAGACAACTTCAAAGGTTGAATACGGCTTTGTTGAGTATTTTATGTTAAGAAAATTAATTGGGCCAGGCTATTGCCACCACATAAAATATTCTAAGCCCCCCACTTAGTCTACAATTTTTAAGGTTTTATGAAAAATATAAAAGGTTTCTACGAAAACTAGTCGCTTGCTGTCCACTAGTTAAAAATTTGATACTATGCACCAAAACATTAATCCAGAAATTAAAATTTATGGTCTTAAAGAAATTTTTTATTTTTTATTTGACTTCCAAAATTGAATGCAGAAAACCATCCCCCAGTTTGGAATCATTCCAGAAAATGGAGACATCATCGCCAGTGATTCTAAAACTTCATAATGACACCATTTCCTGAAATCCTATGAATGGCCCTCAAACAAAAGAACTAGACTCAACTCTAAATGCTAGTAACAATTAATTCATTCCATTTGAGTACAAGTTACTCATTCCAAATGATATGAAAAGACAACAGGATCACTCAATTTTATGGGGCATTCAAGTGTGGTCTTCTAATACCAAAAGTGGAAAAACAACATTGCAAAGCTGCAATATAATTTCCTGCCTATTCTAAATGGTATGAGTGGTAGGATTCAAGTTTTAAGCACCACTCCACTCTATAAGAACTATAGAAAACCCATTTAGCAAGAAAAATTCTCTCTCCTCATGCAAACTGCAGATGAGAGATGGAAACAATGATGAACTTAACCACAGAAATTTTGAAGATCTGTGGTTAAGTTCATCTGGATGAACTTAACCACAGATCCTCAAAATTTTAGTATAAGGTAATGCCCTCCAAGGGACAGTGTGTGTTACTATACCTGATTAAATCAGCAATGGATATAATTTTCAAGTTCTCCTCTTGAGCAAATTGGCGAAGCTTTGGTAATCTAGCCATAGAACCATCTTCATCCACAACCTCACATAGAACTGCAACAGGGTCTAACCCAGCTAGCACAGCAAGATCAACAGAAGCTTCTGTATGTCCAGCTCTTTTCAAAACACCACCTTCCCTGTACTTTAATGGAAAAATATGGCCTGGGCGGTTGAAATCATCAGGCTTTGAATCTCTAGATGCAAGAGCTAATATTGTTGTTGCCCTATCACGAGCTGAAACCCCTGTGGTTGTACCATGCTTTGCATCCTACAGAATTAGATTATAAACAAGAACAAATTATGAGAATTAATCAGAGTTCACAAATAACAATGACAAATGATAACAATAACAACACCATGTAGGCATAACTGCATAACTAAAATGCATTACTTAAAATGACAATTCAGGTCCTCTAATGGGCAAACTGGTTCAACTGAATTTCAATTATACCATAATCAACATCCCAATAATCTGTTTCAAATCGGCAGTTTGAGCTTTTTAAAAATTTTTATCATCATCACCATCATCAACATTGATGTCCCACAAAAACTTCCAAAGTTCAATTATTGGTAGACAGAAAATGAAGGGTAAGGTGGTTTTACCCTCATACCTGTTAGTTCCAAAAGGAAAGCATTTTACAAGTGCATTTTCATGTGAAATATTTTACATCAAAAAGTTTAAATAATTCTCCATTTAATGAGATATTAATGTGAATCTTGTGAATGTGCAATCCCTCCAAAATAAAATCATGAAAAAACATAATTTTCAATTTCGTCACATGGAAGAAACTACATACCACTGTCACTGTGAATGCAGTACAAAGTTTCTCATCATTATCCTTTTGAGTGACCATCAAAGGAATTTGCAACCTCTCAAGATCTTCACCCTTCATGCTCACACAAACAATTCCAGTTCCGTGCTTCACAATGAAAGCCATCGCTTCAGGCGTCGCCAACGATGCCGCGAGTATCAGATCTCCTTCATTTTCTCTGTCTTCATCATCTACAACCACTACCATCTGCAATATCAATCTGATTTAGCAGCAGAAAAATTAAAAGTGAAATTAAAATTAGTGTTTACATGGAAAAACTCAGCAAACAACCAACCTTTCCTTGCCGAACGTCTTCAATGGCCTCTGGGATGGAAGAAAAACCTTCTGTTGGATGATCCAAATCAAATTCATCATTATCAATGGGAAAACCATTAGTTGTGGGAGTGGTTTCTGCTGAAAGTGTTCCAAATGCTATTGCATCAGGCAGTATCTTAAACCCAACTGATTGGTCACCAATGATTGTACTTTTGGTTGCAACATTATTGCCATTGGAATAAGACAGGAGGTCACCTTCTCCAGATACAAGTGCCGCTCTAGGTCTACCATCAACCTTGATACTGAAGCATGATTTGTCGAATGTGTTTCCATTTGCTGAAAATAGATTACTGTGCAGTCCAGTGAACAATTTGAAGTTTTTGCGTTCTCTACACAAAAGGGAAAGTCAGAATGATTAAAACTGAGAAATTATCAAACTTTCTGTAAATCATTGCATGTTCAGTTAGAGTACGTCAATGGAAGACTGCTAACAATCTTTAGATTGGCATGCATTACTATTATGAAGTCTGCATACAACAAAACAATGACCAGATTTTACAGAAGATTCGCATATTAGAACTTGCCTTATCAAAGAAATACCATATAAGATCATACCAGGTCAAACATATGTATTAACATTAAAACCTGAAAAATTTTAGAGGACGAAAAAATTGAGCTTGGTTGATAATCAGCATAGAACCTTTACACAATGTTTGGAGTCCATTCTTATGAACATTATTCTTGAAATTATTTAGGCTCTACCTAAGCCTGTTGTGAAAGAAAGGATTGATGACCTGTGATTTAACAGAAGAAACGACCTTAAATACAGCAAGATTGAAAGAAGGATTTTACTTGACCGTAAATAGTTGGACAAGGCTTTCTAAAATCAAATTGAGTTAGAACCAAAAAAATTCCCCATTTTACCAAATAAGAGAATTCTTTTTTTTTCTTTTATGGGAGGCAGCAGAGAGCCATAAACATCAGTACTAATAAAATTCTAAGATATTCATAACAGTTTGTGGGACAAGCTAGTAAATGTGGATGCAAGGAAGCTCTTCATACAAAAATATTAGGGCATCACAATATTCTTCAAATCCCACAGAACCCAACTGATAATTTCACACACAATCATTTCATTTTACCCTTCCATTTGGTTTCCAAGAAACCCAAGAAAACAAAAAAAGAAAATAAATTATTTGAATCTTGCGATTAGTATTGTTTTGTTTTCCAAAAACCCAACCAAGCTAAATAGTGGTATTAGACTATTAGGCTCAGTTTGATGGAGATTTTTTTTTTTTTTCTCAAGACCCAAAAAGTGAAATTCTCAAATTCACAATTTTCGTTCCCCTTTACATTTTCTCATCAACCAAACATATAAGTGGATGTTTTTCTCTTTCTCTAGTCCCAAAAAGTGAAATTTTCCACTTCAAAATTTTAATTCCTTCTGATATTTCTCATCAAACAAAAAAAAAAAAAAAAAAAAAAAAATTATGCATCAAGGAATTGAAATTTTCCACTTCAAAATTTTAATTCCTTTTGATATTTCTCATCAAACAAACAAAAAAAAAAAAAAAAATTATGCATCAAGGAATTGGGTACTTGACAAATGTCGGATCTAATCAACATAAGCACAACCCCACAAACCAGGTATAATGTTTATCACAAAGGGAGTAATCTCAATCATATGATACAACAATACTTAACCAAAATGGTTAATATCAAAAGTTAAAAATTTAAAATTTAAAAAAAAAAAGAAAAAATACTATTACATACCCATATGAAAGGAAGAGCGGGTGATATTCAAATTAGATATTTAAGAAAGAGATACTCCCTAAAACATAATGAAAATGCTAAGAAAAGCCCAAAAACAAAAGATTTCGTATAACCCAGACGCGTATCAATTCAAAATTTTCAAACAGCTAGATATATATAGATAGAGAGAAACAAGATGAAAGGGGAGGAAGCTTACTGTAGACGGGAGAGAGGCGTTGCAGGGCAGGAAATGTTGATGGAAGCCATTGTCGAAGCCTCCAACTGCTCTCAATCTGACGCTTTCGAATCTAGAAAGTGGAAACCGAATGGGCTGCTTCTTCTTCTCAATGCGAAGAAGAAGAAGCAATATTTAAGACGGAAGAGATGACGAAGCAACGTCGAAATGATGAACGAGGAGCACCCAAAAAAAAAAAACAAACAATGGAAAAGAAATGTTGAACGAGAACCGACTTCGATCACCCGCTGGTGACCGGGCAACGTCCCAACCCAGTGCGGCCCAATGACTTTGGAATAGGATTAGGACTTACACGACCTTAATCCCGGGTTTCATCCTAAATTAATCTCCTAATAACTCGTGTCTGATGCCACATGTTAACACAGATAATGATAATTAGGATTAGTCGAAACGATGACTTCTAAGAATATCTTGAAGATCTAGAAGCCAAATTAAGTTATTTTAAGAGCTATGTAGTTAATTAATATAAAATAGGCAATAATTGCACCATGTTAAGAAAATTAGTCATACCAAATGTATATTATCCCAATGGACAAAAAAATAAATAATAAAAAAAAGGAGGAGGAAAAGCATTATACGCTTCATTACATATTCATTCCTAGTCAATAAAAGAAAAATGATTATGATTTACATTATCTATCAAGTGACCAAAAACTCACGTTGATTTGACTAGTATAAGGATCCCTTAAGCTCTAGTTATTTTATAAAATTTTATTAACCCTAAAAGTTGGTTAAAATTTAGATGTAAGAATAATCATATGTACCTTTGGTTTTATTTTATTTTATTTTTGGATTTTTAATGTAGCAATAGGGATTTATCAATTATCACATGATCGGTGCCATTTTTCCCCTTTTTTTTTTTTTTTTTTTGGTGTACCAAAATATCACATCCTAACCCATGGTTAATTTTCCCTTAGTCCCCCCGGGGTGCGCTTTACAGCTAAATGACCAAAATTTCAAACCCCAAATCTCATACTTTGAAGATGTAAACAGATACCACCATCTAATAACAACTCCAATAATAAGAGTTATTTTTTAGGAGAAAAATTATTTTTCTTGAAATTTCTATCAAACGAATGTGAATTCATTTTCCTATACCAAATTAAATTCAAAATCAAATTTGACTTCTCAAATGTCTTACCCTTAGAAGGAGGTAAAATTTAATTTTGCCACCCCAAATGCCTCACCATTGGGTTACGACACCGTGGTGGGGCCCAAAGTTTTCTTTATTCCAAGAAATTGGATGATTTTATAAGGCCCCTTTCTGGCTTTCACATGCGAAGTATGGGATGGAATACTTAGTGTCCAGCGTCCAATCAGAATACAGGAGTGACCTAGCCGGTTCTGCTGTGGGTGATTTAATTATTGCATAGTGCCCGTTATGCTTTATAGGACAATTCTGGGAAATGCGATGGGGCCAGGAAGAGCAAAGAAACATGGGCAAAAATGTGGGGGTTGTTAGCCCACCAACAAATAGAGCCACCCAATATACTACTGGAATCCAAACGGCCGTCGGTTCACAGTTACACACTTTCTTAATTGCTAAATGCTACGTTATTTCCTCAACTCGCACCACGACTTTGACCATTTCAATGCCATGCAGTTGACATTTATGATCCACTTCATTCACAACCCTTCTTTCTTTCTTTTGTTTTTTCCTTTTGTTTTTGTTGAAAAGACCACGATATAGAGGAGTCCCAAGGACTAGTCTAATAACAAGAAGGTAGAATAAAGTTTAAGATAAGTTAGGGGTTCAACCTCTTCCAATTATAATATTTATAATTTAAAAAATTTTTATAAAAAAAAAAAAAAAAAAAAGCATGGTAAGGAGACAATTTATGATGTGGCACCATCTCGCTAAAAATGATGAGGTTATCTCATTTTATATGTGAATCGTGGAATAATAATTAAAGCTATTGAAATAGATCTCCATTTCCTCATTATTGGATGCATGGACGTATAGGTGGTTTGTACATCATGGGAGATTGGTCTAAGGCTCTAGGTCCACTGGTTTGAATACTCCTCGCTTGGTCAAAAAAATGAAAAATGAAAATGATCTAATCACATTAGAATGGTTTATTTTTAATTTCATAAGGATTAATGATGCAACACTATGTACACAGTTGTCTTTTGAGAAAATACTAATGATAATTTTATACTTGATGAAGAAATTGTCAATTTCAAATTTTCCTTATCATTACTTATTTCCGATGTTGTCCATATATCTATATTACCTATAAAAAGATGAATGTGAGAAAAACTTTTGATTGACTAATATACCCTTATTTTAATTTTTAAATACACAACTATCCTTCTGCATATATAGGAAATATAGTAATATAAAACACATACCTTAATAAGAATTTTAAGGAAACTATATAACCATCCTTCTGCATATATAGGAAATATAATAATATAAAACACATACCTTAAGAAATCTTAAAGACAATAATACCTTTTTTTTATAATAAAACCTCTTTAAATATAAAATATTTATATATTTATTATTTTGTATTTAAGAACATTGACGTGTAACGCATGTGTACTATATCTAGTATATTGAAAGATCTAGATTGTTGCATTATTGCATAGATCCACCATTTCGCCACCTGGCCATCATCTATCTTCTCCAAGCCATATATCTATATATATACACTTTTATATATAATTAAAAAAAAAAAAAAATTCCTCTTGTGTCTCCCTGTATCTCTAATTCATTAAATCTACAAACAAGAAAAATATATAAAATATATAAAAAAAATTTTAATATATAATATTTTTTAGGAATCAACAAGGGGTAATTAGCGATTGGTTAGGCTATGAGCAAGGACGGTGCCAGGACTCTGGAGCGTGGGCAGCCGCCTCCGCGTAGTTCGTTAAATAAAAAATTCCTACTATAAACTTTTTTGATATTTTAGATTGGCCTCACCCAAATTTTGTTAACCTCTTTTATTTTTCTCTCAATCTTATTTTTATTTTTTCCTCCTTATAAAAGTCTCAATCCCCAAAATCTCTCATTTCACTAAAAGAGACCTTATACTCTCTTTGATGTTTTCTATTAAAATATGATTTATCAATGAACTATAAATTTTTGTAATTTTTAAAACCTCAAAATCACTATATAAAAGAAAAACAAATTAACTAAAGCTTCAATTTTTAAAGTGAGGATAAAGTACTACTCCATAACAACCTCAAAATCACTATATAAAAGAAAAAAAAATTAACTAAAGCTTCAATTTTTAGAGTGAGGATAAAGTACTACTCCTTAACAACCAACCAAAGTTCGCCTCCCTAAAAGATACTCCTGGCTCCATCCCTGGCTACGAGTATAAAATTACAGTTAATAATCATTTTTAGTTAAATTAGTAGTCATTCACTAGAAAGTTAATAATAATATATATTGAACTACAATTATTTTCCTGTAACCAAATCAATCTAAAGTTCCCCCATAAAACAGTGATTTAAAATATAAGACGTGAGTGAATTAAGTTGCTATTATCTCCTCTCTTTTATAACCATCCTATCCCATATCCGATTTCTCAATTTAATCCTAGGCAAGGGGGCAGAGCCAGGGGGTGCCAACGGGCAACTGCCCCTCTTCACCAATTTAAATTTTTCTTAGTGGGGATATTAAATTCCATCCTCTTGGTCCATCGATCTCTGACTGTAGACTTACGCTTTCACGGTTCAGCGGCGGATCCTTATCCCATGTCTTGCGTGAAGGTAAGAATATATGGAGGATCTAATCGTTCAACCAACCTGCAGAAGAAACCGAATTATGTTATTTTAAGAGTTATGTAGTTAACTAATATAAAACGGACAATAATTGCACCCGTGCTAAGAAAATTAGTCATACCAAATGTATATTATCCCATTGCACAAAAAAAATAAAAAATAAACAAAGGAGGAGGAATAGCATTATCCACTTCGTTACATATTCATTCCTAGTCAATAAAAGAAAAATGATTATGATTACTCTTTTGATAGGTTTTATTTTATATATCAAGTGACCAAAAACTCACGTTGATTTGACTAGTATAAGGATCCCTTAAGCTCTAGTGATTTTATAAAATTTTATTAACCCTAAAATTTGATTAAAATTTAGATGTAAGAATAATCATATGTACCTTTGGTTTTATTTTATTTTTGGATTTTTAATGTAGCAATAGGGATTTATCAATTATCACATGATTGGTGCCTTTCTTCCTCTCTTTTTCCCCCATTTTTCCCCTCTTTTTTTTTTTTTTTTTTTTTTTTTTTTTTTGATGTACCAAAATATCACACTCTAACCCATAGGTTAATTTTCCCTTAACACTCCCGTGGCGGGCGCTTTACAACTAAATGACTGAAATTTCAAACCCTAAATCTCATGCTTTGAAGATGTAAATGGATACCACCATCTAAGAGCAACTCCAATGATAAGAGTTATTTTAGAAGGAGAAAAACTATTTTTCTTTATATGAAAACGAGCACGAAGTCATTTTTCTATACGAAATTAAATTCAAAATCAAATTTGACTTCTCAAATGTCTCACTGTTAGGAGGTAAAATTTAGTTGTGCCACCTCACATGCCTCTCCATTGGGTTACGACATCGTGGAGGGGCCCAACGTTTTCTTTATTCCAAAAAATTGGATGATTTTATAAGGCCCCTTTCACATGCGAAGTATGGGATGGAATACTAGTGTCCAGCGTCCAATCAGAATACAGGAGCGACCTAGCCCAATTCTGCTGTGGATGATTTAATTATTGCATAGAGCCCAATGCCCATATGATATATCTAATATCTAATATATATTTTCCAAATAGTGTTCACCACAATCATGTGGCAACTTTTCACAATGTCACATGGCATCTTCTATACAAAGTTATGTTTTAATTTTGGACAGTTGCAATTTTTCATTCCTAAAATATCAGATTTGTGTCCTCACTTCCAAAAGTTCTAACTTTTCATTTTAATGATTACTTCTACACGGTTTTACATTTAAATGGTTTTTAATTTCCAAACCATTGCAACCGTTCTCACTTTCAAATTCTCCACCAACATACTCTGCAATTCATCATCGCCGCCCATGGCTCGAAAGAGGCCTTTTTCATCCTAACCCATCATCCACGTGTTAAGCATAATGCGGCCAGGTATGTTCTACTAAATGAAGTAGCACCACTTTGGTGCAAATAATTAAATATTCGAAAAAGAGTTCAAGTGTGTTTCCATGCTTTCACGGTCTATTATATTCCCTATGCTCCAATGAATCTTTGCTTGCTTTTCCTTTTCTTTTGATTCTTTTGATTGGAAATGCATTGCTTATATGACTTTTGTTTAGTATTTTATCATGTCTTTTTCATCCAAATTTTAGTTTCAGTCCAATGTGATAAGAAGTATTTTTCCTTTTCTTTTATTTGGAAAATTGCAATTTTGAGACATGTGTTTTAATTTTTCATCATCCCGTGTATAATACGGGTCTAACACTAGTATATATAAAAATAGTCTTCACAATCGTCACGTGCTAATTTTTTACGCAACTATGTAACATCCTCTTTATTTTTAGATGTTTGAAAAGTTATTTTTAAAAGTTGTATCTTTAATTTTCAAAAGTGGTAATTGTTCAATTATTCTTAAAAAACACAATCATTTTTTCAAAAGTTGTAACAATTTGTTTTAATTTAAAAGATACAATCTTTCCAATTGACATTGTAGAACGAGAAAATTTGCAACCACTCACAAGTGAACACGTGTCTTAAAATCAACTAAATCATGGTAAATTAAATTTGGCCACGTGTCTTCTTATAAGTTGAGTGGGATATATTTATGGCAAATAAATGTGTGCCATGTGTCTTTTATTACACAGTGTTGGCGAATTACAAGTTGCCATGTGTTTTAAAATTGCTATATAGGTGGTCAAATCAAATATTGACACTTATCAAGTGAGACCAAATAAAAGAAAGACAAATAATTCTTCTAATCAAATGTTGCCACGTGTTCTGGTTAGGATGGCTATCAAATAATTAATATTTATCCTTTTATAAAAGATAAATAAGGGATAATTATTAAGAAGTCAATTCTTATCAGAATACTCTTCACCCTACCACTATAAATAGAGGTAGCCCCCAAGGGTCAAGGGAAGGAGATTCAAGCAACAAAGCTCTGTCAGACCAAAGCCTCAAAAGCTCTGACGTGACCAACATTCAAGCATTGAAGCTCTATTGGATTAAAGCCTCAAAAGCTCCATAGAACTTCTACACCAAAGACTCAAGACGAAGAACTCGCACCAAAGTTCATAGTCTCTAATACGCTCAAAGCCTAGAGACTCACATAAAAGATCCATTCCACCTACATCGAAGGAGATTTCGCCCATTGAATCGAGAACAAGTTGTTCAAGCCCTCGAGTCAAAGTTTCAAGGAGAGAAGAATCAGAGGATTACATTACTTTGCGAACAAAGTTTACACAGAGATTGTATTCCGCTTCTACAAATTAATAAAATTATCCTTTGTCCACTTTTTTTTGGTCTATTTATTTTTAGACACGAAATTTGTGCGTGCAAATTTCTGGCACGCCTGGTGGGACAATTTCTGCCTCTCATCTCTTCTTTTCATCAACTCTCTACAAATTCAATGGCTCCTAAGAAAGCTACCGCTCAAGATCCCAAATCTCATGGATTAATCAACCAAGCCGCAGATCAGGAATCAAGCTGTGACACCCTGAACTTGGGCCCTATGACTCGAAGCAAGAAAAAGGCAATTGCTGACTTATACGCTCAAACTGCTGTGTGCAAACCAACATTAGGGTCTGGTTCTACCACCCCTAGAAGCCCAGTCATCACCATAGACTTTTTGCAGGGAAACAAGGACGCCGCTGATGACTCAAATACCAATTCTGCACCTGTTACTCCTCATGGAACACCACAATCCAAGCTAATGTCACCTACAGACTCTGTCAAATTTGGAAGTTTCAATGCTGTGCCTGTGATGGTGACTAACACGCTATCTTTGGAAGAACAAATTGCAAGTATGACCAAGGCTATTGAAGTTCTCACAGCTGCTACGCAAGAAAGAGACATGCAAATGGCTATACTAGTAGAAAAGATTGGGAATTTGGAACAGCCTAGAATGGGTGCACCGCAAATGAATCCTGAGTTAGGTCAATCTAGCAATACTGCTGCTAATGCGACAACGGGTCAACCGCAAGTGAATCCTGAGTTAGGTGGGTTTAATAATATGGCCACTAATGCAACAACGGATACACCACCGAGGAATACTAACGTAGGCGACTCTGGTAATGTTGCTACCAATTCGCTAATAGGTATGCCACATACGAATCCACAAAACATGACCGGAACTATTCCAAGGACCAGAGTTTCGTTTGACGATTTTTATATCCCCTCAGATGGATCAGTTCTAACGGACCAATTGAAAGAGTTCATTGTTGGTACCATTAAGGATAAAGTCGAAGGCAACGCTCGGTTCTCACATGCATATGCTAAGCCATACACTCAAAGGATAAACCTTTTGAGGATGCCTACTGGCTATCAGCCTCTAAAGTTCCAACAATTTGATGGCAAAGGTAACCCGAAGCAACATGTAGCTCACTTTGTGGAAACTTGTAATAATGCCGGTACTGACGGAGATCTACTGGTTAAGCAGTTTGTTCGATCGTTAAAAGGTTTCGCTTTTGATTGGTATACTGATTTGTCACCAGGCTCAATTAATAGTTGGGATCAACTTGAACAAGAATTCATTGATTGCTTCTTCAGTACTCGTCGTACGGTTAGTATGATTGAACTAACTAGCACTTACCAATGGAAGGAGGAGCATGTTATTGATTATATCAATAGATGGAGGAACTTAAGTTTGAATTGCAAAGACAGGCTTTCTGAAGCTTCTGCCATTGAGATGTACACTCAAGGGATGCATTGGGGTCTACGTTACATCCTGCAAGGGATTAGGCCTAAGACCTTTGAAGATTTAGCAACGCGTGCTCGCGATATGGAGCTTAGCATGGCAGCTAGCGGAAGCCAAGGTCCACCAATCCAAAACCTTCCAGTCTAAGATTTTCACAAAGGAAAAGAAAAGCAAGATAATCGTAAAGGGGGCAAGTATCCCATCAAAAATGACAACAAAGAATCTATGGCTGTGAGCTCAGCGCCGCTGAAATTTGTACTCAAGTCAAAGAAGAAGATAGATGAAAGACCTGATACCTTTCAAGATAAAGGAAAGAAGAAGACCACTTTGAAAGAAATGCAAGAAAAGGAATACCCTTTTCCGGATTCTGATGTTGCAGAAATGCTGGAAGATCTCCTCAAAAGTAACCTTATTGAACTTCCTGAGATGAAACGTCCTGAGGAGGCTGGTAAGGTAGATGACCCAACATATTGCAAGTACCATAGATTGGTCAGCCATCCTATAGAAAAATGTTTTGTCTTGAAGGAGAAGATCTTAGAATTGGCTCGCAAGGGAAAGATTGATCTCGGAATGGAAATAGCAGCTTCAAATTTGGCTGCCGTGACCTTCGGATCTCCTACCTCTTCCAAAGAAATGGTGTACGAAATGCCTATTTCTATGCCATCGCACACAACTTTTACAATGAAGTTTGGCTCGTTTGATCCTATTCGAGTTGAGTGTACGCCTGCACATTCTCCAAAAGCATCTCATTTGGATAAAGGCACTTCAGATGTGACAAAAGTGATTATGCAGTTAAATTCTAATGGGGGCATTGCTTGTTCAGAACCCGAATTGTCAAATTCTGAAGATGAAGGGTGGACTCTCGTTACTCGCCGTAAGGCCCGTAAATCCAATTCATCAAAGTTGTCTTACGTACAACCGATAAGGACTAAAAGAAGGTCTCAACTTGCAAAAAGGTCAAAGGCGAAGAAGACTTTGAAAAATCAGAAAGTAGCGTCCATCATAACTGAGAAAGAGTTGGCACGCATTCCGATAACTTTGTGGGACTTCATGCCAAAATGGTTCCAAGATACTGCCTACCCTTCCTCAAGTACATTGCCTTGCTATGAAGTATACGATGAAGAAGAGCAATCAGAAAGAAAAGAAGATGGACTCGCCTTAGAAAAGTCAAAAGGTGAAAAAGATTCTCACATGAGCCTTAATATTGTCGCTTCAAGCATGTCAACCATCATATTTTCTGATGAAGATTTACTCTTGGGTTCTAATCCTCATAATCGTCCTCTTTTCGTTACTGGCTATGTTCGTGAACGAAAAGTTAATAGAATGCTGTTGGACGGCGGATCTGCTGTAAACATTTTGCCAATACGTGTCATGAAGGAGTTGGGCGTTTCTATGGACGAACTCTCACATAGTCGTTTGATGATTCAAGGCTTTAACCAAGGTGGTCAAAGGGCTATTGGCATGATAAGACTTGACTTGCTGATCGGAGATATGGCTTCTAATGCATTATTTTATGTTATTGAGTCCAAGACTTCATATAACATGTTATTGGGGCGGCCATGGCTTCATGACTATGGAGTGGTTCCTTCTACTCTTCATCAACGTTTCAAATACTATCAGAATGGAATCCAAAGGAAGATGGCGGCTGATGACAAACCATTCACAGAGGCCGAAACTTATTTTGCTGATGCCAAATTCTACTTGCAATCCAATGTGGCAAAAGATGTCCAACCTAATGTTGTATCATCAACTGGAGAGGTTAGTACTCAAGAGCAAAAAGCCACTCGAAAGGTAGAGGCAACAAATCATGCCAAAGGACATGGAGAAACAAGCAAGGCTAAGCAAACTAAAGTTACATGGGGGCAAAAGCCAAAGGATCAGATTCATATTAATCCCACTAGAGCATCCCCTGTATTGCGTTATGTGCCAAAATCTAAAAGAAAAGAAGGGCAGTCTCCTTTTATTGGGTATGATCCTACCGTGCTGGAAGCCTTAGAAGATTTAACTCTCCCAGTTACAAAGCTCGCCGTGACAAAGGTAATGCAACCTCCCATCCAGGGTTTCGTTAGACCATCGCAAGGAATTGAAGTGGAGCATGGTGATTTACCAGAAAAGAGGACTAGTGGTTTTGATCCTAATGCTTACAAGCTCATGGTTAAAGCTGGAGGTAGTTGTCAAGACTTAATTCCTATTGGAAACTATCCCAATGAGGCGACCAAAGGAAAGGAACATGGTTTGACTAATACCCAAAAGATGTTACGAGAAAAGGGTTATGCCATAGAGAATCCTAAGATTGGCCTTGGGTTTGTTCCTCCTACTCCTATTCGTATACCGATGAAAAAAGCTAGCTTGCAATATATCGCAATTGATTCTGAAGAAGTGGGCACAAATGTTCAAACAACACCAACAAGGCTTTCAGTATTTGATCGTCTTGGTGAGACTTCTTCACGAGTGTCGGTCTTTGATAGAATTGGGCTTCAAGAAAATGCCACTTTGGGAGAACGCAGACCAGCATATACTAGATTGGGTGATCACATTCCATCTCGACACTTATACAATAAGAAGACTAAGCGTCGTAAACAAAGAAAATCATCTTTTGCCATCCAAGATTCTAAAGAATCTTACAGTGTGATCCCATCTCGGATGAAGCGACATATTTCGTTGAATATCACTACTGGTGAAGAATTAAAGATTAAGAGTCACACGGTGGTATTTACAAATCAAAAGGATTCTGGTCAAAACATACTTGAAGATGTGTGTGTGGATAGCCTTATAGCTACCGCATTACATATATCAATCAAAGAGATTCCCGAAGAGGAACCTCCGGCGGAAGAAGATGCGGCAGATGCTCCAGTAGCGTTTGAAGAAGGAGTCCAATCTACTGTGGATGAATTAAAAGAAGTTGATCTTGGTACTCCCGATGATCCTCGTCCTACTTTCTTAAGTGCTAATTTGAGTACTGAAGAAGAAAAAGCTTACATAGATCTCTTACGTGAGTATAGAGATATTTTTGCTTGGACTTACAAAGAGATGCCGGGTTTAGACCCAAAAGTTGCTGTACACCACCTAGCAATGAAGCATGGAGTGCGTCCCATCAAACAAGCTTAACGTCGATCTCGACCAGAGCTTATCCCGCAAATAGAAGCAGAAGTCAATAAACTAATTGAAGCAAACTTCATTCGTGAAGTAAAGTATCCTACTTGGATATCAAATATCGTCCCAGTAAGAAAGAAGAATGGGAAGATTCGCATCTGTGTCGATTTTCGAGATCTCAACAATGCATGTCCAAAGGACGATTTCCCATTGCCTCTGATTGAAATCATGGTTGATGCTACTACTGGTCATGAGGTTTTATCCTTTATGGATGGTTCGTCTGGATATAATCAAATTCGAATGGCACCAAAAGATGAGGAACTTACAGCTTTTCGCACTCCAAAAGGGATTTACTGCTACAAAGTTATGCCTTTTGGGCTGAAAAATGCTGAAGCCACCTATCAAAGGGCCATGCAAAAGATCTTCGACGACATGCTTCATAAGAATGTGGAATGCTATGTCGATGACTTGGTAGTTAAGTCCAAGAAAAGAGGGGACCACCTCCAAGACTTAAGAATGATTTTTGAGCGGCTGAGGCGATATCAACTCAAAATGAATTCTTTAAAGTGTGCCTTTGGGGTGACTTCAGGAAAATTCCTTGGGTTCATTGTTCGACATCGTGGTATCGAAATTGACCAATCCAAAATTGATGCTATCATAAAAATGCCAGAACCACAAAACCTACATGAGTTAAAGAGTCTTCAAGGACGATTAGCTTATATCCGCCGATTCATCTCTAATTTGGCTGGTCGTTGTCAACCTTTCAACCGACTGATGAAGAAAGATGTTCCATTTGAGTGGGATGAAGCATGTACTAATGCCTTCAGAAGCATTAAGTCATATTTGCTTAAGCCACCTGTCTTAAGAGCACCAATTCCTGGTAAACCTCTCATACTTTATATTTCATCACAATTACGCTCTTTGGGGGTTCTCCTAGCTCAGGAAAATGAAGAAGGAAAAGAGAATGCTCTTTACTTTCTCAGCAGAACGTTGACATGCTCCGAGTTGAATTATTCTCCAATTGAGAAGATGTGCATGGCCTTGATATTCACAATCCAAAAGCTAAGACACTATTTGCAAGCTCATTCTGTTCGACTCATTTCTTGTGCAGATCCATTGAAGTACATTATGTCTAAGCCTGTTCTTTCTGGGAGACTAGCTAGATGGGCACTATTGCTGCAAGAGTTTGAAATTACTTATATTCCTCAAAGGGCTGTAAAAGGGCAAGTCTTAGCCGACTTTTTAGCTGATCATCCTATACCAAATAATTAGGAGATATCTGAAAGCCTTCCTGACGAGGAAGTACTTCTTATTGAAGTTTGCCCACCTTGGAAAATGTTCTTCGATGGGGCTGCACGTCATGATAGTGCCGGTGCTGAAGTCGTGTTTCTTACTCCCGAAGGAGATATATTGCCATATGCATTCTTTCTCACTCAATGTTACTCAAATAATGTGGCTGAATACCAAGCTCTTCTTCTTGGGCTTGAAATGGCGGTAGATATGAAGGTTTTGCAGCTTGAAGTTTTTGGGGATTCTAAGCTGGTCATAAATCAACTCCTTCGTGAGTACGATGTTAGGAAACCCAAGTTAATGCCGTATTTTGATTATGGCACTCGTCTTATGGGATGGTTTGATCGTATCACCTTACAACATGTGCCAAGAAAAGAGAATAGACAAGCAGATGCTTTGGCTAATCTAGCATCAACCCTCATTTTATCTGATCTCCAAGTCAAAGTGCCCATTTGCCAAAATTGGGTAATACCACCAACTTTTGATGATGAAATTGAAGAAGGTGAAGTAAATCTAATCTCTGTCTGTGAAGTCGAGAAGGAAGATTGGCGACAATCCCTTATTGACTACTTAGAACATGGGAGATTACCTGATGATCGTCGACATAGGGTTGAAATACGACGAAGGGCACCACGGTTCATATACTTTAAAGATACACTCTATCGTCGTTCATTTAATGGTGTTTTCCTTCGCTGTTTAGGAGAAGAGGAAGCTAATCAAGCATTACAAGAAGCTCATTCTGGAATATGTGGTGCTCATCAGTTTGGCCCTAAACTTCATTTTCAAATAAAAAGGATGGGGTACTATTGGCCCACAATGGTAAAAGATTGCATGGATTATGCTAAAAGGTGCCAAGCCTGTCAATTCCACGCAAACTTTATACATCAACCACCGGAGTCATTGCACCCAACTGTTGCTTCTTGGCCTTTTGAAGCATGGGGACTTGATGTGGTTGGACCGCTTACTAATAAGTCTTCTACTGGTCATGAGTATATACTTGCAGCAACAGACTACTTTTCAAAGTGGGCGGAAGCTATACCTCTTAAGGATGTGAAGAAAGAAACCGTTGTTGATTTCATTAAAGGAAATATCATTTATCGTTATGGTGTGCCTCGATACATCATAACCGATAACGGAAAGCCATTTTGTAATGCTCTTGTGAATCAACTTTGTGAAAAGTTCAGCTTCAAGTAGTATAAATCTTCAATGTATAACGCACCAGCTAATGGCCTTGCCGAAGCTTTTAATAAAACTCTTTGCAATCTTCTCAAGAAAGTTGTAAGTAGATCAAAGAAGGATTGGCATGAAAGAATTGGAGAGGCACTTTGGGCATATCGAACACTTACTCAAGCTACTCCATATTCTTTGGTCTATGGTGTTGAAGCTGTCCTTCCACTAGAGCGACAAATCCCTTCATTAAGGATTGCCATTCAAGAAGGGCTTACAAATGAAGACAATGCTCGTCTATGGTTAGAAGAATTAGAGGCCCTAGATGAGAAGAGGCTTGAAGCACAACAAAGGTTAGAGTGTTATCAGGCTCGTCTCTCTAAAGCATTCAATAAGAAAGTTTGACCTCAGTCCTTTCAAGTGGGAGACTTGGTGCTCGCCGTTCGACGACCAATCATCATTACTCATCGAATGGGCAATAAGTTTCTCTCGAAATGGGATGGACCATATGTGATTCAAGAAGCTTACACAAATGGTGCTTACAAGTTAGTTGATGGAGATGGGTTAAGAATTGGCCCTATCAATGGCAAGTTTCTGAAGCGCTACTATGCTTAAAGGCTGGATAGCGCTCCTCTTCGCATGAGCCTAAACTGCATGTTGCTCCTGGCCCGCATGAGCATAAACTGTGTATGGCACCCAAAAAAAAAAAAAAAAAAAAAAAAAGCTCGTTGAATTGAAAACCCGAAAGGGCAATTCAAGCAAAAGTTAGAGCACAAGAAAAAAAAAGTGAACTACGTGATGACTTGATCCTTTCCTTATGGAATGGTACGTAGGCAACTTGGGAATCACCTAAGTTCAGTCAACCAACCAAAAAAAAATCATCATGCTCCTGGCCCGCATGAGCTTAAACTGTGAATGGCATTCCTTTATAAATTCATCATCATTGTTTTTGAACTACGTTATGACTTGATCCTTTCCTTATGGAATGGTACGTAGGCAATTTGAAAGATATTTCAAATTCAGTCAACATAAAAATAAAAAATAAAAAAAAAATCAAGACGCCCACTTCATGGTCTTGAATTCTGAGCGTGTTTCTTCTAAGAGGTCTCGCATCTTCTTAAAAGCCACAAGTTCTTGTTCATTAATCACTGCAGACGTTTGGATTTCTGTGAGCTCTACTTCTAAGCTAAGGACAATCTTGTTTTGCTCATATTGCTTTAGTTTTCCTTTAGCTATAGATGCCTCCAGCTTTTGGTCTTCTTCTACCAGTCGAGCTAACTCCTCTTTCAACTCTGCTTGCTTAGCTTGTATGTTCTGCTGGCTCTTATGCATGGACTCCATGTGTTCATCATTGGCTCCCTTATCATCTGAAGCGGTAGCTAACCGAGCCTTCACTTCATCCAAACGCTGGGTCTGCACGTCCATAGATATATGCCCCTTTAAAGAAGACTCGGTATCAAAGTACCTCTTGACATCACGAACATATTGCTGGATGCTCTCTCACAATGAGGCTGAATCGATTACTCCATTGGAGTCTATCTCATCACAAATTTTGTAGGCTGTTGGTTCAAAAGAAGAAACTTCCTCAAGAGGAAGACGGGAAAGTCTATAAATGATGCGCTCTCCTAACATCAGGGAACTAAAGCGACGAGCTTTGTTAATTTCAGTGTTCAACTCAAAAACTGAAACTTCAGCACCTAAAGCCGACCCTTTATGTTGGGTGATTAAGGTTGGAGTCTCCTGTTTACTCTGAGAAGTAACATCTTCACAGTCAGAAATGTTGACAGTAATCCCAGTTGTCTTGTTAAGCATCTTGCTTCCTAGGATGCCATTGGCTTCTTCAGCAACTCGGTCAAAAAGCCTTATCCCTGCAACTGAAAGCTCACTACGGGTAGGCAAATAATACGTATTGAAATCATCTTGCTCTTCCCCTATTTCGTCATTGTTGGGAACCTGTAATGAAATCAGTTAGATAAGCTCAAATAATTCTAATGACTAAATAACTTCTACAAGGTTATTCTTCATTAAAATAAGTTACTTACTCGAAACTTTTGAGAGCGGTTGCCTTTACAAGATCTTGGTTCGCTCCTTGGCCTTGAGTGCTTCCAACATTCATCGCTACATAGGGGTGTTCGTGGTTCGGTTTGGTTCGGTTTTGGGGTGCTTTTCAAACCAAACCATTATACTTCGGTTTTGCTCTTCCCAAACCAAAACCAAACCATACTATAAAAAAACCAAACCAAACCAAACCATAAAAATTCGGTTTGGTTCGGTTCGGTTTCGGTTTTAACCAATCAAGTAGCAACAAATAATTTAAAATGAAAAAATGACATGCCAAACTCCAAATTAAAACATTTTTAATAAAAGCATTACATTAGCAACTAAAAAAAAAACATTAAACATTGTATCAAAATGGAAACAAATTGACATATGTCAATCCAAGTTTAAATCTCCAAGTTAATACATGCCATTATCTCACACAACATTAATAACTAGTTTAATACATGCCAAGCTAAAATAGGAAAAACAATAAGAAACTTAAAATCAACAAATTACAAATTAAAATTTGATATATAATATATAAAATAAAATAAAATATATATTATATATTTTTCGGTTTTTTCGGTTTTTCGGTTTGGTTTGGTTTTTTAAACATGAAAACCAAAACCAAACCAATTCTATTCGGTTTTCTAAAATTAGAACCAAAACCAAACCTAATGACAAAAAAACCAAACCAAACCAACCGGTTTGGTTTGGTTCGGTTTGGTTTTCGGTTTTAACCTAAACCATGAACACCCCTATCGCTACACCTATCCCGATCAGTATCCATCGGGTCTTCTGTTGGGATGGTATCGTTAAGAATGGCAGAATTCTCCCTTGGACGCTTACGATTGGTAGTTTCATGGTCATTAGAATGGTTCTTTGGAGTTTGCACATTAATAAGATCATCAATTACCACAGTTGACCGGACTCGTCGAATGGGGTTTCTAGACAAGGTTTCATCTTGAGATTGGTGGACTGGAATACTCAAGTCTTCTTTTCCATTAACATTTGCATCAGGGGTCTCATCACTGCCTTCGCCTACTAAAGGTGTATCTCTTTTAGGCTCATAGGTTGCAGCCTTAATCTTTATAGTTTTCTTCTCTATATGCTCTTTAGGAGTGTCAGCATCTTTGGCTTTTACCAGGGGTGGGATCACAAGTAGAGGTTTTTTAGTGACCTTTCTTGAGTGACTTTTCTCTTTGTGAACCATAATTTCAACAAGTATGTCATCATCGCGTCCTTCAACTGCTGGGGAAGTAGTGGTCTTTGATTGCTTCTTCTTGTCTTTCTTTGGCTTAGAAGGATCCGGGCCCGTGCTTTTGGTTAAAGCTTCCAGTCTATCCCTAAGAAAATTCCCGTGCACTTTCGACCACCACTCATTATAATCCTGAGTAATGTGTTTTCTAAAGCTGAAGGGGCGCGACGGGAATATGATCCTTGACTTAGTTTTCTTAAGGGTACAAGTTCTCCAAAGTTCAAGCGCTTGATCTAAAGAAGCAGAACGAATGTCTTCTTTGAGTGTGCCTGGGATATCTTGGCAAAAACCAAATTGACGACTGAATCTATACGGGCTATATGGTTCAACAGTAAAAGTACTGCCATGTCGTAGGGTCAGATAAGCTGATCGAGCACTGATAGAATAGCTAATTGATGAGTTGGTTAAATTACCATCATCAACATAGAGCTCATTTTTGTTCTTGACAAGTGGCGTTGCATCCCAAACCACATTATCACCCAAATGTATAAGAGTTCGAGCATCATGATCACTAAAGTATCTGGCGCCTCCTTCACCAGAAAATGAAACCATTGTAGGTCCTGGAAGCTCAGTTAGTGTTGAAAAGTGGGTTTTGAAATAGTAGGCCAACCATCCATAGACATAGTGGATAGGGAAACAGGCATTTGACTGACCTGACAGCGAAGAATGGGAAATTTCGTTCAGTCCTTTATAAATGCTAGCTAATACTAGAACAGCAAGGCTGAATCTCCGACCAGCTGCCATCATGCTAGTAATTTTAAAGGTCCCTGGTTGAATAAAATTAAATGGCTTATCAGGAAGTACGAAAACACATAACCAGCACGAAAGAAAGGCAGCCAAGTAGGTTTCTTCTTTTAAATCATCTTCGATCCCAATTTCCGTGAAGGCACCTTCTTCCTCTGTAGTCCATTCGCAAGGAGTACTAATGCCACCACTTGGGTTGTGAGTAGACTTGGGACGCTCCGACTTCTTCGGTTTCCTAGCAGGAGGTTTCTTGTATTTTGGTGGTCCCCTATACCAAAATTTGATCTATTGGACAATAGAAACGAGAGGCTGCTCATCGTTCTCATCATGTAGAAGGTGGAAGGCAGAGAGTAAATACTCACAACTTTTGGGGATGAATCTTCCATTTTGAATATCTACGCCAGTTAGTTCTGTAGAACATGGGACGACTTCATCGTAAAAATTCTCGAGGATGGAAAGGCCGCCAAGCATACGCAAGTCCCATAATGAGATGGAGAACTCCCCCGCAGAAGTATGAAGTGTGTTCGTTCTAGGACACCATGCTTCACAAAATGCTCGAACAACATCCACATTACGGTCATATGTATATAAAGATGCAAGCAATGCATTGTATATCTAGTTGTCTATGAGGACCTTGTGATTTCTAGAAAGTATGTCTTTTAACCATTCCCAATAATTTGGAGTATAGTTGAATTCTCCGTTCAGTTGAAGTTTAGGTCCCCAGCGTGCTTTTTTAGAAATAATACTGTGGCCCAAAGTTATAAAGTTCTCTGATTGACAAGAAGCTTTGTGAAGTGAAGATTTTAAGAACCATACTTTTGAAGAACGTCCAGGGTTTTGAGGAGCTTCTATTGACCAATCTGCTAAACCTGGTGAGATATCAAGTCTTGGCCATGGTCCTCTAAAACGACCAATCACTGGTGGAGCCACAAGGAGTGTAGTCTTCCTCTCTGAGCTTCCATCTTTAAGGCTGATGATCTCTAAAAATTGTCCTTTTGAAGAGGAAATATCATTGAAAATCACCATGATAAGAGCAAGAGAGGGTGATCCTGAAAAAAGCAATGATGAAAGAAAGTATAAGAGGAATTTTTTTTTTATTAAAAAAAAAAATGCAAATTTAATCTCATTATGAGGACAAAGATGATAGGGATTGCGTAAAAATATGTTCTTAAGTCTATCTTATGGATTTTGGTCGAGCGTGAATGATTTAGGTATAGATCGTCACGGGTCTGTCATGTGGCCTTCATTGGTGATAGCCTCAAATAAATCTTCACAAGTCTGTCTAGTGGCTTTCATTTGTGACGGCGTAAGTAAATCCTCACGGGTCTGTCCCGTGGTCTTCATTCATGGTGGCACAAATAAATCCTCACAGGTCTGTCCTGTGGCCTTCATTCGTGACGGCGTAAGTAAATGCTTACGAGTCTGTCCCGTGGCCTTCATTCATGGTGGCACAAATAAATCCTCACAGGTCTATCCTATGGCCTTCATTCGTGACAGTGCAAATAAATCCTCACGGGTCTGTCCCGTGGCCTTCATTTGTGATGGTGCAAGTAAATCCTCACGGGTCTGTCCCGTGGCCTTCATTCATGGTGGCACAAATAAATCTTCACAGGTCTGTCCTGTGGCCTTCATTCGTGACAGTGCAAATAAATCCTCACGGGTTTGTCCTGTGGCCTTCATTTGTGATGGTGCAAGTAAATCCTCACGGGTCTGTCCTGTGGCCTTCATTCATGGTGGCGCAAATAAATCCTCGCAGGTCTGTCCTGTGGCCTTCATTCGTAACGGCGTAAGTAAATCCTCACGGGTCTGTCCCGTGGCCTTTATTCATGGTGGCACAAATAAATCCTCACAGGTCTGTCCTGTGGCCTTCATTCGTGATGGCGTAAGTAAATCCTCACGGGTCTGTCCCGTGGCCTTCATTTGTGAATGACTCAAGTAAGAATCTTCACGAATCTGTTTCGTGGCCTTCAATTATATCACATCTTCATTGTTCACATTAGCTAGGCATAATATGGGTGGTCGACTCCAAAGTACGCAGTCATTCATATTCAATAAAAACCGAGGATAGTGATTGGAGATGATGATGAGATGGATAGGATAAAGAATTCTTTCAAGGCATTTGGAATTTACAAAGTAAAAAAAAAAATTGTATGTGTGTGTCTTCATCGGCCAATACATGTATTCAAGGAATTAAAAAAAAAAAAAAAAAAGCGTGGTGTGCATAAGTGCATTCAAAGTGCTGCCTGTTTGGGCATGGTTATTTGTGCAAGTTAGAGATTTATTTATTGATCAAGTCAAAGCAAAAAAAAAAAAAGAGGCTTCCGGAGACCTCGTGTGGCGCTGTGTATACGTGAGCAAAATTACAGGCCACAGAATATGACATGTTTGATAGCAACAATGAGATTTGTGTAACTCTGACAGGGGCATGCAAAATATGTTTACATATATAAATTTATGTGTGGACAAGTCATGGAAGCTAAAAAGAAGGTCTAGAAGGCTACAAAGTATTGGGCATGTTGATTATGCATTGGCAAAATCGAAAAGAAAGGAAAGTAAAAAAAAAAAAAGCAATGTGCAATGTCGGTGAAATTCTGGATTTACTTAGATGAAGCTGTAAAAAAAAAAAAGGTGCTGTGCTCGTTCGAATGGCAAAGAAAAAAAAATACAGTGCGTGGGGAAACTAATGCAACGATATTCTAATTACTAAATCACTTGTTAAAAAAAAAAGGGGGGGGGGCTTTCAATGATCAAAATTGAACATGAGTGCTTTACATGTGGAAGTCAACGAGTTATTCACTGGACAAAGAAGCTTAGTTTATCTACATATGATGTGTCTTTTACATGATATCAAGGTGCAAAAAAAAAAAAAAAAAAAAAAAAAAAAGAGTTGAAGAAAGATGAATAAAATATGGGAAAGAGCATATGTTTACCTGAGGAAAATTCTTGTTCGTGGAAGAGAGAGACTAGTGTTGAATGTGAATTAATCGTTGAGGGGTTCTTGTGATGATTTTCAATGAGAATTCATAACATCAAGGGGTTTATTTTATAGACACTGGATGAAGCAAGTTCAATTCAGTTAGAACTTCAATTCAGATTTAAATTAGGACTTCTTCAAGAATTCTGCTTGACAAGTTTATAGTCCTACGTGAACTAGTTATGTGGGTTTCCTATTTCATTGTGAAGTCTAGATTCTGATAGAGCACTTAGTCTAAAAAACGTGTTAAGGCTTGGCTGGAATTAATTTTACTACTGTGAGCATCCGTGGGTCTTTAGTAATGATCCAAGAAAAACTTGAAGTATTCATCACGTGGATCCATGAAAAGTTGAGAACTCAAGCCAAAGTTGGACTTTTGGAAGTCACCTAAAAAAAAAAAAAAAAAAAAAGGCATGTATGGCAGGCTATTATCCAAGAAGACTTGGAAACATCCACTATGTGGGTCCAAAAAAAAATAAAGCCAATGATGGCACTTTTGGAAGTTAAAAAAAAAAAAAAAAAAAGGGGAAAGAGGAATGCAAGAAGCCACGTGGGGGCATACATGAAGAGGCTTGTTCATTATGATTTTGGCTTGGCTCCAAATTAGTACAATTAGCTACTTCATTGTTTTTTTTTTTTTTAAATAAAAAATAAAAAAAAATTCAATGATTAGTTGATTGGCTAAAGTTCCAACTTGGCTATTACTCCAAATTCAATTAAAAATAATGACGATGGCATATGGTGTGTGCACAAAATCATCAGTTCAAAAAATAAAATAAAATAAAATTTCGAGACATGCCCGCTTCTTACACTACTAAATTGTGTACGCAAACAAGTCTCGAGGGGGCATTTGTAGAACGAGAAAATTTGCAACCACTCACAAGTGAACACGTGTCTTAAAGTCAACTAAATCATGGCAAATTAAATTTGGCCACGTGTCTTCTTATAAGTTGAGTAGGATATATTTATGGCAAATAAATGTGTGCCATGTGTCTTTTATTACACAGCGTTGGCGAATTACAAGTTGCCATGTGTTTTAAAATTGCTATACAGGTGGCCAAATCAAATATTGACACTTGTCAAGTGAGACCAAATAAAAGGAAGACAAATAATTCTTCCAATCAAATGTTGCCACGTGTTCTGGTTAGGATGGCTATCAAATAATTAATATTTATCCTTTTATAAAAGATAAATAAGGGATAATTATTAAGAAGTCAATTCTTATCAGAATACTTTTCACCCTACCACTATAAATAGAGGTAGCCCCCAAGGGTCAAGGGAAGGAGATTCAAGCAACAAAGCTCTGTCAAACCAAAGCCTCAAAAGCTCTGACGTGACCAACATTCAAGCATTGAAGCTCTATTGGATTAAAGCCTCAAAAGCTCCATAGAACTTCTACACCAAAGACTCAAGACGAAGAACTCGCACTAAAGTTCATAGTCTCTAATACGCTCAAAGCCTAGAGACTCACACAAAAGATCCATTCCACCTACATCGAAGGAGATTTCGCCCATTGAATCGAGAACAAGTTGTTCAAGCCCTTGAGTCAAAGTTTCAAGGAGAGAAGAATCAGAGGATTACATTACTTTGCGAACAAAGTTTACACAGAGATTGTATTCCGCTTCTACAAATTAATAAAATTATCCTTTGTCCACTTTTTTTTGGTCTATTTATTTTTAGACACGAAATTTGTGCGTACAGACATCTATATATTAGGATTATAATTTGGTTTAAGAGTTGGATCAAGAAGCTGATGAGGTTAATATATTAGTACAAGTAAGATCTTACTTTTACGTTTTTTTTTCTTTTCTTTTTGAGTCTTTTTCTATTAAATATCATATTCTTCTCTTTATTCCGTGCATTCAGGGACTCACTGCTATTTATACTTTATAGACAATTCTGGGAAATGCGGTGCCGGTGGGGCCAGGAAGAGCAAAGAAGCATGTGGGGGTTGTTAGCCCACCAACAAATAGAGCCACCGAATATACTACTGGAATTCTGTCTACATGCATCCAAACGGCCGTTCGTTCACAGTTTCACACTTTTTTTTTTTCTTTTTTTGGTAAATGCCAATGAATATATAAAAGGAAAAAAAGAAAAGTACAAAGAATGAATACAAGCTAGAAGGCCAAAGCAAATCCGTGCAAGGATAAAAAACCACAAAACACTAGTGAAAAGCTCAAGCAAATACATTCAAATAAGTAGAGGAAAACTAACTTATTTGTATGTGTAAGCCATTGTCACGAATCCCTTGGAAAGAAGAAGCTTTGTATCTGACATCATTAACAATGCTATTGAAAATATGAACGATCATTGTTGCGATAGCAATTTTCATTAATGATCTTGTTTCTCTCATGCCACAGATTGTAGATAGTAGAAGCCCAGGCCAATTTTTTGATGACTCTGGAAAAAGATTTGCCTTTGAGAGAATGCATGGCCCAGTTGAATTCATTAGCCCATGTTCTAGGAGTCCGGAAGATACAACATAGTTTAAAAATTCTGGCCCAAATGGTTGAGGAGGTGCAGCAGGCAAAAAACAAATGGTCACGGCTTTCATGAAACTGATTACAGAGCACACAAGTCAGATTGTTGGTAATCCCCCAGGAATTCATCCTGTCTAACGTGGAAAGCCGAGCCACACGATAAAATCATGTTTATGTACAGCCTTAGAGTGCCAAACAATATGATGCCAGTCATTCACATTCCCCCTACATCTAATAGTATTCCACGCTGAGGAGATGGAGAATAGGCCATTAGCATCAGGCAGCCATAGAATAAAGTCTAGAAGGGTTGGGGAGGAAATCAGTCGGGATACGTGATTGAATCTCCAAAAGGTTAGCAGTGGCCGTGACAGACCAATCCAAGAGAAATGAGAAATGATAGAATAGATTTTTGAAATAGGAAGGAGGGCAGCATCATGCATAATTCTTAATTGCTAAATGCTAGGTTATTTCCTCAACTCGCACCATCTCTATGACCTTGACCATTTCAATGCCATGCAGTTGACATTTATGATCCACTTCATTTACAACCTTTTTTTAACACGGTACAAC
Source organism: Liquidambar formosana (assembly GCA_039720395.1). Taxonomy (NCBI): domain Eukaryota; kingdom Viridiplantae; phylum Streptophyta; class Magnoliopsida; order Saxifragales; family Altingiaceae; genus Liquidambar; species Liquidambar formosana. The sequence continues at coordinate 22,980,952 of CM077823.1, forward strand.
GAAGTCATTAGGATTAGTCTAGTAACAAAAAGGTAGAATGGAGAGTAGGTTTGGGAAAAGTTAGGAGTTCAAGCCCCTCCAATTATAATATTTTATAGATTTTATATATTTAAAAAAAAAAAAAAAGCATGGTAAGTAGACAATTTATGATGTGGCACCGTCACACTAAACTTGATGAGGTTATATCATTTTATATGTGAATTGTGGAATAATAATTAAAGCTATTCAAATCTTCATTCCCTCATTATTGGATGGATGGATGGATTTGTGAGTGGTTTGTGTTTCATGAGGATTGGTGTAAGGCTCTAAGCCCAATTGTCTGAGATACTCCAGGCTTGACCAAAAAAAAAAAAAAAAAAATGAAAATGAAAATGATCTAACCACATTAGAATAGGTTTATTTTTAATTTCATAAGGATTGATGATGCAACACTATGTATACAGTTATATCTTTTGAGAAAATATTAAAAATAATTTTATATTAGATGAAGAAATTGTTAATTTCAAACTTTCTTTATCATTACTTATTTCCGATGTTGTCCATATATTGAAACATCAAGATTGTTGCATAATTACTTGTGTCTCCCTGTATCTCTAATTCATTAAATCTACATAAAAGAAAAAAATATAAAATTTTTTAATATATAAAATTTTTTAGGATAAAACAAAAGGGAATTACCGATTGGTTGAGCTACGAGTAAAAAATTACAATTAATAGTCATTCTTAGTTAATAGTTGTTCACTAGAAAGTTAATAATCATTTATATTGAACTACAATTATTTTCCGTAAACCAATCAATCTAAAATTCCCCAATAAAATAATAATTTAAAATATAAGACGTGAGTGAATTAAGTTGGTATTATCTCCTTTCTTCTATAACCATCCTATCCCATTTCTCTATTTAATCCTAGGCAAGGGGCGGAGCCAGGGGCCAACCGCACATTTTTCCTTTTACTCTACATCTTATGATATTAGGAATTTGACCATGTTGATTTTTTTCTTTGGTTCCTCACATTTTCTAATTGTATCACTTCTTTTCTTTTTTCCTTCATATAGTAAATTCTTAAACATTTTATTTCACAAAGATTTAATCTTTCTAATTGTACACCCATTTTATTATCAATAAATATTTAAATTTTACCCGTAGGAGTAGTTCAGCCTTATGAGTGTAATATTTCAACCCTTTCAAGTCCTAGTCTTAATCGATACTTGCGGGAGATTACAAGCTAGTATCCGGGGTTTACCCCAATTCCACAGACGGTCAACAAGATGGAATCAAGCCGTCGAGAGTTCAATGTCATCAAAAAAAATATTTAAGTTTTTGTTTTAATTTGTTTAAAAAAATTTCTTTGTTCTTGTTATTGTCTTTTTTTTAATTTTTTGTTTTTTGTTTTTTTTGGTGAGAGGGGAGGGAGCTGAAGAACATTGCTAGAAGGCTACTTCAAATGATTCTTTAATTGATAGGATGAGGTAAAACCCAAAAAAAAAAAAAGAAAAAAGAAAAAAAGGTCAACCCTGTGGAGTAAATTTCTAACCCCACCACTTATTTATCCTAAAAATTAGAAAATTGTACTATAATGCATGTAACTTGTGTGGGAAATTCCCATCGAAATTGGAATGCTTGACACGTGGCTTCCTTCGGTGCAGTGATCCGAAGACTAGAGGAGAAGCCCAGGTGACTTTTTTACTTTTCTCTCTGTCAAGTCATTCTCGGCAAGCGAAGTTCTTCGGTTCTCAACCATTCTAGAGCTCGATGATGTCACGACCTTTTTGAATTGCCCAGGCGTTCAGTCCTCCGTGGACGCGTGCTCGGTCCTCGGTCCCATTTGCATGTTTAGCACACTCTTCTAAGCTATTTACTAAACAGATTCGATAAAAGGGAACCCAACCATAGTCAAAACGGGTTCTTCATAATCGGACCATAGTCAGACAGCTGTCGATAACCAGATTTAAAACCCTAAATTAACCATGGTTGGGTTAAAGCAACCATTTAACTTAAGACCTAGTTATTTTCTATAAATGGAACACTATTCTTGCAAAAGGAAGTAAATGCGCTACAACACAAAACCCTAGAAATTCTCTCCTTTCCCTTTTTCTCTCTAGACGTTGAGATCTGACTTGAGTGTCGGACGGTTTGATGCCAGAAAAACCCCCGTCCTCACTTGACGATTCTCTTTATTTTTAGGGCACTGTTCATCGTTCATCCTAGCAACACTATGCACCAGAGAACTTGGCGGCACTATCCATTGTTTGACCAAGCAACCTAGCTCATCTCTACCTTCGCCATTGTAGCTCCCTTAAACCACCATTACGCAACGCTTCGGTTTGTCGAACCATCATAAGCAAAGCGCTCCGTCGATTGTCCGGATTTTTGCTTGTACATAACTATAGAAACTTGAGAGCTAGAAGAGTTAGTAAGTCCTACAGAAAATGAGAATGAAGACACATACAAACAAGAGAGAATTCGGCTATAATGTTTAAAATAATGCCAATGTGATGATAAATTCTTGAATGAGTAAGGATTCGCATCGTATTAAGGTAATTTACACCGTTGGATTAAGTTTTTGATGACTTAAATTAAAAATTAGAAAAAAACTGTTTATTGAAGTTATTTTGGTTATTTTAGTAACAACTTTTTCAACTTCTAATCTAAATCGTCCAAAGTATAATCCAATGACGTTGAGTTAACTGAGCATTGGTGTAAGCACACTGATTTTTACCACGCACTTTCTTTTTACCTGCATTTTACCTGCTTTTGGTTCTGATGATACTAACCCCGAAGGATCAACATATGAATAAGAGTCGCCACCTGGAAGGGTTCAGGACCAATTTTGTTAACCATAAAAAGATTCGGAGCTAAGGTACATGTTGGGAAGGTGTTAGGCACCTAATAATGTCTGGCAATAAACCGGCCCTCATTTTGTATTTATTGACCATATTTAATATTTTAATTTAATCTGGATTGCCTTTGAATCATGCAACAATTAAAATACACACAAATGATATATTAATCAAATAAACAATAAATATAATTTGTACAATTTTACTATCTAATATAAATTCATACCTCTTGCAAATGAAATTGGTTGGTGTTTAAACCATCTTTCAGGTCCACTGTCAATCTGGCAGCATCCCTTCCGTTGAGCCAAGCAAGCTATTTCCCTTTCTCACAAATCATCTCTCTTTTATTTTCTCTCAATGCAATTTCTCTTTTTTTTTTTTACTATATTCCTTATAAGAACTCTCCTCCCAAGTCTCTCTTTCTCTCTATTTTCTCTCAAAATCTCAACATTCCCTCTTGACCTTCTAATTTTTTTGGTGTCCATGAAGTCTCCCAAGTTCTTGCTATTTATAGGGAAGAATCAAAGCGCAAGCTTATTCACTTACCTGATTTTCCCCACCATTCCCTGCTTCTTTTATTTTTGCCATCCTCTACATCTCCCATTTACCTAATTTTCCCACCATTCCTCACTTCTATCCTTTCTTGGAGTGGGTTTCTCACTTAAAAAGAAGAGAAGTTGTTGAAACAGTGAAGTTACCAGTCAATATGATATAAGTCGACAGTCAGAAGAAGTGACGTTGACAGTCATTTTGAAGCAAAACAACATCAGATTTTTATCACTTAGGATAAATGGTGGATGAATCACTTATGATAAAAGGTAGATACACCGCTTGGTAATGATGGATGAATCACTTGAGATAAATGGTGGATACACCACTTGTAAATGGTAGATGAATCATTTGAGATAAATGGTGGATACACCACTTGATAAATGGGAGATGAATTCATCACCACTTCAAATGTTAGGTAAACGAGAGCCTATATAAAGAAGGCTTTGGTTGGAGACAATGAACACAATTGAGAGGGAATGAGTTGAAATGAATAAGAGATGAACGAGAATGATGAGAAGTGTGAGAAGGGTGCATAAGGAGGATTCTACCTAACCCAATTGCTTACTTTGCTCGCAAAAAAGAGATCCATGTTGATAATAAACATAACGGACCTCATCATCGAAAACTCACCATCAAATATAGGGACAAAATGGGATGTCTACAGTTGCCCCTCACTATACTACCATAGACGTCTCGAAAGACACCACGTACACCTTGTTTCTGCAGGCCCATTCACATTCAGTTTCATAAAAAGACAAAGAAGGGATTGCCAATCAATATGGATAAATAATGGATAATATGACCAAATAACTTTATATCGACAATTAGGATTGAAACTACACCCAGCACCCCTGATGGGTGTATAGAGGCCCACATGGGAGATCTACTCATAAACTTTTTCTTTTTCTTTTTCTTTTTTTTTTTTCCATTGTCCATTATGGAATTTCAATTGCATTGAAAATTGTTGGGGAAGTTTGTGGATTTTATAAAACTAGACACAAAATAATTAAATATAATTGAACAAAAAATATAATTTACAATATAAATTAAAAAATCACAAAATGAAGTTGAATATGGATAAATTTGATAATAATCAAAATTTGAATTATTGTAAATCAACACAAGAAATATTTAATTAAAATAAAATAAGGAAAGTAAGAAGAGCTGGCCTGTAAGAAGGCGTGTGAGATCACTGTCCTAGAAAAATTATTACCTCCCCATGTATAGTGCTGATGAATGATAGGACCTCCAAAATGCAACCCCAAAGCTCGCAACTCCCTCTTCTACGTCCACATGAAAAGAATGGTGAACCCGTCCATGATCAGTTGTCCGTAAAAACAATATATAAAATAACTAAATAAAGTTCTCAGAGAAATACAGTGGAAAAGAGATAGAGAAGATAATGTGAATATCCATTGTCCATATAGAGAAACCCACTATTTACAATAATATATGGCTGGAATTCGTTTGGGCTAATAAAGGCCCAATATAAATACCATAATAATTTTTTATAACAATCCAATCAATAACATGAAATAAAAGTCCAACAATTAGTAACGGTCACCCATAAATCATAGAAATTAAGGTCCAATGTTCAAATGAAATAAACTCATATAATCATCCTATGAAGCCACACGAGCGTCAAGTCACAACATTCTTATAGCCACATCACAACACGGCCAACCAGTCCAGTCGAGGTAGGCAGTGCACACGCATGCACGTGTATGGTTCAAAGTTTTGAAACTTTAAAAAAAATCACATATTTTGTAACAAAAATTACCATTTGATGCATGCAAAAATAAATGTATTTTAGAAATTAATGTCCATTTGAAAAAAATAAAATAAATGAAAAACAGATATATCAAGCAAAAGAAATTTGGGTAATGCTATACGTAGAGTAGCAATAGAACCATATTCCAGCACCACATATATAGCGTTTGATGTGACAATGAACTTCTTGTGGCGATACTAAATAGCTTAGCAGGTATTTTTGTCAACCAACTCATGCTATGAGTTATGTCATGTTTTGTAACTACAAGCTATTTATAGTATTTTCCCAAGAAATTTATGGTATTATATAGAGGGTGCAGTTATTGTCATCCCTCGAATTGTTTTCCTACCCCTATTTATATCAACCTTTCACTTTTTTATTTTTATTTTTTCGATTTACACCCCCCATTAGTCCCAAAATACCCACAATACTCGATAAACCCCCACCAACAACTCTCCCTCACAATCACCTCATGATCTCTGTTTAAGTGAATCCAAGAACAAAAGCACATTGAGTAGAATCCAAATGCATGACGAGCTGGCATCCATGGATCGTAATAACATATGAGATTTGGTTAAATTGCTAGATGGTTGTAGGCTAATTGGTTGTAAATGGGTTTTTAGAACCAAACGTGATTCTAAAGGTCAGGTAAAAAGGTACAAGGCAAGACTTGTGGCTAAGGGTTTTAACCAAAGAGAGGGCATTGATTATAAAGACACATTTTCACCTATTTCAACCAAGGATCTTATCGAATGATCATGGCATTAGTATCTTATTATGATTTAGAGCTACATTAGATGGGTGTAAAGATAATTTTCCTAAATTCTATGTATTTATGTTGCAACTTAGATGGTTTTCAAATAACTAGAAAAGAACACATGGAGCGCAAGCTTAGAAAATCCACTTATAGACTTAAGTAGGCATTAAGACAATGGTGAGATTATCACTTCTTATAGCTTTACGGAGAATGTTGTTGACCCAATGATTATACTTAAGGGTCAGTGGGAGCAAATATATCTTTCTAGTGTTTTATGTGGATGATATATTTCTCGCAGAGTCGTAGAAAACAACATAGCTAAAGTTCTCAGCTTTCTTCACATTTTGACATGAAGGATCTTTGTGAAGCCTAATTTTTCATGATAGATCTAATGGCATCCTTGGGTTATCACAAAAAACCAATATTAAATGTGTTTGTTAAGTAGGTTTAATATGTTCTCTATGGAAAAGCACTTATTGTGAAAGGTGACCAATTCTCTATGTCTTAATGCCCTCAAAATGATGGTAAGGTTCTTAAAGAATGGTCCTATATGCATAAATTGTGGGAATTTTGATATATGCTCAAGTATGCACATGACTTGATATTGCTTATGCTATAAGTGTATTGGGAGCTACTTAAGTGGTCATGGTTCAATTAAGTTACTGGAAAGCTCAAAAGAAAGTACTAGGGTACTTACAAGGAACTAAAATTTTGTACTAATATATCAATGATCCAATATTCTTGATATAGTTGGGTATTTTGATATTGATTATGCAAGTCATTTAGATTATTGGAGATATACTTTTAGTTACATATTTATGATGCCAGGACTAGTTGCTTCTAGAAAAGTGTAAAGCAGACACTTACAACTTCCTAATCTATAGAGTTATAGTACGTAGTATATTATAAAGCTACATCCCAAACCATGTGGCTGTCGAGTTTTATCTTAGGGTGGGGTATTTTAAATTCCATTTTAAGGCCATTGAAGATACATTGTGAGAATTTTGCAATAGTTTCTTTCTCTGAGACATTAAGAGTATTTCACACTCCAAACATATTGATATAAAGAATTTTTTGTTAAAGAGAAAGTTGTTGATTCTTATATTTGTATTGAGCACGCTTCCACAGAACATATGTTGGTTGGTCTATCGATTAAAGGTTAGCTCCGAAATTTTTTAATGAGCATGTGACTCATGAGATTATTGGAATCTTTTGTTGTATTAAGTTAGTGGGAATTCTGTGTAATATATGTAGCTATATATTGTGAATTTGTGAGTTATTACTTATATTGCCATATATTACTATTCGCACATTTTTGTTCATTATGGCATTATTGATGTTGTGATATGAGACATTTAGATTTAGTCGCAATGGACTTCTTATAGAAATGGTTATCCTAATCATATTTTCATGTCATTATACTTGCATTTGGCTGCCTATGTCACATGGGGATGAGTCCTTGGTTATATGTCATGCATCCAGTTGATGTATTGTTGACAAAATTAGGTGCTTGCAAACACATTCTAGATTGGGATATTGTTTAGGTACTTCCTCACATTTGATATTTTGTGGTTCAATGTTTTATGTCGTCCAAGTGGGAGACTATTGCATTTATCTTTCTATTGTGAATTGACATAGTCATTTTTGTACTTCTTTTATTTTTGGACCCATAATGGGACGGGCCAAATCTTTTGTATGTATAAGGAAGCCCTTGCTCTCACCTTTTATAAATGGCAATTCATTATCAGATTGTGGAATAAGGCTAGGGTTAGAGAGTGGTTCTTTTCTTCTTGTAAAAAACACACCTTCTCTAATCTTGCAGCCACCATCATTGTACTAACCCGGGTTTCAAAGCTTCAATGGAAGGTCATCACCAAATCTTGAATGTATGGTCTTAACCAAATATATTACACATGCGCGATGTTGTGCAGGAAAAGAGCACGTACTGAGTAGAATCTTACATATAGCATTTCTTGTTTTGATTCTAACTTGTTAGATTAAGTTGTTCATTCGAGAAATTTTTCTTTTAAACAGGAAAAGATTCAGGATACATCTAGGATGAAATGGATATTTGTTAAGCATTTCTATTAAGAATAGTAGACAAGTATGTTTGTGTTGAGTTGCTTTACCTGCAAAACAAGATATCATAGATAGGGGCAAAGTCAGAATATAGTCTTTGAAGGTCATGACATTAACTCATTAAAAAATGGTGTTTTGCCCTAAAGTTCACTGAGCAAGTATAATTTATCCTAAAACAATAGCGCTTGAAGCTTAGAAGTCAGAAAACAAAAGGAGTTTTGACTTTTAACTTTTGTGGGCAGATGAAATCAACAAAAGAGTCAAATTTTTTGAGAAGATCAAATTTATAGTTATTTAAAAATTAAAACTAAAAGTTAAAAAACGAAAGAGGTTTTGATTTCTCAGTTCTGTGGGAGAGTCAAATTTAAAAAAGGATCAAATTTTTAGGAGCAAAATAAAATTATGGGGAACGTCAAATTTGTAATTATAAAAAATACTGTATACCAAAAAAAAAAAAAAAAAAAAAAAAAAAAAAGAGAAAGAAAGAAAGAAAGAAAGAAAGAAGAAGAAGAAGAAGAAGAAGAAGAAGAAGAAGAAGAAGAAGAAGAAGAAAGAAAGAAAGAAAGAAAGAAGGGAGGAAGTTGTTTGACCCTTCTCTCCCCCCTTCCACTTCTCCTAATCATAGAGATATGGAAGGGGGTAAGTTGTTACCATTCTAATGCCCAAGCTAACACCATGGATAGAAATGGTTGAATGGAAGAGATTATGGGAAGAAGAAAGAAAGAAAGAATGAAAGAAAGAAAGAAAGAAGGGAGGAAGTTGTTTGACCCTTCTCTCCCCCCTTCCACTTCTCTTAATCATAGAGATATGGAAGGGGGTAGGTTGTTACCATTCTGATGCCCAAGCTAACACCATGGATAGAAATGGTTGAATGGAAGAGATTATGGGGGAGAATTCAATATGTTTTCATCTCAAAACGTCTTCTTCTTTTATACGCATTGTGGGTAATTAATTAACTAGAAGCATACACAGAATTCATGATTCTCTACTACAATTATAAGGATTACTTACCTTACATGGTGTGATTCTTATCATCTTGGGATACTTTGAATCACTAAAGCTTTGTTTGTTTGACAGGTTTAGGATGCGGGAAAGGAAACTGTAGGAAAGTAAAGAAAAAATAAAGGAGAATGACAATATTAGAAAATTATTTTTTCGTATACGTTTGGCTTACAAGGAAGCTGTAGGAAAATATAGTGCCACTTTCCCTTGAAAAAATGCCAGATGTGTTTTGTGGGAAATTTTTTTCAACAAGAAAAAGATAGTGGGTAGTTATTTATGTTTCCCACAGGACTCCTGCAAAAAGTGCAGGAAAGTTCACTTTCTTTTCCTTTTCCTGTGAATCAAACGAGTTTTAGAGAGTGCATCCCTGGCTCCGTTTGGTTGACAAGAAATGTATGCAAAAAAGTGAAATGTGGGAAAATAAAGAAAAGGAAAAGTAAAAGAAAATAATAATGTTGGAAAATTATTTTTCCGCATACGTTTGGTTTACAAGAAAGTTGTGAAAATATAAAGTGTCACTTTCCCATTATGTTTTTTCCTATATAAAATGCAGGATGTGTTTTGTAAAAAAAAATTTCCTATTGGAAGAAGATAGCGGGTAGTTATTTATGCTTCCCACAAGATTTATGCTCACCAAATATGCATAACAAGTACAGGAAAGTTCACTTTTCTTTTCCTATGAATCAAATGAAGCCTTTACAAAGATGGGTATTGCTGGAAGGGAGGTCATATTAGTTGCTAAATAACTACCCTTTGCCTTGGTTAATGATTAATCTAATAGACCCTTTCTTTCATGCATTGATTTTTTATTTTTATTTTTGTGGAAGATATTTCAGTGACACATCAATCGAATTGTATGAAAACATTGCACATTATATCAAAATTAGGGAAATCTAGGAAATCCATATCAAACTATCTTTAAATTGATCAAATTCCATATTTATGAATGAACTTATAAGGAGAATTCAATTCAATTCAATTTTGGGTTGTTTCATTAATCTAACCGGTTGGAACAATGGGTAGTATAGAAAATCTTACATACAATGGGGAAATTTGGGGTGTTAGCCAAATTTCCATACCATGGGTAGTATAGAAAAATCCTAGATAGTGAAAGTCAACTTACCGTTAACTTCAAAAGTAAGGATATTCCTTTTGAAGAACCATGGTCTTTTTATTTTATTTTATTTTAATTAATTGTGTATAATAAAGGAGTTTGGAAGATTCAAATTAAAAATGATTCACAACTGGTAATTAATGTGATTTGTGGCATATGTCAATTCCATTAGAGCATAGCAAATCTTGTTGAGGATATGAAGTGTCTATTGACTTAGTTTGATCATGTGGCTATTATACATATTTATAGGCAAACCAATAGAATGGCTAATTGTGGTGCCAATTTGCGTTATTATTGTTCCAATGATGTTAGTATATGGCAACATAGATTTCTTAGGAAATTATGGTATGTAATTTTAGAGGATTATCGAGGTCTTATTATTTTTAGATTTTTCAAGCAAATGAAACAAATACAACAATCAAAACCTCCCATGGGCTGATATAAGGAGCATCAGCTGTGAGAACAATTTAGGCAAAGAATTTTTGGGAATAGAACCAAAGAAATTACTACAATTTGCAGTCCATTGAGCAAGGGAGTGAAGCCAACCCATATAGCATCTACCTGGCTTCAAAAGACATTGAGGCAAGCACTCATGAAAGAAGGAAATTCCAATAAGCCAAAGTAGAAATGATCATATCATAACAGCGTCACCTTCAAGCATAATTTAGTCCAGACTCCAGACATAGCTTTCTCAAATTCCCTTTTAGATCAAGACAAGCTGCTTTTGCTTCCACGAGAGAAGGATCAAAGAGGAGTTCGAGAGGAAAATGCCTAGCATTCTCTCTCACGAGTCACAACCGCACCTGGGACAGAAACTTTGGTTCTTACAAATTAATGGCAAAAAGCTAGTTTTGGGAAAACTAATTTATAAATTTAGGATAGTACCACCATATAAGCCACTTGTCAGCAGGGGTGGATGCACTAAGGTGCATCTACCCTCACGTGCAACCACTCAAATATTAAAAAAAAAAAAAATGAATAAGTAATTTGTTTTAAATTTACTTAAATGCTTTAACCTCATTGAGAAAAAATGGTTAATTTTGATTAAATTTGGTTAAATTTTAGTTAAATTTACTAATGTACACTACTTTTGTATATTATATAAAGTTGGGTTTAATTTGTAAATTGGTTTTTATGGCGTGCTTGTTAGTCTTATGTGTTATTTTATAATTTCTATTCAATCATGTCAATGTGTAGTCCTGTGACTTTCCTTATTTTCCCATCTTGTTGAGACTTTGTCTTACATAGGATAGATGGGGATAGGAGTGGTAGGAGTAGTGTATAAGGTTCTACGTTCTTAAAAGTCGTCTACGCATTTGAAAATATGGCATGTCTATCGTTCTATGTCATTTCACCACTTCTAGTCAACCATGCCGATATGTGGTTCTATCTTTCTCTCTTCTTTATTTAACTCTCAGAAGCAAATATATATATTAAAAAAAAAATTTAAAATTGCAACCATTGAGAAAATTTTCTAAATCTGCCCTTGCTTGCCGGCTATAGGCTATGGACTATTTTCTTAGGTGTTGTCCAAAATCACACCTTGATCCAAATTATTATTATTATTATTTTTTTATAATGATAAAATCTTTTGGTCAAACCTCAATCTCATATAACATCTCATAATCTATATAGATCAAATGAGTCAAAAATGAGTACCATGAATTTTGTGCGAGTGACCCCAAAGCGTTTAGCAGGAGTCGAGCTCTATACCTCCATTTCCTAAGCATAATCCCTTGCCAAATGAACAATCTTGCTTTGTTTGTCTGACAGGAAAAGAAAAGAAAGGAAACTTTCCTATACTTTTTGTAAGAAACATAAATAACTATTTACTATCTTTTTTGTGCAAGAAAAACTTTATCATAAAACACATCATGCATTTTGTTTTTATTATAAAAAAAGAATACAGATAAATTACGCTTTATCTTTTCTCACAACTTTCTTATAAATCAAATATATGTGAAAATATGATTTTCCAATATTATCATTTTTCTTAACCTTCATTTTCTTTTATTTTACTTTCATTTCTTGCATTCTAATCTCGTCAACCAGATGCAAGGGTTGACTTTATTTTTTTTAAGGGTAAATTACATTAAGACCCCCTCTAAAATCTGACAATTACAAATAGACCCCCTCACGTTTCTGAAATTACATTAAGACCCCCTCCCTCTAACTTCCGTCCATAATCTGTTAAATCACTTTCAATTTTTTTTCAAAATACCCTAATTACCCTTATTAGATGACAACTTCCATGTTAAATGCATATAACTCATCAGCCCAACACATTCATCCAATACATTTGATTGATCTATTTATTTATTGATAAACAACTAAAAGATTATATATATATATATATATATATATATATATATATATAAAAGAAAAATGTCAAAAAGCTTAAATTTTTGTCCAACTAATGTAGTAGCCATCAAATTTGCTCATTAGAAACAATTATCTATTTAATTGATGTGTAAAAAAACAACAAAAAATTGATTTGCCAAGTTGCCACCTCATTTGCCATCTTTATACGTGCATCTCCATTGTAATAATTTTTTTTATTTATTTCTACATATGAGTAATGCTACATAGCCCTTTTTTTTTTTTTACTCAAATCTACTTATTCAAATGAGGTGGCAACTTAGCAAATCAATTTTTTTATTTTTTATTTTGCAAATCAATTAAAAATTTAATTAAATAAATAATTGTTTCTAAACAGCAAATTTGACAGCTGCCACATCAGTTGGACAAAAAATTTAAATTGTTTTTAGCATTTTTCTTATATATATATATATATATATTATCTTTTAGTTGTTTATCAATAATAATTAAAAAATTCAAAAGTATTGGATGAACTAGTGGACTAGTGAGTTATACGCATTTAACATGGAAGTTATCATCCATTAAGGGTAGTTAGGGTATTTTGAAAAAATTTGAATATGATTTAATGGATTAATGGACGGAAGTTAGAAGGAGGGGTCTCTTTGTAGTTTATTTTGTAAAGTTGGAGGTGTCAGTGTAATTTTAAAAACGTGATGGGATGTATCTGTAATAGTCAGATTTTAAAGGGGGTCTTATTATAATTTACCCTTTTTTTAGTCAAGACAATAGGATGTGACACCTGGTCATGACAGATACTATTATCTATGTCACTCCACACAGAATGTACCCCAATTTAACAATAAAATATTTTCATTTATTTCCCTCCTCATATCAAAACCACGGCTCCCAACTTCGGTACCTCCGCTTCCCGTAAGGCATAGCCGGAATAAGGATCAGAACGCCCTTTCACCATCTCCAAAGCTAATTCTTCTCTGTTTCATCTCTCTCTCTCTCTCTATATATATACATATATATCTACACACACACATACTCTTTCTCTAGAAATGGAGAGCTTTGCATTCTGCTCTCCTCCCTCCACCTTCTCTCTCCCTTCCACATCCCGTACTTCCTTACTCCGACGATCACGACTCCCTCTCTCCAAATCACCACCGTCCATCTCCCCGAATCCCTCATCTCGCTCAATCTCCGCCCTCCGATCTCCTCCCTTACCCCTCTCTTTTTCCAAACCAGAGCCCTTCCTTTCCACTTCTTTTCCAAAACCGAACATTACCCACAAACAAATTCAAGCCTTATCATCATCACCACCACCATCACCGCAAGAAACTGCCCCCTCAGCACCCAGCTCGACTCCTCAAGGCACCAAAATCATCCCTTTAATACTCTCCATATCCATCGGTTTAATCGTTCGATTCCTCGTTCCCAAACCCGTCGAAGTTTCGCCCCAAGCATGGCAATTGCTCGCGATCTTCCTATCGACCATAGCCGGACTGGTATTCAGTCCTTTGCCGGTCGGCGCTTGGGCGTTTCTCGGCCTCACGGCGTCGATTGTGACGAAAACGTTGTCGTTTGCGACGGCGTTCAGCGCCTTCACGAACGAGGTGATTTGGTTGATAGTCATTTCGTTTTTCTTCGCTCGTGGGTTCGTGAAGACGGGATTGGGGGATAGGATTGCCACCTATTTTGTGAAGTGGCTGGGGAGTAGCACTCTGGGGTTGTCTTATGGATTGACTATTAGCGAGGCGCTAATTGCGCCGGCAATGCCGAGCACGACGGCGAGAGCCGGCGGGGTGTTTTTGCCTATCATTAAGTCATTGTCGCTCTCCGCGGGGAGTAAGCCTGGCGACCCTTCGGCGAAGAAGCTCGGGTCTTATCTTGTTCAGTCCCAGTTCCAGGTCTGTATTTTCTTTTACTCTTCACTATATATATTTCTTTTGGATACGAGTCATTTGAATTCTAGCCTTTTGTGTTTGCTATTTTGTTGAATTGGATAAATGGGAAAGTTAATTGTGCTGTTAACTTGTAAAGTATTAAACATGCAACAGTGTAAATGCATTGTTTATTTATTTATTTATGCATTTTACATAAGTGCTCATTTGTTTGTTTTTGGTCCAATTGGAGGGATTGAAGTTGCGAGTGGCCAGGCTCAAAATTTATCAATTTTCTAGGATGCTTACCAGCTTATAATTATAAAATTTGGGTATATATGATAGCGAAAGAGGGACGAAATTGATTGTGGAAAAGAGATAAATAAGCTCCTTAATTTCTTAAGGCTCTGTTTCAATCTTGGAAAGAGCAAGGGAAAGGGAAGGAAAATGGTATAAATTGCATTGAGATGGATTTCTCTCTCAAGCATTTTTAACCTTTTCCCTTGCCTTTCCCTTGCTCTTTCTAAGATCCAAACAGAGGATGAATAAGCAAGGGAGAAATCTGGAGGGAAAAAACTTGGTGAAGGATGTTATTGGTGTAGAGTTCCCAGTTCCTTACAAGCCCTGAAAGCTTGGAACCCATTAATATAATTAGGTTCTAGAGGAACATATTGCTGGTCTATTTAGGACTAAGATGCAGACTCATGCAGCCATCAAGCTACTGATGAGTTCAGAAATTATGTAGATTTTTCTGATACTTATTGTCCAATAGACACCCCCCCCAAAAAAAAAAATGTAAAAAATTATTCAGGCAAGGGTTATTGAATTAAATCTGCTGTATATTTTTCACTAATTCTGGAATTAAATTGATGCGAAAGCTATTTCTGCTGTTTGATTTGTATATAGACCAATGTACACCCAGTATTTGTACGACTAATGATTTCACGGATGTGGTAAGGAGCCATGATTCCCCGAATAGTTGGAAGTTCTTGCTTGGTAATTGATGTCTATGGATTTCATCAGATTCGAGTTTCTGAGATCTTCATTGTCTCTCTCTCTCTCTCTCTCTTTATATATATATATATATATATATATATATATAGCTTTGATCATGTGCAGGATATCCCGTTCAATCATGGCCGTCCGTGAGTGACACACGCGGGCGTGTGAATGCGTGCATGTCGCTCACGGACGGCCGTAATCGAATGGGATATTCTGAGATATCCCGCACATGATCAGCCCTCTATATATATATTTGCATTACTTCATTGGATTGCTATGTTAGGGAATCTGTTACATAGGCCCTCGATTGGATTGCTATGTTACAGTTATGTAAATTTGTGGGTATACTCTTATTGATAGGACAGGATTCTATCTTTTTTCCTTTCTTTTTTATTCCCCTCCTTGGTGTCAGAATGATCAATTAGTGACACACTGTATATATATATGTATGTATTTATTGTTCTGTTTTGTTCATTGTTTAGCATTATATATTTGTCTTGATTGAATTTTTGAGTCAATATACTATGACATATCTCTTGTTAATTTTGTCATCATGTGATATCTCTGTGACTTATGCATTGCTCTCGTGTGATGCATGACAGTCTGCTGGTAACTCTAGTGCTCTTTTCCTAACTGCTGCAGCTCAAAACCTGCTCTGCCTGAAATTAGCTGAGGAACTTGGGGTGATAGTTTCAAGCCCATGGGTTTCTTGGTTCAAGGTTGCTAGTTTACCTGCATTGGTTTCTCTTCTAGCTACTCCACTTGTTTTATATAAGCTTTATCCTCCTGAAATCAAAGACACGCCAGATGCCCCTGCTATGGCTATAAAGAAGCTTGAGCATATGGGTCCTGTTACAAAAAATGAATGGGTGATGGTTGGTACAATGCTTCTTGCAGTCACTTTGTGGGTCTTCGGGTAAGAAGTATTTCTTAACTATGAAGTCTCTTACATTATTTCTTGGGGAAATGGATCTGCAATATATCATTATATCATGAGTAAAGATCAATACATTTATTTTTTCCAAGAATTTTTAATGTAAGGAGAAGTGCAAACTAGTAGGAATATAATAGAGTGGAAAGTGCTTAATGTTCTTTGCAGCAATTGACTTGCTGCCTGCTAATTTCAAGAAGGACTTTCTCTCATGTATTTTGAATTTTTGGTCATATAAATGTTATGGAGAAGGATGTCATCAATTAGGCTTGATGCCTATTATAGGAATATTATGTGATATGAGACCAATATTGAATAGTGAGTCTTAGCTTTCTAGTAATGGAATATGATGCAGATCATTGATAATTTACAGCTTTGAAGCACTTGTTAGGTGGTGTGATTTCCTTCTCTCCTAAGTGTGATTACTACATCTGAGCCAAAATTTCAACTCCTCGACCTTGTTTGTATGTTCAACGACCTTTTTACTTAAGGGTAGGTAACTTATCAAAAATTTCAGTCTAAGAATCATACCGTGGGTATTTTCTCTTAATTCATCACTTCATGTCCTCCCAACTAAGAAGCACAGACACTTCTAAGCATAACTCGTGTCATTGTCCAAAGCATACCTGACACCAACATTTCTTTGACACTCCTTGTATCCTTATCTAACATTCCTTGGCATGTCTTGACTATGTTCTCTGTGCCTATATTAGCTGAGAATATCTTTAACGAATTCCGCTGTTAGTTAAATAAAAATGCTTTGCAAGAAGCAACTACTATGATATGACTTTAGAGATGATCATGTGGAGGCTTATGACAAGACCTACATAATGAAAAGAAGAAGCACAAAGACTGTGTCCTTGCCAATACTTTTCTGATGTCCTAAATCGTGAAGATAATTCGGACATTCCTTGGACACAATCGCATATGGTTTTTCTTTCATTTAAAAGAGATTTAAATGACGGTAGATGTATATATACGTTTATATATAATCATGTCCTTGCCTTGTTTAATAATTTGCCATGTCGACATGTCTGTGTAGTGTTGTGTTGTGTCCATGCCCTTCTCCAAACAATATTTCTTTGGCCATTACAACATATACAACTCTGCTGCTCTTGCTTTGTGTTTCAATTTGCAATTTAGATAAGGATGTTATGAGAATTTGTCTGACTTTCAACAAAGTTCTTAGGCTTCCCTTCTTGATATTTCTTCGTCTTTTCTACAGAGTCTTCAAAACAAATTTCTAGTCATTGAACATAAAGTAATATGTGTTGGCCTTTCCACTCCACTGTGATACAATCTTGGTCATATAGCTGAGGATGACCCAATAAGATCCCTCTTCATCATGTGCTCATGTGTTCTTGTTATCTAGGATCACCAGGTTGAGTCTCTCTCTTTGGCCTCAGAGTAGGATATTTCTATTTTAGCGTAGGATGTGTAACAGTATCAGTTATTGGAATAACATCACGCCCTATAGAATCCTTATGATGACCATGATCAATAGAAACCAACACTTTGTTGCTAGAATAAAATTGCTATTGATCCATGCTATCTTGTATGGTTGGCGATGTGTCGCTGTTGGCAATTCTGCCTACCAATAACAGCTTTGAATACCATATTTAGACTTCTACCCTCATAAATTATAAGCTTATGAGCTTTTGCCCCACAACGAACCAATGTTTGAAAAATAGTGCTATGTCTCTAATCTTTCTTGTCTCGCTTCGGTGGTAGCAAGCATACACCTACCAATTGAGAGATCATCCTCCAAATTTTAGTGGTCATCAGCATTATAGTTCAGATACTTGTTTGGAGATTACCATCATCATCATATTCCACTTTTGAAGTCCCTCTAGTTTGACATCAATATGCAAGTTTCTTTTTGGGCACTAAGCCATATGCCTTGTTTCTCTACACTTAATTCATAGTCTATCATCCTTCCTCCGATTAGCACTAACAGAAGCTATACATTTAAAATTATCCATGGTATTAGGCTTAGCACCTGCTGGAATATTACCTGATTTCATTGGGCTGATTTAAGAGCTCTTTCTTTTCCAACCCTTATTAAATTTCTTTGGAATTGTCTCTCTGGCTTAAGAAGGAAACCTTCTGGTAATGCCAGCCTCAAATTCTTATCAATCTTCATCACTCACTACAAGTCCTCTACTCCTCTTCAACATTGTAGAATTTGATTTGTCATAATTTGATTAGGAATCTTTTCTTAGAATCCTGATTTAAATCGAGAAAGATTTTGTCGCGGATTTTCAACACCCCTAGGTGTGATTGCTTAGGGTTTCTTCTTCTTCTTCTTCTCTTTAATCTCTCTTTGAGATTACAATTAATCTGCAACAAGATTTGAACCCATTCAAATAAACCCTAATAAAACTCTAAATGTATTCCTAAAAATATTCTTAACCAAAACCTGATTACGCTAAATCTTTCCAACATAAAACCTTAACCCTAAATCCCTATTTTAATGCTGAACCCTTACCATTCCTACATCGTATAAGAAGAAGCATGAAGCCTTTTGAAAGGGGAGAGAGGTAGAATAAGAGAAGGAAAAAAAGGAGGGAGGGAGAGAACACCAGACAAAAAAGATCCTATTAAAAGCCTCCATAAGGGGACATAAAAGGATACCTCTCATGTTTTGAATATGTTCCTCTTCTGCACCACAAAATACAATTGTATCATCAGCAAATAATATATGGGAAATTAAACCCCTATCAAATGCACTTTCTACTTCAAAACTTTAAATCAAATTCCTCTCCTTTGCCTTCAATAAAATCTTGCTAAATGCTTCCATCACCAAATTAAATAGCAAAGGAGAGAGAGGATTCCCTTATGTCAAGTTCTCAACCATTTAGAGGACCTAAAAAACTTAGATGAAGCCCCCATTCACCAAGATAGAGAAGGAATCCAATGATATGCATGTATGAATCAACCTCCATTTCTCCCCCATACCTATCATTTTCAACAAGGACAAGAACAATAGAAAATCCCCAAGGCTACAATCTTATGCTTTTTCCAAATCCCTCACATATCACTTTTGGAAGGCCTCTCTGCATACTTGATTCCAAACATTCATTGGTAGTAAGAACTGCATTAATGATTTTTTTTCTTCTCCCCAAAAAATGAATTTCGGAATGAAGTTACCACCTCATCAACCACCTTTCAAAGTCTATCAAAACCTATGCAATGAACTTATAACTTCAAACTAGACCAATAGGTCGAAAGTCTCTAACATCCAACACCCCCCCCCCCCCCCTCTCTTTTTCTTAGGGTTTAGAAAATTCAAACTTGTCTAAAATATTCCTCTCAAAACGTTTCCCAAACACCTTCAAAAGATCCTCCCTAACTTTGTATACAGCATGTGCTTTTTTTTTTTTTTTGAAAAGATCCTCCCTAACTACTTCCTAACACTTGTAGTAAAATGCTAAAGAGAAACCACCTGGCCTGTAGCTGTCTCCTTGCAAATTCTTTAGAGTTATGACTACATTGTCTTCCTCAAAAGGCCTTTCCAACCCCTCCACTATTGTCTGCAATTGAAGAAAACTCCAACCCATCCAAGTGGGCCCTTCTTCCTACCTTTTCTTTGAAATGTGTCTTCAAAGTAGTAATCTTCTTTCTTTGTTTTGATAAAGATCAAAGTAGTAATCTTCCTTATTATTTCAGTCTCTTCCTGCATGTCCACACCATCTACCCTTACTTTTCCCATGAAGTTGTGTCTTTTATGTGAATTAGCCACCCAGTGAAAAAGCTTTATAGGTTGTAAAAATTTTAGGCTGTCAACTTGAGGCTTCTTTTTTTCTTTTCCTTTTTCTCCCCTCTTAACCTTATCTGTTCTTACCAGTCAAGGTAAGAGAAATAAAAGAATAAAAAATAATTTGTCCTTTAAAGATATACCTTTCTTTTTAAAATGCCCTGTAGCCTAACCTACTAGTCCTGTATTCTCAAATGGAATGCTAAGTAGATTGTAGGAAAGCAAATGCCAACAACAATAGGAGATAAGGAAAGAGAATATTAAGATTTGGATTACTATGAAATTCATAATGGATGCACTGATGCATGTGTGGATGAAAATATAAAGCTCTCTCATATTGGCTTGGTCCCTTTGACTATCAATTCGTAAGATTTTGTCTGCGTTGCTCCAAGTCTTTTTGTCACCCACCTTGGCAAATTGTCTTCTCAAACCTATCACATCTTTTGACGATCCTTATTGGTATGGTTGTGATTTGAATAACTTCTCAGGTTGTTCTTTGCAAGTCACTCCCCCTTCTCAATTCTTCTGAGATTTATCATTTTGTGTGACTGTGTTCTCTGTTATGAGGAAACTCTCTCAACAGAACATTATTTCCTCAATATCATGATACTTCTTTCCATCACCTCATATGTCCACTGCTGATAGTGTTTTTGATGAATCACCTTTAACCTCAGTAAAGGTGTGCACCAACCATGTCTTATATAGCACTTCGATTTCTTTAGTCCCAAAAGAAAACAGCTTTTGGATACTATCTCCCCCTACCACAGTCTGTGAAGTTGAAGGCTTTTGGTCATGCTTAAACACCTGCTTCAACTTCACAATTTTAGCCATAATGCCATAGCTACCTTAAAATATATCCGCTTCCAGATTCATGTTGAACTTGGAGGGGGAGTTCAATGTTGAACTTGGGTTGAAATTTATATCATGATTGAAAAAAAGGTTAATGGATGAAGTACAAGATTTTTTTGTTTAAAATTGGTGATGGCCGAGTATAGCATCTCTATTAAAACTAGGTGATCATGAGGTGGTCGTATTGTAGAAGGAGTAAATAATGAGGGTGTTTATTGGTGCCATTTTGACTAATTGCTCCCATCGAATGGAGATAATCACTGTTTTAGGAAAAAGGAATTATTTAGCACCTTGGTTCTGTGATTAATTTAGATGCCACTTATCCATCTTTTTTTGCACAGATGTGTTTAGCTTGTGGGTACACAATTTTCTTTAAATTGACACTTTTGGCATGTGTGTTAATTTACTTCTATTTCTTATTTTACAGCTGGTATAGCCTGAAAGTTGACTTTTCCATTTAGGTTATCAGTTCTTTCCCCAGGAAAAAGGTGAAGGTAAACGTATGGCTTACTGTCATTTACCTAAACCATGACCTCCGATCACAATAAATGGTGAACCTTAATAGCCGTTAGGACTCAGTGACTTACGAAATCATTCTTCTTTGAAAAATTTGTCTCTTCAATTACACTTGGAAACACGTCCTAATTTTAGTTCATGTCAACTCAAACTTTTTGACTGTGGTGTTCTACGGCATGAACCAGATAGTTGTTTATGTGCATCAATATTGTTTCAAACAATTGTCATTTTCTCTCATTGCAGTTTATGCAACTCAGCATGCTGATAAGAACTAGCTGAATATTGCAAAACTATGACATCTGCGGTTGTTTTTCTTTATGAATGCATCTATCTTATTGCGGGTTTTAAATGACTGATATTGCTTGGTCGTATGCAGAGAAGCTCTTGGTATAGCAAGCGTTGTCGCTGCAATGCTTGGCTTATCAATACTTCTGTTGTTGGGAGTGCTTGATTGGGATGACTGTTTAAGTGAGAAATCAGCGTGGGATACCTTGGCTTGGTTTGCAGTTCTAGTAGGCATGGCTGGGCAATTGACAAACCTCGGTATTGTAACCTGGATGTCTGATTGTGTGGCTACACACCTTCAGTCTTTCTCTTTGAGCTGGCCTGCTGCATTTGGCCTTCTTCAGGCAGCTTACTTCTTCATCCACTACCTATTTGCGAGTCAAACTGGTCATGTGGGAGCTTTATACTCGGCATTTCTTGCTATGCACTTGGCATCTGGGGTGCCTGGTGTGTTGGCAGCTCTTGCTTTAGCCTACAATACGAATCTTTTTGGTGCTCTAACACATTATAGCAGTGGTCAGGCTGCTGTGTACTACGGAGGTGTGTCTCTTTCTTTTTTGCATTACAATGACTTTCTTGGGGCTCATTTTTTGTTTTTATTATTAGCTAATAAAACTAATCAGTTCTTTTATTATTACCGTTTTGTTATTGTTATTGTTCTTATTATTCTTATTCTTATTATTATTATTATTATTATTGCTTTTATTCTTTTCTTCCTTTTCCTTTTTGCTCTGTTTAGTTGATGAGAACATGGAGGAAAAGAGAATAATTTGGATGCCTACAACTACCATCCACCCCAAATATTTGAGATGCCGATTTCTCTTTTCTTTTCATGGAGCATTTAATTTCAAAAGCATGCAACACTTAAGAATTTAAAAGATTTATTTATTTATATTTAAATTATAAATTTAAGGATTTATATAGCTCGGGGGACTGATAAGTATTTAATTGCTCATTTTCAACAGCTGGTTATGTAGACCTTCCTGACGTATTCAGAGTGGGCTTTATAATGGCCCTTATTAATGCTTTAATATGGGGAGTAGTTGGAAGTTTCTGGTGGAAGTTTCTGGGCCTGTATTGATGTTCAGTTTCCATGTAAGTAGTCATTAATTTCCCCATGTTTGAAGAAAATTTCAATTTTTTAGCTTTGATCTTTTTAGTTTGAGCTCCATGTCAGCATTGCATTAGAGCAATAATGCTTCTTGAAATGTGGAAGATAGCTTTTTTGATAAAAAATGAATTTAACAATTGAAATGTTGAGTACATATCGCTATATTTTTCATTCTGTATGAAAGCTTACCTTGTGGTACTTTTTACTGCTTCTTTTCAATTTTTCTTATGATACATTTTCATGAGCGAGTATATTGATTGACCAAACGATCATTCTAGCTCCAAATTGTTGCCGCACATGTTAATATGCAAAATTTTGTATTTTTTTCAAGTATAAATTGTTTACTGAAAGTTTTTGGAATACGTTTTCTGTCCGGTATACAGAAATGGATATTCACGAATTTTGTGAAACCTCTTCAAATGTCATCTGGAATTGTAAAAAAAGTTGGGAAACTGTGAAAGAATTCTCTGCCTGCAATTGTTGGAGTATTATTTGGGAAAGTATATAGCTTGCTTGGGAATTCTATAATATGGGCTGTATTGAGCTTGATTTTTGGGGAGTATATATTTAATAAGTAGAGATTAAGTCGAGACAAATTTAGCTTAAACTAGTTCAGACTTCAGATCATAACCAGTTTGTCCAAAGTTGAGTTGTATGGTTGGATCCATTTTAAATGATGTTTTCACACTAGCCTTTAATGATATACTAGCTGCTGAAGCACACGCGATGCGTGTGCAATGCAGTAATTGTATATTGCGAGTTTTTTTATTGATATACATCTTTTAAGGTAGTGGTGATTTAAATTAAAACATCTTATTATTGTTAAGTAGCACACTTAGTGTAAAAAAACTTAGTAGATTTAAAAAGTGAAAGTAAGCAAATTTTTGTTCCCCTAAATGAATGAAAAAAACCCGTGAAAGTAGCAGATGGCAATGAATCACGACTCAAGAACGTGAGGTTCTAAGTTCAAATATCTGTTCCCTTATTATCAAATGCATGAGTTTGTGGGTGGTCTATACATTTCGGAGATTAGTTTGGGGTCATTTGTCCAAAAAAAAAAAAAAAAAAAGAAAAAGAAAAAGAAAAAGAGAAAAAAGAATGAATGAAAGAAACACAAAATAAAGAACAACAAAAGGAAGCCCAAAATAGTAAAAATATAAATAAAAAGAAACACAAATTGATAAAGACAAAAAATGAATGGAATTTTTTTTTTTTTTTTTTGGTTTCGTTTATTTTTTAACACGTAGATTTTTTACGAATAAAGGTATATTTAGTAATTTGGCCTGATTAACGCAAGGTAACCGTAGTTCGAATTCTTTGTGTAGGCACATAAATTTTTATGCCATAATATTTTATAATAATTTTTTAATGACTATACCCAAAATAAAAAATAAAAAATAAGAAATAATGAAGAGAGAAAAGCATTATACTTGAGCAATTTGATTCTCTCACATCAAAATGCACTACTTACTCTCTGTTTTCTTTCTTCTTTCTTCGTTTTTTTTTTTTTTTTTTTTTTTTTTTTTTTTTTTTTTTTGTGTGTGTGTGTGTGTGTGTGTGTGTGAACTTGCAGTAGATTTTCCTATCTTTCTTCAAGAACCTAGTATATGCTTTTTAGCAAACTTTCTTCCCTGCCAAAAGAAGCAGAGCATGAAAAGAACAAAAAATAAAAAAAAGGAAGATAATTTTTTTCAATGATTGTTTAGTGAATAAATAAATAATGAAGAAATAAAAGTAATAAAGCATTATACCTGAGCTTTGATTCTCTCACGTCAAAATGCTTTCTTTCTTTCTTTCTTCTTCTTTTTTTTTTTTTTTTTTTTTTTTTTTTTTTTTTTTCTTCTCTCTCTGTTAAACTTGTAAACTTGCAATAGGTTTTCCACTCTTCTTCAAAAACCATGTAAGGCTGTCCAGCAAACTTTCTCCTACCCAGTCAAAGAAAAAAAAAGGAAGATAATTATTACCTTACTAAACTTTTGATGCTGATGATGTTGCTGCAAAACAAATGTAACAATTAAAGAAAAATGCAGAATGATGAGAAGTTGAATGTTTGAAGGATAGAGAAGAAGAGGTTTAAGGAAACTGGATGAATAACCATTAGAAACTGGATAGTAACGTTCAGAGAAGATTGTGGGTGGTTGAGTTGCAGTTTATTTAGAATTCTTTGTTTAAAGACCTTTTTTACCCCATTTCATTCTTTCATCTTTAAAAGTGATCAGGGCTTTTTAGTAGTTTTGGTAGAAGATCCAACTAAAGTTGCTAACGTTTTCTATATTAGTATAGATTAATACATACAAACATACATGCACAGATTTTTCAGTCTCATCAATGCGTGTCGATTTTCTTATATCAACACCATGCATTGGGGTTGTACCCTGTGCATAGGTGGATTGTACTGTAGCTTTATATTATTTATTAAAAGAAAAGAAAAGGAAGAAAGGAGATTGACTTATACAGTTTTCCATTTTAATGGCCTGTCAAACCCCTACACAGTTGCTTCTTTTGTGGAAAAGAGAGGCAGCGGGGGTAGTGGTGTTTGGTTAGGGAGGAAGCATGGTTGGAAGAGGGTTTGGGTTTTTGATTTTTAGATAATAGAAAAACCATTTGTCCAAAACTGATTTTTTTTGTTGGAATGCTGAAGAGCCCTTTTTTTTTTTGTTTGTGTGTGTGTGGGGGGGGGGGGGGGGGTTTGGTTTGGGAGAGGATTATGACTGGATGAGGGTTATCAAATGACAAGCTTATAAACCCAGCCCTGATTTATGCTACTGGCGGGATTTTGGGTTTGGCCAAACAGCCAGTCTTTTGGTTGGTGGATGTGATTACTGTCTATGCATCCTTTTCCCATGCAATTATATCATATAAAAAAGGAATACATATAATCTGAAGACAGGGAGACTGGGTTTCCATTATTGACTTAGTCAAGAAGTGCTTTGACTTTGATCCTCATTCCTCAGCAGTCATAAGCACTGAGACGGGGAGACTGGGTTTCCATTATTGACATAGTCAACAAGTGCTTTGTGTCTGATCTTCAGCATTCATACTTGGTTAGAATCCATTAGTACTAATTTTACACAGCATGTACAGGACAACATTTCCCACCAATGAGTGGGCTTTAGAATAGTGATTGTGTTGAAATTCTGAACCATCTCCAAGATGAATGTTCCTCTTTCCATATTTATGCTAGATTACCTATTGCATGAGCTCATGAGTAAATTGCAAATAACCAAGTGTAATTGTGTCCCATATGTGTTCCAACATGCACATTTCTTCTGTGAGTGAACCACTTGTTGGGCCAGACCCATGCTCCTGTTCGGCCAAACCCCTAGTGGAGGAATTGCAGGTTGGTCCAGCTCCGGCAAATAATTACATATCAATACAAATTGGTGGTCATTCTTCTACAAAGTTAGTAGTCATATTCTAAGAAGTTTGTAGATATTGGTGATGATATGTAATTATTTGCCCGTAGCCAAATCAACTTGTAATTCCCCCCAAGGAAGAGGCATAAGGTTTCGCATTCAGAACATGGAGGTTGTAATTGTATATTTTATGGCCCAATGGTGCATCGCTTGAATGGGACATGAAATTAATCAAATGTGAACACAATCACCATCATGCAATTCACCTGGAAAAAAGGGCACCATAAGTTGACCTGGAAAAAAGGGCACCATAAACATTACAAAGTTTTAATAGCATTTTGTCAGTGTAAGCGATGCATGGAATTTTCAAAAACAGAATAAACTTATCACAAATGTGACTTTAGGTTACAAAAATTGTAACGACTTATTAAAAAATGTGGCCATGCTTACCCTGTGTATAGTACCCTAAGGTAACATGGAATTTCCCCTGGTACTGGTAGTTTGTCACTGTCTTGTGGTTATAAACAGCAGTTTGAAATGAACTTCACTTTTAAAATCAGGACGCTTTTCCTTTCTGTACCATTTTTTATTGGCACAGTGATGGTTCCATGTTTAATGGGTCTGGAAGTCCCTTGATCTCAACTTTTATAAGCTTATTTTTCAGTCAGGCAACATGGATGAATCAGTAAATCTACAAATTAGAATACTAACATTCTCAGTATTCCACTTTCCAATTTTTTTTTTTTTCCTTTTTAATACCTTTTTCCTCAGTATTATACATTTAGGCTCTATTTGGTTTGCGGATTTTATCAAGGAAAAAAAATAAAATAGAAGAAATTGTACCTTTCTTTATTTGGTTGCAATGGAAAATTGAAAGAAAAAGAAAAATAAGTATAATTTTGGCTTGATATGATTTTATATTTTCTTTTCATTTTCTTTCCTCTTCATTTTTTTTTTCCCTTCCTTTTTTATTCCTTGATAGAATCCATGAACCAAATAGAGGGTTAGTAATGCAGATACCATTTTGAGGCAGACAAATGGATCCAATAGCTCGATCTGTGCCAAATGATTTGTGTTGCAGTGTCCGAAGTCAAGCGTGCATGGATGCATGGGAACCAAGTGGAAAAAGGAAAAGAATTTCAAACAAAAAGTCTTTTGTTTTTGTTTTTTTTTTTTTCCAACGAAATTGTTATGATGATAGAGAGTTCAACAAAAAATTCAAACGCAAAATTAATATATGGGACCATGTGGACAAAAAAATATCAAAAAAAAAAAAAAAATCGAAATAATATAATTTGATGAAAAATTCAAAGGCAAAATTAATGTCGTGAGGTTGATTGGAACAAAGTTGACTTCTGGTCGCCAAGCTACTATGAAGCTTCCTCTCGGGGTATTGACGAGTTCTCCCATATTTGAAGGGCATTGCAAGAACCTCTGAGCAAATTGCCCACTATTGAATGAGGGATCTTCATACTAGTTAATGAAAGTTTGATATTCTCTCTCATCCGATAAAGGTTAATTAGAATTTTTTACCAGCTTTAATTAGTGCGTGTGTATTTATATTAATAAAATTTTGGCTGGATTTTACCAATAAGATGACCCTAACTTGATAAATTTACTGACATGGTGCACGTCTTGAATTGCGTCTACAAAAATAGCTGAAAAGGTGAGAACTCATGAGAAGAGAGATGAGCGTGCCCACTTAGCAACCTTACCATCTCCGGGGAGAGGATGAGGACGCCCACCTTTTTCTTTTTAGGACGAGTCCAAATCCTCTGTTACCACTTGATACCACTTGATGTCTCCTTTCCCTATCACTATGCTTAAAAGCGGACACGTAGCAAATTTCAATTTCAAGCAAACAGCAAAACTTGGCTCCCTTTCCTCCATTAGTGCAATATATATGGTAATAAAAATGTCGGTTAAAAAAAAAAAACCCTAATGAAAATAAAAAGATTTGTTAATAAGGAAAAACCAAGAAAAAGGTAAGTTTTTGATTCTCACTCACTCTGATAATGGTCTGGAGTACAAAAAAAAATAGTGTTGTTCATCAAATCCCTCCGGCGAGAGGATTGCCCAATGACAATTATCTTCTCTGTTGTAATAACAGTCTTATTTTTCCAGATCTTGCACTCTTATTTCTTCCATTCAACAATTTCTTTTGAGTTGAAGGATTAGGACTTTAGGAGCTTAGGAGTTCTTCAACTATCCAAAATCGTCATTTTACAGTTCATATCATAGTGTTTTTCATGGGTATTATTTTGTTGCTTTTATTTTTCTTTTTCTTTTGAGGATTTCCCCTTGATCTCTATTTAAGTTTGTCACATGGAACTTATGGCCCGAAAAAGTACCTATTTGACAGCCCTGTTTGGACTGATAAACGTCGATGAGGTGGCCTAGCAATCGTGGGAGGAGTGACCTAGTACTCACCGGAAGAGAAAGGAGTTCACAAAGAGATTATTAGAGTGACTCAAGAATAAAAAACTTACCTTTTTCTTAGGATAAGCTGGAGTGATCCAGGACTAATGTCAGTCAGGTCACTATTTACCATTTAATGTTGTAGACCCAACTATATAGACCTATGGCTGTTGGGATGACCTTGACTTGGCCTGGCTTTCATGGTAGACTAGAATTACACCCATCATGGTTAATATTTTTAAAATAAATGGCAGCATAATAAAGGTGCCCAATTCTGCCTAAAAGGAAAGGTTACACTGATTGTGGGTGGGGAGGCTAAAAGTGCCTAATCCCAATTCCCAAATGAACTCGAGTGAAATGCCCTTGGCTCAAGTGGCTGGACAACATCACTAGGGCACGACATTCCACGATTAAGTCCTGAGTTTAAGGGAGGTTGGGATCTTAGGGGATGATTCATTTAAAAGAAATGTAGAGATCAATATCATTGGAGTTTTGGCATAATTAAAACTTAGAAGTAAAGTATATATAAGCTGGAGTGATCCAGGACTAATGTCAGTCAGGTCACTATTTACCATTTAATGTTGTAGACCCAACTATATAGACCTCTGGCTGTTGGGATGACCTTGAGTTGGCCTGACTTTCATGGTAGACTAGAATTACACCCATCATGATTAATATTTTTAAAATAAATGGCAGCATAATAAAGGTGCCCAATTCTGCCTAAAAGGAAAGGTTACACTGATTGTGAGTGGGGAGGCTAAAAGTGCCGAATCCCTATTCCCAAATGAACTCGAGTGAAATGCCCTCGACTCAAGTGGCTGGACAACATCACTCTAGGGCACGACATTCCACGATTAAGTCCCGAGTTTAAGGGAGGTTGGGATTTTAGGGGATGATTCATTTAAAGGAAATGAAGAGATCAATATCATCGGAGTTTTGGCATAATTAAAACTTAGAAGTAAAGTATAAGCTGGAGTGATCCAGGACTAATGTCAGTCAGGTCACTATTTACCATTTAATGTTGTAGACCCAACTATATAGACCTCTGGCTGTTGGGATGACCTTGACTTGGCCTGGCTTTCATGGTGGACTAGAATAACACCCATCATGATTAATATTTTTTAAAAAAATGGCAGCATAATAAAGGTGCCCAATTCTGCCTAAAAGGAAAGGTTACACTGATTGTGGGTGGGGAGGCTAAAAGTGCCTAATCCCAATTCCCAAATGAACTCAAGTGAAATGCCCTCGGCTCAAGTGGCTGGACAACATCACTAGGGCACGACATTCCACAATTAAGTCCCGAGTTTAAGGGAGGTTGGGATCTTAGGGGATGATTCATTTAAAGAAAAAGGAAGAGATCAATATCATCGGAGTTTTGGCATAATTAAAACTTAGAAGTATAAGCTGGGGTGATCCAGGACTAATGTCAGTCAGGTCACTATTTACCATTTAATGTTGTAGACCCAACTATATAGACCCCTGGCTGTTGGGATGACCTTGACTTGGCCTGGCTTTCATGGTAGACTTTATTGCCATAATTTGATTGTCCCACCAGCCAGGCAATTAAACCATTGCTGGGGTTTAAATAGAAATCTTGACATAACATAATTATGGGAATGAAGTAGTCTAGGCTTAATCAAATATTCATCATCCTAATCAAATCACACCAACCCAATCTCAAAAATTGGGATTGAGATACACCAAACCAAATCACTTTTGGTATATCTCAATTACATTATTCTTATGATTCTACTTATATTCTCCGATCCTATACCCTCCTTCAAATTCATGGGGATTTTAGCAAAAAAATCTTCATAGATTTGCCATTGAAATCTTCGTCATGTCTTGCTTGCATGCTTGTTTAGGGTCTTTCCTCTACTAGATTGTGCTGGCAAAATTTGTTTGGATGAAAATTAAGAACGAAGATAAGCCTCATGGGCGAAAAGCAAGGGTCTCTGTGGCCAGGGCTTCTTTGTGCCACGATGTGTCTCAACATATCAATAAACTTGGACTTTTCAAAGTCCTCAAGTCTTCTTTTTCTTGTTCTTCTTCTTTTTCCAAACGAACCATTAGTTAGTCTGGGGTTTTGAAACCCGATTGAACATTTGCGCAGGCCAAAAATTGATGACAAAAGATGAACATCATAGACATTTGACTATGTATGGTGAGAATGCTCAGTTTTTTTTTTTTTTTTTTTTTTTTCATGGATTTGATTAGGGATTTCAGAATATTTGGCAATATTTGATTAGATCTAATTTATCTCCAATTCATATTTAGATTGGCTCTAGATTTCTATTTATGATCTCTTACACTTTTGACCCTCACAATGTCCTGATGCATAATTTTTCACACCACTTGATTTGCTTAGTATTAGTGGCTCACTTTGCGCCATATTTGGCACACCCTTGTGCTACATTAATTGCTATATTTAGCACAAAGGTAGTTTAGAAAAAGGAGAGGATTGTACTTGTACCAAAAAATTGCATATCGTATTTACACCATTGGACATTGAGCTAAATTATGACATTTGGTATTGTAACAGGTGCTATAATAGATGGGCAAAATAGCACACACCATTAGAGATGCTCTATCTATATGTAAGGGCAGAACCACCTATGATGCTAGGCTGTAGCCTGATTAAGTCGCACCATTCTTTTTTTTTTTTTTTGTATGTATTAGAAGTGGATTTTACCCTTTAGCCTAGGGAAGATTTTGCCTTGAGGGCAGTTATTGCAACCCCTTAACTTTATTTGCACACCCCACTAATTTTCATTTCTCATGATTTTAGAAAAATATAACAAGTTTTTATGAAAAACTGAATGCATTTTTCACTAGAAAACATTATTTTGAACAACTTTGCAAAATAAAAAATTTTCAAAATTTTTCATCTAAGTGAACTTTTCAGCAAAAAATGAAGCAAAGATGGTAAACAGCCAAAATATCCATTTAAACGATAGCTTTTGAAAAAACTTTCTTCTGCAAAATTGTTCGAATGACGTATCCTAGTGGACCATGGGACCATTTTTTTAAAAAAATCTTTTATTTTTTTTCATAAAACCTTGATAAATAAAAATTAATGGGGGGTTGCAATAATTGCTCTCTTTTGCCTTAGCCTATGACTTCAACCCTGAGTTTTACCCTAACCCAAGGTAATTTCAAATCTTGCCTCCGCCACTTACAGACTAACATAAGTTAGGAGTCCATGGATTGTAGCATTTTTACATCCTTTCTTTTTCTTTCTTTTTTCCTTTGTTTATTTTTCGAGAAAAAAAAAAAAAAATTTGTGGGGACCATGCCCATCCTTCCTTTGCTCCTTTTCTCCCAACTTTAAATCGTTATGTCATGCCCCTTTTCACGAATTAATTAATTCAATTTTAATGAGACCCGCACAAAACTCACTCCTTCAACGTATGTGAGAATCTTCATATTCCATTTCTATCGCAAAATGCTACAGATAACAATCAATTGCAGCAACTAATTGCAGTAATTGATGTGACATGCTAAATTGGTATCTTATAGTAACCAGGGAATCGAGTGTTAATGGCTATCTGTTAGAAAATGGCATGTCAGTTACTGTCTTTTGTTGTTGTATTTAGTTACTACCTATAACACTATCCATTTCCATCAGTTGGTTCCTTGCATCAAGGTGGGACTTAACGAAGTGTGATTATGAGAGCAGAACTTAAGAATGCCAACTTTCAAGTAAAATTCAAGCCAAAGTCTCACGCACTGACGCACAGTATTCTAAAATCAAGTCTGTTGAGCGTGAGGAGTGGGTTAAGGGTTTGATTGGTTTAAAGTGTGTGGGTGGGGAGATGGTGGATGTGAGTTTTGGCATAGCGTGCACTTAAAGTTCAACTTGATTGATGTGGAGCCAACTACAATGACCCGGCACTACCATTTTGAGTGGATGACTTTTGCTTGACCTGGGTACGTTCTATAGATATGAGGGGCTGACAATCTATGCCTGTAAAACGTCTTGACCTGGGTACGTTCTATAGATTTTGCCTAAGTTCTTTCCATGTTACAATTTTCTGTTCATTTTAAGATGTCCAACCCTTCCTCTTTGATCGATCTTTGCTAGACACATCAACCCACTTTCATTCATGGAGAAACTTTGGTTGCTCTGTTTTGTTTCACTGTATTTGGTGCACTGTTTCATTGCCTGCTTAGCAGTGACTCCAACCAACTTCACCACGGATCAATTTGCTCTTCTTTCCTTCAAAACCCACATCACTTTTGACCCTCACAATGCCCTCACGCATAATTGGTCCATGACTACCTCTTGCTGTAGTTGGATTGGTGTTACCTGTGGTACTCGCCACCAAAGAGTCACAGCCTTGAATCTTTCCAACATGGGCCTTATTGGCAACATTCCTCCACACCTCGGAAATCTCTCATTCCTCACTTCACTTGACATTAGAAACAACAGTTTCCATGGCCATCTGCCTAATGCGCTTGCCTTTTTGCGTCGATTAAAAGTCATCAATTTGGAGGACAGCAACTTCAGTGGAGAGGTTCCACCCTGCTTAGGCACCTTACCAAAACTTCAACACTTGCATCTCTCTAATAACAGCTTCTCAGGTACCATCCCAACTTCTTTATGCAACATATCAAGGCTAGAGACCCTGTCTTTGGGGGCTAATCATTTTCAGGGATATATTCCTAAAGACATTGGCAATCTTACAAACCTGAAGAGTTTATCAATGGATTCTAACCAGCTTTCAGGGTCTATACCCTTCACCATCTTCAACATATCTTCATTGCAAGTGATTGATCTTTCTTCTAATAGACTCTCTGGAAGCCTCCCAGCAGATATGTGCAATCATCATCTTCCTGACCTAAAAGAGCTTCATCTTTCTAAGAACCAGTTTCATGGTCAACTTCCATCCGGTATATACAAATGCGGACAACTTCAATATTTGTCATTGTCTGTCAACAAATTCATAGGAAGCATACCAAGGGATATTGGGAACTTAACCATGCTTAAGGAATTATATCTTTTCGATGACAACTTGGGAGGTATGAATCGACCCTTTTTTTCTTTTTAAAAATAAAAAAAAAATATTAACAAAAGAATTTTAAAGAAAATCATTGATTAAAATAGTAATGTTTCCAGGACAGTAGTACTCTTCATAAATCCGTAGAACTAGCGTAATTCCATTTTTGTCTCTTCATAAATCAATATATGTTTTTTTGTGAGCTGAATTGTGACTCTCTTATAAGTCACCAAACATGATTCCTTTTTTGTATTTTATCTTATCTTGTATTCTTTTTTTATCCCTCTAAATATTAATATTGTGAGTAGTGAGCATATGATAGAGAATGGTCTAGAGTGTCAACCTTGTTGAGATGCTTGGTTATTCTTGGATGCTTTTATTCTTTTTTTTTTTTTTTAAATAGATAAATAAATAAATAATTACCAATATATGTTGTATAGAAGAATATATAAGTTATGGTATACGCGTATGGAAGAAAAGACAATTTAAAAAGTTAGGTATAAGAGGATCAGAAAATGGTATGTACATCAGTACATGGATACAAACACCTACAATTGAGTATAATACAAATTTTAGTTATACTCAATTGTATAACTAAATTTAAAAACGTGATAAAGTACTTCCTTATAACAAGTAGAGCAAATTACACGAAACCCCTTATAATATTGAGCTAGAGGTCACTTCCACAAAATCTTTTTGAACCTTAAAACTAAACACATAAATCCTTAGACTATTAAATAGTAAAACTTTACCCCCTTTGTCTATTTTTTTCGTTAAAATTTAACGAATTTGGACCAAGTGAGGATCACATGGTGTCATTAGATCAATTTAATGCGCAAATTACCTTTTTATAATTAGTTTAGATGTTAAATATATTCGAAAACAAAAACAATAAATTCAACGACAATTTGAGAAAAATAGGCATTAAATTTAAAAAGGGCCGCAGTTTTTAAAATGGCTATGGGAGACATTGCTTGATTTTGAACATCAGGATGGTTTTCTGCTGGTTTTCTGTTGACACTCCATATTTCAGCGGAGTTATCTGTAATTTACTCTCTAAGTTTTTTAGAACTGCAACTTGGACCGGTTGGCCACAACCCAAACCCAACCTCATCAATGGATAGGCTTAGGCAATAGTTTCTATACATTGGGTTGGAAAATCCCAACCCAATCTCAATTCGGGTTGGGCCTAGGTAGAAGAGTTCAACCCAAGTCCAACTCGAACTTGACTTATAGAAATATTATATATAGAGGGTTGTACATGTGCGGGATATCCTAAATTATTCACTATGATCACAGCCATCCGTGAATGACACACGCATACACGTGTTACCCACGGACAGGCGTGATCGTACGGGATATTTGAGATATTTCACACATGAACAAAGCTGATTATATATTGAATAATGAATTTTAACATGGCTGCTTATGTACTTAGTTATATATGTATATGTTAATGTCTTGTATTTTGAAGTATTGTTTAACTAATTTGATGCTTTCATCTTCAAATATCCTTTTATAATTTTTTTGGTGAAAATTTTATTTTTTGAATTGACATGAATTCCAATTAATCAATAGAATTCGGATGATTGAAATTGGTAGGCATATGTAATAATGCATTTCTATTCATACGCAGGTTTCTAAAAATAAAAAAGAAACAAGTCAACCTGCTCAACTTGCTCAACAAACTCAACCTGTGAACCTAAGCCCAACCTGATCCAAAACACGTCGAACCCAAGCACGGGTACAGGCTAGGGATGCTCAACTTGTAGCTCGGGTTAGGCTGAGGGTTTTATACTTAGGGTTGATTTTGGGCTGACCTTTCAACCCACTCCCTGCCACTATACAACAAATACAACCTATGATCATGGTTAAAAACCATAATCATAAGCCTTTAATCACAGTGATTCTGCGTACGAGCCTAATTTCCTTAAAAAACTTTTATTATGGTTTTACAAAAAAAACATGATATTAAGTAAAAATTTCATAATGGTGTCAATAAAAACCCAGGATCATTAAAACTTTTTATAGTAGTTTCCCAAAACACAGTGATCTCAAGTAAACTCTTTTATTTTGATTTATGCAAAATCTATAACCTTATATGGCAATGTCTATTCTGTCTTTGTCAGCGCCTTTTTAAATTTGATTCTACCATGGTTATTGATTTATTTATTTTATTTATTTTTTAAAAATATAAGGCTACATTTGTTAATTATGAGGGAATGAGGGAGGGAATGGAATAATGATTCCATTCTATAAAAAAATGTGAGTGTTTGGTAGCCCAAAGGAATGAAATGGTCATTCCCTTTTTTTTTTTTTTTTTTTTTAGTAGATGAAAAATTAATTCCCCTTCAAACTAATTTTACCTATCAAATCTTTCCAGATAACAACCAATATTTCTGAAGGAAAACTAGATTCCCATAAACGATACTGTCCTTTTTACCCTTAGAACCTAAACACTAACCACACCCCAACTCCATCTACATAGGCCACGAATTCCCAACAACAATATTTTCAAACGTGTAACTTTATTCCCAGTCCAAAATAACAAATAAAAAAATCACTTGATTCTACTTGGCCTTGAGCTCGGCAAGGCAACGGGACAAATATTAGATCTCAAAGGTCAGCAAATATATAATATATATATATACCAGCCAACATGAAATGAAAAACTTTCATTCAATCCCAATTGTCGGAACTTTTTTTTTTTTTTTTAAGGATTTGAAGCATTTTGATGTGAGTTATGAGAACATGCTGGAGTTGGAGATAAGATATGGAATGTAGATCGTAGGTTATCAAGGAACGAAGTTGGTTTTTATCCCATTCCCAAGTAATTGTAATTAGAAACCCATGTTTAATATGGATTTGAGATCCCCATAAACTTGGTTATTTCATTCCCATACAAATTCCATTCCTATATTTAATCCCCATGTCAACTAGTTACCCAAACAAGGGAATCAATGGGAATGGGAATCTCCTTCCTACATACCAAACAGACCTTTTAAGAAATGAATATCAATAAAAGTGGATCCCATCTTTTCTTTTCCATTTCATTCCCACTCGTTACAAAACATTAGAATGGAATGATTATTCTCATTCTCATTCCATTCCCACTCCATTGGACTCCCTCAAACCAAATGCAGCAGCCCCCGCTGAGATGGGTTTGTGTTTTGCTTCCCGAGCATGGGTTTCATAATAAAAAGCGCACCCCTCTATTTCCTGAGAACAATTTCATAATTCCTTCCCATGTCCCTTCTCCCTCCCAAAAACATGATCCTAGCTCTCTTCTCACATACGATCTAATGATGCCGGCGAGGGAGAGCAAATCGTCATCAACATGGCAGGGGCGAAACTCCACGACGTGGTCGGCAACATCATCTTTTCTTCTGCTGCCACAGTCGCCATCTGCTTTCACTAGCTCCTCCTCCCCCACCATCGTCTTACTCCATACCCGATCTAATCCATGGCATAACCCCCACCAAACCTGATCTAAGATCTAAGGTAGTAAACCACCTCCATGGCATAACGCAGATCTATGGTTTTTCTAACTTGGTGAGAGGGTGGGTAGTAGTTTCGATACTGATGGTGGTGGTGGAGGAGAATAAGAGGAAGGCAACGGCGGCAGCTGGCAACAATGATGGTGCAGGTGAGGAGGAGGACGGAGATGAAGAGGATTGTGGTGGTAGGTTCTTGGGGAGGGATTGTTGTGGAGGAATTGTCGCATACGAGAGTTAGGTTTGAGTATTCTTCTTCGCTATAGATAGGGGTTTTTGTGTCTTCTTCTTTTTCCTGGGGTACAGAGAGAGACAGGGATGAAGAGGATAGTAATGCTAGGTTTCTTTTTCTTTTTCTTTTTTTTTTTTTTTTTTTTATATTTGGTTTGGTCGATTGACATGGCTAATGTGAGTGATTTAACAAACTATATCATATAATAGTAGCCTAATCATATAAGTTAAAGCTACTTAAGTGTCTTTTCGTGGGGTTTCCATCTTTTTTTTATTTATTTTCATTTTACTCTATTTGCACCTACTCATCCACCATGAGCAAGAGAACCAATAAATTGCTTCAAGCATCCATGGTTGCAACGAAGTATGTCTTCAATCTACCTTCTTTCGTGCCAAAGGATAATGTAGGAATTTCAAAATCATAGTAATAAAATTCATGACCCAACCAAACAACGAATTAGGAATGTTAAAAGGAATCTTATTACCCATTCCAAGCTAACCAAACATGGGAATGGGGTTATAGAATAGCATGGCCATTCCGGGGTAATATGCTATTGTTCAAAATGGAATTCCCATTCCAGGGTAATATGCTACTTCTAGGTATGGAATTCCCATTCCGTGCTACTCTCAATTATGGAATTCGCATTTTGCGAACCAAACGCACCCCAAGACCAAAATTCTTGCCCAAGCACGCTTGGAAAATGTTGATGTGCCCGAATGATGTGGCCGCCACCACATCAACACACTATATGTAATTATTGAAAATTTTAATTTGTCAACCCAGTTTCCATGTTAGTTGAGCAAAATATTTGGATAATATTGTATTGGGCTAGGCTATTGCTACCACATAAAATACTTTAAGCCCCTCACCTAATTTAAATTTTTTAAGGTTTTATGAAAAATATAAAAGGTTTTTATGAAAACTAATAACTTAGTCTATGAGAAAATATCGTTCCAAACAACTTTGTAGAAGAAAAGTTTTCCAAAATTTTTCATTAGATGGACTTTTTGGCCATTTTTCATGGAAAATGAAATAAAGATCGATTGTAAATGACCAAAAAGTCTACTTAAATGACAGATTTTTGAAAAACTTTCTTCTACAAAGTTGTTCAGAATGATGTTTTCCAATGGACAGCATGGCTAGTTTTCATAAAAACCTTTTATATTTTTCATAAAATCCTTAAAAAAAAATAAATTAATGGGGGGCTTAAAGTACTTCATGTGGGGGCAATATTCTCCCTGTATAGTATTACATAGCTCGCTTAATGGTTAGGCTGCGTTGGGTTGGCCGGTTGAGCCTGTAGGTAGTATTTCCTCTGTTAATTTTACGCAATCATTCACATTTTTTTTAATACTTGATGATTAATTAATGCATGGATGGTTTACATTTTTGGCAGGTACAATACCACATGAGATAGGTAACCTTCGTAATCTCGAAATATTACAACTCTCTTTGAACAACCTAACTGGCCTCATTCCGGCCAAAATATTCAACATCTCAACAATGAGAGAGCTTTCACTATATGGGAATAATCTCTCGGGCCCACTGCCATCAAGTACTGACTTTTGGCTTCCCAATCTGGAGTATCTTTACATAGGAACAAATAACCTTGGTGGAGTAATCCCTAGCTCCATCTCTAATGCCTCTAAGCTCATCGAAATAGACCTGTCCCGTAACTCATTCACCGGTTTCATACCAAACACACTTGGTAATTTAAGACTACTTGAGTGGCTCAACTTAGGGTGGAATTTTCTGACCACGGAATCTTCTCCCCTAGAATTGACGTTTCTCACTTCTTTGACAAATTGCCGTTATTTGAGAAAATTAGGGTTCGGGTCTAATCCACTAGATGGCATCCTTCCAATTTCCATTGGGAATCTCTCGACTTCTCTTGAAGGCTTTTATGCATTTGCTTGTGAAATCAAGGGCAACATCCCTGAAGAAATCGGCAACTTAAGCAACTTGATACTCATAAACTTGGGACACAATGAGTTGACTGGATCTCTTCCAACTACTGTTCGAAAGTTATGGCAGCTGCAAGTGTTGATTCTTGGATCTGCCGGACTACAAGGATCCATCCCAAATGAGGTTTGCTATTTAAGGAGATTGAGTCTCTTGTATTTGGGTGATAATAAGTTCTCTGGATCGATACCGACATGCATGGGCAATCTTACTTCACTAAGAAATCTCTATTTAAACAACAACAGTTTAACTTCCACCATACCGTTAACCTTATGGAGCCTTACAGATATCTTGGAGGTAATTTTGTACACAAATTCTCTAAGTGGCTATCTATCGTTAGATATTGGAAATTTGAAGGTCGTGATCCGCATAGATTTGTCAAGCAATCAGTTATCAGGTGATATTCCAAGCACCATTGGAGGCCTCCAATATTTAGACTCTCTGTCCTTGGCACATAACAGATTGCAAGGCCCTAT
The DNA here is from genome assembly GCA_039720395.1 of Liquidambar formosana. Lineage (NCBI taxonomy): Eukaryota > Viridiplantae > Streptophyta > Magnoliopsida > Saxifragales > Altingiaceae > Liquidambar > Liquidambar formosana. The sequence continues at coordinate 23,020,662 of CM077823.1, forward strand.
TCCTCAGTCATTTGGCAACTTGATAAGCTTGGAAATCTTGGATCTATCAAACAACAATTTGTCTGGAGGGATTCCCAAGTCCTTAGAGGCAGTCCGATATCTCAACTATTTAAATGTATCTTTCAACAAATTGGAAGGAGAAATTCCTCATGGAGGACCTTTCGCCAACTTCTCAGCTGAGTCATTTATGATGAATAAGGCACTTTGTGGTGCACCACGACTGCAAGTCCCACCATGCAAAACTAGTGCTCTTCGACAACCGAAGAAAAGGGCTATGTTTCCACTAAAGTATGTTTTACCAGCAATTGCGTCAATAGTTCTAGTTGTGGCCCTCATATTTGTTTTTCTAAGACGTGGAAGAAATGTGAGGCACCCAACTCAAGCAGATTTGTTGCCTGCAACGTGGAGAAGAATTTCATACCAAGAACTTCAACAAGCAACAGAAGGATTTAGTGATAGCAACCTACTTGGAACAGGAAGTTTTGGTTCGGTATACAGAGGAATACTTTCAGATGAGTTGAATGTCGCTGTTAAGGTTTTCAATTTGGAACTAGAAGGAGCATTCAAGAGTTTTGATGTTGAATCTGAAGTGTTGCGCAATATTCGTCATCGAAACCTTGTTAAAATCATTAGTTGTTGCACCAACCTTGATTTCAAAGCCTTGATTCTAGATTACATGCCTAACGGAAGTCTTGACAAGTGGTTGTATTCTCACAACTACTGTTTGGATATCCTGCAGAGATTAAACATAATGATAGATGTCGCATCGGCTTTGGAATATCTCCATCACGGTTGTTCAACACCTATTGTTCATTGTGATTTAAAGCCTAGCAATGTACTATTAGATAAAGATATGGTTGCACATGTAGGTGATTTTGGCATCGCAAAACTCTTAGGTGAAGAGGAGTCTATGAAACAAACCAAGACCCTTGCCACAATTGGGTATATGGCACCAGGTAATGTTCCTAGCATATAATTCTAATTCATGTTCTTTCTTTCTTGAGTAGGATAATTATGCTTAATTTAAGAGTGTTTATTTTATTTTATTTTATTTTCTTTCTCTTTTCCTCTCTTATATACCATCATGCATCAGTACTATTGGAGACTTTATTAATGAAAGTAATCTTGCATGTAGAGTATGGATTTGAAGGAGTTGTTTCCACAAGAGGTGACGTATATAGTTTTGGCATTCTACTAATGGAGACTTTTACGAGAAAGAAGCCTACGGATGAAATGTTTGTCGAACAAATAAGCTTGAAGCATTATGTAAAACAGTCATTACCTCATGCAGTAATTGAAGTTGTTGATGCCAATATGCTGAGGAATGATGAACATTTTGCTGCGAAGGAGGATTGTGCATCATCTATTCTAATCTTGGCTTTAGAGTGTTCTGCAGAATTACCAGAAGAGAGAATCGACATAAAAGATGTGCTAGCTACACTCAGCAATATCAGAAGAAAGTTTCAAATGAGTATAGCACGGACTAAAAATATACATGATCCTCGAATTCTTATGTAGGCATGTGCATGGATTGCACCTCAGTTGCTACCTAGAAGGCAATTGCTCCTCAAATTGTGTCCTTCCTTTCTTACCTAAATAAGTCCTACGTCATCTTTATATTTAAGCTTAATTTCCAATTAAGAAAGCAAACTCAATGTTGTTTAACATTTATTGTAAATCCTTAATTAGCACCAAGCTAATTGGGATTTATATATTTTTAGAATATGCATAAATCAGAAAACAAACCATTTCATGTGTATTCAAAATGTGTAGCGAACCAAAATAAAAAATAAAAAACACAAAGTATTTAAATTTCTAATAATTAATACCCTAACATATTGTAAATGAGGGAACATCTCATTTAAGGTGATGGATTAATGCCCTAATACTATGTAAAATATATTAAAATTGTTTAATTTTCAATATATTAAAATTTTTTAATTTTCATTAGAAGACCAAACGTCCTTGAATTTTTCTAGAGTTACTGAGATTTTCTAACCTTTTTTAATCAATGAATCCAAACATACCTTCATCTAATCTAATTCAATAGTAATTAAATTTGGGAGAATGATTAAATGGTGGGTAAAAATAAAAGTAATTCCAAATATAGGGTCAAATCTTCTTATTTCATTCAAAATGGTAATAATGGACTTTATGCTATGTTTGCTTGGTTGGAATGAAATCAAACAACATGTTTGGATGAGGTAATTACATGGGAATGGAATCAAACAATAGTAGTGAATTATAATGATATTCATTCCGCAATGTTTATTTCAATCTCATTTCATTCCAGACTATTTTGAGCATAGAATCAGATTCCATTCCCAGCCATTCCATTCCATCCAAACAAACATGGCCCTAATCCCCAATTATGTCACAGATGTGATGTGTTACACAAGCATCACATTGCACATTGTAAAGCTTAATTTGCACATACATCACGTGTGTATTATAGTATAGATCTTTGTTTTGTCACCCCCAAGTGGTATATTTTTGTTTTTTTATTTTTTATTTTTAAAAAAGATGAGTAACCACTATGTTTCATGCAATCAATGGAATCAATTGCTTTGGATGAACTCATTTTGAATTGTAAAACTGCAATCAATTATCAACAATTTTTAGATTTCTTAACTATACCAATTACTAATCAATTTTTTTATCCATGTACAAACCCACAACTTCCATCATTAGTTACCCTTTTTTTTTATTGCCTCTTTAAAATTGTTTCTTTTGGTTCTAATTTTCATTTTTTCAACAAAAAGGGGGGGAAGGTAGATTGACACACATTCTGTGTTTTTTCTTGGGTTTTTTGGCCATAGCCCCATTAGTATAACATTTCATTTACAATTGAATTACAAACAAAAATATTAACCTCATAACCCCTTTTGATCCCAAACGGACAAAATTACTCTTATTTTAAGTTTCATAATATTTGCAACCATGCCACTCAAAATCTGTCTTCCTTATTTCGTGCAATAAAATATGGGATTGCCATAAAAAAATACTATATTATGCTAATTTTAAACAATTTCCAAAACAACTGATTAAACAAAATTTAAAATATAAGAACCAAAAAAGAAAGAAAGAAAAAACAATAAGAGTAATTTAAAATATAAGAACTAAAAAAGGAGGAGCAAAAAAAAAAAAAAAAAAACAGTAAGAATATACTATTTTATACTACTCAAAGAAAAAAAATAGCAAACAGTAACAGAATACTATATTATTCTAAATTTAAAATAAAAGAAATTCAAGAATTCATGAAATTTAAAGTAGCAGATAGTAATAGTATACTATATTATATTAAATTTAAAATAAAAGAACCAAAAAAAAAAAAAAAAAAACACTAGAAGTATATTATTTTATACTACCTTTAAAAAAAAATTAAAAAAGGAAAAAACCTTATTCATCTTTCTCAAACAATTAATAATAGTATACTAATCAAATGTGTTTTCAAACAAATTTCATTTTCAAAACAATTTCAAACATAACCGATTAAAAAAAATCGATTAAAACAAAATTGAAATAGTATATTGTTGGGAAATGAACAGAGGGAAAAATACAAAAGCGGGATATAAAAATTTTTCCTACGATTCCTAATCCCATGAATCTAACTATGCATAATACAAAATCAAACCCTAACTACGAAAAGGGTTAGAACAATTACAGTTTAAATGGTCTTCTCCTTTTTGCTCCAAGCTTCGACTCCGGACAGTGGTGAATGAGCAACCCAAGTGTGCTGCCTCCAATGGTATCCACACCTAGCTAGAGCTTTAAGTCCTAATCCTCTTTTCCTCGTTGTTGCTAGAGTAGGAGAAGAGAAGAGAGAGAGAGAGTGCTGGAAATTTTGGCCAGCCCTTGGTGTCTTCCAAATCCATCTTGAAACCCCTTTGAAAAATTGAAAATGTTAGTCGTTTCTATTCACATGTCACACTACACAAATATGTCTATACGAACAATTCTACGATACCCTAGCAAAAAATTAAGTACCATATCTACAAGGTCACTTTAAATGGTATGTAGGTCACTTCAAATGGTAAGAAGGTCGCTTGAAATGGTAAATTGGTGACTTCAAATGGTAAGCAGTTACTAAACGGTAAGTGGGCTATTTTAGACCACTTCAAATGGTAAGTGAGCAACTTCAAATGGTAAATGGGTATGCTATCCTAAAAAACTTGTGGTACCATAGAATTACCTATGTCTATATTGGGTGATAGGTCTTTAAGTCTTAACTACTATAGCTTAAGCAAGACCCTAACCACTATTGTAGACACCCCATTTTGTCCCTACATTTGATGATGATTTCCCAATGATGAGGTCCACAATGTTTGCCGTCTACTCGGGTCTCTTTCTACGCGCAAAGCAAGCAAATGGGAGTTCAAACGATTAAATTAGACAGCCAGGGAGTGTGGTGCGTACGCATATTTATAATATGCGTACGCATGGTGGTTTCATGCGTACGCATGAATATCCATGCGTACGCATAAAATATTATGCGTACGCATGGGATGCCATTTTCTTCATCTGAATGATGCCTGCCTTCCACTTCGACCGAAAGTGTTGTCGGGGGGAATGATTTGGCCTTGAATTGGCCCGACCACTGAACAAGGGGAGCGTGGGGGGGTCAAAGAGGATGGGGTTTGAGGTCATGCATGACAACCTCACCCGGGTGATTTTTCCTATAAATAGCAGGAGCTCTTGGGAGCTCAGGGAATGGAGGGAGGACGGAGGGAGAAGGCAGAAACAGGGGAGGTCAGTGAGAGGAAATAGATAGAGAAATAAGGAGGAGCTGCATTTTGAGTAACTGCTAGTTATTTTGAGGGTGAGAGAAATATGGGAAAGGTGAGAGAAATAAACTGAGAGAAAAGAGAGGAAAATATAATAGAGAGTTAGACCAGTGAGACTGGGAAAAGCTTGTTTTGCGCAACAGGGGAGACGCTGCCGGGTTGACGGTGGACCTGAGGGAAGGATTTAATTTCAATTTGCTTTATTTTTAAGAGGTACGTAGTATTTATTCATTTATATAATTATGTAGGATGTTTAGGAGTTCATTTATTGTATACACTGTCCATTTTTGACCAATAATATTCTTCGGGAGGTCCAAATCCGCGGAGAAGATGATTTGGTGAAACCATGAGTACTCGCGAAATGTCATGCGTACGCATAATTTTATTATGCATATGCATGGTAGGTGCGTACGCATGGTGAGACCATGCGTACGCATGGTAAGACCGCGAGTACTCGCGACAGTGCGTTTTCTCTTATTTTCATTCTGTTAAAGCTTCTATACTTTGTTATTAAATATTTATGCTTTGTTTATTTATTCTATGCCATTAATCCATCATTCGTGTGTGCCATTTATTTATTGTATGATTAACAGGTGTTCCGGATTTTATTAAAATATTAAATATGGTTAATGAATACAAGAATGAGGGCCGGTTTATTACCGGGCATTGTTGGGTGCCTAACACCTTCCCAACATGTACCCTAGCTACGAACCCATCTCTGGTTAATAAAATTGGTCCTGGACCCTTCCAGGTGGCGACTCTCATTTGCACGCTAATCTTAAATGGATTAGCACCATCCGAAAGCAGAAAAGCAGGTAAATATAGGTGGACAGGGGAAAACGCGCGAGCGCGCGTGGCGGCGGTGAAAAAGGTCGGTGCGACCACAGTGGCGACTCTGCTGGGGACTGAGCTCAACCTCAAAGTATTCATTGACCATAATTAATATTTTAATTTAATACGAAAAACCAAAAAAAAAATGAATAAATGTTTTTTTTTGAAAAAAAAATATATAATGTTGTTTTTTACAATAAAATACTGCACACACACACCGGCCTGTGTCTAAACCCCGATGGTAGTTGGGTGAGGGTTCCCAGATTCCACTCGATTCTTGGGTAATTCTTATCTGCTCCATCAGCCCACAGCCTGTGCCACTAGCCTGTGATAAGCTTGTGAGTACGTTAACGGATTGCTCTCGGGCATCCTAGCTTGGGTAACCCATTGAAGGCGGAGGATATAAGGAGACCCTTGGTTTGAACTGCACGTTAAAAACATGGGTAAATTTACTTTTTCTGTACAATCCTGTGTGAATGTGTGACATGCATCATTTTCATTTTTAGGACCGGGTATGGGGCAAGGCCCAAAATTGTATAAAGGTTTTTTATCATTCCTAGGATTGGTAATGGGGCGAGGCCCAATATTGTTTAGAGTCTTTTAATTAAAACCCAAACAAAGAGTCAATCTTGCAATTAGTTCACACCTATTAGAGAGTTATGAGACCACTGCATGTGCCTACTGTATAGAGATTACTGTTCATAGTCATTGGAAACCTACTAGTTGTAGCCTTTGGAGTGCACTTTTTCTAGCTTTTTGGGATCTGCTATTTCTAGCTATTGTAGGATTGTTCCTTAAGTACCCATTGTTATGTCTCTTAGATCTGCGTCTCTGCAACCATGACTTCTTCTGAGTGCTTTATAGCTGTCGTCTTGCACTTCATCCTTTTCATCTTAATGGTCAACTTCTGTTTACGTGAGGGGGTTCTAGTGGAGGTGGCAGTTTCATTTGTGACATTTTTTATAATGTCACTTGTGTTGATGTATTTCCTTTACTCTTAGGTCTTTAGAGGTTTGTTCCATGTAAGTGTATTTTGCCGGTTTTAGCTATGAATTCCGATCATTTTAGGTGAATAAATGATAGGCTTCCTTTGTGTTCATCGGTTTGTTTTTGTTGTGCTCCCACAAAAGAAAAAAAAGAGAGAGATTTTATACACACAAAAAAAAAAATAATAAAATAAAAAAAAAAGAGAGGGGGGTGTTGTACATCCAAAAGTCCAAAAACCAGAAATCAAAAAAAAAAGGGAAAGAGAGAGAGAATTGCTACTTGTTAGCAGCATCCTGAGGGGAATTTGAAGGCCCTGCTTCAGATTGTTTCTGAAGCCTTTCAAGTTGTTCTCGAATCTGTTCCCCGAACCCTTCTAGTTGCACAACCCTGGGCACAAGGCCTGTAGCATAGGAATCTATCATTCTTTTCAGTTCGTCGTTCTCTCCTCTTAGGGACCTCATTGTCCGGTTAGATCTGTTGAGTGTTCGCTGGAGGCGTTGGATATGGTCATTCAACCTCTGAACTTCCATGCCCCTAGCATATAGGCGTCGAGTCAGGTTAGCAGCAATTGTGGTTGCCTGAACATTTAGGGCCAAGGCACTCCTCATGATATCCACATCCGACCTCGTACTCAGTAGCACCTCATCGCGAGGAGTGATAAGCTCTGCACCCACTGCAGCTGCGTTTGTAGGGTTGTACACCAAGGTGTCACTCACCATGACTGGTTGGTCACCGGTTGGGAAAACCGGGCGCCAGATGTTTGTCTGTGCTTCTGGCGCCGGCAATGCTTCTGGCACAATGTTTAGGTCTAGGTGGTTTGGAGAGGAAGAGGAAGATGCCATGAGAGTGAAGAGTTTTGTGAGTGTTGAATGATTGAAGGGGAACTGTGAGTCGCTGGCAATTCAATCTTTGTTCTTTAGAAAGGTTAGGGGTCATAAAGAGGGTTTTTTTTTTTACAATTAATGCGCTATTAGGGCACCCAGCGCGTCATCAGAGGATCCAACGGTATTAGGGTTTGAGAGTTATTTTAATCCTCTCGAGATTTGCATTTGTCGGCCAGTATCACCGTTTTGATGACAAGTGGCTAAGACTCAATATGTCAGCCACAGTGTCTGTGTCGGTAGGAATCTTGGGCAGTTGGGTGAGAAATAGGCTTCCATGTTTGGGCCCAGGGACTTGGACGTACCAAGTACCCATGGGAACAAGTTGAGTGTTATTGGACTATTAGCCCAATACTCGTCCGTCAATAAGAATAGGAGCCCAGGTTGATTTGAATTTCTGATAGGTTTGAAAAACTTATTGCAAGATTGGGACAAATAATTGGGCCTTTAAGGAAAAGAAATTAAACAATGATGTGGCCTACTTTGAACTAACCGACCCACTCGGCATGTGGATTTGGATTTAACTATTGAATCTGGCCTAGGTAATGACCTTGAAGCCCAATGTTATTTGAGTTTAAGCCCATTTAGTGTGAGGATTGTACAAAAATTGTGTAAGGAACTCATGCCCAAAAAAAAAAATAATAATAATAATAAAAAGAAGGGGGGGCTGAGATCCAATTGAGAGTAGGATGAGTGCATTGTAAAGGGCTTAAATTCACAATGACATTGGATTTCTCTTGATTTATCTTATGCTAATTCTCTGAAGAATTAGTAGACATGACGAAAATTGGCATAAGATAAAAGGATTCTTAAAATGTTAATTATTTGGGGTGGAACCTAAACAATTCTCGACTGGCAGAACACAATTGGTCGCTCAACAAAATCACAAGACCTCAGTACTGCTTGGGTTAGGTCGCCGACAACAAACAGATTAAGAAAAGATAGAGCCATGGCAGACTTTGCAATGATGGAAGTGTTTACCAGAATGGAGGCAACAATGGGAAAATTGGATGGGCGTTTGTCTGGGATAGAAAATCGCCTCCAAGTTTTGGAGAAAGAAAAAGAGAACGAAAAGCCAGAAGGAGAAACGACAAGTGAAGAGATACCTTCAGCAGAAAGAAAGGAGGAAGGGGCCTCAGGGGATAAAAAAGGCAAGGGAAAAGAAGAAAAAAAAAGGGAGTTGAAAGTGAAATGTGGGAGGAAGATGATTATGCTGATTATTTAAAGAAGAAAAAAGAATGGGAAAAATGGGAGAGGTATACGGCAGGGCAAGAGGAGATGAAAGAGAAGGTGGAAAAGATGCATGCAGCAATGCGAAAATCTCAAGGTATGGATGATTTCATGTTTGTTGGAGGGTCGTCCTCTGATCCTTTAGCAAATTTGCCATCCAAATTCAAAATTGCTGACACGGAAAAGTTTGATGGGGGTGGAGATCCCAAACAGCACATTCGCCAATATATGAGCATTGTAAGAATGAAAGGGATGAACGAAGCCCAAGCTGTGGCTGCCTTTCCATTATCACTTGTCGGAGAAGCCTCTAAATGGTACTATGGTTTGGATGATGCACAAGTTTCGTCTTGGGAAACCTTAATGAAGCTTTTCAAGGACCAGTATAATTACAATACCATGCTGGACACAACCTTGCGGGATCTTGAAATGACGGTACAAAAGTCTGGGGAGACATTCTCTGACTTCCTAATCAAATGGAGGAAAAAGGCGATCAAGATGGTGAACAGGCCCACAGAAAGAGATCAAGCCAATTTGATCATAAAAAATTTACAGCCTGTGTATTTCAACCGATTGTTAGCATCTCCCGTCATGAATTTTGAGCAGCTATATGATTGTGGGACCCGTATCGAGCAAGCCATAAGCAGCGGTCAGGTGGATAGGTATGAAGGGAAGGCAATGAAGAAAACTTACGGGGCTGGAGGAAATGGTAGCGGTCAGGGAGGAAACAGGGTTGCCAATCCGCTTCCAAACTCAAGTACAGTAGCTGCTGTGAACCAAGGGGCTAGAAGAGAATTCGATGATCTGGGAATGTCTCTATCTAAAGCTTTCGCCAATTTGATGAGGAGAGGACATCTGCAAGCCTTAGCACCGCGTCCCCTGCCTAATCCTCTCCCACCACGATATAATTTGAATGAATTTTGTCATTTCCATCAAATGGCAGGACATAAGACAGACAACTGTGCCAGGCTGAGGCATGAGATCTAGGACTTGATTGATAATAAGAAGATTCCCAAGCCAGGAGCAGGAGCCGAACCAAACATCCATCAGAACCCTTTACCAGAATATCAGAGGAATGTGGGGCTTATAGAACAAGGCACCGGGATACGGGATCCCTCCGATCTTATAAGGGAAATAATGTTATTAGATGTTGATGCTTGGAAGGACTGCGACGAAGTCAATGTCAAGAAAAGGGATTTCTGGGGTTCTATGGATGATGAGGATGGAATTCTGCATTTGACTCGATCTGGGAGGCATTTCAAACCTTCTTACCTGGAGGGAGATCACCCAGGAAGAGAAGCTGAGCTAGAAAGGAATAATAAGAAGTCAGATGAAGAAGATGATGAGGATCGTGTGCTGAAACAATTAAAGAAAACTCAGGCAAATATCTCTATATGGGGACTCTTGGTAGCATCCAAAAGGCATCGACAAGCTGTTTTGGAGGCCCTTGCCAGAAAAGAAGTACCTATGGAAATTTCACCAGAGCAAGTTGTAGCACTGATGGGTACAAACCCAGAAAGTGAAGCTGTATTGACATTCTCAACAAAAGATTTGCCAGCTGAAGGAGTGACACACGCCAAGCCCTTGTATATCACCGTGGAGTGCAGAGGAAAGAAAATACCGGTGGTCCTAGTGGACAATGGATCTGCCTTAAATGTCTGCCCAATGCGCATTGCCTCCAAGTTAGGACTCACTGAAGAGCAGCTTACGCCATCCGCCTTAACTGTGCGAGCCTATGATAATGGATGTCGCAAGATTGTGGGGACCTTCAAAGCCGCATGTATCGTGGGACCAGTCGAGTCCGAAGTAGAATTCTGCGTGATGGACATTGATACCAATTTCAATCTCCTATTGGGTAGAACATGGTTACACCCACTAGGAGCCGTACCCTCCACTGTTCATCAGAAGATTAAGCTCCCCTGGAAAGAAGGAATTCTGATAATACACGGGGATGGTGAAATCACTACTCCGGTCTGCGAGGTAAAGGAAGAAGAAGCTGAAATGGCTTGGAGAGGATTTGAGATTATACAGGTTATTGAAAAGGAAGGACCGTATAGGATAGAAATGATTCCACCAAATCTTGGGGAAGGTATTGGTCATATTGCTGCTCACCTCATGAGAAAGATGAATTTTATGCCTGGGATGGGTTTGGGAAAGTATAATCAAGGAGTAGCTGAGTTTCCTGATTTCAAACCGCAGGATAATCGTCTTGGTGTGGGATACAATGGCAAAAATAACAGTTTACCGGTCAACAAGGGCACACTCAATGGGAACTTTGTTAAAGAAGGAGATGACTTTCCTTACTGTGGATTCCCAGAACCTTGGTTCGATCGTATGACCGGAAAAATGGTCCCAGGATTGGAGATCTTTTTCAAGGCGGTGCTGAAAATTGAGGAAGAAAGGATGACCGATGCGAAGAAGGAAGAGTCTAAGACTGAAGACTGGAAGGATCTTCTGGAAGGGGAGACGATGCAAGCACTACTGGAACCCAAGCAGACTGAGAGGATTAATGCCTTGACTGATGAAGATGCTGCTGACGACTCTGCCAATCTGATCTCTTCTGCTGATGGAAGTACCAGCACATGGGAATGGAAAAAGGGGGTTGAAATTGTAACTAGCATCATAACTGAGAATAAGCTCAAACCCAAAAATGTGACCACCCCTTTTGTTGGAAATAACATCTTTAATTCCGCGTATTTCGATGAGTCTTTCTATGATGAAACTGCATTATCACAGGATATCGATTACATTGAAGAATTAATTAAAAAAGATCAAGAAAGGAAAGTAATACCTATTCAAGAAGAAACTATTTTAATAGACTTAGGTATTAATGAGAATCATAAAGAAATACGAATTGGTTCCACCTTATCTGAAGAGGAGCGGGGCAAATTGATAGCTTTGTTGCATGAGTATAATGATGTGTTCGCCTGGTCTTATCAAGATATGCCTGGTATTGATCCTGAGATAGCACAGCATCACATACCAATAAAAGAAGACGCTAAGCCAGTGAAGCAGAAGTTTCGCCGCATGAAGCCTGAGTTGATGATAAAAATCAAAGATGAAGTCACTAAACTTCTCAAGGTGGGGTTCATTCAGACAATGACACGAACTGACTGGGTGGCCAATATTGTACCGGTTCCAAAGAAAGATGGGAAAATACGGATGTGCGTAGACTACAGGGATCTCAACAAGGCATGCCCAAAAGACGATTTCCCGTTGCCTCACATTGATGTCCTAGTGGATAATACGGCTAGAAGCGCAATGATGTCATTCATGGATGGGTTCTCAGGCTACAATCAGATTAAGATGGCTCCGGAAGATGTAAGCAAGACAACCTTTGTGACAGAGTGGGGAATCTATGGCTACACAGTCATGCCTTTTGGCCTGAAGAATGCAGAGCGACTTACCAGAGGATGGCTACAACACTCTTACACGACATGATGCACAAAGAAGTGGAAGTATATGTTGATGACATGATTGTGAAGTCAGAAACTAGGGAAGAACACTGGGCCAATCTGAAGAAGTTCTTTGATAGAATCAGGAGATATAAGCTGAGGCTGAACCCGCAAAAATGCACTTTTGGGGTAACGACTGGGAAATTACTGGGTTACGTGGTGAGTAGCAGAGGTATTGAAATAGATCCGATAAAGATCAAAGCCATCCTTGAAATGGCGCCTCCAAAAACTGAGAAAGAGATCAGAGGATTCCTGGGGCGATTGCAGTATATCAGTCGTTTCATAGCCAAGATGACCACTACTTGTGAACCAATTTTCAAGTTACTCAAGAAAGGGGAAAGCAAAGAATGGAATGATCAATGCCAACGAGCTTTCGATGCAGTAAAGGAGTACCTTTTAAAACCACCAATTCTACAGCCTCCTAGGTTGGGAAGACCCTTATTGCTTTATTTATCAGTATTCGAGGAAGCATTGGGATGTATGTTGGCTCAGGATGATGGACAAGGAGGTGAGTATGCCATATACTACTTCAGCAAGAAGTTGCATGATTATGAAACACGTTATTCCCCGATTGAGAAATCGTGTTTCGCTCTTGTGTGGGCTGCAAAGAAGTTAAGACACATTCTGCTGAGTTATGAAGTTTGGGTGGTGGCTCGGATGGATCCACTGAAATACTTGTTTGAGAAGGCTGTGCTGAATGGGAGAATGTCGCGATGGGCAATAATCTTGGCAGGATATGAATTGAAATATGTCACTCGGAAGAGCATGAAAGGGCGAGCAATAGCAGAACACTGCGCAGAGCATCCAGTCGTGGGGCAAACTCTTGATGACGATTTCCCGGATGAAGATGTTTTGACGATTGAAGAAGGAAGGATGTGGAAGATGTACTTCGACGGAGCCTCAAACCAATACGGGGATGGGGTCGAGGTATTACTAATTGCTCCAGACGGTTCGCATATCCCAATGTCCGTAAAGTTGAATTTTGAGAATTCAAACAACACAGCAGAGTATGAAGCGTGCATCGCAGGAATGAAGGCTCTATTGGTTTTGGGGATACGAGAAGTGGAGGTTTATGGTGATTCTGCCTTGGTAATATCCCAAGTTCAGAAGATATGGAGAACCAGAGAAGAACATCTCAAGCCGTACCAAGGGTATTTGGAGAAATTAGCTCAGAAGTTCGATAAAGTTACTTATACTCCACTCCCTAGGTCACACAATCAGTTTGCCGATGCTCTAGCGACTCTAGCATCCATGATCAATGTGCCAGAAGGAGCCCCAATAAAGCCGTTAAGTATAAACCAGAGGTCTCGACCTGCATATGAAGAGGCTGTAATGCTAATAGATGCAGAACCTGATGATGGGAAACCTTGGTACTACGATATCAAGAATGTGATTGAGAAAGGGGAATATCCAGAAGGCGCTAATCGAAAGGATCGAAGGGCATTACGCCTTATAGCCGCTCAGTATATCTTATGTGGGGGAGATTTGTATAGAAGGTCGTATGATGGGGTCCATTTAATGTGTGTGGACGAAGAAAAAGCCCGAGTTCTTATGGGAGAGGTGCATGAAGGTGTTTGTGGGCCTCACATGAGCGGCAAGATGTTAGCCAAGAAGATAGTCAGAATGGGGTATTTCTGGACAACCATGATGAGAGATTGCGTGGAGTACGTAAAGAGGTGTCATCAATGCCAGGTATATGCCAATTTGAATTACATGCCGCCAGTGGAATTGCATCAAATGACCTCACCTTGGCCATTCTCCACCTGGGGCATCGACATAATTGGAGAAATTAAACCCAAGGCTACGAGTGGGCACAAGTATATTCTGGTTGCCATAGATTATTTCACCAAATGGGTAGAAGCTTCTGCTTATGCGGAGTTAAAGTCGTCGCATGTAGCTCGATTCATTGAACAGAATATTATATGTCAATATGGAGTGCCGCATGAAATAATCACAGATAATGGGTTACATTTCCAAAATAAGGTCAAAGTGCTACTCGAAGAGTATCAGATAAAGCATCACAAGTCTTCCCCTTATAGGCCTCAGACGAATGGAGCGGTAGTAGCTGCCAACAAGAACATCAAGTCTATCCTGGAGAAGAGTATGGTCACGTACAAAGACTGGGCGGAGAAACTACCATTTGCGCTATGGGGATATCGTACATCTGTAAGAACGTCAACTGGTGCAACACGATACTCTTTGGTGTATGGGATGGAAGCTGTGCTGCCAGTGGAAATGGAGGTTGGTTCGCTGAGAGTCATGGTGGAGAATCGGATACCAGAAACAGAATGGGTGAAGAGCAGATATGAACAATTGGCGTTGATTGACGAGAAGAGATTGCAGGCTCTGTATCATGTCCAAGGCTATCAGAAGAGAATCGCCAGAGCTTTCAACAAAAGGGTGAGGCCTAGAGGACTAAAGGAAGGAGATTTGGTGCTTAAACAAATGCAAGCGCAGATATTTGATCCAAGGGGCAAGTTCAGGCCCACTTGGATGGGCCCATACATTATAAAGACGATCATGACAGGAGGCGCAGTTAAGTTGATTGATGGGGACGGTAATGAACTCATGCAACCAGTCAACATGGATCGATTACGGAAGTACTATGTATGAGGAGAAGCATATGAACTACGAGGACCTGATTTCCCGAGAAGAAGAAAAAGATAAAGAAATAAATCATGATATCGCAACGTTTAAGTCGGGAATACGTAGGCAGCCCTGAATGGGTGCGGTCCATATTATGGAAAGAAAATGAGATGTTATAATCTGTGGAGGCAATGGTGGAACCAATCCGTAATTATCAAGATTCTTGTTAAATACACGGGTCAATTAAAAGCGAATTCTTGAGAATGGATAACTAGTACATCCTGATCATTTTTACTTAAATTAAAATGTAAGAAGGAAACGATGAAATGTGCAGTGAAATCTGAAGAAAGAGGCATCGGCATATGTTTCATTTTCACTTTCTTATCCTCTTTGAAGGCCCTTCTTCTCCAGTTGATTCTTTCCTCTTATGGGGAGACTTTGGTTCCACTTTCTTGGCATTTTCTAAATCCTTAGCCAGCCAGTCATAATAGGATGATGGTGGGCTCACTAATGTCGGAGCCCGAAGGTGGCCCATCCGGGACCTATTTTCCCATGATGATCGAACTCGCTCAACGGCTCGAGAGAAGATGGGGCAGGTGTATCCGGCGTGATCTTTAATAAGAGCATATTGATTCTTCCCAAATTGACGTGCGATACGAGACACAGGACAGTATGAGATATCATGCAGACCAATCAACATTACACTCCCGGGGAATACTAACTCGGTGGTCATTTGATCGATATGCCACCACGGGCAGTGCCAAAGGATGTGGTGACAAGACAAAGAGCCCAAAAATTCTTGCAGTTTCTCATGATTGGGAAAGGGTTCAGCTAGCTTGCGATAGTGATAATGTTCTGGACGAAAAGGATATACCGTGGGCGCTTCAACCAATTGGAGACGTTCATGCAGCCATATCTGATGGATGAGAAAAGTAAAAATAAAAAAAATAAAAAATAAAAAAAAAAACGAAGAACAATTTTTGTGTTGATTTGACAGATTAATGGTAGGGGAATAACTGATTACCTGTAATAGAAGAGGGCTGCCACGCAGTAAAGAAGTCCCTTTTCGCACTGCATCGTCAAGACCATTGAGGGTTTCTGCAAGAATCATCATGCATGGATTATGGGAAGAAATGTGTTGTACCACATGAAGGAGAGCCAGGTCAACTGAGTGGAGGTCACTGATGAGAAGATACCCTGCTAATAAGCATAGGCAAAGAGCCCGGAATGCATAATTGTCTGGTAAAGGAAGAGCGGTAGAAAAATGCTGCACAAGAGACTCGAGATTTATGGTAGAATTAATGCACCATGATCTGGCCTGCTCTACAGAAATGTTTAGAGCCAAGGCAAGGTCAGGAGAATAGAGCATGGCTTGAGAAGGAAACAAGGGATCATAGGAAACTGGGTAATTAAGAATTGCACTAAATTCCTCTACGGTGGGGCAAATCTCTATGTTGTTAAAACGGAACACATGACGAAGAGGGTCCCAATATTTCATAGCTGTTGAGAGGAAACCTTCATTGATCCTCACTTGGCAGTAGTGGATTAAAGAAGAAAGATGAGCTGACTCAAGTAGATGGGCTGTTTGCCGGTGGACAGACAGAAGCCACCTTTTGATATTCAGGAGAGAGAAGGAGACTGCCATGATATCTTGAAAGGATGGGAGAGTAAATGGGAAGGATCACCTATTTATGGAAGGAAGAATGACGATGCTGGCTGAAATGGGGAGGTGCTTCATGCACCAAAAGTCGTTTTTATAATAAAAAGGTGGGCTGTGTTGGTCAAAGCACCAAAAAAGTGAGGTTGACATTCTCCATGCGTACGCACAGTTTCCCATGCGTACGCATATTTGAAATATGCGTACGCACCCTTCTTCGTGCGTACGCACCCCTATTCATGCGTACGCATACTTTGGTTATGCGTACGCACCCCAAGGCCAAATCCATTTTTTTTTACTCGTTTCCTGCTTTGGTGTGTTTGTTCCTCAATCCACTCGTTATCATTCATCTGATGACTTTGTTGGGCTTATTTCTCGTTTAAAGATGCAGATACAATAAATAAAGTAAAAGGGGAGACAAAAGGGAGATATCACCACCGAAAGATGCAAACAAAAGGCAAGAACATTAATCATATGGATGGGAAGTACGAGGCACCCATGTGCCTAATTCAGTCAAAAGGGAGGATAGGTGCACCCATGTGCAGATCAAATGTGTAAAATAAGAAGTAAACAAAAGAAAAAGAAATTGTTTAAGTTACACCCCAAATAATAAATTGTTTTAAGAAAGCAAAGCTAAAAGGGCCCCCCACGACGCCCTCGCCCTCGAGTACTCCTGCTCCTAACACTAGGGGCATGAGATGAGCTCCCACCCTGCTGAGCGCTCGAAGCCTCATCACCACCACCTCCAGGTGGACCCCCAGGTGGACCACCAGGTGCCATTGGACCTCCATGCAGCCTCATAGAATAATCCGTCACCATAGCCTTCAGGCTTCCCACTAGCTGGATCATGTCTGCGGACTCAGCCATGTTGAGCTGCAATGGGGGGAAAATGTGAATAGTCATACATACATGTGCACATATTTTGCAAATAAATTCATTATGCAGGAAAGAAAAGGAAGAGAAGAACAGGTACGCACTCTGCGAGTGCCAGGAGCCATGGGATAGCCCAGAACGTTGTCCCGGCGCGGGATTTCATTCTCAATAAAATATCCAGCAGGCGACCATTCAGTCACACGCCAGCCAGGCAACACCGGATTAATCCCTTCATCCCCACCCTCATCAGCAGGAGGAGCAACCTAGGAAGAAATGCAATCAGCAAGAGTTCAAGTTGTACAGTAAATTGAGGCAATGGAATGTAAAGGAATATATACCTGGGGCCCAAGGAGCCGGGGCATGAGAAACTCAGCTGCAAACACATCATAATCTCCATCGGGAAGGAGACAAGCATCACAAGGTATACCTGCCTGCCAGACACCCAAGTCCTCCTCACTGATATTGTATGGGTAGATCATGAAGGAAGGAGGAAGCATAGGCACCCGCTGCCATGCAAGGACCTCATCAGAAAGCTACCACATGACCCTCTCCGGCAAGTAAACAGCTCGGGAAATAGGAGAATCGAGTATAGAGCAGGTCAGTGAAGCCCTCAATGCTGCATCATGCATGGCCTGGTCGCCAGTGAAGGGGACACCAGTCCATAGGCGAGGTCGAATCTGTAAGAAGAAAAGTCAGAAAATTGCAAGGAAATCAAGGTACTTGGTTAGAGAATTTTAAAGGATTATACCTTGTTCAAGGGCGCAGTGTCCAGGAATTCGCGTATACGGTCATACCCCGATATGGGACGGCCATCATCCCCGGTGAAGTCGATGTAGCGGCGGGCCCAAAGCTGTGTTAAAAAAAAAAAAAAAAAAAAGAAAAAAAATGATGACGGGCATCAAAATATAATAAGGAAGCAAGTGACAAACAAAGCAATGGAAGAAAGCTTACCGCCCATAATCGCCAACATCCCATGATGGAAGAAATCTGGTCCCTACTCAACGAATCCATGGAGGTATACAGATAAGACAGGACTGCCTGACCCCAAGCAAACTGACTGCAAGTCTCCAAATCCTCCAAAGCTACTAGCCAGACAGTGGTCATAGATTGGGCAGAGTTTGGGAATAGAAAAGCACCAATCAAGTACAGGATGAAACTCCGCGCCATGATCTCTTGCTCCCGGGTAGTCCCCTGGGGTCCATACTGAAAGGCCTCCGCCACATCAGTGTAATGACAGTGGCCCGATGTAAAGCTCGTCCCTATCACCCGGCGATGAAACTGTGCGACCTCCTCCCCGGAAGGATATGAGGATGGAATGGAGGAGCCAATCACCCTCAGCCCGGTCAATCTGAAGACGTCGTAAGGGGTGATGGTTAGCTCTCTACCAGCGATGTGCATGGTGTGGGTAGAGTCCCACCATCTCTCAGCGATGCAGTAGCAAAGGGATTTGCTCCCGTCATGTGTCAGGAGATCCACAACTGAGCCAAAACCGGCCTGAATGACGTACCCCTTGGTGTTGTCATTCAACCGTTTCCACCAAGCCCAGGCAGTGGAAGCATTCCCTCGAGTGGAGAGATCGCGACGCGCCTGCCAAGAGCCAAACAGGTACATGACAGCACAGGTACAAAGAGAGCGTACCTCGCCCACCCGACAACGCCGGGACAAGTGCTCTGCTGGACGGAAAGTAGGAGTGATGACCTCGCCAGAATGGATGGTAGGCAGCCACCTTTTGTTGACTGAATCGTCCCCTTGGGAGTGAGAAGACCCATGCTGTCGTTGCCTCTTGGGAGCCATGAGAAAAGCAATGGATGAAAGAGAAAGAAGAGTTTTGGAAGAAGGAGGAGTTGTAAAGAATGAGGATGGGAAAAGACGGCTGAAAAGAATGAGAAGGAGAAAGGGTTTCAAACCCTTTATAAGTACCGCCTCGAAAGGCGTGCGAATGCTGAGGGGATAAAACCATGCGTACGCATGGAGATCCAAGCGTACGCATATTTATAATATGCGTACGCATGGTTTGACCAGGTTTGACCATGCGTACGCATGGTAGTTTTGAAACTTGAAAAAGGAACGCGACTTTTGGGATGCTGGTTCCCCATAGCATGCGTACGCATGGTATGCTGCGCGTACGCATATTGAGAATATGCGTACGCATGGTTTGACTGAGGTCGAAAATTTTGACTCAAGTTTGTCTGCGGAAAACTTGATTTGCCTTGAGCGGGCCCAACCCTGATTTTTGGAAGGAATTGCTGCGGAATTCCGACATTGATGCCTGAGACTTGCTGCGGGAGTCTCGCTTTGCCTTGATTGGGCAGGCTTATAATTGGTTGACTGGGATGCTGCGGGACCAGTTAAACCTTGATGGAATGTTTTTAATTAGAATTGCTGCGGGGTTCTAGCATGTCTTAGAATTTATTGAAGAAATCTTCCCTAGGATTGATTTGACTTTGATTACACGAACTACGTGAGGTCTGATCTCTGCGGAGTACGTAGGCAGCTGGATGCGTCTGGCACGACCCAATGCATTGCTTGATTGCATACATAAGGACGAGGTATTCGTCACACTCTGGGGATTTTCTGCGGAAATCCCACTTTGATCATTTCGAACTACGTAAGGGTCTGATCTCTACTGAGTACGTAGGCAGCTGGATGCGTCTAGCACGACCCGACACATTGCATGAGTGCGTGTGATTTGCATGTGGACAAAATGTTCGTCTAGAGATTTTCTTTCGAATCCTCCCCACGAAGTGGCGAGAATTCGAAAGAGGGGCAACTGTAGACACCCCATTTTGTCCCTACATTTGATGATGATTTCCCAATGATGAGGTCCACAATGTTTGCCGTCTACTCGGGTCTCTTTCTACGCGCAAAGCAAGCAAATGGGAGTTCAAACGATTAAATTAGACAGCCAGGGAGTGTGGTGCGTACGCATATTTATAATATGCGTACGCATGGTGGTTTCATGCGTACGCATGAATATCCATGCGTACGCATAAAATATTATGCGTACGCATGGGATGCCATTTTCTTCATCTGAATGATGCCTGCCTTCCACTTCGACCGAAAGTGTTGTCGGGGGGAATGATTTGGCCTTGAATTGGCCCGACCACTGAACAAGGGGAGCGTGGGGGGGTCAAAGAGGATGGGGTTTGAGGTCATGCATGACAACCTCACCCGGGTGATTTTTCCTATAAATAGCAGGAGCTCTTGGGAGCTCAGGGAATGGAGGGAGGACGGAGGGAGAAGGCAGAAACAGGGGAGGTCAGTGAGAGGAAATAGATAGAGAAATAAGGAGGAGCTGCATTTTGAGTAACTGCTAGTTATTTTGAGGGTGAGAGAAATATGGGAAAGGTGAGAGAAATAAACTGAGAGAAAAGAGAGGAAAATATAATAGAGAGTTAGACCAGTGAGACTGGGAAAAGCTTGTTTTGCGCAACAGGGGAGACGCTGCCGGGTTGACGGTGGACCTGAGGGAAGGATTTAATTTCAATTTGCTTTATTTTTAAGAGGTACGTAGTATTTATTCATTTATATAATTATGTAGGATGTTTAGGAGTTCATTTATTGTATACACTGTCCATTTTTGACCAATAATATTCTTCGGGAGGTCCAAATCCGCGGAGAAGATGATTTGGTGAAACCATGAGTACTCGCGAAATGTCATGCGTACGCATAATTTTATTATGCATATGCATGGTAGGTGCGTACGCATGGTGAGACCATGCGTACGCATGGTAAGACCGCGAGTACTCGCGACAGTGCGTTTTCTCTTATTTTCATTCTGTTAAAGCTTCTATACTTTGTTATTAAATATTTATGCTTTGTTTATTTATTCTATGCCATTAATCCATCATTCGTGTGTGCCATTTATTTATTGTATGATTAACAGGTGTTCCGGATTTTATTAAAATATTAAATATGGTCAATGAATACAAGAATGAGGGCCAGTTTATTACCGGGCATTGTTGGGTGCCTAACACCTTCCCAACATGTACCCTAGCTACGAACCCATCTCTGGTTAATAAAATTGGTCCTGGACCCTTCTAGGTGGCGACTCTCATTTGCACGCTAATCTTAAATGGATTAGTACCATCCGAAAGCAGAAAAGCAGGTAAATACAGGTGGACAGGGGAAAACGCGCGAGCACGCGTGGCGGCGGTGAAAAAGGTCGGTGCGACCACAACTATATATATATATATATATATATACCTAAAAGGTGGGATCATGGAGAGAAAACTAAAATAGAGAAATCAAGGTGGATCCAACATATATAACTTCCATATATATATAGGTCACCCTCCAAAACCCAACCTATGACTCATATTTTGCAAAACCAACCATTGGATTAGATAGCTTTCTCATGTAGGCGATACATGCCAAAAATCAAGGTGATCCAAGACTGATTGTTATTTGATCCAAAACTTACATCTTTGTAATCAATGACAATCGCTCGTTTTGAACATTTAGGAATGAAGCAGCTCTTAATCTCGAATCAACTTGATTTTTGGCATGCATGCCCTTTATATAAAGCAAATATAATCTAATGGTTGGTTTCACAAAATTCATGTCACAGGTAAAGTTTTAGAGGGTGACCTAATTCAAAGTCAAGCTTCACCCCCGACTCGTGAACCCTTAAGTAACACTACTAAGCTAGAAAAAAAGGAAAGAACACTCGAACACTTGTGGAAAGTATACTTGTATTACTCAAAATAAGCTATACTATACTTGAGAGCTACAACGCTTGGATGGTTTGGCGAAATGAGACCTCCCCCTATATATAGCCAACTAAAAATACAATCAATGGCTAGGATCGTGCCAAGTGGCAACGATCTAACGGTTGTGGAGAGTTTTAGATATTACTTTAGAAACTTCTCACCTCCTCAATGGAATACTCTAGATACAAGTATATACACGAGTCTACAAGAATGTACAAGAATACTCTAGACTAATCTAACTTCCCTTTGTCTAGAGTTGTGTAGAGAACTCTAGAAGGTTCTAGAAACCTTGCCCAACTAGGAGGGGTCCACCATTTATGCCCGTGCAGTGTCATTCTCTCCCACCTAATCTGGCGACGTCACATCACATCGCACCTTCTTCTCTGAAGTGCTAAATGTGATCCTTGAATAGCCACAAAGATTCATCTGACTCCCAACTTGCTTCAAACTCTGGCAGGCCTTTCCACTTAACAAAGTACTCTTTGCACCTTGGAATCCCACTCCGACGCACCTCCATATCTGCCAATATGCAATCAACTTCCTTATCGAATGAGGTAGCGACGATGGGCGGGTCTTCTTTGTCTTCATGATATGGCTTAGCATCTAAATATAGTGCAGGGATTAAATATTCAATTTGAAGCTGGAATTCTGACTTGGTCTAGCCATTACCGTTATATATATTTTTTTTTAATTTCTTTTCTGATTGATTATTCATTCAGACAAAGAGATTGGCACTCCCTCAGCACCATCCGGAAGAAGATACAAAGTTTGTCACTTTGTTACTGTAGTCCAATTGATGACGTAAAATATTTAATCTACAAATCAATTTCAGGGTGTAGACCTTGTTTTTTAATAAACTGGGGAAGATTTCAAAAAGTCGTTGTTTAATTACTTTCGTCTACTCAACAAAAAAATTCAAATAAATAATTTTATAAAGCTTAGTAAAATTTATTAGATAATTAAAAATTGAATTGCCAACTATCCAAGTTGGAATTTAGATTCTACAATTCAGGCAGAGTTGAATTTAGGACAGAGATTTTTGCTGTGAGATCCACCTTTGTCAATGGAGCAAGTGTGCGACTACAATACTATGATGACATTCCAGGAAACTTCTTTCTCTCACACACAGTTGCTCATGGCCAAAGCTCAAACAAAAAATTTTGAATACTTCCTTTTTCTTTCGTTGTTTCATTTTGGATCCCACCAACAATGAACTTCCCAAATTTCTGCTTAGCCTTCATTTTGTTAGTGCTCAGAATCAAGCCTCATGTCCTAACATGTCAAAACCTGACCTGCAATCCAAATGACATCAGAGCCTTAAATGGTTTCTTCAAGTGCTTAGAATCAGCGATTGTTGGGTGGGACAACTCTACTTCCTCTGATTGTTGCACTTGGACTGGTGTCACTTGTGAAAATTCACTGTTTCTGGCAAAAGGGTAGTAAAGTTGGAACTTGGGAAGAAATGACTTATTGGAAAAATCTGTGAATCCTGGGAAGGTTTGGACAAGCTAAGAATCCTGAACCTCTCTTCTAATTTTCTTGGTGGCCCCATTCCTAAACAATTGTTTCATTTGCAGAACTTGGAGGTCCTTGATTTGAGTGGCAATAAATTTGTTGGACAGATCCCAGTGGACGCCAATCTGCCCTTAGTCCAGTTTGTTGACCTTTCAGATAATTTTTTTCAAGGATCCATCAATTCAAGTTTTTGTAAAACCTGTACCCAAATCCGAATCTTGAACCTCTCGACTAACTATTTTTCTAGAGAGGTTCCAACAAGTTTGGGAAATTGTACCTCTCTGCAGTACCTCTGCCTTGGTGGGAATAATCTATCAGGGAGTTTTCCTGAGAGTCTTTTCCAGCTGCAGAATCTTAGCGAGTTGCATCTTCAAGATAATGAGTTTTTTGGGCCACTGAATGTTGGAATTGGTAACCTCTCTAACCTAGTTGAACTGGATATTTCATTTAATCTGTTTTCAAGAAATCTTCCAGATGTTTTTGGAAGACTTAGAAAGCTTGAGCACTTCTCTGCCGCTTCAAATTACTTCATATGTCGTTTGCCTTCTTCATTGTTGAACTCCTAATCACTTACAATGCTCAATTTGAACAACTCCTCTTGGCATGGTCTGATTGATTTCAAATGATTCATCTGCCATCCCTATATCTTGCGTATAATCTCTTCCATGGTCCAGTTCTCAACAGTCTATCCTATTGTCAGAGATTGAGTATTGTGAATCTTGACAACACCAACCTCAACATCAAAGTTCCCGATAGCTTCAAAAACCTCCAAGCCCTGACACACCTCTCACTCTCAAACACTAGCCTGGGTAACTTATCGTTAGCCCTTGGGGTTCTACAACACTGCAGGAACCTAAGCACACTGGTCCTTACAAGGAACTTTTGTCACGCCCCAAAAATAGTCTTACTTAAGCCTAATGTGGCGATAACAGTTCAGAAACCTTACCCATACATTTATGAAGCGAAGTCATTCTGATAATATTACATAACTTAGCACAGAACATTATTGTTCGATATTACATAACATATAAGTTCCAAATTACATTCTTTGAATAAAGCAAAATAAACACTAATTCTAAATAGCAAGCTCCTTCTCCCATGTTTTCCTCAACTGCTCACAAATTTCCAGATCCTGAAAATTATTTATTAATAAAAAGGTGAGCAAACCACAGCTCAGTAAGATAATTTCTCTTTGAACAACCAACATGGGTCTAATACAATTATCATGCATAGGCAAGTATTTTGTAATATTCATTAGTTAATAATGCCTTTCTCGCATATAAAAATTTTCTCACATACCTGTGCCTCTATTGCCTCTCGCAACCTGCAAAACAAATAATCACAGTATACCTGTCTACTGATACAGGATACATTGTCTACGACCACAGCACACACCTCTCATTATGTGTGTATACTACCCCACTGGCCTCTTGCCCTCAAAAATGGAGTAGCATATTAGTGCACTAACTGTCAGGCTTTCTCAACCTGGTCTTCTCATCTCAACATCTCAACATTTCAATCTCAATTACAAATATACCCCCTCAAGTCAAAGGAAGTCTCCCCTCATTAATTTATGAAGATTCCCCCTTATCCCTTTGTCCCCAAGCAAGCCATTTCTTTTTCTCCAAGCAAACGTGGCTGTTTTGTTGGTTTTGTTTTGTTTTGTTTTGTTTTGCTTTACTTTTTCAGCAATTCATAGAATTTAGCCACATACCCCCTCCCCATGTAAGCAATGACCTCATCTTAAGGATTAATTACATCATTAATCCTATTATAATAAGTTAGTAATTTTTTTAAAAAAATTTTATTTTATATATATCCTAAAGTTTTGGTAATTAAATAAGAATAAATATTAATAAGAATTATAATTATGATAACAATAATAAAAATAATAATTACAATAATTAATTTATAATTAGAGTGGCAAATATTTGGGACGTTATCACAACTTTCATGACGAAGAAATGCCTAGTGATCTGAATTTCCAGTTCGAAAACCTCAAGGTTTCCATTTTTTCCAATTGCCAACTCAGAGGTTCAATCCCACTATGGTTAAATGGTTGCAATATGTTGCAGCTATTGGATCTGTCATGGAACTATTTGGGTGGAATCATTCCTTTATGGTTTGGCAACTTCGAATTCCTCTTCTACTTGGATTTGTCTAACAACTCCTTCACTGGGCAGATACCAGAAAGCTTCACTATCTACCAAGCCTCATTAACTGGAATATCTCACTACAAAACCCTTTCCTGGGGATTCCATTTTTTGTGTATATGAGCCAAAGTGCAAGGGGTTACAAGTATGAACAAGTTTGGAGTTTCCCACCTTCTTTGAACCTAAGTTTTAACAAGCTTACCGAACCAATCTGGCTAGATTTTGGGAATTTGAAAAAGCTCCATATTTTGGATCTGAAAGAACTATCTGTTAAGAACCATTCCAGATAGTTTATCGGGTATGACCAGCTTAGAGACTTTGGATTTGTCCCATAACGAATTGTCAGGAGAGATACCTAGTTCCTTTGTACTCCTCACCTTTCTGTCAAGTTCAGTGTTGCATACAATCAACTGTATGGGAAAATCCCCACAGGAGGTCAGTTTGCCACTTTTCCAAATTCAAGCTTTGAGGGAAACAAGGGTCTTTGTGGTGAACACTCCATATCTTGTCAGCTTGAACAGACTCCTCCTCCTCCTCCTTATCAGTCTCCAAGCAATCGAATGACAATTATAGGACTTCCATTTGACATTGGAGCTACAACTGGTTTCGTTCTCACTGTCACCATTTGCTTCATGTCAGGGTGGGTGTTTCCAAAGGCAGTGAAAGGGAAGAGGAGAAGAAGTAACAATAAAAGGTAAATGTTACAAAATGTCGATCTTGCGCAAATATGTATTGTGTTTAATTTCAATAATTCATTTTAGAAAAGCTTTTGGTTTCACCTCTAAAGACAGATTTTATTGAACATGCATAAATGATATTTAGTGACACTAGAACAGATTTTGATGGTTCAGCACTAATTATTCTTCAATTAACAGATTTTAAAGAATAATTAGTGCGACACTGCAACTTATTATTTTTTTCATCTATCCTTTAGACATTAGAATAGATTTTGGCAGGTCAACAAAATCGACCATTGATGCAAGAGAAGCAATGAGTTAATAAATACCATTACATTTCTGGCACAATAAATTAGGTAAATAAACGTCATTACCATAAAAATAAATTGCACTTAAGGGTCCAGAGTTTCGGGTAGGTTTTACTTTAGGATCCTAAATTTTAATTGCGTCAATTTGGTACCTAAATTATTAGTTGGGTTTCAATTTGAGGTCCACCATCAGAAGCCGTTTGTTGACCAAACGGTTCTGCATCTAAATTTGCACATGTTCTGCATGTGACCAAATTGAAATTATATTATCACTATTTTCCCTTTTTGATGGGTATAAAAACCCAATTTTACCTCCTATCAACCTTTGAACCTTTTTTATATTCTCCCACCTGTTTACTTGGCAGCTGACGTGGCAACCACGTCAGCATTTCTTCAAGACAACACAGGAGGAAAAAATGGGGAAGTCGCTCCTCTCGCAACCAAGAAACCCTCAACCCACCCACCATCGTCACACGCAATACCGTCGGTGGAGAACGACGACAAGACGGTGACAGCGTGATAGGGATAATCGGCTACCAACAGCCTCCACAATCCGTCACCATCTCTCTTTCCTTTCTCTCCATTTTTTTTTTTTTTTTTTTTTTTTTTCCCTTCTGCTCTGTTTAGAGGCAACCATGATCGCCGTCCGCCACCACCGTTCTCCCCCTTCTGATCTCCTCATCTTCGCCGACGACCCCATCAACATAAACCCCTTAATCGAAGTCCTCGGAACCCCCATTTTTTCCCAGGACAAAATAAATAAATAAATAAATCAAACACAAGACACTCCAGATCTGCCATGTGAGGTAGACCCACCTCCAGATTTGAAGACGCCGACCATCAGATCTGAAATCGGCGAGAGCCATCCCCAACACAGGAAAAAGAATTCAAAAAAAAAAAAAAAAAATCCACCGAACCCAACCCAAGCCGCCGCCCTCAACACCACAGAGGACATCGTCGCCCAAAAAAAAAAAAAAAAAATTTTAAATTCCAAACCCTACAGTTGGCGACTGGTTAGCTGGCCTCATCATCAAGCGCATCACGGTGCCTCGCCATTGTGGATGAGTGTGGCGGTGTGGAGGATGCAGATCAGAAAGGAAGGGAGGGAGAGAGTCAGCGGAGAAAAATAATGAGGAAAGAGAAGAAGAGGGAAGAGAGGAGACATATGGGGTTTCATTACCGGAAAAAATGGAGAAATGACCCAGAGAGAGAGGAGAGAGAACAGAGACAACATTGGAGACGAGGGATGACAACACGGGCTGAGAACGGAGATGAGAGATGAGAACACTAGCTGAGTTTGTTGCTCAAACAATCTTTATTGCAAATGACGTCGTTTTTTGGGGGTTATTAAAGTCATTTTAGAGTTGTCGTTAACACTGTATGTGATTTCTCGTCAATGCTAAATTGGGTACCAAATTAATGCAATTAAAATTTAGGACCCTTAAGTAAAACCTACCGTAAACTTTAGACCCTTAAGTACAATTTACCCTTAACATAATTACACTTAAGGCACATGATGGTTGTTCTGTCCAATTTAAGTGAAATTATATAACTTATATCAACACCTACATTAGGTGTTTTACTTCGTGCATTAATAGGTTACGGGATCCATTGGGCCGATGCACAGGATATAACCCCAATGCATGGTGCTAATATAACTTATATCAATACGTGTTGACCTAATCAGATTATATATATATACAGAGGTGATCCCATCAGCACGTGCTGATATAAGTTACATCAGCACTGTGCATTGGGGGTTGTACCCCTTGCATTGATTCAATACACCTCACATCCCACTAATGCACAAGGTACAACTCTCAATGCAAGTTTTGATATAAGTTATATCAACACGTGCTTACCTGATCATCATCATATATATATATATATATATATATATGTTTAGATATAGATATAACATTCGACAACATTTCTCTCTTCCATATGGCATTTAGGTGGATAACTTCTTTGAGCCCGGAAGTCTTATATTGAGCCACATGTCATCATAGGGTTTATGTACGTATGTAGCTTGTGTTTTGATTTTTGTTTCTTTTCTTTTAAAAAAAATTTAATACTTAAATTTTATTAAGAGTTTATGAGAGTTGATTGTTCACAAAATATGAGCAACCCAAATTTGAACGGTTACTATTTTTTCATTATACTAGGGTGAGAAATGTGCTATGCACGTGCTTAATGTTATTTGCTAGTTGGTTGTGTTACATGTAGGCTTTCAAAGGTAATGCTATATGTTACATTATTGCTTGTCAACTTGCTACAAACTGACTATCAACATGATACACATTGACTACCAACTTGGTATCACTGCAATACCTATAATAGGGTTTTAAAAAAAGCACATATGTGGCAAAAAACGGCAAATCCGCCATTATACAGTAGATGAACAGTGCATCTATAGTAACATTACTGCTTGTCAACTTGCTACAAGCTGACTATCAACATGATACAAATTGACTACCAACTTAGTATCACTCAATACTATAATACCCTTTAGAAAAAGCACATATGTGGGGAAAAAAGGGCAAATGCGTCATTTACTATAGTTAAACAGTGCATCTACAGTAAACAAGCTTAGTCTCTTGCGTGTCAACGTGCTACAAACTGACTATCAACATGATACAAATTGACTTCCAACTTGGTATCACTACAATACCTATAATAAACAAAGACAAAACTGTCCTTTTCTGTATATGGACAGTATTTCTACAGTAAATCCGCTTATTCTCTTTTATTATAGAGTAAGAAATTTAATTGTTACTATCGGAAATATACTACATGTCTACATCTCACATTGGTTAATTATAAAACCTTGATATGGCTTCAATAGCCTATTTGGGTCATCTATTTATAAGTTTAGGCTTTCAGGTTAGAAACTTTACATGGTATCCGAGCATGGGCCATTTTCGCTCATGAGCCCTTCTTTGTTATCTATGTGACAGACCCATTTCTATCTTTTTAGGTCTGCACATGAGAGGAAGTTTTGAAAATATAGTACATCCCACGTTGGTTAATTATAAAGCTTGACAAGTCTTCATAAGTTCATATCCATTTGAGTCATCCACTTATAAGTTTAGGTTTTTAGGTTGGAAACTTAACAATTACTTATTAAGAATTCATGAGGCAAAAACAAAGTAAAGAGAGAAGTAAGCAATCGTTATATGCAAAAATCCAGCCATTACCAACAAATCTTAGTTGTCTAATTATGAAACCGTCACAATTTCTTTAATCAAATAGACACATTAAATTGGTTACCCACTCAATACCTATTTGGCATCGAATTCACCAGCTCTTTATGTTTAATGTGAAACTAAAGAAACACATTGGATGCCCATTCGTGTAGCTAAATACAGCATTGATTGCACATGGACATTTCGATTTCCCAATTTACTTTTTATTTCCTCTTAGTTTGGTTTTGAATTTACGTTTCAACTCTCTGCCAAGTGTGAATGTCACTTCACAAGTTCACGTTTCTCCTTCCATCGTGTAGACACCAAGGTCAGAGATTTCTTTAATCTATACCATTTGCTTTGCTTTTCTTTGCTTCTTTTATTTATATTTATTTGTTTCCTATACTAAAACTAAAAGGATACTACCGAGGCTCAGTCTTCCTTTTATGTTTGAACTGAATTGCATCTAACTAAAATAACCTTTGACAATGAGCATATTATTCTTTAATAGTTACTTGTTCTTTACCAAAAGTTTGGTTATTGGTTGAAGGACAATGGTAAGTAATCAATCTTTATTCTTAAATTTTGTTTTTGTATAGGTGGATCTCTATGAGATAACATTTTCTTCAACTGATTATTTTTTTTAATTAAATTTTTTGTGGGGCAAGGTCCTCTTCGAGTTAATTTCCCAATTACGTATAGAAATGTTAAAACAAAAAAGTTGTAGGTTTCAACAAATAAATAAATAAAATTGGTAAATTTCCGTCTTTTAAAAGCATTATATAGAGTGTTTGGGGAAGAAATTTGAGTACTATTCAATATTCATCTTAAATTTTATGGCATCTAGAATTGAGTTTGAATTTGAATTTTATCATTTTATTTTATTTGTTATATGTTGTAATTCTTCTTATGTTTTATATATTTTTTAAAATTTTATTCTATACATCGCACTGGTTAATCTCTAGTTTATCAAGATAATGACATCCTATATATTGGAACTTATTCATGCCAAGAAAGAAGTGCAGCACTCAATAAGTCAAGAAACAACTTTAACCAGAACATTTTCTTTGAATCTCATGTGGGTCTCATAGTTAAAGTTGTTTCTGGATGTCAAACTATGGCACAGCAAAAGTAGAACAAAAGAAGATCATTGTCTTCTTGTAAAACTAGAACAAAGAAAATTAAAATAAACTCTCTAAAATTTTATTAATGATCCAAGTAATTATTATTGCCCATAGGACTACGAGCTTATTTATAGAGAACTAAAGCTATGAAATAAGAAAATTCTAGTTCTACTATTTAAAAGTCCAAATAAAAATCTGAACTAAGCAAAATTAGTTGCTGTGCGACTTTTCCGAGCTTAACTAGATTACACAGGCTCTTTTCCCTAAATGGTAAGTTTTTTTTTACTTTATTCCAACTTTGGTGTGATTTTGAACTTTATTCCCACACAGCGATAAATCGTGGTTGCTAACCATGATTTTAAAAAATCGTGGCTAGCAACCACGATTTTAGATTGGATATACGACTCCTTCATTTTGTCGCTCGTATTAGTATAAAAATTTTTACACACTAAAATCGTGGGTGCTAACCACGTTTCTAAATGAAATCATGGCTGGCATCCACGACTTTTATAAAAGACCTTATCCCCATTATAACGAAAAAGAGCAGCACTTTTCATCAAAAAAAAAAAAAGGACAAAAAACAAAGGAGAGCTTTCAATCCACCTCTCGCGATTTAGGGCAGAGATACCCACATCCGTCGTCGACACCCTTCGTCGGCGTCGATCCTCGTCCTCCGCCGGCGTCGATCATCGTCCTTCGCCGGCGTCGAACGGTGCTCCACCCCAGCTCTTCGTCAGCACCTGTCGGGGGGCCGTCGGCTGGACCGCTCTCCTGGCCGTTGGCTGCACTTCGGCCAATGACATTTTCAACCAAAAAAGATGTTAGATTGACACATCACCATGACAAGAACTAGGTTTATGGCTTAGTCTTGAGTTGTATGCTTGGGTTTTGTATTAGGAAAGGGTATCACTTGAGATCTTTGACCTCAAAATAAAATAAATTATATATTATTTTTCTTGCCGGAGAAGACAAGCCCCTCAGATCTGTTTTTTTTTCTTCTTTTTAATCATTATCTTTGACATGGGTTGCTTGAACATGAATTTTCAATGGATTCAAAGGGTGCTCTGTTATGATTTTGAAGATGCGAAAATGGGTTGAACCCAAAAAAAAAAAAAAAAAAAAAATGCCCAGAAGATGGAGAATATCAGAAAGACGGAGCAGTTGGGCGTACCGGAGAAAACGAGCCCCTCAGATCTGCTTTTTTCTTCTTTTCTTTTTTTTTAATTATTATTTTTGACATGCGGTGGTGTGCTTACGGGTAGTGTCAAAGGCCATTAAGGGCCTTCTGTCATCTATCCACAACATAGTCTTGCAGCAGGAAGATGAACACAACCTATAGAAAAAATCTGATAAGCTCGAGAGAAGGCTAAAAAAGGAGTTATACTCATTAGCCGAGATGGAGAAAAAGCTTGAAGGGATCTCTCCTTCATTATGGGGGAGAAGAGCGGTCCAGCCGACGGCCCCCGACGGGTGCTGACGAAGAGCTGGGGTGGAGCACCGTCCGGCGATGGGAGAGAAGCTCGTCGCCTACAGTGCGTGGATCTGAGGAGAGAGAGGAGGGAAAGAGGAGAGAGAGAGAGCGGGGGTGGAGAATGAAATCTCATATCTGAAAATTTGGGGGAAATAGGAATGAATATCATAATCGCTTCTCTTACGGTTAAAATTGTGGCTACCAACCACGATTTTACTGTGTATAAATTTTTATACCAATACGAGCGACCAAATAAAGGATTCGTATACCCACCCTAAAATCGTGGTTGCTAGCCACGATTTTAATAAAATCGTGGTTAACAACCACGATTTATCGCTGTATGGGAATAAAGTTGAAATCTATACAACAGTGGCAATAAAGTTTTAAAAACTTACCATTTAGAAAAAAGATCCAGGTTACACGTAAGCCTTTGCCTTTGCGTGCGACTTTTGAGACTCAGACTCAACATAAAGTGGTTCAATTAAATGCTGTCACTGAAGCATCTGATTGACACACAAATATATATGAGCCGTAAACTTGATTATTTCGTCCATCATAATAGTTTTTCCAATATCTGGAGCAATATATGGTCAATCTGACCCACATTATCTATTAGTCGCCCCTCGATTACCGCATTAATAAGCGTATCCCAATATACTTTGTTGTCATTTTCAGCCATCGTTGCTGAGAGATTTTGAGTTACAATAAGCCCATTCCTCCTGGCCATTTCCCTGGTCATTTGCATCAGAATATAAATTATAGCCACTGTGATCCTTCAACGACTGTTTTGCAACGCCTACCTATTATTGCCCTAAAATTTCTAAAAGGGAATATTAGCAATTACCCCTATAAAGGTTCTCCCTTTAACAAACACTCCATCAAAAGATTTTTTTTTACTCCATAGCCCCATAGTTTAGTAGGTTTATTAGTTGTAAGGAAGTATTTTTTTTAAAATCCCCCCTTTAACCTTTCATAGGTTCTAACCATGCCACTTGCAAATACAAATTTGCTTTCCATAGAACCTCATCAAGGCCACGACCAGTAACGACTCCGACGATGGCTCTTCTCCGATGACGGCCAGCAGCAGCATGTAGCAACGACGTACGGTTCTTCTCCAACAACAAAGATCTTCTTTAACAATGTCGGAAGTCGAATGGGTTTCTCCAAGAAATAAACCATGGCTGAGCTTCAACGGAGGTTGCCGGATGGGTTTTCTCCAAGAAGTCGAATGGGTTTTCTCCAACAATTCTTCTCCAAACTCTAAATCTGTTGTTTGCAACTCCAGATTTGTGTGTCTTTTTTTTTTTTTTCTTTTTTTTTTTTTTTTTTTGTTTTGCAACTCCAGATCTGTCCATTTTTAGGAGGCTGCTGCTTGGTGTTTGAGTTCAATTCATTGTAATGTTTTTTTATAACATAAAATAGTAAGTTGTTACTGTTTTGTTATATAATTTCTCAAAGACAAAATAGTAAACTATTACTATTTTGTGTATAAATTTTTCAAAGCAAAAAATAGTAAGTCTATGAAAAGTAGCACAACATAAAGAGTGTTTTTGGGTATTTGCTACCTAGTGTTTAAGTTTACATTGTCATATTGGTTTTTTTTTTTTTATAGCATAAAATAGTAAACTGTTACTGTTTTTGTATATAATTTTTTCAAAGCACAAAAGAGTAAATTGTTATTATTTTCTGTATAAAATTTTCAAAGCACAAAATAGTAAACTATTACTAATAATCAAACACTCCCAATACTTTTTTTAATCAAACAAAGAGAAAAATATTAAACCAAGGCATTCAAAATTCTCCAAAAATAAAAAATAAACAAAAAAGAGAGAGAGAGAGAAAGGGGAGTACCTCTAACACCGGGAATAGATAGTCGTGCTGCTGGGAAGATATAGTTGTGCCACCCGTGGGAAGGAAGGAAAATCAGCTGCTGCCACTATGATTGGGTATCTTAGCCCTCAAAAAAAAAAAAAAAAAAAAAAAAGGGAGAGAGAGAGAGGGGGAAGACATGATCAGAAAATAAAGAGGGAAAGAAATCATGAAAGAAGGAACAACCAAACTGTTATTGGGTATCTTAGCCAAAATAGAATATAATAAATAATAAAATCGTTTTTGTGTATAGGTAACAAATGAAAACAAAAAAGTGGGATTTTAATGAAGATTGACTAGGTATGGGCGTCCCTTTCAAAGTAAAAATAACTTGAAGTTTAAAACAAAGGACATATTCTTCAATTTTTTATTATGTGTTCATATGGGTGAAGCACTACAGGATGTAATAGTCCATTATGTTTTCTTATAATAAAAAATAAAAAACTTGAAGCTACGAAATTGGTATTTTCCAGCAAGTTATGCTTTTTCAATGAATGAAATATATGGATTGATTGAGTACTCATTAGGTTTGGTTTTAAAGAGCATGGTTTGGAAGGTATAAAGTTTTTGAATCATCTTTAAGGATAGTTTAGACCTCCTTCACCCCACCAAAAAAAATAAGAGATTAAAGGGGAGAGAGAAGACAAAAACTGATAAAAAATGGTACATGTAACACTGTCGCACTGCTGTTGGGAAGAGATGGAAATCCGCTACTGAAAATAGATGGGTTTGAGGGAAATTGGGAGATATGGAATGAGCGGAAAGTATGGAAAGAGTTTGTGTGAGAGTTTATGGAAAAGTCAAATGATTGTGATATGGAAAGAGTTTGTAGGAGTTATGGTAAGGTTAATTGGTGTGATTTGGGAGATATGGAATGAATGGGAAGTATGGAAAGAGTTTGTAGGAGAGTTTATCGAAATGTCAAATGACTGTAATATGCAAGAGTTTGAAGCGACGAAATTGGTATTTTCCAATAAGTTATGCCTTTTCAATGAATGAAATATATGGATTGATTGAGTACTCATTGGGTTTGGTTTTAAAGAGTAAGGTCTCGAAGGTATAAAGTTTTTGAATCATCTTTAAGGACAGTCTAGACCCCCTTCCACCCCCCCCCCCCCCCCTCAAAAAAAAAAAAAAAAAAAGAGATTAGAGAGAGAGGACCAAAACAGAGAAAAAATGGTACATGTAACACTGTTGCAGCGTCGCTAGGAAGAGACCGTCACACTGCCGTTGGGAAGAGATGGTCGTCGCATCATCGTTGGGAAGAGATGGAAATCCGCTATTGGAAAAGAGCTAGGTTTGAGGGCAATTGAGAGATATGGAATGAGCGAGAAGTATGGAAAAAGTTTGTGGGATAGTTTATGGAAAAGTCAAATGATTGTGATATGGAAAGAGTTTGTAAAAGTTATGGTAAGGTTAATCGGTGTGATTTGGGAATGAACGAGAAGTATGGAAAGAGTTTGTGGGAGAGTTTATGGAAAGGTCAAATGATGGAAGAGTTTGTAGGAATTATGGTAAGGTTAATTGGTGTTATTAAATTTTGAAATCGAATTTATGATTTTATGATTTTTACCAATGAGATAACGCCAAGTAAGCTTATTAGTGGGGCCAAAGTTAATGGGAGAACAAAATGAACCTCAGAACAATATGTAGGAGGGAAGCACAAATAGCTATGCCACCTTAGCAAACTAAGTTTTATAAATATTGTATAGATATTTAAGAAAACCACAACGAAACAAACAAACAAAGGTGAGAGAATTTATATAATGTCAAAAGGAGGGCGAATTGAAACGAACATGGGGTTAATGGTTATGGAAAGCTTAAAGATAGAGAAAGAAAATTGACAGATTAAAATAATATTTTAAAGAAATAAATGAAAAATAAAAAGAAGAGAGAAAACAACACCGAAGTATAGATTTGGGGTTACGTGTGAAAAAACAAAAATAAATGTGTTTCCTCCGAACTTTATAATATGGGTCTGAGGTAAAAACCTTAGACTGATGCTAAGCTAAGCCAACCCAATTTCAGAAAACGGCCCCAGTAGGTGACTAGCTAGGTCGGCAAACAAACCCTTAGGACTAAAACATTAATATTCCTTCCATAAAAATTGTTTATATTTTGGCAAAGAGTGGAATGTTTTGGTAATTTTTTCTTTTATTTTGTTATTTTAATAATTATTTTTGAAAGTTTATTAAATAAGAAGTTAATGTAAATGGTTTTTATTAAACTGTTTTGCCAAATTTGACCTACTTTCCAGATGAAGTATATAAATATATTAGTGATATCCCCCATACAGTGGAACGAAACCCTAGAATTTGCGGGATGGCGATCGATGTTTTTTCTGAGTCGAGGAAGATATCATCTCTCACGTTCATCATCATCTTTGTCTTCTTCTTCTTCTCCTCCTGATCGACCAGAAGGGTTGGAGAAATATGTCTGTTTTCGGGTCTATAACTACCAGGGCTTGACGGAATGGTACGGCTTTAACCTCTCAAGCAACGACTTCAAATGCTACGAGAAGAAGAAGAGAAAGCGCATGAAAGAGAAGAGAAAAAGACGCCAAGCCAGCCAGCGAATCGAGGCTGTTTCCGAAAGATCCATTGTTCATCATCATCATCATCATCGTGGAGATAGGGAGGTTGGAATGGGAATACTCCACCCGCTTTGTTTTACCAAAGGTACCGACTCTGGATGCTGTATAGCTCTGGGCTCTTTCGTTTATCTTCTCGGCGGAATCGTGAAAGAGCGTCACAAAGTCCGTTGTTTGGATGTCACTGGTTGCTGGACACAAGGTCCTCCGATGCTTAGTGCAAGACTGTTGACACACGCTGTGGTCCTCGATGGGAAACTGTATGTCATGGGCGGGACTCGTCGCCGTAGGGATGACTCGGAACCCTGGGCCGAGGTTTTCGATCCGTGCTTACAAAAATGGGAACCTCTTCCTTCACCTCCATCTCGCCTTTTGGGTTATTGTTACATTTCTGACGCTGCTGCTCTTGATACTTCAAAAAAGATTCTGTTAAGATTTCATGAGTCGAAGGTTATTTTCATATACAATGTTGTGACTAGATCTTGGGAAGAATCCGATCATGACCAGGGGATCCCCGTGTGAGCTGTTACAGCCAGCCTGTGGTTGTTGGCGACACTGTGTATTGGTTTACGTATGGAGGCAAGCTTTTGGCTTACGATTTTAACCAGAAGATGCACTTCCTTTGTTCTATAAAAGGTTTGGAGGAGGAGCATGTGGTAAAACATCTGAATGATGTTAGTTTCTTTCCATCCTTGCTCCACTTAGGTGGTGATGTGTTCTGTTTGCTTTGGAGCGACATTGATCTTTCTGTCCTTCTTCCCCACCCCCGCCCCGACCCCTTCCTTGACCCCGTGCGTTGTCATTGTGTCAAGTTTCGGCTTTCTAAATGCAGCGGTGATTCGGGAAGCCTCCTGAATGCCTTTGTGTTGTCCTGCCAATCTTATCGTGTTGATCACGAGGTATGCTTTATAGACGGCTATCTACTGTAAGTATCCTCATCTCTTGATTCTTTACCCCCTTTCTTCCCACGAACATTTAGCTCTGTGCCCTCCTATTAGAATTTCTTTCTTTCCGAAACATTTGGCTGGCGTAACCTTTTCCAAACATAAGCGGCCTTGGCCTCTACAAATTATATCATGATTAGGAAAGCCAACTAATCAAGTTACTTAACTTGGTTTTGATTGTTCTGTCTTTTTTTTTTTTTTTTTTTTTTGTGATGAAGTTAACTTGGTTTTGATCCTTCTTGTGTAGTTCATAATTACTTTTGAGGAGTTACGATTTAGGAAAGTAATGCTTTGGTTATTTCCTGTTATTTCTTCTATTTATCTACCTGAAAAAAGTTCACTAGACGATGTTCTAATCTAATTACCTCATGATTTCTGGTTTAGGTTGCCCCTTTAGTGCTTCAAATATTTGCGGAGTTATTGAGTGGAATTTATGCCCGAGTCCCTTGCCTGCTCATTACTTGGATTGATTTTATTTAGAGAGTTCAAAGGCGGAAACTAAAAGATAACACAAAACACAAATTAGTGCCCCAATTTTTTTCACATTGATAGAGACAAATGTCGATCACTTCCTTTTTGTTACTCAAATAATTGTTCATTACCTATCGTTGGGTAGATTCGTCCCCCCCCCCCCCCCCCCCCCCCTCCCCCCTACGCCCAAAATTTTTCTTTCAGATTACTTGGAGTTGAAAGAAAGGGCCATTGGTACTTGGTAGTAGACTGAAGCAAGGTCATTGAGTAAATTTGGGCAACCATCGGTGGGGTGTGTGGTGATATGGTCTTTTGGCATCAGATTTGGTATTTTAGTGTGAGATTTGTGCCTCTTATGGCTAAATTTTTTCAGTAGAAGTAAACTTAAGATCTTTTTTCTACCCTAATTGTTTTTATTTGTGCCTCAATTTTTGTACAAAATATTTCTTCAATTAGGGAGAGTTCACATTCTTATATAGAAATTAGCAAAGTGAAATGTGCAAACTCCGAAAAAGATGGTTTTTTAAAAGGTAGAACTACTGAAGTGTAGGGACTAGTATCTCAAATTTTGGAGAGAAGAAAAATTCTCATTTGTGCATCACATTTGGAACGCATATGACAAAGTTGCATTTACTTAAATCCTTTAACAAAACATAAATGATAAAAATGACAAACATAAGAGACCAACATAAGTGGGCTTGGTCTCAATGCGACGTAGGATAAGTAGACTAACAATTTGGACAGAAATCCATTTTGGAAACAATTAGCAGGTCTTGATTCTTTTGAATGGTGAATAATTATATTATAGGACATGTATAGGTGAGGTATTTCATATGACTTACAAAGTTCTGATTTGTTATTTCTATGAGATGTAATATTTTAGTTTAGTCAGGGTAGTTTAGTTTTTTAGTCAATAAAGATTACTAGTGTTAGTTTCCTAATATTAGTGTTAGTCCTCTATGTATATATATGCTTGTAATAGGTCTTTAGTATTAATGAGAACTAAGAGTGAGGGTGGTTTGGGTATTAGATCTATTTCTGGCACTAACCAAGCTCTTATGGGGAAATGGCTTTGGAGGTTTGCTAAAGATAATAGTGGTTTATGGAAGGATGTGGTGATTTGGAAGTATGGAATTACTAGTGAGGGATGGTGGACAAAGGAGGTGAGGGGTACTCATGGAGTGGGTCTTTGGAAGGCGATCATGCAAGGCTTGGATGATTTTATCAAAGGGGTTTTTTTTAAGTGGGTGGAGGTAATAGAGTGAGATTTTGAAAAGATATATGGTGCTCCAATTTACCCCTTATGTTGGAATTTCCTTCTTTATATGATATGGTTTTACACAAGGATGCCTTGGTTTATGACTACTTGGATGGGACTAATAATACCATCTCTTGGAATGTTCGGTTTGTGAGGCGTTTTAATGATTGGAAATTGGAAAGTGTGATGTTATTTTTTCAAATTCTTTATGATAGTAAGATTTCGGTGGGTGAGAATGATTCCTTGATGTGGCGTAAGGACTCTTAAGGGTTTATTCTCCATGAAATCTTTCTACAATTTTTTGAGGACACATGGAGATCCTTTCATTCTGGCAAAGATTACATGGAGTTCATCAGTTCCTACTAAAGTGGCTTTCTTTTGTTGGTTAGTGGGAAGAAACAAATGTTTGACTTTGGATAATCTTATGCGAAGAAGGTGGTCTTTGCCTGATAGATGTATTTTATGCAAAGAGAAAGTGGAAACGGTGGATCATCTTTTCATTCATTGTATTGTGGCGAGTCTTTGGATGCTTATTTTTAATTTTTTTGGTATTCAATGGGTCCTTCCCTCTTCGACTCATGACCTTCTAGCTAGTTGGTGGATCAAAGGAGGTAAAAAAGAAGCTAAGGAGATTTGGAGAATGGTCCCCCATGCCATTTTTTGGTGCATATGGAGAGAGAGAAATCTTAGAACTTTTGAAGGAATTGAGAAGTCGATCATTGATATGAAGTCCTTCTTGATTATGAATCTCTTTCTTTGGCATTCTAACTATTTTAATAGTTGTAACCGTTCTTTTGTTCTTTTTGTAGATGCCTTTAATTTATAGAGGGGTCTTTCCTTAGTGCTTGTATATGTCTTATGTACTTGGGCTAAGCCTTTTGTTATTAATATACTTTTACTTCATCAAAAAAAAAAAAAAAAAAAGTATTAATGAGAATTGCATCTTTACAAAGTTAACAATTTCCATGAAGTATGTTTGCTAGTTTAAATTTTTTTTTTTTTTTTGGATAAGTAAATGTGTATTAGAAAAGAAGGCTTTTGGCTCATGTAAACAATATATGAAGGGTTTGGATATGAAGGCCATTTACGAAATTCCTACAATGCTGTAAAAGGAGCTCTTGGGCTCGGACTCTAGAGAAGCTCTTTAAGTTTGAGTATAGACAATTCATCTTCAACAAAAATTCTGTTATTTCTTTCTTTCCACAAAATCTGCATGAGGAAATGACAAACCATCCTCCAAAGGATCTTAAAATTATGGTCCCCAACTTGAATCTCCCAACCTTTTAGAAGGTAACCATTTATCCCTAACACTGCAAGAGATAAAAGATCAAATCTCTCTGTGGTGAAGTGAACGAATAAAAAGATGGTGCACACTTTCCTCCTCACTCTAGCACAAAATGTTTTTTTTTTTTTTGCCCTTTTTGATAAAGATAGCACAAAATGCATTTATTGATCATGTTTCATCTTCTGCTCTTCAAGTGATCCAAAGTGAGGCATTTGTCTCTAGTAGCCACCCACACCAAAAAGGCAACCTTGGATGGGACTTTGTAATCCCACACCCTCTTTTCTGGGAACAACTCCACATCTGAGACACAAGATGGTATTAAAAATACTTGTATATGGAACTCGCCTTCCAATGCTAGATATCTTTTTCAAATCTATTTGAAGAAACTGCATAAAGTCTTTCCAAAAAAAAAAGATCTACCATCTCTAGTTCCCAATCTTGAGAACTTCTTGCAAAAGTGGATTCCACTGCATGCCTCCTTCCTCCTTAATCATTAACCCATGCCTTTTTTATATCAGCAGCAAATAAATCCGAGAAAACTGTTTTAAGTGGGTCAACACTGCACCAAATATCCAACCAAATTTAAATCTCACACTATTACCAATCCCAACTTTAGAAGACATCCCTTTAGCGAGATCGTTAGTACTTTTCCTAATAGCTTTCCAAAGGCCCACACTATGAGTGGCTCTCACCACCTTGGACCCCCAATTATCATCTTCACAGCCATACCTCCAAGCAATATCTCTCCTCCATAAATTCTCTCTGTCCATGTTGAATCTCCAAAGCCATTTGCCTAGAAGGGCAAGGTTTGCACATGTTATGGACCTAATACCCAAACCACCCAACTCTTCAGGTAAGCAAATCGAGCCCCAATGAGATTTTCAACAAGATGAAATTTAAATTCCTCCCCCATATCAGCCCATAAGAAATCTCTTTGGAGTTTTTCCTACCTATTTGCGACCGCACACAGAACCTTGAAAAGGGACAAGAAAAAGATTGGTATATTAGCAAGGGTGCTCTTAGTAATTGTTAATCTCCTACCTCTTGAAAGATAATGCCTTCACCCCCGTATGTATGTATGTACGTATGTATGCATGCACTAAAACAATGACTGCAAATATTATTTTTGTGTGGGTGCTGATGGGTGTTTGTGTTGCAGGGATGTAAAGGTGAGGGCTGAAAGTAAATTTGAAGAAGAAAGTGCATACGAGGAGATGGTTGGCATGGATGAGGGATGAAAAGTGATAGGCTGTTTTCTTTCATTAGACCGCTTTGGTTAGAGTTGTGGTAATCTTGTGTAGGAAGTCGGGCTGAGTTATCTATTTCCAATTGCAGTAGTTTTGTTTGTGGATGTGTGCACTCCTTTGAAACATGGACCTTTCTTAAAGTGGGATTCATGTATTACTAAAACACAAAAGATTTCTTGTCGATCAAGTTTTTGCTTTAGTAAATGTTTTATGAAGTGGTTTGGTTCATTTAGTTCTTGAAGCTGTTTCTGGGATAATCGTTTAAGTTTGTTTTTGTTGGTTGCTCCTACAACTCACTGACTAAATCCAGCATTTGCTTTATAACCTGCCTCAATTTATCGGACCAGTTGTTAATGAGCTCTTTTAATTTGTTTAAATCGGGTTATTATATAATAAGTAAAAGACAATAGTAAATGACCTACTCTATGCTATGCTAACATTAAAGTTTGCTCAGCGTTATCTTGTGTATAGGATTGTGCAGTATTATGATACCTAGGAAATTTAAGGGAGCAGGTAGTAGAAAAGAGGGGTGGTGGATCAAGTGTCCAAATTGTTTACTGCTGAAATCTATTTGAGGGAGTTAATGGGGTGTAGTTTTGGGCTTCTTGATTTCTTTACGTTTTATTTTGGCATTGTCTTTTCATGCTGGGTAACTCGGTGCTGTGAGTTAGAGCCATTTGAGACCTTTTAACCTTCATGTGTTGGCACATATCCATGCACATATTGTGCTTATGAACTATATGTCTATAATGTTGGAGGATGTTGGGGTATTCCTCAAAAAGCAGGCAATTTGCCAATCAACTTAAGTAAAAGAATAATCAAGAGAAGGTTACCCACAATCAGGAGTGTTTGCTACAGCGGAAAAAAATGACAAAACATTATGTAAATGGATGTTTTGTTTGTATTAGTTTTTGCCAATAATGTTGGGCATATAAGCTTTCTATTTGGCAACTAATGATCAATTATGTGTGCTCCTACGTGGGGGTTTTATCATCTAACATATGAATATGGAATGTTAATTGCTTATAAGTATTGCGTTGTCTAGTTGCTGGGGTTTTTGTCATCTAACATATGAATATGGATTGTTAATGGCTTATAAGTATTGCATTGTCTAGTTGCTGAAAATGGCTAACTTAATGTAAAAATTTTCATTGCCCGCCCATCAATTGCAATGTATATGGATCAGTGGGTAGTTATTGTCTTTATTTGCATTGGTTCGGAATTCAGAGTATACCAACATTAATGGATTGATGAATTACTTAAGATCACTGTGTAGTTAGTTTTGGACTCATATTTTGCTTTGCAAAGCACCGAAAATGAGAACCTTTTGATTTGGGTGGCAATTGCTGGAATTGGTATCCTTTCTAGGATGGAGAAGGGTGTGAAAAGGGGGCATT
This sequence comes from Liquidambar formosana, assembly GCA_039720395.1. Taxonomy (NCBI): domain Eukaryota; kingdom Viridiplantae; phylum Streptophyta; class Magnoliopsida; order Saxifragales; family Altingiaceae; genus Liquidambar; species Liquidambar formosana. The sequence goes on from CM077823.1 coordinate 23,064,149, forward strand.
CATGGGAATGGGGTTACTTTGTCTCTTTAAATAAGGGGTATTATTGGCCAAAAGCACAATCATCTAATGGAAGTAAACGGAAACTTTAATTATGGGGTTTTAGGATATAGTTTGGTGCTTCTGTGGGTTTTAATTGATACAAAAGAAAATCTATGGATTTTATAGATGGACTTCTTCTTTTTTCTTTTTCTTTTTTGTTAAAGGGATATTTTAGATATTTACCTTTTTTTCATCTTTCATTATTTTTATTAATATATTTCTCCATGTTATTGGTGTTGGAGAGCATCATTTTTACGAACTTTTTGGAAATTTTAGATGTTGATTAACGTTGTTACATCTTATGTGTTTATAAGGCATAAATATTTGAAAAGGAGCTAAAATGTGGTACCCTGTACCCAAAGGCAAAACTAGCCTTTCATGAGAGGTTCCCACAAGTTTGGCATATTGCACCTCTCTGCAGCACCTCTCCCTTGATAGGAATAATCTATCAGGGAGTTTCCCTGAGAGTCTTTTCCAGCTGCAGAATCTTTGCGAGTTGCATCTTCGAGACAACGAATTTTTTGGGCCACTGAATGATGGAATTGGTAAGCTCTCCAACCTTGTTGAAATGGATATTTCATTTAATTGGTTTTCAGGAAATCTTCCAGATGTTTTTCGGAGCCTTGGACAGCTTGAACACTTACTTGCCGCTTCAAATCACTTCATGGGTCGTTTGCCTACTTCGTTGTTGAACTCTCCATCCCTTAGAATGCTCGATTTGAACAACTCACTGAATGGTGATGTCTGTTAAGACACTTCTCAGGGGATTTGAACTAGTGTCGGGCCTAAAGATAAAGTTTTCCAAGAGCTACATTGTTGGTGTTAATTCCCATGATGATTTGATTCTCTCCTTTGCTCAAGCTTTGAAATGCAATGTTGGTGTTCTGCCCACTAAGTATTTGGATCTTCCATTGGGGGCTAATGGAAGAAAGATGAGCACTTGGAAGCCTGTTATAGAGAATTTTAAGAAGATCTCGGGTTGGCAAAAAAGGTGTCTATCTCTTGGAGGTAGGTTTGCTCTTATCAAAGCTACTCTATGTATTTTACCTATTTTCTATATGTCCTTATTTAAGATGCCTAAAGGGGTTGTTCGCAAGTTGGAGAAATTGATGAGAGCTTTCTTATGGGATGGTAATTCTGCGAAAAGAAAATTCATTGGGTTAACTTGGAAAGTCTCATTGCTAGTAAAAAAAAGGGGGTCTGGGATTATGCTCTCTCCGTATTAAGAATGATGCCCTCTTATTCAAATGGTGGTGGAGATTTCTTTCAGATGAGTGCTCTCTGGAAATCAATTATCAGTGCAAAATATGGTGCTTTTGAGGGTTTCTCTATCCCTGGTGCTTTAAACAAGAGATTGAATTCAGTCCTTTGGAATGGTATTCTAGAATCATGGTCCTCTGATTCTTTGATTGGTATGCATCTTGGTGATGGAGTCTGCATGTTTTTAGGTGATGGTGGCAATGCAAGTTTTGGTCAGATAGATGAGCGTGTGATGTATCCTTTAAAGGGGCCTTTCCTTGGCTCTTCCATTAGCTCTGAATAAAAACGCAAAGGTCAAGGATATGGGGTCTTGGAATGGCCTTGTCTGGTCTTGGGATGTCAAATTCAGGAAACTCTAATTTTCTTGGGAATCTGATACTTTTCAATCATTGTTAATGCGTCTTGTGCAAGGATATTACAGAGAATTTTATTTGGAAGTTATCCCCTTCTGGTATTTACTCCATCAAATCATGATATTATGCTGCTGAGGACAGTTCCTCTCCTTCATTTGATGCATATCTTAGTCTTGTCTGGAAAGGGTTGGTTCCTCGTAAGGTGGAAGTTTTCTGCTAGCTAGCTCTCAGAGGTAGGATTATCCAAGTTGCAGCTGCAGTGTAGAAATGTTCTTCCCCCCTCTGCTGATACTCTTTGCCCCTTCTGTGGTTTAGCTGACGAAGGAGGTGATCACCTCTTCTTGCATTGCATTTGGTCTTGGAAATTCTAGTCTCACTGTCTTCTTTGGTGGGGCAGGGTACTGCTTCACTTTATTAGTTGAGTCATTCATGATAAAGGGGGTGTATTTAAAATCATTTGGGATTCTCTCTTCTATTTTGTGGTATGGTCCATTTGGCTAGCTAGAAACGATCTTATCTTTAAAGCCATTAAGGCTCAATGGTCTGATGTGGCGGAATTAGCTATAAGAAGAACTACTGTTTGGGTTAAGATGTTCAGATCCGAGTTGGGTTACACTGTTGAAGATTTTTTGAGATCCATAGATGGGTTGAGATCCTTTCGCATAGGAAAATTGAAAGAAAGACTTCTGAAACTTTGGCATCACCCACCTTCTGGTTCTCGTTGAAGTTTAATGTTGATGGCTCGGCTAGGGGTAAGGCTCTTGGATTAGTAAGTTCTCCAGAATTTGGAAGTCCAGATTCATTCTGAATAAAATTTATGCCTTAATTGGATTCTTGCAGCGCGTTTCAGTTCTTCCTGAATTTAGAGAGGCTAATAGAATGGCGGATTGGTTAGCAAAAGATGGGGTGGACAGGTTAACTCCCCTAGTTTCTTGGTTGTAAGGTTCTGGTTGCTCTTGCAGTGCTTGCTTTGATCCTGCCCTGGAGTTTCCAGGTTCCTTCGTTCTCTGTTTTCTTGCTACTAGTTTTTATAGTTTTTGGTGTTTTTTTGTTGATTGGCTGGGGTTTTTTCCGGTGTTTTTGTGATTTCTACTTCTTGTACTCATTCTTCGTTGGGGTCTGTTGTGCTTTGTATTGGGTGTTTCTGATACTCACTTCTATCCTCATTGATAAAACCTTTTACCCCTTTACCTAAAAATAAATAAGAAAAAACCTTGCTGAATGGTCCAATTGATCTCAATTGTTTCTACAATTATTCATCTGTCATCCTTATATCTTGCTTATAATCTCTTCCATGGTCCAGTTCTCAATAGTATATATCCTATTGTCAGAGATTGAGTATTGTGAATCTTGACAGCACCAACCTCAACATCAAAGTTCCCGATTGCTTCAAAAACCTCCAAGCCCTGACACACTTCTCGCTCTCAAACACTGGCCGTGGTAACTTATCATCAACCCTTGGGGTTCTACAACACTGCAAGAACCTAAGTACACTGGTCCTTACAAGGAAGTTTCATGATGAAGAAATGCCTAGTGATCTGAATTTCCAGTTCAAAAACCTCAAGGCTCTCATTCTTTCCAATTGCCAACTCAGAGGTTCAATCCCACTATGGCTAAATGGTTGCAATGAGTTGCTGCTATTGGATCTGTCATCAAACTATATGGGTGGAATCATTTCTTTATGGTTTGGCAACTTCAAATTCCTCTTCTACTTGGATTTTTCTAACAACTCCTTTACTGAGCAGATACCAAAAAGTGCTGAACTACAAAGCCTCATCAACTGGATTATCTCACTACAAAACCCTTCCCCAGGATTTCCACTTTTCGTGTATACAAGCCAAGGTGCAATGGGTTGTAAGTATGAACAAGTTTGGAGTTTCCCACCGTCTTTGAACCTAAGTAATAACAAGCTCACCAAACAAATCTGACCAGATTTTGGGAATTTGAAAAAGCTCCATATTTTGGATCTGAAAGATTAGTTATTTGTCAGGAACCATTCCAGATAGTTTATCGGGTATGACCAACCTCTCTTTGGATTTGTCCCTTAACAATATGTCAGGACTCAGGAGAGATACCGAATTCCTTGTCACAGCTCAACTTTCTGTCAATGTTCAGTGTTGCATGCAATCAACTGTATGGGAAAATACCTACAAGAGGTCAGTTGGCCACTTTTCCATATTCAAGCTTTGAGGGCAACAAGAGTCTTTGTAATGAATTCTTTATAGCTTGTCAGCTTGTACAGACTCCTCCTCATCGTCAGTCTCCTCATTCTTGCTGTCAACATTTGCTTCATGTCAGGATGGGTGTTTCCAAAGGCAGTGAAAGGGAAGAAGAGAAGAAGCAACAATAGAAGGCAGAGGTAACAAAAATTTGGTCTTATGTGAATATGTACTCCATGATACTAACCATTAAGACATTAGCGTCCAGTCGCCTTGATCAGAGAAGTAAGGTGTTTCCCATTCCTATGTGTGCGTCTCAAATAGGATTTTTCGGTTCCTTGCCACTTGTAAATCATTTTTTTCTTCAAGTTCTTCTATATATGAACCTCGTATATAAACGGCACTCCAAAAGTATTGTATTTAATTTCAATAATAATTCATTTTAGAAAAGATTTTAGTTATAGATTTGTCCTTGGAAAATTTATAGTATTTGAATGATTTTATTAATATTATTTCACAAAGTGGGTACGAATGTAAGGAAAAACTATGTTTATAGAGAAGGAAATCAAGCTGACTTTTTAGTTAATTTCGATCATAAAATAAGGAGTCATCAGATTTGGGAATCTAATTTTTCTAGAGAGATTTTAAATGTTCTTTGGAAAGATGTTATTGGTCGTTTTAGTCCTAGATTGTGTTGATCTCCAATTTTTACCTCCCTCCGCCCCAAAAAAAAAAAAAAAAAAAAAGGGTGAATAGAAAACTTTTTGGAGAATAATTAGTGCAAGTTATTATTCTTTAATCTGTCCTTTAAACATTAGAACCAATCGATTTTGGCAGTTCAACAAAATCAGCCGTTGATGCAAGAGAAGCAAGGAGTTAATAAACATAATTAATAGAAAACTTTTTGGAGAATAATTAGTAGTTATTATTCTTTAATCTGTCCTTTAAACATTAGAACCAATCGATTTTGGCAGTTCAACAAAATCAGCCGTTGATGCAAGAGAAGCAAGGAGTTAATAAACATAATTAATACTTATGGCACTGAGATGGCTATTTTGCCCAATTTATCAAAGGTAATGGTATCCTATTGGAGCTTGTTCATGCCAAGAGAGAAGTGCAGCACCAAAAAGTCAAGAAACAACTTTAACAATCACACCCACATGAGATAGGTAAGGGATAAGCCATTCCCTTCGTTTCATATATATATATATATATCTCTAACAAATGATGTATTTTTTTGGGAAAACTAGAGTTTCAGCCTCTCAAGTTTCACTCAAAAACACTTTATATCCTTCTAGTTTGTTTTCAAACACTTTGACCCCTCATGTTTAAAAAGTGTATATAATCCTTATTGCATTCACGAAAACAACGATTTTATGAATATATCTTTACTATATGTTGGCAAAACGACAAAATTGTCCCTATTTCCAAAGCATTTAAATGTTATGAGTGGGTTACATACGACATTTTTTCCTTTAAAAAAAACAAGCAACCAAATGATGAAATGATGAAAGCTCATTTCCAAAACATGAGAGGGTTGAAGTGTTAGAAAATAAACTACAGTGGTGCAAAATGTTTTTGAGTGAAATTTGAGAGGGAGAAACTATAATTTCTCTCCCCTTTTTTTTTTTTTTTTTTTTTTTTTTGGATGAGCTCCTGGGGTGCCTTCAGTAATGAAAACAACAGATGACTTGAAAGCGAGACCAAAGAGTAACTGTTATAATTGCTACTCATTATATTTATGGCAATTACATGGCCAAATATGCAGGCTGAACTGGTGCATCATCAAGCATACACCACCTTAAACCTGCACTTCAAAAAGAAGACTTAATTGTTCACGTGGATAATGTTAGCCTAACAAGAACCAAACAGATTGTAGATGGTTTACCAGTGCATGTTAGCAACAAATGGAATGTCTTAGCAAAAAAAAAGGAATATATTTTTGGGGTTCCAAAATTGTACGGTTAATTATCAGAGTGGAAAAATTCTTATGCTTATGAACATAAGCCTACATTATAATTGTTTAATAGCACATCACCAATCCAGATATATGCCAAAGGAACACTCCAGATGGTAGTCATTCAAATGCGAAACAAATGATCAATTGTAGACACCACCATGCAACTTTCAGACTGTATACATCGTTGCCATAAAACCAGCCTATGAATTGCCCATAAAACAATAAATTATTGCAATAGCTTTTTACCGGTGGTAGCAACAAATGGATTTTTTGGTATACAAAACTGTACAAGCACCCAGAGTGGAAGAAACCTTGCAGCCATGAACGGCAGCCACAAATGAACCTTACTATGTCAATCAAGATGCTTTCGCTTACTGTATGTTCTCATCTGCATGCTGATCCTTCCATGCTGTTTAGGTCAGGAAATTCGTCAATCGATCTCAGCTTTTCAAGGATCATCATTTCTTGCTTGGCATCTATGGAATAGGTAGTCAAGAATTCAAAAATGATAATATCAAAACAAATTCACAATAATATTAAAACAAATTCACTCAGTCTATGTGGATAAAATACCAAACATTTATTCTCAGATTCTAACATATGCAGAGACTAACAATACATACATACATACATACATACATATATATATATATATATATATATATATAATTGTTTTTCCTTTTCTTTTTTTTCCTGAGCTCAGTAATGCAACTAACACTTCTTTAAGAGGCAGACAAACATATTGGCACTCGCTCAGCTTGATCCAGGCCAAATTCATGTCTTGCAAAACTAATGTAAGCAACTAAGCATTATTTTCAGGGTGTTAACCTAGCCATTTAACAAGCCCATAAGGCAAATGAACACAATTCAAAGGCATAATGCCCAAACATCCATCAAACAGATAGGAGTCATTGGTCAAAATAATAAAAGTGTCACTTCACCACAAAGCGGACAAAAGACTTATTGGACCAATTCATGCTGGTTTAACCTTTTCTTCTTCTTCTTCTTCTTCTTCTTCTTCTTCTTCTTTTGTTTTTTTTCATTTTTGGGTTTTTGGGTTCAAAAACCAATCCAAATTATGCCTAATGCACTACCAATTAATCACATTTTTTGGCATTATTGCATCGCTGTAATGCATGCATGAATGCATGTAGGGGAATTATAGATGCACAGAGAGCTGAAAGGATACATTCCTGATCAGGGTTTTCGGTGAAATTGGAGTGCAAGGCATTCCCAATGCTGTCTACTACAGCCGAGGTAGTCATGGATGATTCAATACATAAAATGGCCGTAATGGCATCCAATCGAGTGACCTCATTTCTGAACATCAGTCTTGCATGCGCTGCAACATTGATAGGGTCAATCATCTGGCGCAAACATAGGAAGTTGATGTATGGAACTATGGATGCTCCACATGGACAGCAACATACCTTGAGCTAGTCGTATCAAACTTTCCAACATGCGCACAGTTGTCCTTGCTGCATTATCGAAGTGAGTGAATTGCACAAACGAAGAAAGTACAATAATGATGACAGTGATTTAGTAGAAGGGAGTTGTTTATGTGAAACCTGCATTCTGAGTTGCTGATCTTCTTTGAAGTTGATAATAGCATGATATAACTTTCTCAGCCTCCTTTGTAAGAACAGGTTTGAAATATTCTTTTACAAATTGAATATACCTGCTAGATGTTCTCAGAATAAAAAACAAAATTAAAAATAAAAAATAATCATGCAATCTCTTTAAACAAAAAGGTAAGTTGCAAAATAATTATCTGGTTAAGGGCAAATTTTATTTCAATCAACATTCTCTCAAACAAAATGAAATAAACTGGTAAAAATTTATGCCTTTTTGTTTTTTAAAGTTTTTAATGGATAAAAATTTTATCAGCCACCAAAAAATGAAATACAACCAAGCACAAGCAAACAAAGCGGAGCTTAGAGATACCAGCAAAATCCAAACCCAACTACACCAAACGACATGAAGGGGAAAATTATGAATAACACAGTTAAACACAAGGCTAAGACAGCCACAACCTACAAAGGAAATTTATACATGGACCAAATATGGTACACCAAATTTTGGCGCAAATAGCAAAATTATCCAACTAAAGCCCTTCTTAATACTCCTTTATCATGTAGAACTTTTGGGAGGACTCATTGTTCACTAGTGGGGTGCACTTGGGATTATTCTCGCTTTTCTTCCCCTCTTGGGCAGTCTTTAAGGGGCTGGCTCTCATCAGGAGTCTAGATCTTTTCCTTTTTCTTTTTCTCTCTTCTTTTTTTTTTTTTTTTTTGGTGGTGGGGGGGGGGGGGGGGGGGGGGGGGGGGGGGGGGTGGGGTTTGCTTTCCTCTAGTTCTGCCCTAGCTGATAATCAAGATAGTCTCTCCTTAAAAAAATTTGACACATCCATACCAAACAGAAGGGGCCAAGAAAATTTAAGAAGTTGAAGATTTCTCTACCTGCAACTCCAACAGAAGGCATTTCTCTATCAATATATGAATGTAGAGATTTAGATTTGCATTAAACAGGGCACACATCATTTTATTGGAATGCTTTAAGGACTGACACATTGCTCTTGAGACTAAAGAAAATAAACCTGATTACAAGAGGAATCATCCATTTGGTAGATAAAATCAGAACCAATAGTCACAGGGCCATACATCAAACTAGGAAAAGGAATGTAGCAACCTCAGATGTTTCACATTGTGACTAAAAAAAACGAAAAGTTTTAGGCAGGTTAGGAACTTGATGAGCTAAATTGCAATGACAAATGACAAAGTTTATTGTGCTGATGCATGAACTGGTTATAATTATGAGCATGACTATGGGAACTTCTATGATAAGGCTCTAGAGTTGGACTACTGACTAAAGCCATGTTGTAACAAGGTAGTTATAGTGGAAGGTGTGGATACATCACATCCTTTCAAGGAGTGACATTGATAGATCAAGGAGATGAAGACTGTGCTTCCCATGTGACCATATCCAGTTCACACACTTGGTAATGTTGCTGACTAATTGGTACAAGAAGAGAAAAAGAACAAAATGAAGACATCTAGATAAATCCCTTGCCAGCGATGGAGGGAAGAAACCATTAAAAACATTGACTTCTTGTTTCACAACTCAACTCAACCAAGCCTTAATCTTCTCTCCATCACTCTTTCCCAAAGTTTCATTGTATAACTCATGAGCCTAATGCTACATTAGTTACTGCAGCTTTGAATATAACATTTGTTCCTATACAGCGGTACCAATGTGCTTTTCCTCCATTCATGCAGCATTCTTTGTCTTTAATATCTTATTAAATAACTTCGTAAGCCAAACCACGTTGTCATCACTTATAGACTTCCAAGCCTCAATGGGAATTCCATCTAGCCAGATAGCTTTTCCTACTTTCATCTTTTTCATAGCTTATTTCACTTCTTTTTCTTTTTTTTTTGCCAAGCGATAGAAACTCACGCACACACGCACTCAGAGGAGTCGAACCCAAGACCTCCTTGAAACTCCACAACCCTTTGAGGTGGGACATGCCACTCGGCCTACAAGCCATTGGCATAGCTTATTTCACTTCAGTGACCCAATTTCTTCGAAAAAAACATATAATTTCTATCATCATCACTGGGGTTACTAAGTTCTTTCAAGCTTAATTATCCGTGTGATTCTCATTAGATATTTTGTTAAAATAACCCCGCCACCTTTCCTTAATCTCATCCTCTTTACTAAAATTCTTTGGTTCTTCCCTTTAATACACTTAACATGGTTAAATCACTACTTTTCTTTTTTCTTATGACTTATCCTAGAAAATTTATATACGTTTTTCTCCATCCTTCTTGCCTAACCTATGGTACAAATCATCATACATCTTAAGTGTAGCTTCACTTACTATCCCTTTTTAGCTAATTTATACTTTTTATAACTTTCCCTTCCTTCCTTCTCGTAAATTCTTATAACATGCTCATTTTTCCCTAACTATTGTTTGAACCTCCTCATTCCATCACCAAGTTTCCTAATATTTCAATCTGTTTCACTTAAATTCTCTCAAAAATTCTTCTGCGACTCTTGTATTGCAATCGGCCATTTCATTCCACAGTGTTGGCCTCTTCATGTAAATTTCATTTTCCTTCTTTTAATATATTGGGTCTTCTTAACGTGTGCCCTTAGGGCACATGTTAAGATACATTTAATGAATAAGTGCATTGGGAAATGTATTTGCACAATTTTATATGCATTTTCACTTTTTTCCGTGTTACTTTCACCGTTTTCTATGCATTTTCATGTTTTTCTATGCTATTTTCACCATTTTCTATGCATTTTCGCATTTTCCCATACCCTTTACATCCTTAAATGTATCTTAACGCATGCCCTTAAGGAAAACCTTAAAAAATCCCTTATAATTTTTTTATCTTTAAAAATTATTTATTTTTCCCCTTTTGAGTTCTACCACATAGTTCTTGGGGTTCTATTTTCCCTCTTTTGTCTCTTCCATCTTCTAAGATTGTATCCCCTTCCTTGTTCCTCTCTCCAAACCCATATCCCTCATGACCCTTACATTCCCTCCACTATTCTTTCCCTATGTGACCATTTAAATCTCCTATAAAAATCTTCTCCTTGTTATGTATCAGATGAATTAGTCCCTCCACATCCGCCCAAAATTGTTGTTTAATAGGAATCATCAATTCTACATGAGGTGCATCAATACTAATTATATGGATCATCTCTTCCCTTAGTACAAATTTTATAACTATTATTCTATCACCCTTTCTCTTAACGTCTGCAACTTATTCTTTTAAATCTCTATCTACAATTATCCCTACTCCATTCCTATGCTTGTCCTTTCCTATATACCAAATTTTATGTAATGCATTTCAATTTCCTTAGATTTTTCACTGACCCCTTTTGTTTCTTGTAAACGCGATATGTTTATAATTCTTCTGATCATTGTATCTACTGATTCCAATCCTTTCCTATAGATGTTCCTATGTTCCAAGCTGCCAAACAGATCCTACTTCCATGGATTCTTTCCTCACACCCCATCCATTGAAATGTGAAAACCCTGGTTTACTTCTCACCGCTTCCAAGTGCCTATGCGACAAGTTGCTTTGGGGGAACGCTTAGTATTGAAAATAGGATAAAAATGGTGTAGATACTAGTTATATGGTCAAAACCACTTGAATCCATTATCCACGTAGGATGAGAGGAGTCATGGGAAAGGAAGAAGAATATTCTGGAGTAGAAGATGGCCAACAGATAGTGCGAGGAACAACTAAATCATAAAGAAGAACAATTTGAGCAACAAAGAGTACCGTAGTAACCACCACTAAATGAGAACTTCATGTGGGCTTTACCAATAGAGTGCAGCACATAATGAGCTCTCCTCACATTTAGAATATGCATTTCTTGATTTAAATCAGGATGAAAATCTTTACCTAGACTTCGAATATGGACCAATTGATACTCTGGATTTAGCCTAGGATGAAAATGGATGAGGACACAAGATAAAGTGGGGACACATCCCCCCACCCCTTTTCTCTTCTAATTGGGACAGGACGGAGCACCTTTTAAACCGGGCTAGGGCTAGGGATGGGATCTCCATTACTGCAGCATCAAGTTTGTGAGAAGCTAGGGTCTTAGTCTCCCCACCTCACCCCACTCCATCTCGATTAGAATATGATGAAGGGAATTTACAAAATGCAAGAATTACTTGTGGGTCATTTTGTGATTTAAAGTCAAGAAAGATCTCTATAAAAAGTTTAGGCAAGTCAAAGATTAAAACATTTATACAATAGAATAAATCACAATGCTTTATTGTAGTGGGATTCAAATAACATGATATTTAAAGGAAATCATGGCAGCTTTCCCAATGAAACAACATTAGTTAAATTAAAGTAACATAACTATAAATCTCAAAAACCTAATATTTGAGACCAAATTGAACTAGCTGATATGTTACATTGTCCTAGTAGTAACTCATGCCAATATTGAGCTTGAAAAGGGAGGTCACCTATCATATTTATGGCAATCCAAACTTCCATGTAACATGGACACTCCTATATTGCCTTTCTCACTATATTGAATGCTCCAAATCACTGTCAGGTAACAACACTCATGTATGAGATCCTAGTTTTCTTGCATCTCTGTTTTTGGGGTCGCCAAACACTCTTGTATGAGACCCTAGTTATATTGCATTTCAGTTTTTTTGGCAGTCGCCAAGCCAGACACCTCGCATCTGTTACACCAGCACACACCCAACTTCATGCCCCTTTTATATAACCAACCTTTAAACCAAGCTTTCATATCCAGAATTGTATTCATGTTCAAACAGTATCTATTCTTACAGAAGCTATTTTAAAATATGTTTATTTATAACAAAAACAACATCTGATACAGCATAACCAACACTGTTGCACCCATTTATACATATGAGCACATCTTTCGTAATATCCTGACTCAAGTTGGTCTGACATAAAATATGCATAAGTAGAACTAGAAAAAAACATCATTCTAAATCAATAAAATATTTGTTAGCAGAGCATTCAGAACGCCATCTAGAACGATGTACTTCTACATCAATTAAACATCACATCTTTGGATGTAGTTACACCTTGGACCGAAGGTATTCTATAAAGATGAATGGTTAAGACGGTTTTACCTCCTAAGCATAGGAAGCGGCCAGATATTTAATAGATCTTCATCATGCTTGCCTTTGTCTGGTTCTCCCTGCTGATTAACAAAGCAGTCACAATTTGGATTCATTCAAATGTTTCATGACACAATTGACAGCCATCTACATGATCTTAGGAGTACAGTACCTCAGAAAGAATGTGAGATGAAACAACTGCATCCCATTCTGGGTTCTTAGTATCCAAAAGGACAAGGACTATATCAAATCTGCTCAATAAGGGTCCAGAGAGTGTCGTGTTGACAGACAGAGCTACATTGGGTTAAGTAAGCTGACAATATAGAAAGGAATTGAAAACAATCAGCAAAAAGGACGCAACAGAAAACTGGTCCTGGAAAGAACTAAGGTTTAAGAACACCAAGTAAGATTATATTTCACATTTTTCTCCTGCTGCAAAAGATGCAAGGATCAAGAAGGTTATAGTCTTAACATTTTACAGAAAAACAGTAACTTGCACAATGTTGTGACCATAATTTGGAGGGGTAAGCCAATAAATAATAATAAAAATAAAATCTCTGAACAGAAAGGATACATTGATCAGGATCATAATGTCCCTTAGGATTTGTTGCACCAAAGACAATTGTCCTAGTACTAAGAGTCGTTACAAGACCAGCCTGAAAAATTACAAAATGTTATTGAGGAGCATCATATCTAGGTGTGTCAAAGGAGTGTCATGTCAGACACATATTATGCATAGACATGGATCCTATTTAGATGTCCAAAAATCAGTCACATCTTATTCTAGTTTGAACAGAACAGAAGTGGAACGATCATATCAGAAACACTAGAAAGAGCAAGAAATTGCCTCAAGAAAAATGTATAGAAGATGAAATTCTCAATTATTGACATATTTTGAGACTTAAATTAACAATAGTATGTATCACATAAAAAGCCACATCCTCTCTAACAGTAGGCTCTTGACTTGAAGCCAAGGTGTCTAGGGAATGCTTTGACAATTGGCCTCCTTAAACAGGACGTGGCTGATGCAGCAAAAAAGGCACAATACATGTTAGAAAGGAATGAAGCTGATTGAACAATATAACTTAATTGATAAGCTGATTCAACTATTATACCTATTTATAAAGATGTGAACCTCATGGACCCAAATTGGATATTTCCTTACTGGGATGATGATATTGTGCGAAGGATGACAAAAAAAAAATTTAGCTTCAATAAAACACAAAATATGGAAATCTGTAATAAAGACATGTCAAATACAAATTTCATGTAGGCTTTTCTTCAAAAATTTATTGATTACATGTAATTGAAACAAGATAATCTACCTTGGCAATACTTATAGTCTGCTGCTCCATCGCTTCATGTATGGTTGCCCTGTCATGTTCCCTCATGCTGTCAAACAAAAGGTTGATTTAGTTTGATATCAAACACAAGAAGCAAAAAGAATGACAACTGTGTTGGTTGACCAGATATAAGTTTCATACTTTCATGAAATCAACCTTTAACCTTTTCATTGTGCAATTGTTCAACTGGACATGTCAAGAAAAAGGAAAAGAACATTTTCATTTTTACATTCGTGAGAAAGCCCCTTCCGACACAATTCACAAATCTCAAGAACAGATAATGAACAGATTAAAATACACCATTAAATCCACCATTCCATGTTACTTCAAATCCCAGTGGCCTTATCATATATAGTAAGAAGCTCCGATTAACATGACAGTAAAGCTTTTCCATATAGACCTTTCATTCAATGGTGTATTATGTGTAATACACATAATACACCATTGAATGAATACTAATGACAGGTTTCAGAGGAGGAGGCCATTTCTTATGGTGAATCCTCAATGGTGTATTATGTGTAAGCAGGCAGCGGAGTCTATGGATCATCTTTTTTTACATTGTCCTGTGGCTTTTCAGTTATGGCTGCATATCTTTGGATGGGGTGGTGAGTCGTGGGTGATGCTTCAAGGTATTGGTGAATTATTTCTTATTGACTTCTGGGGTCTTGGGGAAAATAAGAAGGCAAAGCTGTTGTGGAGATGTGCTTTCTTTGCTGTGATTTGGGTGGTTTGGATTGAGAGAAATGCAAGGATTTTCGAAGATCGAGAATGCTCTTTGGAGGATTTGAGGGATAGAGTGCATTTTTTGGGGTCTTTTTGGGCTTTTTTTTCTAAGGAATTTGGTGGTATTCCTTTGTTTATTATAAAATCAGATTGGAGGGCTGTATGTGGTCAGGCTTGATTGTGGTTTTTATTTCATTTCGTTTTTGTTTGGTGGATTACTCGTCCACTTTTTGTATAGTTGTTTTGCTTTTTCATCAATAAAATCCTTTTGTTGCTGTTTCAAAAAAAAAAAAAAAAAAATATAGACCTTTCATTCAAACCCTGAAAAAAAAAAAATTAATCATGTCTTAATGCATTAGTATCAAATCTGCACGATATTGACCTGATGAGCAGAGGGACCTCCTTCAATCTAGAAGCTACAATTTGTGCAATGATTTTTTTGTGGTTGTGAATCACACTTACAGTGTAAAAATCAGTGATTTCTTTGTCAACCAGCTTCTTCATAGTAACAGTTATTAAGGTAGCATTCTTGCTTCTTTCAAACTTTGCTCCACTAAGAAATTTAACAATCATTGACATTCACCTGAGAATCGTTAAGCGTTTCTCATTATAAGCCAAAGTGAAGCGAAAAAAATCCAGGGGTTTTTTCCTTTCCATTCTGAAAGTATTCCAACCAACACTCATCCATGAAGGCTCTTCCCCACCATGCCTCTCTGTCCTAGGTGAGCCTATCAGTATTACTCTCACACATATGCACATGTGCATACACACTCCCCTGCCACATCCCCAAACATACTCACATAATGGTGATAGTTACAATAATAATAATAATAATAATATTTCTATTTCCTTTATCAAAAAAAAAAAAAAAAAAACTAAAATAGTTTTAGAATGATACAAGGAATGGGATATCAAAACAAAATATGCCAGACATGCTCATTAAGCACAGAATGGATAAAGCGAAGAAAGAGAGTTTTATGTTGCTGTTCAAAGAGAATACCTATCAAATTCGTCTATGCAACAAAGCCCACCATCTGCCAAAACTAGGGCCCCAGCTTCCAACATCCATTCGCCTAGAAATTCCATAAACAAGGTTACTCCAAGACTCCAACTAAACTAATATATGGTAATTTTCAGAATATATATATATATAGATATATATTAATCTTGCAGAGTCATCAAGTAATATTTCTTAAGTAAATAATATGAGTTCTCAGGAGATGCAGAAAAAAATATAAATAAATAAAACCTAGACTACAGATTGATAGAGGGCCAAATAAGAAAAATTTTGAACTAATCCCCTTGAAATGCAGAAGTTGTAATCTTGAAATTTTGTTGCCATCTACTTTTTTCATCAAAACCTAATGCTTGTAGAATAAGCACGAGTTTAGAAGAATTAAATTCAACACTCATAAGTTGTATAAGCTTCAATAAGAGAATAAGTATCAATTAATAATGACACTACTAACAGTTAGCTTATTAGAAAAATATGTTTGAATACTTTTGCGCAAAATGTACCACAAGAATTGCAAGAATGCTCAAAACCAATAGATACTGTACGCATTAATTTTATTCCTCTATACCTTCAAAGTTGTAGAGAGGTCCAAACTCTTATCTTTCAACATACTTTCATCCTACGAAACCTAGTGTTAAGCTTTAGATAAATTTCCTTTAGTTTCAGCTTTAATTAGCTCTCATTCTGCATTATAGTCAAGAGTTCCGATAGTAATTAGGTTGTTACACTAGCTGTCCAGCATCATAATATCACCATTGAAATGTAAAAATTAAAAAGAGAAAAAGAAAAAAAAATCTGGAGAAGAAATCAAATCATAACAATAGATGATGTAAGTTTAATTTTGGTTGGGATTCATGGGTTAGTGTGAGGGTTTCAGCTTGAAGCTAGGAAATTCATTTCTCAAGGCTTGCCTCGCTTCTTAACTCTTATTTCTTTGGTAGTAAGTAATGGTGAGAGTAATTGTTTTTGGAAGGATTTTGGAGAGAGGATAGGACCTTTTCAGTTTGTTTTCCTCGGTTGGATAAGTTGTCTTGTGCTCATGGGAGTTCTATCTAGGATATGGGGTCATCCTTTTCTCTTGTTCTAGATTGGGATTTTATGTTTTTCAAAAATCTTAAGGATAGGGAGGTGTTGAAGTTATCTTCTCTCTTATCTCTTCTTGAAGGTGTTGTTCTAAGGCAGTCAATCCTGGACTGAAGATATTTGCTTCCCTTTTCATCTAGTGTTTTCTCTTACAAATATTTTCTTTTAATTTTTTATGGATGATCCTATTATTCTTTCTTTTCCTCCTTATAAGATGATTTGGAATTCAAAAGTGCCTCTTAAAGTTCAGGTGTTTGCTTGGAATGTTGCTCTTCGGAAAATTAATACTAAGGGTTTTCTTAACGTGTGCCCTAAGGGCACTTGTTAAATTGCAATTAATAAGCCAATCATTGCATGGGTATTTAATTTGTTTCAAAAGAGGAGACCCTTATATGCTCTTTTACCTCAATGGTGTGTCAGGAGCTAGGATTTTATGATTTCATCCCTTCAGATTGCTAGACTTTATTGGGTTTCACCTAGCTCTTTTGTTGATATGTTATTGATTTTGGAGGGTTTGGACATAGAAAGAAAGCTAAGGTGTTATGGAAGTGTGTGGTTCTTACTACTTTTTGGGTTATTTGTTTTGAGAGAAATAGGATCTTCCTTGCATTCCTTTGTTTGTGATTAGATCTTATTGGAGAGCTATTTGTTTCTATTAGAGTCCTTTGTTTTTTTCTTTTTATATATTTTTTCTTTCTTTTTTGTAGGACTACTCATCCTCTCATGTACTTTTTTATTTTATTAATAAAATTTGTGTTGCCTATTAAAAGTAGGAAAATTGTTACTTCTTTTGTTAGGTCAAATGCTTGGTCAGGAGATCTATTTGATAAAGCTGTGAAAAAGATTGTTTGAAACAATGAGTATCTCAACCTTAGCGTAGGATTAGTGTGCAAACACCTAGAGGAGAGATGAATAGGTCTCAACCAATTTTTTAGCCATCTATAATTAAACCATGTTACCCAAATATTAAGCACTCTTAACAAACACAATATATCAACACAGCAAATAAATCAGCAAAAGCATAAACAACATTCACCACATGAACACACGAGATTTCCATAGAAAACCAAAATGGGTAAAAAACCAGACACCAAAAACATCCACTATGTGAAAGACACTTACACTCAAGAACAACTTACATAGACTTATGACCACAACCAATGACTTACTAGTGGTGTTGAACTTTCCGCCATTGTAAACCATGCTATATGCCCTAGTCGTGGCCCATAAATCCCATACGACTTCCAAAGAACCTCCTCCAGACAAATCCTTCACAAGTGATGGAGATGGAGCACCAAATCTCAACAATGACCTCTGTGAGCTAGGTATGTGGGTGAAACTACAAGAACTAGACAACAAGCATCTTGAAGATAAGAATGAAGGCTTCATGTGTTCTTAGAAGGAAGAGCTTGAGGATAACAATTGAGTCTCTCAAGAACAAGGGCTTCTCTTTCTCTCTCTAAGCTCTCTTTTTTTTCTTGTGGAGGCAAGGAAGCTTTCAAGGCTCTCTAAGGCAAAGGGGCAAAATGTTCCTTTTATACTTAGCGTAAGGAATGTCTGTAGGGTTTCGAAAAAGGGCAAAATAGTGCAAAAACAAAGTGCTTCAGATCCTGTGTCGTTCAAATGCTTCAAGCCATCGTTTGAATGCTTCCAAGGTAGTGAACACACTCAACGTACTGCCCTCAGGGTGTTCGAATGCATGTCTAGGGCGTTCGAATGGTTTCCAAACAGCACTTCAGTAAAATGGCCATTTGTCTAGAAAAATCAGATTGACAAACCATTTGAAGCGTTGGTAACCAGACTTGAAATGCTTTCAAATAATGTATAAAAACATAGAAGAAAAATGGTTCATCAATCTCATTTTCTTCAATAAAACCATGGTTCCAGAAAGTAACATTTTTAGTTTGAAAAACATGATTCTCCCAACACCTAACAAATGAGCCATGAAATAAACGACTACCAAGACCAAAATTTATCCACCTAAGGTTCAAAATACTAGGTCTCTAAGTCACTTACCATCCCTACATTGTTAAGAAGCTCACGAAGGATGGGAGCTCTGCTTCAATGCATCTTCTTCTTCAATCTTGAGCGACACAAGACATGGTCACACCACATATACAACACAGGGTTTTGGAACCAGAATTAGCCAACACACAACTCTAGACTCTAGGACCTTACAAGCTGAGTAAGGATTTGTTTTCTGGCCTTTGTAACAAGCAGGATATGATAACTATCTATTCTCCAGTATATTTTTAACTTTCCTTTATTAATATATATATATATATATATAGATATATATATATATAAGGTTTGGTCTAACCATTCTAAGATTAGCCCCCTGCATTCTTTCTCTCTTCTCTCCTTTCTTTACTCTCTCTTTCCTCTTTAACAAACCTAACAAATGATTCCCATAATATTGAATTCTACATGTCTGACTTGAAGAGAGATGAAGCAATAAATCCACACGCAGAGTGTCAGAATAGATTAAGAAGTTTCAGAAGAAATCAACTGAAAACAAAAGGAACAAAAGATCTCTTATTACCATGGTCAAAGTTCTAACGTAATAATTGAACTTGAGGGGAAATATAAGTTTACCTCCATCCCTTACTGCAGTAACAGTCAATCCAGCACTGGTGCTTCCCAACCCAGTAGTAATAACAGATCTATTGCTCAGTTTAGCAGCAAACTTCAAGAACTGAGACTTTCCAGTGCCTGTGAGATTTGTATAGTAATGTTTACATAAAATTTATTGTGCTCTTTTAGCAGTTGCAAAATTGTGTCCAGCTTCTTAAAAACATCTATATAATCAGACTAGGAACAATTAAATAATACAAAAAGTAAGATAAGTGATTATTCAGGCCCAAAAATCAAAGATGCAAAGTAAATTTTGGGGGAATCATTAAATCAAGCATATTGTGGTTTATTTGACATTTTTTAAATTCAGTGACTGTAAATTGATTTTTCTGTCAGTTGAGCCATAAATCACAAAGAGAAGTTTCTCAAGTCTACCATTAAGTCACTATATATGTACTAAAGTTCAAAAGTGGAACCAAAATAAAGTCATAGTATATGTGCCATTAATATTACATTATATTTTTAGCTTTTTACCATTCCAGCAGTACTAGAAAATTTCTTTAAGGTAATTCAATTATCTCAGGATGTCAAGGAGAGTGATGAGCAGAGATAACATCGTACAAGAGAGAGGGAATTGTAACAACCTGGATAATTATTATATGTTGATTTTGGGTTACATTGGAGTTTAATTTTATTTGGAAGATATAGACATTATTTTATGCAAATGAAAGATTTTGGAGTATAGTAGAAATTTTAATAGAGCTGGGGTCAATTTTTAATTAAAGAATTTGAGGTTTCTGTAAAGCTCCAATGTCTTCTACACACACATATATATATATACACACAAGATTTAGTGGAAGTTAATTTCTTGAAGGTGTATATTACATGGAAGATGCATGTTAGATAGGGGTGGCATGTTAGATTTCCATGTGCAGTGGTAATGGGTTACAAGGTCTCCACAAGTGACATTACATTATGATTAATATATTTATACTTAACCCCAAGGAGTAGCTAAGTTGGCAAGAGACTACGCCTCAGGAGGCAAAGGTCCTGAGTTCAACTCTTGCTAAACCCCTTGGGGCCACCCACACAAGGTTTCATGGTTCTCATGGGCCTAGGACTTACCTGGTCCATATGGGTTGTGGGGTCTTATATGGTTCTCATTGGCCTAGGGCTTCCCCTCTCGATCACTCTCCTCCCCATCCCTCTCGATCACACGCACCACCACCATTTTGCACCTGACTAGGAAGACCACCACCGGCGCTTGACAGTTCGGTAAGTCCTCCCACTTTTGCGTTTTGCTCTCTCTTTTTTTCTTCCTTTCCAAACCCGCACCGCGTGGCTCCTTTCGATGCAAATCTAACAGGTGTGAAATGGTGGTGGTGCGTGTGATTGAGAGGGAAGGGGAGGAGAGCGATCAAGAAGGGAAGGGGGGGAGTGAGAAGTGGCTAATTCAGAAGCCCTAAAATCACGTTTGAATGAGAAGGAGGGGAGCCTTGTTTGCTTGGTGAATCGGATCAAATCCGGTTTGTAAAGTAGGAATGATTGTGAGCCATCAGATCTCAATTAAGGTTGATCAATAGCTGAGAGAGCAGTTGCTGATATTGTGGTATATTAGTAGCTACTAACCTGAACACTACCCTATCTATCTATCTATATATATAGGCATACACTAAAGCGCTCCTTACATGCCTCATGGTTACAATTTTTTTTTTTTTTTTAAAACTTACTTCGAGGGCATAACTACCTAACAAAGGCATCAATCTCTTACCTTTAATATTGTGTGATATTTAAATGTTAAATTTGCATAAATCTCTATTATTTATTTTCTTAGCACAGCTCACATTTTATACCCTATACAACAAATATTTGTCTTATACACATTTAAATTGCAATATTTTGATTCTAGATTGTGTGTTTTAGTCTAAATCATTATTTTCTAGAGTTTCAATGAAAATTTCCATGTTTAACTAATAATATCCATCATATCTCTAAATCGATATCAATATTTTCGATATATCAATCAATATATCCGATATATCTGTATTTTTGGACTATCAATATATCCATCAATATCAATATTTAAGTCTTTGGACATTATTATTTGAAGCAAGGAATTATGTTAGTTGACATTATTGGTTTTGAAAATATTTGGAAATGATATTTGAGGTATATAATTGAGAAGTTTTATAATTATGTTTTATTTACTATTTTTGTGATATTTGAAACTTCGCTTATGGTAGAGGAATTATTTTTCCTATGGGCAGTTGTTGCTCACCCTACTATTTTTCAAGTGATCATCGTTGGAGGCACATAGTAGAAGAGCAGTCAAGAATTAGATAGATTATTGCGTTGATTTATTTTATTAGTATAAATTTGATATAAATTATTTTCCCAAACGTAATGTTGATGATTTTTGGGTTAGCCACCGCTTTCCGCAACTGTAAAAAATATTTTTTAATTTCAAAGGAAATTTCATTTCATTTTTTTGGAAGTTTTATTTTTATGGAGGTCACAGACTTTGAACATGGTTTTGTTAATCACGCTTCGAAATTCGGGACATGACAAGAATGAAGGGGATTAAGCAGAAAATATTTCTTTTATGTTAGAGACCAGCCTCACAAGACAGGCCAGTAGTTCTTCCCAGCATCTTCCACCAATTGTCAGCTGTCCAGCTGACCTTAGATGATTCTGGTCACCCAACAAAGCATGTTTATTCTCAGCAGCGAGTAGTGATCAGCAGTCTAGCCAAGTTGCTTTGGGAGAGCCACATCAGCTTCCAGATCTTGTTACAAGACCATCAGCTATATATAACATAGATGTCGTCATAATATATGAGAAGAATATATACATGTCAGAATGTAGATTTAGATCTTTATGTATAAGTTTTTTTTTTTTTTCTTATTACAAG
This sequence comes from Liquidambar formosana, assembly GCA_039720395.1. Classification (NCBI taxonomy): domain Eukaryota; kingdom Viridiplantae; phylum Streptophyta; class Magnoliopsida; order Saxifragales; family Altingiaceae; genus Liquidambar; species Liquidambar formosana. Next base: position 23,086,203 of record CM077823.1, read on the forward strand.
CATGTGCTTATTTTTTAATGAGGACAACATCTGTTCACATCAAGGTTGTGAATAATGACTTGATTCTAATAGATATCAAGCAATAAGTATCAACATCTCTGACCAGCAATATCCCACAGTCCACAATCCATGATCTGTACCAAAAAATCGGTAGCTAAAACTGTTCTTATATGCAATTGCAGCACAACATGAGGTTGCAGCCTGTAACTAACTTCAAGAAGCTGATAATTAGAATTATAGAACTTGTACACTATCAAAAAAATACAAAAGAAAATTACCTGGATCACCAACCAGAAGCAAATGAGACTCTCCTCGAACTTTTGTCCCAGAACCATCAACATGTTGCACACCTCCAATAAGTGTTAAAGCAACTAGGTTGAAAGAAGACAAAGGTAGATGTGGTCAAGAAAAAAAAATAATGGATGATGAAATTCAAATATAACACACACAGAAAAATACACATTATTTCATAATTGGATCACATCACTAAAAACTCAATATTTTTTAATCCAAAATTGCAACAATACAATGAAATGTCAAAACTACACACACACACACACACACACACACGCACACACACACACACATATATATATATATGAAAGTGACAAGTGTTAATGATGACAATTACCTGCGAGCTTCACGGTAAAGAGTCCAAAAATTTGTGGGCAAATACCTCGTAGAATGGCATTTCTTCCTGGGGTAATTTTTAACAGCTTTGAATTTATAGTTGAAAGTAGATACTGTAAAGAATCTTACACAATGCTAGAACAAATAAAAACAATGAATATCCTACGCATCTTCAATATAACATTCACTACATGGTCCATAGAAATGAATCCATATTCTCCATAGCAAATGTCTGAAAGATAAGGATATGAATTAACTATTGTCTACCTTTTAATGGGGTATCTTTGAAGTCTGACCAGAACTGGTTGTATTTCATAATAACATCATCGGGAATACCAATGTCTGACTTGAGCTCATTAGTCCTCCTAAAATTAAAAAGAATAAAAATTCAGAGAACAATATAGAAGAGCATGTGTTTTATTTTCCACTTGCATATAATTCCAAATAAATGACTACCCTCTCCATTATAAGAAAGCGATTAGGTTGCAAAAGCACCAATAAGCAAAAAATTAAAAAATATTAAGGCAGCAGACAACTTTGTTTTTTTTTATAAAATAAAATAAAGGAAAATTATAAAAGAAAAAATATGCTGAGTCTAAAACGCAATCGATTCAGATCTAAGCAATTTTTCTATTGTCTATTACAATTTACAAACATGGTAGGTAAGGCAGGAAGACATGAAATGAAATGGGATGGAATATTGGATGCCTTTACATTACAACCCATATAATGATAAAACACAAAAACAATGAAAATTATTAGCATAATTCGATTCATGTCAAAAACATACAACATATTTGGGGGGGGGGGGGGGGGGGGGGGGGGGGTTGTGGGGGAACCTGTGGCACTTTGTAAAGTATAAAAACACATGACGGTCAGAAGAACTGAGATGGCATCAACCCCCACCTCCACACCCTCCCCCCCAACAAATTTATTGTGGGCATGTATACATTCCTCAAACGCAGGCCTAGAAAGGGAAGAATTGTTTCAGATATAAATGCCTTCAAATTTCATTCGTTTTTCCCCCAAAGAATTAATCAATCAAAGAACTACTTTTTGTTAGATTCAAGGTGAATGCAATTCATTCCTAGCCCACACTATATCAAAACAACTATAACACATAAAATGATTTAGGTCAACCACATCCAACCATTATATCCAAGATAAATTTGTTTCTTGCATTATTGAACCGCAACCCAATTACTCTAGAGTTCAAGTTCATATCTAACTTTTGATGTAACCTCCATTAAGTTTCTTCAAAATGAGATTTCTTTTCAGTTTTTTAAATTATATGTTGAGAAATCAAGATACAAGAAAGAGATGAATAATATTACATGCAATTGGATTCCATTAAATTGAATCTTGGAGTTGAATGGGTGTAATGTCAGTTGCTAATAATTAAGATTGAATAATTTTGAATTTGACCAAATAACCCTCCTCTAGGTCCTGCATAGCCATAGCACCAGAATTTCACACATAAACCAAAATTTTCCCTTTCTTGCTAACATGCTCCACATCACTTAATTGTCCAAAACTTAATTGAACTATCCACGATTCATTATAAAGTCACATAAGGTATTCAAATACATAACACTAGGATTTCTTCCTTTAAAAGAACTTAATAGTAAAAATTTTCTTAATTGTCCCTAGAGTACTATTAAATCATTCGATAATGAACCAAATAAGAGGACTACGCCATTTACCTCACATGATTAGCAACTAATAGAGGATCAAGGTCGCAACGCACATCTTTTAAATCTGAGGACCATTTTGCAGTCAAAATCCCGGTAACAATTGCATCATCTGCACCACCAAGTTATTAGTTATTACCAAAGTGAAAAGAAAAAGATAATTGAAGAAATGATCAAAAACAAGGAATAAAGAAAATCTAATAGAAATGGGAAAAAAAACACTTTGCATTAAAAGCATAGAAGCAAAGTATAATGCTTATAAAACTATATCCAGATAAAGAGAAATAAAGAGCATTGTCAGGAAGCAAGAACAAAGGTAATTGCTAAGATTCCAATCTAAAAGCCTAAGCTATTAGGTGGAGGGGCCCAAAGAGGTATATGAAGCCATACAAAATTTAATATTTAGACAATGTGGGATGTGGGAATTCCCAACATTCTCCCTCACATGGAAGGCCTAACAAGACAAGAACAGACCTATCACAGTATCACGTGGCCGACAATGACAGGCTCACGAATGGAATGGGCCCAAGAAGGCAACAACGATAACCAGGACCGTTATGTAACAGCCTATATTTAATTTGCTGAGATTTAAAACTTAAAGGATATGAACAACCAAAAAAAGAAAGAACGAAAAACCTATCAGAATAAGAGAAAGGACAATAGGCCTAATCTCTAATGCCATCGAGTAATCTGATCAACACGTTAGAGGTTGTCAAAGCTTTCTAATTACAGGGCTTGCTTAGCTGGAGATAGTTAGGTAAATTGAGTGTGCCTAGAAAATGGAGACTACACCTCTCAATATGGATGGAGAAAAATGGATAAACTAACAGATGGAAATGAGAAAGATAAAAAGTTGCACTGCAACTTGACAATATAGTTATATTACTAACAGATGGCAGAAGATTTGAGAAACTTGGCACATTTAAAACTGAATAAAGTGATGAATGGAGAAACTTAGATGGATTGTGGGCTTTTTGTTTTATTATCTTTGGGGTGTGATAGGTCTTGCCAAGAACTTATAAAGCAGTGGAAACTTGGTGCATTAGATTCAGTAATTGTAAGGTTACTTTGGAGTGGAAGATTGGCATCTCATTCTATTTTTGGACTCTTTGGAAAGAAATAAATAGTGTAATTTTTTATCATGTCGAGTGTTTTATTTTATAGTAAAGACTAAAGATGAAACTTAATTTCACTAGTAATCTTTTTTATTGGAAAGGGTCGGTGTGTTTTAAGAAACCATTTACCTTTTGATAGCTTTTTAAACTCACTTCATTTGTCTATAAAATGTTTTCTTTGTATACCTTGTGTTAACTGTGAGATGTAGATTTGTGAATATTTTATTCTTGAAAGGGTAGTTGATTCTTTTTGCTTATTTTAGGGTTAGCCTTATATTTATCTTTGTAATTGTCAGAGAAATAGGCTAAGTATATTGTTAAGTTTCCAACTTAAAAGCCTAAGCTTATAAGTGGAGGGCCCAAACAAGTATATGAAGCTATGTCAAACCCAATATTTGGGCGATGTGGGATGTAGTAAACCCAATATTTGGGTGATGTGGGATGTGGTATATTTCCAACACTTCCCCTCACATGCAAGCTTAACATAGGCCTGTCATATGGGCAACAAATACGGGCTCAATAGGCCCAAAAACGACATGCTCTAATACCATGTTAATTTTCCAACTTAAAAGCCTAGGCTTATAAATGGAGGGCCCAAACAAGTATAAGCTATGTCAAACCCAATATTTGGGCGATGTGGGATGTGGTATACTTCCAACATATATCAACCAAGATTTGATTGGTTATACAATTTACCATAGATGGAAGATTGGGATCTATAATTATCCTAATAATCATGTATGGGATCTAATATTTGTTTCCATAATTATAAATATTCTCCTTCATATTTGGGTGTATGATCTCCTCAATGATTCAAATTGAAAAAGAAAGATTTTTGGGCTTTGTGTTATGGATGTAGGCCAAACTATGTAACTTCTTGTCTTCTTCTTCCTCTCTAATCTCTTCCTCGTTTTCTCATATTTTATTTTATTTTATGTTATTATATTTACCTTAGTATCAGAACCTCTCAATCCTGTTGGGCCGCTATTCATATATTGTTACAAACTCTTCGTAGTCGATCCATTGTTATCACTCGTTTCCATATTTGATCAGTTGATCCCCATCATTGTTGTCATGATCGAAACTCGTTCATCACCGTCACCGAATCTTAGTCGAGATCTCGTTGTTTGATCCTAGCCATTTTGTGTTTGTTCGGCCTATTTTAATGCTGCCTCACAACCAGCCTTGAGTTGTTTGGTTGCTGGTTTATAACTGGTTGATATTGTTTGGTTGCTGGCTTCATTTTATACCAACATTGTTTTTGTTTTATCTGGTTTGCAAAGTTTGTAGAAAGTTGATATATTCTCTAGCTTTAGGGGGAATGTTGAGCAATAAAATATTGCTTCTTGTTAAAGCTACAAGTTTTCTGGATTTTGGATTTTGGATCTCATTTGGGCAAGTTGGGCACTTCATTCAAGATGTCTATGCATCAACTTGAGGGGGGGGCGTTAGAGATATGGGTTGACTATATCAACCAAGATTGTATTGGTTATACAATTTACCATAGATGGAAGACTGGGATCTACAATTATCCCAAGAATCATGTATAGGATTCTCTAATATTTGTTTCCATAATTATATGTATTCTCCTATATATATGGGTGTTTGATGTACTAAAGGATTCAAATTGAATAAGAAAGATGTAGCCCTTTGGGCTTTGTGTGTCGTAGATGTAGACCATAATGGCCGAACCACATAACTTCTTGCTTCTCCATCCTCTCTAATCTTTTCATTGTTTTCTCATATTTTATTTTATTTTATTTTATTTTATTTTATTGTAATCTTGGTCTTTTGAGCTTAATGAGAATTATCTCTTGCAAAGTAACATCGGAACAAAATGTGAGAGCACAAAGGTTGAGTTGCACCTTCATCGTAAAGCATCTCTCTTCCTTATTGTAAACAACAACAATCTGCCTATCAGGAACCCAATCGCACCCACCATACCTAGTCACAATCACAGTCGAACAATAATCTTCATCGTTGTCACACCCAGTCACAACCTTCCAAGCCTATTGATGGCATTACAATTTTTCTCCCTCAATTTCACTTGATTTCTAAGTGAGTCAAGCCTCGTGAAGCTTGCCTTCTCTTCTCGCTCTCAGCCAATCCCTTACCAGACATCTTAGACTAGTTCTTCAGGTTTTCCTTCTTTTCTTTCGGTCTATTCTCACATGAAGACTCCCCCTTCTCAACCTACATGCACCGGTTCATACGCTTCCATCTCTAACTCTTCAAACTTGACCCATCCTTTGCAGCAGTATCATGTGTGCACACATACTCCACTAGTAAGACTTAGATTTTCCTATATTTGTATTTTTTTTCTTATCGTGCCTTAACTTCTATTTTGAACCTCACTCATATAAAGAAGCTTTTATTGGACCGAATTGGATTGATGCAATACAAGATGAGTTGACAGCTCATGGTAAGACTGATACTTAGGAGTTGGTTTTGTTGCCAGCAGGAAAGAATATTATTAGTTGTAAATTGGTCTACAATTAAGACGAAATCTAATGGCTTCCTTAAACATTATAAAGTCCAACTTATGGTGGAAGGATTTTCAAAGGAATATATTGTTTATCATGGGGAGGCTTTCGCTCCTGTTTCTAAAATTATTATAGTTCGCACCTTGATTTTGGTTGTTGCAATTCATCAGTGGCCACTTTTTTAACTTGATGTTAGGAATGCCTTCTTGAATGACCATCTCACATGAGAATTTTTTCCTCCTCTGGGTCTTTTCATCCTAATAGTTATATTTTCCATCTACAATGTGCACTTTATAGTTTAAAGCAATCTACCCATGCATGGTATAGGCAGTTCAGTCGACTAGCTCAAAATTAGCTTTCATCCTAATGCTTAGGATTTAGCTCTCTTCATCCTGCTCACCACTCATGGTCTAGTCATTCGTCTCCTATATGGTGATGACATGATTATTACTAGCTCAGATTCTATTTCCATTAAAGAGATGAAACACCTTCTTTTATTAGAATTTCCAATGACGGATTTGGGTCCTCTAAGGTATTTCTTAAGCATCATGGTTGCTTCTTCTACTAAGGCCTACCGTCTGTCGTAGCCTAAGTATGCATTGAACTTATTCACCATGCCAGACTTACTAATAATAAGTTTGTTTATACCCCTATTAAGTTGCATGCCAAAATTTCAGCCTTCGATGGTATTCCCCATTATGACCCTACCTTGTATCGCGAGTTTTTTGGTTATTTTATTTATCTTACTGTAAATCGTCCAGATGTTGCCTATGTTGTACCAAAAGTTAGGTAGTTTGTTTTTGCACCTTGTACTATTCATTAGGCCACTTTGTTACATATCTTGCACTATGTACGAGGTACTATACTCTAGGGCTTGTTTTTATCTTCCACTTCATCTCCGACTTTGCGAGCTTATGCTAATGTTGATTGGCTGGTCAAGCTAAATGATCGCAAGTCTACTACTTGTTTTTGTGTTTTTCTTAGTGATTCTATTATCTCTTGGAAAAGCAAATAATAGTCTATTGTTGCCCACTTTACAACTGAAGCTAAGTATCGCAAAACGACTTAAGCTACTATTGAAGTTGTTTAGCTTCATTAGCTGCTCTCTGACCTAGGTGTTCTCATCTCATCTTCCACTTCTCTGCACTATAACATCAAAAAAGCCATTTAGATTACCCATAAGTCTGTTTTTCACAAGCACACAAAGCACATTGAGAATGTGTTTAACCTAGGTGTGAGGTTTAAGGGCCATGGGGTTCAAGAAGACAACTTACATTATGAAGGGAAGGTTTGTGGCAATTGAATACAAAGCTTTCAAACTAAAAGATGAAAGCTATGGAGGCATCTAGCTTTGCATCATTAAAAGGACTAAAGGACGTCAAGCAACGATCATCTTCGAACATAGAAGAGCAAACTCAATAACATCTCATCCATTTAGGTTAATGTCGTTATTCATAAAGAGATTTGAATCATTATTGCGACAAATGAAAAAATACAACAAAACACATATTTTTGAGCTCCTATCCAATGCTCAAAGGAAGTACATAAGAGTCTCAAAAGATATGTGGTAAGGGCTTCTTGAGAAGAATTTTCATATTCGAAGGGGAGTCAAGGAATGGATGGATAGCGTTATTGGAGATTCTGCAAGTGGATTTTTGTGCTAGAAAAAAGAATATGTAACCAATGAATTGGCACCCATTGGTCAAAGGGATTCGTATGGATGCTAATGTTAGGTGAGACTCTTTGTCTTCAAACATTCTATGTAGACTATTTTCCCTTCTTTGGCAACAGGGGTTCATGTTTGTGGATTCGGCTAATTTCGCTTCTCAACTTAGTAGATAGGTTCCTTTTTCATTTGGGAAGAGAAACATATCATCCTCCTCGAGTAGTCGCAAAAGGTAAACATTTTCACTACAGCTATTCTCACCTCAAGTGGTTGGCTTGATGTTTTGGGCTTTCGTTTCACCTCTAGAGTTATTATCTTTGGCAAGATCGATATTACTGTGGTAGATTGATAGATGTTGATAAGAGAACTCGGCGTCGATTGTATATGGATAATATTATTATCACTAGCTCCAATTCTACTACTATTAATGAGGTGAAGATACATGAACTTGATATGAAGGATTTGGGTCATCTATAGCATTTTTTGGGTATCAAAGTTTTCTTTTCTTCAAAGGGTTATCTTTTATCACAATCTAGTATGAAGATAAACTTATCCATCGTGCTTGGCTTATAGAAGATAATGTTGTGGATATAAATATTGAGTTGTATGCTAAATTCTCTACTTCTGATGGTATTTATTTGTATGACCCTATCTTGTATCAAAAGCTTGTTGGCTGTATGATTTATTTTACTGTGACTCGTCCAAATATTACCTATGCTATTCATGTAGTTAGTCAGTTTGTTTTTGCATCTCATACCACTCATTGGTCTGTTTTGTTACACATCTTGCGCTACGTCTGACATACCATTTTTTAGAGTTTATTATTGTCTTCTACTTCTCTGATCTTGCAGGCTTATGCAAATGCTAATTGGGCTGGCGATGTTAATGATCGCAAATCTACTAATATTTTTGTGTTTTCTTGGTGAATCTCATTTCTTGGAAAAGCAAGAAGCAATCATTAGTTGCTCGTGCTCCATAGCCACAACTAAATATCGTGCTATGGCTCAAGCTACTACTGAGGTTGTTTGGCTTCGTTGGCTTCTGATTTGGGTATTTGTCTCATCTTCGAATCCTCTTCATTGGGACAACAAGAGTGCTATTCAGATTGTACATAACGCTATGTTTCATAAGCACAGAAAGCACTTTAAGATTGATTGCCACTATATTCACCAACATCTTCAACCACGCACCAACCATCTGCTATTTGTATCTTCTACCTTAGAGCTTACAGATTTCCATTAAGACTCATACTTTTACCCCTTTTTGCTTTTTTATTAGCAAACTCTAGATGCTCCCTAGGCTCATGTCATGAGTTTGAGGAGGGTGTGTGATGTAATTATTGTAAATAATTTATTTAGTGGGGGGTGGTTTAGTCTTTTAGCAACATTAGGGTTAGCTACTTATATAGTTGCTTGTAATCTGTCTTTTTGCTGTTAATGAGAATAATTCTTCTTGAAAAATAACATTTGGATCCAATTTCAACAAGTTGGGGACTTCATTGGATTTTCGTGTACCAACATAAAGAGAGTGTTATAGACTTGGGTTGACTATGTCAACCAAGATTTGTTTGATTAAAAATTTCAAAAAAAAATGGAACTTCGAGATCTCCGATTTTCTCAAGAATCATATACGAGATTCTAATTATCTTTTATATTTTCAAATATTTGTTTCCATTATTATATGTATTCTCTCCCTACAAATAAAATATGTTTTATATTTTCAAATATTTTTTTACCATAATTGTATGTATTCTCTACATACAAATATGATTGTATGGGACTATGGGCGCAATCAATTTAACAATTCAATAAGAGAGATCTAGCCCTTTGGCCTTTGGCCTTTGTGTGTTGTGGATGTATGTGATAATGGCCAAACCATATAATTCCGTGTCTTCTCATTCTTCTCTAGTTTCTTCACAATTTATCATATTTTATTAAATTTTACAAAGGAAAAATGTCTCTTAGGCTCCAATGTAATTACTGAAATAAAGCACCTCCAAAAGCAATTATTTTCTCAATAAATGAAAAGGGGAAATTTCTCTCTTTCATTTTATTATCTTATATACCAGCCCAACCTTAATAGAACCCCATCTAACCATGTCCCTGGATAAGGACCTTATGCTGTAGCTACAGTTGAAATGGGCTGTGCACAGCCGACGAGAATAAGCTGCCCAGAAACCTGAACTGACTTGCCTGAGTTGTAGCGAAGGAGTTTACGACAGAGACTAACCCCAGAACTTATGACCTCTCCTCCACCCTAATATATCCTCTAACTAAAGTTTTGGTAGATTACACTTTTTATTCCTTTGGTAGGCTGGGTTTGAATACAGGACGTCATGGACAGATGGCTTATCACTAATCTGAATGAATAAGTAACACTAAAAGAAAGCATTAGTGTTCATCAGCAAGACCATTTTTATTTTGCCACTAGTACAGCCAGCACAGTTTCTAAGTTGATTTAGAATTTCCCCAAGGATACAATTGAAAGCTTGGTAATGCCAAGAAGTAAATTTGAGAGAGGTGAAAAGATGAGCTTCCCAATATATGGTACCTCCAGCTTTAACAATGTCAACAAGATCATCCTTCAGAATAACAGGAATTGAGCGAGGAATAGCCCCAACATCCAAAACCTGCGTACTTTCTTGTATTTTGATTTCCTGATAATCATGGCGTACTATACTGTCTTCAACAAGCAGGAATTTTGTCCCTTCACAGGGTTTGGAACCCTGTAATTGGGGACAACATATTAATGTTCAAACACCAAATGGATAGTCTTACCAAAAGAGACCTACATATACAGCAAAGAGTTTGACTAATGCTTACAGTGAAAGGCATAACAAAATTCATCTAGGAGAAGGAAAACCAAAAGAACAAACAAAAATAAAGCTAATCTTCTTACTCTTTAGTTTCTCATCACAATGCAACAGAGGATTAAAGAAGTCAGTCTGAAAGATTAAAGAAAAAACCTGGCATAGAGTAAAGGATAAACCTGGCAAGTTGATGGCATAAGTATAGAGTTTCTAGTTTCCACCTCCGGATAAACAGGGAATCTACGAGCAAACATAGTCAACTCAACCAATGATCAGCTAAGAATCTTAAGCAAACTACAGTTGGCAAAAACATCATCTCTCTCAAATACAGGAATTTTTTAAAATATTCTGGAAAAGAAAACTTAATTGCAAACCAGAAAAGATGTAAAGGAATGACATACCTAATAATATTATGACACTTCCAAAATTCTACAATTACATTGATGGGCAGAATAGATAGTTATAGATTTGCAAATCATGGTCTGCAGAAGTGGAGTCAACAGTTTTTCAGGTATGCGAAACAAGAATTTGATTACATTAGCATTGACCTGCCTAACATACATTTAACTCCAGGCCCCAAATATATGTTTGGGCCCAGCAATGTATAGTTAAACTCTTACTGAACTTCCAGGATGCTTAAACTTGAAATCTATTACCCCACAGACCCCATTTCTATCATTCCCAAATCCCAGTATTTGGGAAGCCCACCATATATGGACATGTCAATCTCAATTTCTGACGGACAAGATTACTGTTAATGCGGTACTTAGGTGAGCCTATCATGAGATTGTTCTCAAAGGAATTAATTTCGGAGGTTTGACTTGAAAGTCTTCATTTCCTATAAATTAGGGATTATCTTCCTCCAATTTAGCAATCTGAATTTCAAATTCAAATTATTTCCAAATAAGAGTATAAATGTGCTTTTATTTTGGCAAGTCTTCGAAAATTAAGGAATTAGCCATGGAGATTTCAAATGACTTCAAGGATTCCAAGATAAAGACCCCACACTTTGCTACAAATACAAGGCACCTAATCTATGAATGTCTACAGACAGACAAATCCTACACTCTGCCCAAACGAAGTGACATCACAAATCCATAGTGAAGATTGCTATCTGCCTTCTTCGTTTCAATCATTCGAAAAACTCTAGACAACTCTAAACTTGAACTCATAACTTCAATCCACGTGTTTAGAGAGAAGTGCTCAAAATTTGGTTCAAAATCAAGTGCCCGTCACCCTTGGATCTCGAAGATTATGGAGATTTAATGAGAGGATCTTTTATTCTTTTGTAAAGAATATCTTAAGAATTGTACCCATTTCTTTCAATTAATAAAATTGTTATTTGTCCACGTTTCTTGTCTATTGTTTTTAGGATAAAAAATTTGTGTGTACACCTATGTTTGTCTCAAAAGACTTTCCCTATATCCCAGACCCTCTTTCCTTAGATTTATCTCGTTTATTGTACAGAATCCAGGTGCTTCCCTACAATCCGTTGCTCCTAGTACTACTTAGCAACATCTCAAACAAAACTAAGAAAGACCATTACCCACTGTTGATCCCACAAAAATGGGTCCTAGGATGGGTGAGCTGGACTGCAGTCCTAACCTTCTGTACTTTCTATATGAAGTGGCCACTCTCAAGACTTACCACTTCACAGCCCAAGACTTTTACTATTGCACCAGACGATCACCCTCACCTCAAACAGGAGCTATAGAAGAAAAATTAAGATGGTAGACAATCTATCAAGTTAAAATATAATAGCAATAATAATGATAATACCGCAGTTGACGAGCACCTTTGCTTGCATTTTCGGCACTCATACTTCCTCTCCCCTTCTATCATCTTTACCGCTCCCGACCGTATGACAGTTCCTTTGAGAGTAAGAAGAATCCCACGATGCTTCACTCTAACCCGTCCAATACTTGGAAAAGTCTCTACGCACATTTAAATACACTAATCAACAAATAACCCAAAATCCTTTTTTTTTTTTTTCCTTTCAATTTTAAAGGTACCCAGAACAAATAATAAAGAAATGAATTCGAGAGCGTGCAAAGATGGGCAAACCAGGGCATTCGAGTGGAGAACCGCTGATATTAATACGAACATTTATGTAGTTCTTCCTACTAGCATTTTCTTTGAAATCCTCCAAGATGACTCTCTATATACCCACACACACCCACATAAATTTCATCATATCAATAAGCCTTTTTTTTTCTTTGAGAAATTAGGGTAATATCTACAAAGATATAGAGAGAGACTATAGCAGAAAAATTCCATACATGAGCTCTGAGAGCTGCCTCGTCAAATTTTCGTAAGCAGTCGGTGGGTTGAGCGAAGACAAGGTGAGCAAGGGCAGGATTATGATCCATGAGCTCAGCAAAACTGATAAACATTTAAATAGAAAAAAAGGGGTTTTAGAGAGAAAATTTTGGAGAGAGAGATGAAGGGGATAATGGGACTTACTCGACGTGAAGAGGGTAATGAATGCGAGGGTCTGGAGAGAGAGTGATTGTGCGAAGCTGGTTGGAGTGGCGGGTTATGAGGAAAGCCGCCAATGCTTGGACGACACCCTCCGCCTCCTCCTCCATTCTATCCGGTAAGGCCATGGCCGGAAGAAGAAAGAGGAAAGAGGACTGAAATCGGATTTGGGCGGGAACCAGGTTGGGAGTAGTCCACCATTGGCCTTAGAAAATAAATACTCCGTAAATCAGAAGGGAAACGTGTACGGTATGGATTTTTTTCCTTTTTTCCTTTTTTGCTAATAAGAAAATTACTCCGTACAATATTAAAGCAACATATTATCGCCTAGTCGGGAGCAATGGTTTGATTCAAACTCAAAAGCACATTGAAGTGACCATTTAGACATGATTTGGTTTTTTATTCATTTGGTTTCATCTTGTTTTTATTTTCAAAATATCGTTTTTTTTTTTTTTTTTTTGGTAAATTATACTTCAAGTAGGTAAACTCCCAAAAAATAAAGGTCAATAGAAGCCTTTTTTATGTTCAAAATCAAACAATATCCCTTCCAAATATTTAAAATTAAATAATGTTCAAAGTAATTTCAAAGACTGAAAAAAGACATTGATTAATTTTAAATATCATAAAAGTTTTGAACTGACCTCACATACTTTAAAGGGTTATCTTTAATTTACTCTCTCTTATTTTTTTTCTACCTTATAGTATGTATGGCTTGGCCTTAATTAAGTACAGTAAGAAAATCATAAGAAAAATGAATAAACAAACCAGATAAGAAAACAGAAAATCAAATAAGGAAGAAAATCAAAGGGTTCTCTTTTTCTACTAGAAAATAGTCTTGCTTCCTTACACTTCCTTTCGGTAAGGCTTACAGTGAATATTAAAATAAATAAAAAAAAGGAATATAATCATAAACGCTTTCCAACATTGTCAATTACATCAATGATACATTACGGGTTTGCTTCATGTAAAGGTGTAGCATAAGGATTCACCACGACTTGTTTTGTTTGCTTTAGTTCAACCTTTTCAATAGTCTTGAGAATAACCAAGAAGAGAAGTTGATACAAAACTACCATCCTAACCAAGATAACTTATTTGGGCCATTTAGAATGGAATTGAAATGTGATTTCATTCCATTCCGAACAACGTATTTGGATTTGCTTCGTGTAAAGGTGTAGCATAAGGATTCATCACGACTTGTTTTGTTTGCTTTAGTTCAACCTTTTCGGTAGTCTTGAGAACAACCAAGAAGAGAAGTCGATACAAAATTACCATCCTAACCAAGATAACTTATTTGGGCCATTTAGAATGGAATTGAAATGTGATTTCATTCCATTCCGAACAACGTATTTGGATAAGATAATTAAATAAGAATGGAATCAAATAATAGTAATGAATTATAATGATATTTATTCTATAATGTTTATTTCAATCTCATTCCATTCCAAACTATTTTAAATATAAAATCAAATTCTATTCCCACGTATTTTATTCCAACCAAACAAACATGGCCTTGAAGTAAGTCCTTTCTACTTGCCACCAATCTCGCAAAATTTCTTCGCCACCAAAGGTAGGTGGCGCTCCGGCTTGATTATTAGGAAATGCGAGTCCTTCAAACTCGTTCTGGAACATTCCTTGGTAGGCGTACTTAGTAGAATGGATACCTCCAAAGGGGTTAGGGGATATCATTTGGCAATCGAAAGAATCCACTATCTAATATCATTAGCCCTTGAATTCCCGCACCCGTTATGATACCCATTAGGAAATTGGGCACAATACTTGCAACGATCATCATTAGGCTCTCAACCAACGTCATACAAGCAAAAAAGCACCTATGCAAAGTACACAAAATGGCCAAATCCTTCATGAAGTTAATTAGTTATTAATCCAGGAATTACTGAAACCAATAGCAAATATGGCGTGGAAGAAAATGTGTTCCCTACCAAAAAAGAGCCAGTCCCATAGTGGCCATTTCAGAGAAAAATAAATAAATTAAATTGCAAGAAAATCCCATTGAACTAAATTACTAAAAGTCTAATTCACAAGACCCTCTTCAACTTTAAAATCGAACAAATATCTCTCTCAACTATTAAATTTTAGCACTTTGCCCATTCTATCAAATTTAATGTATTTTTTGTCAATTCTTTGTCAAATTTATGGTCTCTTTTTGTCAAATTTAATGCCTAAACCAATTTAAAAAGTCTAGTTTAGGCATTAAATTTGTTCAATGGTATCACACGATGTTCAAACGATATATTTCAATCAAATTTTCTAATAGAAAAAAGGAGTGGACAAATTAAGTATCACAATTTAATAGTTTATTGGTTATTTGTTTAGTTTTAAAGTTTGAAGAGGTTTTGTAAGACAATGGCAGATAGAGTTTTGTGTATTTTATGCCAAAAAAATAAAAATAAACACAAAGCATGAGATAGAGAGAAAGAGAGAGAGAACTTACTATACATCTAATCAACATGTACTCTTTGGAAGATGATCAACAGATTATACCTTCATGTCCTCCACAAATGAAGGGAATCCACTAATGGTCATGAAAGTAAAGAAATAAACTTCAAAAATGACCAATGAACCTCTAGCCTGGAAAAAGCAACATTACAATTACTAAGATTGAAGAATGCTAAATGACCCAAATTAGTGATCCAAGCACTTACAAATTATAGACCCCGTAATTGGGTCCTAAACTCTTTTAGTGTGTTTGAGACCCACAGTGGTCTCACACTTTATTAGTGTCAAGGTCGTTCACTTGGGTTGTCACTAAGAATTTTTCAATCATTAGTTTAGTTTTTTGGTCGTTTGCATAAAAGCTTTGCTAGCCAGCCCATCAGGACACAAAGGGTAGGGCCTACCTTATAATCTAGGTAGGCCATCAATGGACAAACAAGACTCTTATTTATTTTTAATTTTTTTTTGGGATAAGCTAAAAAAGGTAGAAGGGGATATCCCATGGATCCCATCGTGGTGACTTTATTTTGGCGTCAATGGCGTGATCATAATAACTCCTTTACCCACTAGAAACCAATAACAAGAGAGGCGTAGATGGATCCACCAAGGGATGAACCGCAGGTGTTCAAATGAGTCATAACTTGATCTCAAACCCACAAGTCATAACTTGATCTCAAACCCACAAAAGATTAATGGCTCCAATATAAGACCATTAAGAAACAAATATACAATACACCATCACCCCAGAGTTGAGCCATATCTAGATCATGACTCCTTGTGTTCTTCATTTATTTTATTAATTTTTTGCCTTATGGTCTTTATTTAATAGGGATTTTGGTCACAAGTTCATAATATATAACTTCTATAGGCATAAGTCCTTTTTAAAATCTTATATGGCGTGAAATCCACTAATTTAAGGAATGACAAAACACTCTGCTTTTAAGGAAAGTCAATAACCATAAAAGGGTGGTTGGCATAAAAATCGAGGAGACAGTTGTGGAAGTCCTTTTTAAAATCTTATATGGCGTGAAGTCCACTAATTTAAGGAATGACAAAAACACCTAAATATTGCTTTTAAGGAAAGTCAATAATCATAAAAGCGTGGTTGGCATAAAAATCGAGGAGACAGTTGTGGAATATATTATTTGATTTTCTCCCAAAACCAATTCTGTTAATCCCACGATTTCACTTTCTAACATCTTTAACCACATTTTGCAAATTGAAGTTAGGTTTTATGATAGAAGGAGCAATTATTCTACAAAGAAGACGACTCCTCTTGAAGACTAATTGAACGGAGACTTGGAGATTTTAAACAAAAATTTGAATTCACCCAAAAAATGATGAAAAAAAAACACACGTAAACTATCATGAGGTAGGTTTAATGGGTAGAGCAAAAAACACTGTAGAGTGATTAGGATGAGCACTACAATTACTTTTGAGGGGTTTTCTTAGTCCCATTCTTATTGTGATACTACTCATAATTTTGATGGTTTAATTTGGAAGAGCATGACACTGAATGAACCTACGACAAAAATTTTGTAAGGTGATCACATATCACCATTAGAGGTCTCACTTAAGAAAGTGTAGCAATAGTAGGGTAGGGTAGATTTGCAAGATTGGGTAAGATTTTGCTGATTATTTACGTATGGCATGCCCAAAGACTTTTCTCAAATTTGACTATGAAAAGTGAAAACTTTACATTGCGTCAAAAAACAACTCAGCACCCTTGAAAGTTCACTAGGCAACGGTAAACACAATGATGTTGCCTGCCGCAAAATAGATGGCGACGCCTATGTGACCCCCATCCACTAAAAAGGCTTCCAAAACACATCATATCCCACATGTTGTGTTTGTGATAATATGCTTTGCTTTGACTGCCACCGTCAGAATTGACCTTCAACCAGTCATATGGAACTCTGCAAAAACAAAGTAGTTGTTCTGCCAACTCAAAACTAAGAATGATGGGTCCGGTTTCCACCATTTAGGTCCACATACCATTTCTCTGTCACTAATATAGCAAAAACTAGTAGTAATAGTATCCTCCTTCTCCTGAAGCAGAACTTCACTAACCAGTAGTCCAACCACATACTTTATCCTTATTTTGCTAATCCACTCCCAATTCACAGCAATACACCACAAGAAATTCATAACTACACCAATTTCCCATTTCATTAGTAACTGTTGGCCGCACGCCTCATACACATTTAAATTGCAATATTTTGATTATAAACTGTTTATTGGAGTCTAAATCATTATTTCTTAGACTTTCAATGAAAATATACGATGTTTGATTAACAATATCCGTCACATCTCTAAATCGATATCGAAATTTTTGATATATCTATCAAGATATCTGATATATCCATGCTTTTGGACCCTCGATATTTCCATTGATATTGATATTTAAGTCCTTGGCTATATCCTAATACAAAATTAATAAAAGCACAACAAAATGCTGAGAAGGGGATCTAGAATGATAAATATGTCACAAATATTGAAATGATACACGGTTTATTTTTATTTATTTATTTATTAAAGCGCACATCTTCCAAACATTAAGCTAGAGAGATAACATGGGCATCTATTCCACTAAAAAAATGACAATTGCCAGGAAAACAATAGAAACATAGAGTATTTGTGTTCCCATTGTAGTAATAAAAATTCTGAACTCTGAAAGAAACAGCAATAAAAAGGTGGATAAAGGTAAAAAATGGAAATCTACGAAAATCCAACAACCTAAAGGTACATGAATCAAGGGAAGAACTCCTAAAAAACTCAAAATAGAAGCGATAAAGGACCACGAAACTTCTCCAATCAAAAAGAAACAGAGAAGAAAAATATTAATATGAAAATAAGTAACTTCACTGCTGCTAATCCTCACGCTTGGGTGCTTCTTTGATATCATCCATGCCATCTTCCTAAATACATTAACAACAATTTATAAACAAAAGATTCACTATAGAGAAAACATATATACGAGGCAGAAAGAAAAAACAATCATGAAAATAGTGCAGAAACAAAACCTGCATATCTGAGGTCCACAAAGTGAGATTATCACGAAGAAGTTGCATAATCAAAGTGCTATCCTTGTATGACTCCTCTCCTAGTGTATCCAGCTCCGCGATTGCATCATCAAAAGCCTAACGAAAACATACAAGTTAGAAGTAATCCATTAACAAAAAGGAAAATCAGAAGATGGGTAGAGTAACCCAAAATAGCAAAATTGCCAACTGGAATAGGACATTCTAATGTCTAACAGAGAAAAAAAAATCAATATGGTATGAAAGTTAACTTCTCGTCCAATTCTTCTCCAATAATAACTCATAGAAAATAACAATAACAATCTAGAAAACTAACGATTTCCATAAATTACAAGTAAAAAAAAAAATTAAAAGTTAAATTCGAACCATTTTCGCAAGAGAACAAGCTCGATCAGGAGAATTTAAAATCTCATAGTAAAACACAGAGAAGTTTAGAGCCAGTCCTAGCCGGATGGGATGAGTTGGAGCCAGCTCCGAATTTGCAATATCCTGAAAATTAACATAATAACAAAGACACAGTAAATACAAATGTCAATAGGTGATTGATGTCATTGGAAATATCCAAAACATCATGAGAGATCAAATTATTCCATAAATACACGTGTGCATGCACACACAAACATATAAACATCAATAAGTTCTTATTGCATTTTGTGATTCTACAGATATGGACTTATTTAGATATGGACAACTTGGTATTATCCATGATATGGACTTATTTAGATATGGACTTTTAGATATGGACTTTTAGATATTATCCATGATTTTGACCCTGGTTATCAAGAAAACCTAGAAATTAACAAACTAAGAAGCATGGATACGAACACTCGACACTATTACAACACGATGCAAACACAGCGACACAACAAATCCTCAAAAATCAAGGATATGACACAGCATGGACATGAAATTTATTACACACACACGTAATATACATATAATTTATTCTATCATGTAGCATCACATGCATCATTCAAAATGTTTCCCTAAGAATCATTTTTAAAAACCCTACCAAGTTGTTCACGAAGAGGATGTGTGAGAACCATGGCTCCTTCTTTTGGGAAGCCAAAATGTCACCCCATTTTCACACTCATTCTCTTGGGGACCACAGGAAAAACAAAAAAAATTAAATGAAGAAAAATGAGAAGGCAGTAAAGAGAAAGGAGTTGTGTCGGAGGCATGTTGTGTCCAACATGTGTCTGACACTACCAAAGTGACTCCACGGAAGAGTTTCGTGCTTCTTAACTAACATACTTGCGCCAGTTTACATAGGATCGCAACATCCAATAAGAATATGAAAATCAATTCTTTTCTAATTATAGCAGTAGAAAACAATTTGTGCCAATTTTACACAGAATCAGAATTCCAGAAAACAACAAAAAAAAAAAAAAAAAATTCCAAATCTTACCATAAATTAATGCAAAATTTCCAATCAAGAACAAAATAAAGCAAAAAAAAATAAAGAAGAAACTAATCTTTCAAAATCATAGCAGATATTACCAAAGTCGGGCCAATTTAAACATAATCCCAAATCCAGTAAGGACAGAATAATGTCCATAATGTACCATAAATCAAGACATATATTCAAACTAACATTAAAAGGAATCAGCAATACCAATAAGTAAGGACCCATATGGTCATCCAAATAGAAATTATATGATTATAGTGTATTTTATATTGAAGGCACAAAGCCACTATCTTGAATGGAAGAATTCAAGAGAATGATGGCCATCATCACAAATGAGAGTGCAAATTCAAAATAGAGGCAGTTCATGAATCTCTAGAATTGATTCTATAACATCAGCCATGGGTGATGACCGATGACTCCAACTTTTAAAATGGTCACAAATGAGACTGGAAATTCAAAATAGAAGCAGTTCATAAATTTCTAAAATTGATTCTATAACATCAGCTATGGGTGATGACTCCAACATTTTTAAATGGTCTCATTCAAGACAATGGATTTGTGCCTTTAACACTATGTACAAACACACTACAATCATTTCATTACCAAAAAGGCCCCGAATCTTTCCAATCAAACTGGAAACTCAAACTGAACTGAATCTTCCCCGATTTATGATCCAATAAAAACATTAAAAATATATATATAAATAATTCTACCAGAAATTAATGCATATAAAATGAATTTCAAAATTTTCCTTCTCCTTTGTTTCGTTTTCCTCAAATTTCTCGGCAACCAAACAAGTTAAGAAAATCAAAACAAACCTGCGCCGATTTATAGGCGGAGAGCGTATTTTCGGCCGCGTCCTTGCGATCGGTGCCGGCCTTGAACTCCGCGAGGTAGCGATGATAGTCCCCCTTCATTTTCAAATAGAAAACCTTCGAGTCCCCAGTCGACGCCGCCGGAATCAGCTTCGACTCAAGGAGCTTAAGAATTCCGCCGCAGATCGACGACAGCTCCGTCTCGATCTTGGACCTGTAATCGCGGATCGTCGCCACGCGGTCCTCATTGCCGCGACCCTCCTCCTTCTGCTCGATGGACGAAATGATCCGCCACGAGGCTCGCCGCGCGCCGATGACGTTCTTGTAGGCGACGGAGAGGAGGTTGCGCTCTTCCACAGTGAGCTCTTCGGTTTCGGGTACGGCGGCGGAGACTTTCTCCATGAATTCGACCATCTCTTCGTACCGCTCGGCTTGTTCGGCGAGTTTCGCCATGTAGACGTACTCGTCGCGAGGGGAGGTAGACGCCATTGATGATGCGTGTGAGATCTGATGAGGTGAAGAATTTGAATGAAGAGAGAGAGAAAAGGAAGAAGAGGGACAAGATGTGATGCTGTCAATGCTGTTTTTATAAAAGGCAAGAGCTTTTTTGGCCCACACTATAAAATAGGGCCAGGCGTTATTGACAGAGTTGCCTCAAGACTTTCCTATTTTTGTTGTGATCCGTATTTTTCCCTCCTTGTTACTGAGTTTATAATTATTTTTTCTAAGGAAATTAAATTTGGATTTATTTGTTTGAAAGAGATTTGGTGGTTTGGTTAGTAAGTAGCAAAAAAGAATTTGGATTCAACTTTCCTCACTCTTTCTTAAGGTTACTATATGAATTTTGTTTTATAATTGCTTAGTGCATAACTGCATATTAGGTAAGAGATTGTATGTGACCAGTGAATTAAGGCCCTGTTTGGGAAAACTGTAACATTTGCTTTTAGACAAAAGCAGAAGAGAATAAGAAGTTATGAGAAGCAGAAAAGAATCAGTTTCTGTTTGGAAACTGTATTTCAAAAGTGCTGTTAGAGTTTAAAGTGATTTTTTTTCTGTTTGGTAAGAACATTTGCTGAAATTGTTATAACCCTAAATTAATTAATCTGTCTTTATAATAAATGATTTTTTTTTCTTTTTGTTTTTATTATTTGCTCTATTTAGTATTAGTAATGATTTTTTATTTTTATTTTTTTAATATTAATGATTAGGAGTATCCTAAGCCGTACTCTTATCGAAATTTGAGTTCAAACTATTCCCTTAACAGCATAAGTGAGACGTCACATAACTACACAAACAACAAAAGCGTCAAGGAGTGAAAACAATAACATTTGGAAAACACACACAAGAGTACCTGACTTCCCAACCAACCCCACAAAGATGTATTACTAGAGATTTTGCTTACTTTTTATTTATTTATTTATTATTTCTTTGCTTAAAACAAAGAAGGAAAAAAAAAAAAGAGCATGAATCAATATTTTTTTTTAAAAAAAAAATTTATCACATATCCAAATTATATGGAATCAATTCTTAAAAAAATTCCAACAAGTATAAATCAATGAATATATGAAGGGAGAAAAAAAAAAAAAAAAAAAAACAGATTTGAAATTTAAATTAGTATCCTACGGATCCAAGTTGATTGAAGTTACCAACACATTGATGCCGACATGAGAGAGGAGTACAGCTACAAGAGAGAGGAGGAGTCGGGTTTAAAGTGGGGCTATTATTGTTTTGTTAAAGGATATGGGTGGAAAACATTGTTTTCATACTCAAGTATTAATGGTAGTTTTGGAAATATGAAAAGCTATTAAAATCCTCTGCAAAAGCTGACATCAGCTTTTGATTAGAAGTTGGAAACAGTCTGCTTATTATAAAATCATTTTTTGAGCTTAGAAGTGATTATGATTTAGGTTGCCAAACAGGACCAAAAGTGATTTTAGGCTTCAAAAGTGATTTTAGACTATCTAAAAGCTTAGCCAAACATGACCTAATTATGTAATTAAACGTCTTAGAATCTCCTTATAAAAAATAAAACAAAAAAATACAAAGAGGAATTTCGGTGTACTACACTACTAATGTACTCAAATAAATAAAAGAAAAGTGCTCTCTTTGGGAAGCACATTTTGGAAAATAATACTTCTTTAATGTGAAGTTTTGGTTAGAAACAGATATGTTTTCGGGAAAAGTTCACAATTATGTAATTCTTGCTAAACATCTTCGGCTTGCCAATGGATTAGTCCCAGGGTGGACGAAGGTGTGGGGGCAAGTAGAGCAATAGCTGGTGTGGGGGCAAGTAAGAGCAATAGCCTCTCAAAATTTCTATAGTTTTCTCACTTAGCTTGTCATATTTTTAAAAATAAATTACATTTTGACTTCTTATATTTATTATTATGACAATGGTAGTATCACAGGCTGTCATTACATTTTTGTAATGACAGTTAAACGATATACCACAAAAAAAAAAAAAAAAAAAAGGTTTATAAAGAAATTTATTATTTATCATTTCAATGAAACTGATTTGGCTATACCTAAGTAATTTCCTTGTTATTAACCAACATACTGACTACCCCTTTGAAATTACATATTTCAATTGCCTCTCTTATTATGAAAAATAGTCTATGCTTATTATCTCTCTGTCAAAACGGGAGGGTGGTTGCGTTTTTTACACGCTCTAAGTGGTGGGTGAGGAACGTCAGAAGAGTAGATGGTAAATTGCATTTTCAGTCCTTATGTTTTCAAAAAATTACACATACACCCATATCGTTTTTAAAATTACGCCCATCACTTTACAAAGCAAATTACAATAACTCCCCCTCAATCTAATGGCTATTAATAAACAACATCCCAACTGAGTGACATTATCCTTAATTTTTTTTTTTTTTTTTAAATGCTTGAAATAAAAGGAATCGAGTAGAAAGTAAAAAAGTAATGGAAGCAAAAAAAAAAAAAAAAAAAAAAATTCTCAAATGCCTTCTCTTAAGATCAAATGATGTTTCATGCAAAATTCAAAAACCCCAGGCTATGAAAAGTAAATCCAAAAAGTCACTAAGTTGAGAAATGATTGAGTCTCCCTAGTGAGAGACCTCCAAGAGAGTCCACAAGAGTAATTCTCTTAAAGTCCTTTGTGTATTCTTTCTTCTTTGTGCACGAGGATACAAGCGAAGAGAGGGAAGGAAGAGAGGAGTGCTAGCTCCCTTAAAAACATCCTCTATATGCCCACAAGGGTTCCTTACCGTAGTGTGCTGTGTAACTTTCCAAAACTTTAATAGTAGTCCTATAAAAAAATCTTAATTAGAGTAAATCCCAAACTAACTTTAATTTAAGATATTTATCTCTCATGGAATCTTATGGGACTGATTGCTCTTATGTGTGTGACCTCTTTGGTTCACGTCTATCATAGTAGGTAATGGCCACCAACAATACCCCAAGTTGAACACTTTCTATTTTGGGTTCAATTAGAACTTTTTCTAATTTCTTTTTAAAAAAACAATAACCAATTAACATTCTTATGGCTTCTATTAGTTATAAGTGACACATAGCAGCATATCATAATGATTTCATTCCACCATCGGTGCACTTGTCTCTCATTTGGTCCAATAGTTATCATATAATGTGAAACATATCTATATATATTATATTCGAGAGCACATGTGTTGAATATACAAAAAATTAAAAAAAAAATGACAAAGATCTCCTAGAAAATAATTCAGAGAAAAGTTATTAAGAAAAAAAAGAAATTTGAATTCAAATTGAAAAAAAAAATTTGCTATTAAGTGGTTAGAGAGGGAGAGAGAGAGAGAGAGAGAGAAAATGGGAGGGTAATTATGATAGAGAGAAACCATCTCTATATCTTAATTGACCATGTAATCATGTTTATTCTTTCGTCTTAAAAACTTATGAGGACGTTTTGGTACTTTATTATGTACATCTAATCAAAGTTGTAAACGCTTTCTATATTAGTAAAGGGTTTTCTTAATGTGTGTCCCGTTATATTTGATCATTATTTTGGATGTTGATCCTTGGAAAACCCCCTTTTTGGGTGAAATTCAACCTTTTTTATTTATTTTGATTTTTAATAGTATGGGTATCTTGTCTTTTTTGGGTACAATTGGAGGGGTTCAAATCTTAAACCTATCTTATTCTTACCCTTTACCCTACCCTTTCTCACCACTAGGCTAATTCTTTTAGAGGTTGAGTGTAGGTTAACCTTATGAGTTCTTGCATCTTCTTTTGGTTTATGTCATATATGTGGGCTTCTTCATTCATGTATTGTGAACTTGTGTGTGAATATTTATGTGTGTATAGTAAACAAAAAAAGGCTATCCCTAGTTGCTTAGTATGGGTATTCCCTCATTCCTTTTAGATGATATTAATCAAACGAGCTCATGTAGTCCCCTATTTTGGAGGCCTCTATTGGCACCCAAAGACTTGCTTTTTATCTTTTCATTTATTTTACATTTTAAAATTTTATAAAAAATATATAAAGTTTTTATAAAAACTGATTGCACTATCTATTAGGAAACATCATTTTGAACAGTTCTTTGGAAGAAATTTTTTTCAAAATCTTTCGTTTAAGTGGACTTTTTAGTCATTTATGAAATGAATATTATAAATGGCAAAAAAGTAAACTTAAACAATAGATTTTGAAAAAACTTTTTTCTAAAAAGTTGCTCAAAATGATGTTTCCTAATAGAATACGCGATAAATTTTTATGAAAACCTTCTATATATTTTACAAAATCTTAAAGTTTAAAGTAAGTGGGGGATGAAAATAAGTCTTTAGGTGCCAATAGAGACCCTCCCCTATTTTACATATGGTAGGTATATTTTGCATATGGTAGGTAATTATTGGGCCACCTTAGACCTTGATATAGTCCCTTTTTTTTAATTTAACAAATGATTAGGGGTGTTTCAAGTCTTACTCCCACTAATGTTTTAGTTCAAATTATTCTCCTACGGCCCATATGAGATTCCCTATGCCTACATAGGCAATGATCTTTGCAATGACTTGAAATAATGACCTCTGAAAAACACACCTAAGACTTGCTAAACTAACCCCATAAGGGCATGCACAAGTAAGGTTTTGAAAATAACACTTTCATTTCTTGAGGCGTTTATCTGTACTTTGCTTTAGGGCCCGTTCTGGGGCAGGCGAGCAAGGCGGTTGCCTATGGCCTCACATTGTGGCTAAAAAATGGGGCCCCATTTTGGGACTAACTCTTGTAGTAGGCTTATTTATTTATTTGTTTTTTTTTTCAAAGAGTACAGTTATTGTAACCCCTTAATTTTATTTGCATACCCCACTAATTTTTATTTATCAATGTTTTATAAAAAATATAAAAATTTTTTATGAAAATTTGTTACGTAATCCACTAGAAAGTATCGTTTTGAACAACTTCGTAGAAATGTTTTTTTTCCTAAAATCTATCGTTTAAGTGAATTTTTTGATCGTTTATTGTCTTTGTTTAATTTTTGGCCAAAAAAGCCACTTAAATGAAAGTTTTTGGAAAATTTTTTTTTTGCAAAGTTATTTAAAATGATGTTTTCTAATAGATAATGGGGTCAATTTTCTTAAAAACCTTTTATATTTTCTAAAATTTTTAAAAATTAAAATAAGTGAGATATGCAACAAATTTTTATGTTTGTACCTCGCCCAGGGCCAAAAAAAACTCGGAACCGCCCTGCTTGACTTGCCACTTGAACTAATCGTTGGGTTCCCAAATTGTCAACTTGGTTTTGGGCTTGAACAAAACATCTGAATGTTTACAATCGGGTGACCCAAGTTAGTCAATATTATATTACTATATTAGTACAATGCGACCCGAACCGTTTCGGTTATCAACGCAAATGATTTCTGTATAAATCGTCATATTTCACACTCCAAACCCTAAAATTCGAGGGAGGGAGAGAGAGCAAAAATGAAGGTTTGATCTCAAAACCCTAACTTCGATTCAGAGAATGTATATAATATTATTTACATCTTTTTTTGACTTAATTTTTTAACCCTACATGCAGTTCAATATTGCAAATCCCACCACAGGATGCCAGAAAAAGCTTGAGATCGATGACGATCAGAAACTGTAAGTTTTTATTTTTTCTTTTTTTTCTCTCTCTCTTTCCCGTTTTTTCCTACCCTACGTTTGGTTGCTGAGAAAAGTGACGAAATGTTAGGAAAAACAAATGAAATTTCAAGTCTTTATGTTTTATGCTCTTTTGAGCTTCCCTGGGAAGGAAAATTAATTTAAATTTCGCCTCAATCAAACCAAATAAAAAAGGAGCTGAATTAGGCTCAGACGCTCAGTTGAGTGCAGGTTTTTATTTTGTCGGGCCCCAAAACATGAAAAAAAAAAAAAAAAAAAATCTTAATGTTCAACGTGCTTGTTTCTTTTCTTTTCTTTTCCTGTGTTTTCTCAGCAACCAAACGGTCGGTAAAAGAATAAGTTTGTGTTTGGTTTTGTTCTCTGAATACAGTTTTCTGAAACGCAGCTCCAGAAAATGCCAATAAATTTTGGTTTTCGTTTTACTTATAACAGAAAACAGTTTTTAGAAATGCGTTCTCAAACATGTTTTTCCCGTGCTGTTTTCAGTTAATGGGCTACTCCGAGAACATACTACTCCTGTTTTTGGGGTCAGAATCAAACAGGCCTTGAGTTTCTCACATTTTTCTTCATTTTCACTCGCTTGGACAATGGATATAAAAGCGTACCTGTTTGTAATTTAAGAACGAGTATGAAATCCCCCTTTTTTGGGATTTGTAAACGTTTTGTGAGATATTACAGTAAAGTTCTAAATCAAAATTTCTAAGTTTTAAGCATTGAGTGGAACCAGGCCTCTGTTGAAAAATCTTTTGTTGGTATGTCTGTGTCTATTTGAGAATGTTGGGAAATCTGGCCAGCTGACATGAACTTGGTCCAAATGTCCAAATTATGTTTGGTAAATATAGAGGGCCTGTTTGGCTGCCTGGAATTCCATATTCTAGACACGGATTTAGTAATTGGGTAGGATTATGCTCCATTTCAGGAAATCCCGGATTATAAAGGAAGAATGGTAGTTGGATGTGTGTTTTAATTAACATGAATTTGAATTTTAGTGGGTAGATAATTATTTTTGTGCAGTAGATGGAGAGAGAGTGCGGATGTAGAGGCCTATGTTAGAATACACCATCTTAGTTTATTGTCAATGCTGTGCCATACATGCACACATTTTTGATGCTGTTATTCCAGCAGTCGTGAGGGATAATGTAATTCTGATGAAAAACGAAAAGTGACTAGAATTCGTGAAAATTTGTTCAAATTTCAAATACTTGGAATGTTGCTCCAGAAGTTGTGAGGAATAATGTATTTCGGATGAAAAACAAGGAGTGACTAGAATTCATGAAAATATGTTCAAATTTCAAACACATGGAGTGTGCTCACATTTTTTCAATTAAATGGGCAGCTAAATGTACACCTTTTGACCAAATTGTGGGTTACCAAACCAAGCATGCATGTATCTATTCTGGATTGAGGAACTTTTTCCTAGCATGAGTTATATTGTTTTACCTCTGACTGAGATCATAGTTATCAGACCCAGACCGGACATCAACCCGGCAAGGAGGACTTGTCATTGGGTCACCGGTTCAACCACAAGCCAATTGGTTCAACTGGTTTTTACAAATTATATCCAATATATCCAATACATATTATTTTAATTATATTGGACTTTGTTTATGGTGTACTTATTTTAATAGGTTAAATAGTATATGTTTTACACTTAATAACAAGCTGAGCATGTGGTCTAGTGGCTGGGATTGTCTTAGAATAACGTTAAGTTCTTGTTGTGTGGGTGTTCTACTCCTCATGCCCTCAATACTGGGGATTTTTATAGAATACACATTACACATAAAACCAGCCCAAACAGGATTGGTTCGCACTGGTTCAGGTAAAAAGTGGCAGGTTCAAGTGGTGTATACTGGTTTGTTTTGGTTCAGCTGCATGTCTGAAAGGGGCCAGTTCAAGCAGTTTATACCCCTTCATTCCAGTTCAGCTGCATATCTGATCTGATGATAGAACTGAACTGGACAGGGGTTTGGTTCACCAGGTTACCGTCTGACTGGTGGGTCCGGTTCTGATAACTATAACTGAGATGAATGCGTTCGTGTTATTGGTGGCTGAGACTTTTCTACTAGGTTTTAAAAACCTTTTATCCATTTATGGCACATGCTGGTTTAAATTCTGGTCTACTGCTATAGTGCTATTTTTATTTTTAATTTTTTAAATTTCTGGAAATGACGATGTTAGGCACTTGGAGATGGTACTCGACTACTTGTTCCTATGATGTCATTCAAATCTTTTGCTCGTTTGTCTCCTGTGGTATCTCTTTTTTATTTTATTTTTAAATTTTCCATCAATTAATAAAAGAGAAAACTTTGCACTTTCATAAGTGGATGATTACAATCAAAAGTTTATGCAATTGTTTTGCATGGACTTTTGAATTCATTTATCTCTCTTTACTGTTGAAATGACGCAATTCTTACCAGTCTTTAGTAATTTCAGAATTGATCTAATAGCAGGCTTGATGTCGATACAAGTTTATTGCTTTTAGCATTATATATGTAGTATTATCCAAGAAGCCATTGTTCGTCACCTTAAATTTTCTCATATACAGACGGGCTTTTTTTGACAAGAGGATCTCACAGGAAGTCAATGGAGATGCTCTTGGTGAGGTATGCTTTTGCTACTCTTCTTTCACTTATTAGCAAATTGTATACTAATTGATCTATTTCCCTTGAAAAGATGTGTTTTTATTTGTCAGGAGTTCAAGGGTTATGTTTTCAAAATCATGGGAGGTTGTGACAAGCAAGGATTCCCCATGAAGCAGGGAGTACTGACTCCTGGCCGTGTTCGTCTCTTGCTTCATAGAGGTGCGTGGACAGCATGGGGGCTTTTTTGTTTTGTGAATGTGAACTGATAAAAATATTTCGGATCACATTGGATAGTTCACTGAAATGAAAATTTTGCACATCATTTACTTGCAGATGTAATTATTTCAATTTTTATCTTTATCTTTATTTTGTTATTTATTTATTTATTTATTTTTTTTTTGGGGAGGGGGGGGGGGTTGTTGGGCTTTTGAAATGAGTACCTAACTCAATAAAGCCTTAAGCCCAACCACTTGGGGCTGGCTACATGAATCCTTTTTCACCATTCAGACCCGCAGCCTTTGCTTACTCCTTGGCACTCATGTCTTGGTTTTTGAGCTATGTTTTATTATATGTAGAATTTTTATTAGAATCTTAAAGGATTTTTTTAATAAAAAAATTTAGTCATTGGTTTCGGTGGTAATTCTCATTATTTCCTTCTGTAGAGTGCCCCCATAAACTTCTGCAGTTTTGTGTGGGGTTTTAGAAGCCTATTTTTCTTGAGTTTCTTTTAGCTATAAGCTTATATTGCAATGCAGTTGTGCTCAATTGAGTTTGTTTTTGCTTGATGTTTATTTGAACAGGCACTCCATGCTTCCGTGGATATGGAAGACGCAATGGTGAGCGGAGGAGGAAGTCTGTTCGTGGGTGCATCGTGAGTCAAGACCTCTCTGTGCTGAACTTGGTTATAGTGAAGAAGGGTGAGAGTGATCTACCTGGATTGACTGATACAGAGAAACCAAGGATGAGAGGCCCAAAAAGGGCATCAAAGATTCGGAAGCTCTTCAACCTCTCCAAGGAGGATGATGTTCGGAAGTATGTCAATACATACCGTCGAACCTTCACTACAAAAACTGGTAATGTTTCTTTGCCATCTCTCATCTCATGCCCTTTTTTTCCCCCAATGATCTAAATATAAAAAGAGAATCGGAAGTGTGAAGTAAATGTTGCTGCCTGGTTTATAACTACTTGAAGGAATTGGCCTTAGAGGTATCTACATGTTTCTATTTCGTTTAAATGGAAGTATTATATTGCCCTCAAACCATTTGGAATGATTTCAATGATTGGGTTGCACCCATGTATAATTAGTGACATTTATTCTCTCCCTTGTGTACATGTACTATTACTTTATTCATGTACTTTACCCTTCAATGTGTAATGTGATTCTTAAAGCACCATATTCTTTTTATTTAGTTTGTGAAAGATATACATGGTTCCATTTGCATGGTTGGCAGGGAAGAAATGCAGTAAAGCTCCGAAGATACAGAGGCTGGTAACTCCATTGACTCTGCAGAGGAAGCGTGCGAGGATTGCAGAGAAGAAGCAAAGAATTGCAAAGGCAAAGGCAGAAGCAGCCGAGTATCAGAAACTCCTTGCCACCAGGTTGAAGGAGCAGCGGGAACGCCGTAGTGAGAGCTTAGCAAAGAGGAGATCCAGGCTCTCTGCCGCTTCTAAGCCATCGGTTGCTGCATAGACGAGTTTTGGAGTTCTGGTGTAGGATTTACATCATCACTAAGTTTTTGGTAGTGTTGCTCTGTACTGTTTTGTTTGGCAAAGAATGATGTTTCCTTTTTCAGAGACTGGGAGTTGGACTAGATATTTCATGCGTGGTATGCGTTTTAAAATTAGCAATATGTAGAAGCATTTGACATGTTTTGGGTTTGATGCCATGTGAATGTGCTTTCTAGGTTTAGAGATTTGGTATTATCTGATTATAATATTAAATAAATATTGGAGTTTTGGTTGGAACACTTTCCTTTCAGCATCCAAAAGCGAATCTAATGAGATTTTGATACTTGATCAGACCATAGGCTTTCATACATCTCCATGGACTCGGGGTGTTCTCTTCTTAATGGGAACCATTTTTCCTGTTGCATTCAGGTCTAGTTGGGGCTTGTGGAAGCTAACCTTGAGGGGTGGATTGAGTGCTCTTAAGGCCTCTCGCCAAGCAAGTGGTCTTAGGCTCCACTCCCTCTCAAGGCCACCCCCAAGGATTTTGTCTTGTAATTGCTCGATGCATGTGGGGTGAGGGGATTGTATGTGTCTTGGGATTAGTCAAGTGTAAAGTATCTGAAATCTTCTGATATTTAAAAAAAAAAAAAAAAAAATTGGAAAAGAAAAAAAGAAGGGCAAATAGGGCTTGTAGAAGCTGTCTGGTAAGTCGAGCAAAGTTGTAGAGATTTCTAGGATGTGTTTCTCAAGAATTATGCTTAAGAGGTGAAAGGATTTATCTTGTGTACACCTAGGTTGCGTTTGGTTTGAGGGAATGTAATGGAATGGAAGTGGGAATAGAATGAGAATGAGAATGTTCATTCTATCCTAATGTTTGGTAAGGAATAGGATAGGAATGGAATGGAAAAAAAAAAGTGGAACTCACTTTTAATGATTTTCATTCTTTAAAAGGTGGGAAGTTGGGAATGGTCATTCTGATTTAGGAAGAAATGATTATTCCCTCCAGGGGGGAATAAATCCCCACAAAGAAATGGTCATTCCATTATCTTGGGATACCAAACACTCATTTATTTGAGGGTAATAGAATCACCATTCCATTCCTACCCTCATTACTTCATAACAAATGCAACCCTAATGTTATGAAAATGTTTTAACTAAACATTTCTTCTAAAAATTAAGAAAAATGTCATTTGATTTTTATTTTTTTAACTTTTTTTAACTTGGCGTGATGGTGTTGGAATAAGAGACGTGTGCCCAAACCCTGAGGGTGCGTTTGGTTCGGGGTTTTCATTTTCGGGAATGGGTGAAAATTCTCGATTCCAGTGTTTAGGCGCGTCTTCTCCCCGGCAATCTTCGACTCCTACTACCTTCACATTCCCGTCGAGGATGGGCATTTGAAAACCCGGGGGGGGGGGGGGGGGGGGAAGTGGGGTGGGTTTGAAGTTTGCATTCCCATGCATGATTTCTACACAAAATTTAATGGCACACGTGCCCTCCGATTTTGCATAGAAGAACAAAGAAATTCCTACCAAGTCCCTTCCCCAATCGTCAAAACACGATCTCGCCTCTCTCAATCCCATTTGCTTACAACTTGCCCTAGTTTCTCATTCTCATGACTGCAACATAACGGTGAGGAGCTGTACGCCAAACCCACTAAACTAATTTTCTGGTATGCTTAATCTTCACATAATCTTTGTACGTTGTGTAGCTATACAACTGATTTACTCGTGAATCGAAGGTCTATTCTCTATCTTTTTGACAACTTATTGTATCTCCATAATCCCCCCTTTTCGTTAGATCTATATTCAAGTCTGATTTCATGTATTTAGATTACATATTTACTGAAATATGGCATTTTCTATTGAGCTTTAACATCATTAGTATGTATATTTAGTTGATGATGTTACGTTTACTCACTGAAAAACAAATGATGTGGTCCATTAAATTTTAAAGTTTATTTCCATATATTTTTTGTCCAACAGGATTTTATAATGCAACTTTGTATCTCGATCTCTATAACAAATACCATGTTTTTGTATTTAATTTTTTTTTCCCAATGTTTATGGACCTAAACTTTGAACAATACGTATTCGTTTTATTATTTGTCACTATTTTGAATCATTTTATACAACAACTGGAGTGCTAATGTAAACCGTTGGACATGTTTGGAAAAAAAAAAAAACATAATTAGGTTTTATACAACATTTAGTGTGATATGCTTGCCCATTTTCTCATAATTATTTTATATTAATGATTACAGATATGGCTAGACTCATGGTATTGAAGAAGAGATGAATTATTTCTGTGTTGGAAAGTGTTCAATGTATTCTAAATGTTGTTACGTTGCTACAAATCTTACTACACTTACATTTAGATAGACATTATAGAAAACATGTTTTGAAGACCGAATCCTACTTCTCATTCCCTTTTCGACAGTTGTACCTTCATAATATCATATTTATGATAACACGACTTGTGTGAATCAATTGCGTATGACTAGAGCTACATTTGCCAAGTTGTACGATATGCTTCATACAATTGGTAAGTTAAGTGACACTAGGTACTATTCAGTTGAGGAGATGAACGCGATGTTTCTTCATATTCTAGCACACCATGTCAAGAATAGAGTTATAATAAATAAGTTCATGTATTTTAGTGAGACAATCAGTAGGCACTTTAATGAAGTGTTGAATGGAGTCTACGATTGCGAAGCCATTTGCTTAAAAAACCAGAAGTGGTTTCAAAAACCTCTGTAGATGGAAGGTGGAAATGGTTTAAGGTATATGTAACAAATACCATATTATTATGTATATCTTGCATTTAAGTGCTTACTTTATCTAATTATATTTTAACTACATACTTTTATTTGGTTTTCTGGTTTATTTTGAATTTTTTTTTTCCTTTTTAGAATTGTCTGGGAGCTTTAGATGGGACTTATGTTAAGGTGAATGTGCCAGAGGTCGATAAACCTCGGTACCGAACAAGAAAAAATGATATTGCAACAAATGTACTAAGGGCGTGCTCCCAAGACATGCAATTCATCTTTGTTCTATTGGGTTGGGAAGGATCTATAGTTGATTCTCGAGTCTTAAGAGATGTGGTTAGTAGGAAATATGGTCTTAAGGTCGCTCGTGGTATGTTATAAACAACTACTATAAAATATATTTACAATATTAGTTATATATGTGTATACTAATGTTGACATTATTGTCATAATCTAGGTTTTTATTACCTTATTGACACTGGATATCCCAATGGTGAGGGATTCCTTGTCTCGTATAGAGGCCAGCGATATCATTTGAATGATTAGAAGACCAATCATCAACCTACAACTCCACAAAAATTTTTCAACATGTAACATTCAAGTGTTAGGATGTTATAGAAAGATGCTTTGGTTTGCTTAAGTGGAAGTGGGCTATTCTAAGAAGTCCTTCTTTTTATCTTGTGAAGACCCAAAATTGAATTATCATGGCATGTATTCTTCTACACAACCACATTACTCGAGAAATGCCTACAGACCCATTTAGGGAGCTCCCCTTCACTGAAAACTTTACTTAGGTATATGGTGAACCAGTCGAAATATGTTGATGCATTTGATGCATGGCAAACTTAGAGGGATACAATGGCAAATGAAATGTTCAATGAGTGGAGCGCAACTAGGAATGCATAATTTATTGTATAGCGTGTTTGCATGCAACTTTAAGACGTTGAATTATATTATTTCTTTCTTACTATAGGTTATTGTAATAATAAAGATAACTTAGTGCACTTTTTTTTCATTTGGACAACTTGTATTACATTTAATTTGTATTAAATTATTAGGTTATTATGTCTTATAATTCAAGTATACTCTATTTAACATATTACTAATAGTTAATGACTATAGTTAATTTTTGTTGCCTACTATTCTCTCGTGAATATACACAGGATGACTTCCAATTCCGAGTTCGCTCCCATTTCGTTGCAAAGAAATTTCAAGCATCAATGGAATCTGACCGAGGATGAGAAGCTTGTAGAGAGTTTGTACGAGCTGGACACGATGAGGACGTGGAAATGCGACACGAGATTTAAGGCAGGCTACTTACTGCAACTAGAGAAGATGATGTTGGCCAAGCTGCCTAGATGTGGGTTAAAGGTGTGCCGTCTCATTGAATCATGTGTAAAGACTCTAAAAAAGCAAACGATGGTAATTGTTGAAATATTTACGATAGGTAGTGGATTCGCATAGAACGAGGAAGGTAAGATGGTAACCAGCAAGAAGGCAGTATTTGATTTGTGGGTAAAGGTAAATGTATATGTGTTACTTTATTCATATTCATTATTTTTAAATAAATGCTAACTTAATATTTGAACATGCAGAGTCATCCTAATGCTCGAGGGTTACGCCTTAAGCTTTCTCACATTATGACACTTTATTGGAGATATATGGGAAGGATCATGCTAATAGATTAGGAGCCATTACCCTAGCTGTAGAAGAAGAGGAAATTGAAGCTACAACTGCCAATGATTTTGAAGCAAATATGTAGTTTGAGGAAGTCCTCGATGGCATCGAGGTTTCTAGTACTCAACCGCAACCATTACCAAGTGGGACATCACAACAAAAGTCTCATAAAAGCACATATAGTTGGACTCGCAGGATGTTAGAAGTCGTTTCCTCTATTAAGACGTTTGTTGATGTCACTATGGTTTATCTTGAAAAGATAGGCAATGCTTTGACTGAAGAGAGTACTTCTAATAGACAAGTAGCGGATGAACTGCAAAAAATCGATGGGTTGAGTATGGGTGACATTGTGCATGCTAGAAAAAGTATTATTAGTGACTCATCTATGAGTGCTCTTTTCTTGTCTTTCTCAGATGAAAAGCATAGGCCAATGGTATTTGAGTTGCTTAATAAGTAATTCCTATTGGGTTGAGTAATACATTACGTCTTTTTTTTGGATTATGTATTGGCATTGTTGCCTTTAACATTATATCTTTTTATGTATTTGGATAATTATGATGTAAGTGTTATGTCTACTTTATATTTTGATCATTATAGACGTTGAATTTATAATTTTATAATCTATTTAGTGTATATATGATGATTATTAATCATATAATGCATGCATGTTTGAATTTTAGGTGAAATAGTTGACTACAAGATGATATAGTGTAATATAACATAGCTAAACAGCACAGTTGTTGCTGTCTCTTATGGCTGTTTATGGTGTAATAGTTGAGTACGATATGTTATAGTTGACTATAAAATGGCATGATAACACATATATTGTTTTTGTTTGTTATAGTCGATTATAACATACGTAAAGTTGACTATAACATGCGAATCGGGTTTTTTTTTTTCCCTTCTCGCATCGATTTAGTTTCTTTTTAAACACTTCTTCACCTTTTATAAAACCCTCGAACCAACACATCTTCTCCCCAAGAATGCTCCTACAAGAGCATCCGAGCGACTAAAACGCAAGAATGCTCCTACTACCAGTCAGCCTAAGCAACAAGATGAGGATAATTAAGAGAATAGTCCTCAAGAATTAGTTCAACCTGAGGAACATGTCCAAGAACGACGAACCAAGTCTCGACAAGAGCTGTTGTGTGAGAATGTAGAAGCCCTACTCCAATACTCTACTAGATTCATAAGTCGTGCCGTCGTACATGGAAATGTGATAAATTTCTTATTCTTTACGTGCAACAACATTCCAGTTCATGACCTCTTTCATCATATTGGGTGGGAACCCTTCTTAGAACTGAACAACAATTCATACCTACGTCTTGTAAGGGTTTTCTTTTCTCATTTCAAAAAGAAATTTGATCATTTTGAGTAATAGGTTAAAGGGAAATACATTGAAATCGACCAGACCACACTTACACAAATTTTCCATCTTCCCTAGTTTGGCACAATTTCGATGTATGGTTTTCATTATCCGATTATTTACCATAGATATAGTCAACTTGAAGCCATCAAGCAATTGTGTGACAATCAAAATATTACTTCTGATGAACCCCTAAAAATTAAATCACTCACTCCCATTTCCCGTATCATTCATAGTTTCATTACGTATAATATCCTTCCCCGAGTTGGTAGTAAAAGTAATGTCAATATATTTGAAATTTTCATCATTTGGTGTGTCTTCAATGGACATAAACTTGATTTGTCCTTCATTATTCTTCA
Organism: Liquidambar formosana; assembly: GCA_039720395.1. Taxonomy (NCBI): domain Eukaryota; kingdom Viridiplantae; phylum Streptophyta; class Magnoliopsida; order Saxifragales; family Altingiaceae; genus Liquidambar; species Liquidambar formosana. The sequence continues at coordinate 23,123,306 of CM077823.1, forward strand.
CTATCTTAATAATTGTGCATCTAAGCCATCTAGGGGTTCACTCTTATATGGGATGGTTCTCACCACTCTCTTTGAATTTTATAATGTACCATTGAATAATGAGATGGATGTATACAAACCCATGAAGAAAGACACGTACCCTAAAGCCACACTTCATATGATGGGATTTGAAGAGAATGATGATGGGGAGTGGGTCTAACGTGTCCCGATGGAGGAAATACATGAGGATGAGGCAGAACACAATGATGAGGACCTATCCAGAACAGTTACCAGAGCCAGAGGTCCACATTGAGCAGTAATCAGGGGCGCTGGAGGAGGGATTTGATATCATGCCCACTTTTGAGTCCTAGCAGCCTCAGCAGCAACAGGATGAGCCTATAGCACTACCTCAGCGTAGCTAAGTATTTAGGATGTTCAGGACGCCATAAATGAAGGATTTGGTGATATGCGACGGTGACTTACTGCAATTGAGGACAAACAGCGTCAACTGGGAGATGAAATGGACACTCTTAAGCGATATGGAGATATATTTACTAGCCAGGTAGACAGCCATTTAGCTCGCACGAAGACTAACATTTGCACAGTCCGGTACTCTTTGACTGCAATAGAGCGATATGCTCGACGGACTACACCTCCACCTCCACTGCCTCTAGCCCATACAGATCATGATGCTCTTAGCTCTTACTCTTACTGAAGATATTGACCTTAACTCCTAGCTGTTTGGCTTATTTTATAGACTTTTTGATGTAATAGTTAATCAAAACGATTAAACCCTTTTGATGTACATGTTAACTTTATAAAATAAATGATAATCTATTTTCTTCAAGATTGTATCATTATGGTTCTTTTATAGCCTTTTATAGATGTACATGTTTGAAAAACGATTAACATGCAAATATACATGTTAATCGTTTGATATCTATTTTCATCAAAATTGTAATCTCCTTTATAATATCTATTTGAAATGGTCTCTTTAAACCTAATGAAATTAAAACAAAAATTTTTGTGAGAACAATATTAATATGCATGTTATAGTCGACTATAACTTGATATAGTCAACTATAAGTAATGATTATGAGACTTAACCAAACTCTCTGTTTGTTATAGTTGCCTATAACATTTTATAGTCGATTATAACTTTTGCTAAATCATTACTTTTGTTCTGTATCTGTTATAGTCGACTATAACTTCTTGTATAGTCGACTATAACAATCTGGAATTGAACATAACAGCTACTTTTTTAAACAACTTATTGAGCATTTAAATGCATTCAAAATGCTGGAACCACGTGGTGTTTGTAGTCAAATTATTGTAGTGGACTAAAATAAATTTTGGAACCACTAGGTTTTTTGGACCAAACCCATTATTGGAAGTTAAATTTATTGTCATTATATATCGATATAATTGACTATAATGACTTATAGTCAATTATATCGAAGGCATAATCTTTATTAGTTTCCATTCGAATTGGATATAGTCAACTGTATGGAGGTATACTATACTATATCGAATTGAACTTAGAATTTTTAATGCACCAAGAAACATGTGAATAATAGGCATAATTA